>CM046874.1:583825149-585025149 GCA_025667525.1 Glebionis coronaria | reverse complement strand
GAATAGTGTCTGGTTTATATCGAATGAAATTTACTTCCAGTACCATTTAACTCCTTTTCAGGAGTTTTCTCTATAATTCGTTTCGGCTCGCAATGTCGAGTCGGAAACCCAGGTATTACCCAAAAAAAAGAACATGGAGAGCTTTTCAAAGTCACTTTTACTTAAAGCTCTTAACATGTTTGGAGTAGAATATACTTACAATAATTCTCCTGTTCTTAAGTAATTAGTCCTACCTCATAATTCCAAATATTTTATTTATCTAATGTATAATTTACTGTAGGACGACACACTGTAATTGAAACTTCTAATTATATATACACTATATACAAGGACATGTAACTTTTAATTAACACTACACGCCTACACAAGGCAATACAACACTTAAAAGAAAGCATACATACATGAAAAGTAGTTAAAAGTCAAGGACTGCACCTAAATAAAATCTCCATGCCTTTTCAGATGATGGTTGCCTGCTTTTTTAACTTGAACATCTTTTGAATCTTATGTTTATATATGCAAATATATTCTATTGATTACTACCGTGTTGTTTGAAGTAAAATTTACATTGATTCACTCGTATCACCTTGTATATCAGAGACCGATATGAACTGGAATTGGACTTCAAGAGATATTGGGAAGAGTTCCGCTCTTCATCTTTGGAGACGGTTAGTGCAGCAAAACTTTCCAGTCATTTGTAAAACTGTTGACAGAGGCTTATGAATTGTATCTGTCTATGCAGGAGAAAGAAAAGGCCTTGAATATGACCGTCGACGTCTTTTGTAGATTTGTAAAGCAGCATTCCAATGTAGCACAATCGATTACCTTGTATGAGAATAACTTCCCTCCTCCTTATATCTTTGATCTCCTCTTTATTTCTACAAAAAATTGTCTCTTTACTTTTCAAGAGTATTAGGGTGTGTTTAGTTGGGGAAAAGAGAATTTTTATATGAGAATAGAAAAACAGAAAACAGAAAATAGAAAATACCATTTTACCCTTTCTATTTTTCCCTCCATCTAAACACTTTTTCATTTTATAAAAAAGGAAACATGCAACTCAATCTGAAGTTCTAAACAGGTTTTCAAAATTTTCAACTCTTCTCTAGAGAAGGAAATCATTCCCTTCTCCAGGAATTTGGAAACTGAAAAACATGAGAATTTTTCCACAACTAAACAGCACCTTAGCATTGCACTTTTTCTTGCACCCTTGACTCGTTACATGCATCTGTGTTACCTTTACTTTGATCGAATTAATGTAAAGCATCAACTTTTAATTTATACTTGGTCTCTAAATGCTATACCGAAAGAACATAGTATATAGTTGTAACTCTAGGTTATTGCATTCAGCATTTTGCTGACCTTGATAAGTGCTATTCATTCACAGGTTAGTAGAGACACACATATTTTCTTTTGTTGTGGGTAGAGCATTTGTTACAGATATTGAAAAGTTAAGATTGAGCAGTAGAGCAAGATTGTTGGAGATCGAAAGATTAATAGGCTATTTTTCAGAGGTCACAGAGGTTTGTTTTTAAATACTTTTTGTCTATCTCTCTCACCTACTGTATATTTGGATGGAGTTATGAGTTCGTTTAATTTGCACTAATATTCATGTGTGTATTTCTGTAGGATGGAATTCAGCCTGGTTCAAACCTTTTGCAGGCAGTGGAATACCTTGTATCCGGGGTAGATTCTTAACCTATGTTTGTATGAAATAATATAAACTTAATATTATGCCACCTATGAAAACCAGACTGCACTGTTATACAGCTTTATGTGATCCATTGGTGTTATTGATTGCATGACAAGTCATATATGACCTTGTACTTTTGTCTGTTGTCTTCTTTTATCTCATATACTGAATCCATGTATGTTTTTGGCAGCCTATTGATAAACAATCTCTTCTTGATTCTGGAATCTTATGTTGTCTTATTCATATTCTCAATGCCCTTTTGGGTCCTGATGGGAGAAATACACGACAAAAGGTTATTTCTGCTGAAGAAGTCCCAGAAGTTATGGATAATACAGGTCCAGATCGAAGGCTCGAGGTACCCTGTGCCTATCACTTGTATATCTGGCCCATTTTTTCACCTTATCCTTGCTTAACCACATGGGGTTTTCTTGTTTAGTTTAACAATAAGCAGGGTGCTCTCACATTTTTTCTAATGCTTGATTTTATACTTGAAGGTAGAGGGCAGCGTTGTTCATATTATGAAGGCGTTAGCAAGTCATCCCACAGCTGCTCAGAGTTTAATTGAAGACAAATCACTTCAGTTACTCTTTGAGATGGTTGCCAACGGATCTTTGATTTTATTTTCAAGATATAAGGAAGGTTTAGCACCCTTGCACAGCATTCAGCTCCATAGACATGCAATGCAGGTGACTTTTGATCCTCATGAATTCACGTTCACTTACGAAATATTAGTTTTATAATTTAGCTTTAATTTTATTTTTTTATCTAGATACTTGGTCTTCTTATGGCTAATGACAATGGAAGTACTGCCAAGTACATAAGAAGACACCAGTTGGTAATGATCTTATTCTATGCTCATGAATCGTAATAATTCTTTAACATTTCCTTTGCTTCACTTCCGACTAGAGATTTTTGAATTGATGTTACTTCGAAATATGTGTAACTTGATTTTGTGTTGCCTGCTTATTATGAGTAGCTTTATGTTTTTGTGAAGAAAGAAGGGGGCAATGTTTGACAACTCGGTTATCTGCGTTTACATTTCTCCAATAGTCCACAGGGATTGAATAAAAAGGGGAACACTTCATGTAATCCGTAGGTTGGAAACACTTGATTATATTTCTGATAAACTTTAAACCATTCAACCTTGTTCCTATTTAGCTAAATATTATATTAGTTTGACCATTTGACACGTTGTCAATAAATATAACCGAATTTACCTCACGTAAACATGTAAACATTTACATTGCCCCCTTTAACCATTAGAAAACAGAGTAGTTAGAGAAAGCGAGTCAAGCCACAGACAGAAGTTAGTTTCAGTGATTACTGATTAGATAAATCATAAATCTATCCTCATAAATGGATGTTGATTCTCTCTGAAAGTTTTGAAAGTACGCACTCTCTCTCTCGGCTGCTTCAAGTTGATCATGTGATTGTCTCTCGTTAATGGCTGTATGTTGGTGCTTTGGCAACCTTTTTAGTCTGAAAAGTCTGATGCAGCTATTAATATGCAGATAAAAGTACTGTTAATTGCTGTGAAGGACTTCAAACCAGAAACTGGAGACCCTGCATATACAATGAGCATTGTGGACTTGCTGCTTGAATGTATTGAATTGTCTTATAGGCCGGGTAAGTTGCTTCCTCTTTTTTCCTTTCATGTGTAGACAGTGATTACTATTAAGATAACTTTATTCAGTATGTTTTTGAACTCTTTCAGTGTGGTTGTAATACTGTCTGCTTCTGTTAAAATAACTTATATTGTAACTTATAAACTCTCCCATCCTTAGTTTAAAAATGTATGCTTTTGATTTGTTCTGGTTAAACATTTATTTCTGTTTTTTCAGTTACAGCCTACATCACTTTATTTTATTTATTAATTGTCTAGTTCTCATTCTGCTTATTGAAATCATTATGGTTTGTAGAGGCTGGTGATATCAGGCTCAGAGAGGATGTTCGTAATGCTCATGGGTACCAGTACCTTGTTCAGTTTGCGTTAGTTCTTTCAAAAGATCAGGATTTTGAAACTAGTCTTGCTGAAAACATTTCATCTTCAGAAGGGGACTCCTCATCACAAGGTCTCTCACCCATTCTGGCCAGGTTACTTGATGTTCTTGTCAATCTATCTCAAACGGGTCCAAGTGATGCTGTGCTGTCTGGGTCAAAGGGTAAACGTAGGACCCAAACTTTGTCTTCTGACCGGTCCTCAGATGATCGTCGGGAAAAAGATCTTCTAGAGAAAGACAAAGTTAAAGATATTGACGCCATTCAAGTATTACAGGACATTTTTCTCAAAGCGGATAGTAGGGATCTTCAGGCAGAAGTGTTAAATAGAATGTTTAAGATATTCTCAAGTAATTTGGAGAATTACATGTTGTGTCAGCAGTTGCGAACAGTGCCGTTATTGATTCTCAATATGGGCGGTTTCCCTTCTTCATTGCAAGAGATTATTCTTAAAATTTTATGGTATGCAGTCACTGTTGTTAACTCTATACCTGACCAGGAATTGCTTGCACTTTGCTGCTTATTACAACAACATATTACATCTGAGTTGAAACACACCATCTTATTATTCTTCAAAAATATATTGTCCTTTGATCCAACAAATTACTGTAAGGTCTTGCGAGAAGTTGGTGTGTTGGAAGTTCTCATAGATGATCTCAAACAGCAAAAGTTTCTAATGGGCTCCAGTGATGATCTAGAAAGAAAGTCCAACTCGAACAGCTTCAAGAAACATATAGACAATAAAGATGCAATAATTTCATCTCCAAAGTTGCTGGATTCAAGTTCTGGGAAGTTATCTCTTTTTGAAGTCGAAAGCACTGTCTCTGCTGCTTGGGATTGTTTGCATTACTTGCTGAAGAGTGCAGAACAGAATCAAGTGACATTTCGTTCTGCTAGTGGTGTATCCACTGCTCTTCCTTTTTTGGTGTCCGATATACACCGTCCTGGCGTCCTTCGTGTGTTATCGTGCTTAATAATTGAAGATTCTGCACAGGTTGGTTAACGCTTATCTTTGCTTATAGTCCTAACCTTTGATTATATTGTCACTGGTCATTTGTTCCCAAACTAATTGTCCACTAAACAAAAAACACACATTTTAAGATAAATGCACTTATTACAGTTTGAATTTGTCAGAATGACATGTTTACTTTTTGAAAGTTTGTCAGTAATATGTTCTATAGGTTTTGTAATAATACTTTTAGGGGGTGTTTTGTTGGAAACTCACCAACCTTGGAGGGTTTAGAAAAGACCTGTGTTTGATACCAGTTTTTAAACATTAAAGCGACTAACCAAACATCATATATTGGGACTGAAAGTTATCCCCTTACTGTATTCCTATAAACCAATCGCCCCCTTAGTTATTAGGGGTTATATGGGAAACTTGATAATTGATTCTTATCCATACTTGGAAGTGGACAATTATTTTAGTAGGGTGACATACTGACATGGGACTTACTAAAATAGTAAAACAAATATCATGGGACAGAGGGAGTATATTTATAAGTAACTTTATATTTAAGTATCACTGAGCTCCAAATCTATATGTATTAGGTTCACTCTGAGGAATTGAGCGTTCTGGTTGAAGTTTCAAAGAGTGGGATGGTCACCAGTGCTTTAGGATCTCCATATGAGCTACAAGATGATGCTAAATGTGATGTTTTTGGAGCAATATGGCGGATCTTGGGAGCTAATGGGTCTGCTCAGAGAGTATTTGGTGAAGCCACCGGGTTTTCTCTACTCTTAACAACTCTGCATAGTTTCCAAGGAGTTAAAGGGGAGACTGAAACGTCTCTTTCAACAGTTTGCATGAAAGTTTTCACATATTTGATGAGAGTAACAACAGCTGGGGTGTGCAACAATGCTGTTAATAGGGAAAGGTTAAACACAATCCTATCTTCACACACGTTCTATGATCTTTTATCGGATTCTGGATTGATTTGTGTGGAGTGTGAAAGGCAAGTAATGCAGTTGCTCCTTGAACTTGCACTCGAAATCGTACTTCCGCCAATTTCAACCCCCGAAAAAACTGTGTCAGCAAATATTCTTGGAAACTCCTCAATTGCATTCCCCATAGTTACTCAATCAGGCTTGTTTCATCCTGAAAAAGAGCGGATATATAATGCTGGTGCACTGAGAGTCCTTATTCGTTCGTTGTTGCTCTTTACTCCAAAACTACAGCTGGAATTGCTAAAACTTATTGAAGAGCTTGCTTCTGCTGGCCGGTTTAATCTAGAAAACCTGACATCTGCTGGTACCTCCCTTCAGACCATCTCCAGTCTAGCGTCTGGTGTTTTAGTGTAAAAAACCATATTCAACCAAGACAACAAAAATTCTAAATTAATATTATTTTTGAATAAATAATTTCTTATAGAACGTTTTAATATATATATGATACATTTAAGTTATCATGCTTCAGCTTTAGATTAAAATAGTTTATTTGAAGAAAATATGTTTAAGTTAATACAGATTTTATGTTTTATTGCAATTATTGATAAATAGTGGAGTGAAAACCAAATTTGGTGTAAAATGATTCTTCTTTTGCACCATATTAGGTGTTACTATTGGTGCATATGATGGAGATGCCTTAACATATGTTGCATGTTATACAAGAAGCAATTTTTATCTTACTTTTGCGTGTTTTTCTTCATTCAGGTTGTGTGGAACTTCTTCTGGAGACAATATACCCCTTCCTTACTGGTTCATCCTCTCTTCTTTCCCACGCTTTGAAGATTGTTGAAGTACTTGGGGCTTATAGGTTAAACCTCTTTCCAGTTTAATAATTATATCTTAAAGCATTATAATCGTCTTTATAATTTCTCTCTTTTAAGATGTATTAGTTAAACTGTTAAAGATATCAATAACACATCATGCACAACTCTCACGTCACAATTGCATGTTTCTTTCAAAATTGGCAGTAATTTTTGTAAAATCGTCATCTGAGCGTACATTTTTGGTTTCAGGTTATCAACAGCGGAGCTTAGAACGATTATACGATGTCTCCTGGAGTTGAGACAGAAGAATCCTGGTCATATTCTTGTTGATATGATGGAAAGGATAGTTATAATGCAGGATAGGACTTCTGAAAAGGTTCCTCTTGCACCATTTGTAGAAATGGACATGAGAAAGATCGGGTACGCGTCCATTCACGTGTCATTAGGGGAAAGATCGTGGCCCCCTGCTGCAGGATATTCATTTGTTTGTTGGTTCCAATATCGGAATTTCTTAAAATTAAACTCCAAAGACGTGGAATCATCCAAGGCAGTATTTTCCAAAAGAAATACTAGTCCTACAGGCCCACAAGTCCTTCGGATATTCTCAGTTGGTGCTGTAGATGGTGGTGATACATTCTATGCAGAACTTTATCTTCAGGATAATGGAACGTTGACGCTTGCAACCAGCAATTCTTCTTCTTTGTCATTTTCGGGGTTAGATATAAATGAAGACCAATGGCATCATCTTGCAGTGGTGCATAGCAAACCAAATGCTTTGGCCGGATTATTCCAAGCTAGTGTCGCATATGTCTATCTTAATGGGAAGCTTAGACACACGGGAAGATTAGGATATTCCCCCTCTCCAGCTGGCAAGTCTCTACAGGTGACGATTGGGACACCAATAAGTCGGGCGCGGGTCAGTGACTTGGCATGGACCCTACGGTCTTGCTATTTGTTTGAAGAAGTATTGACACCTGGGTCAATCTATTTCATGTATATTTTGGGCAGAGGGTACAGGGGACTTTTTCAAGACACAAATCTTCTGCAGTTTGTGCCGAACCAGGCTTGTCGTGGTGGAAGTATGGCCATCTTAGATACGTTAGAAACGGATTTGGCGTTGACGTCTAATAGTCAGAGGTCTGAGAGTGCTAATAAGCAAGGATACTCTAAGACAGATCGTAGTGGAATGGTTTGGGATTTTGAAAGATTAGGCAACCTCTCATTACAGCTCTCTGGAAGGAAACTTATATTTGCATTCGATGGAACATCTACAGAAGCCTTTCCAGCTTCAGGAACTTTGTCAATGCTCAACTTAGTTGATCCGTTGTCAGCAGCTGCTTCTCCTATAGGAGGTAATTATGAACATATGACTAATGAACATATAATCACCTTGGGTGATCTGCAGATCTTAGTTTTTACAAATTATTCAGCTTCTGATGAATCAGTAGACTTACTTGACCTTGTTCTCTTGCTTCTTATGTGACCAAATGGTGATGGGCAGAAGTGGCTATTTTGACCAGTGTACCAAATATGGGTTCATATGCGTTAAGTTTCATATCTAAATGGGTGATTATAAGACGTTGTTAAAAACAAAAATGTAAAATGGGTGGGATGTTACCGAATCTGTCTTTTAATGCTTATAGCATCCACGTTTTTTTGTTATTGAAAAAATTTATTTATCATTCTTATAATAACCTAGTTTTTTGCAAAGTCATATCTACACTGATTAATTACGTGTTCAAATAATAATTTGAAACATGAATTATTTATGAACTTTACAAATTGAACTAAGAGTTTTTGCGGCATGTACTAAAACAACCTGTTTTGACCTGTTACCTAACCTGCATGAACTGCTCATTTTGCAAACTCTACTTATCATTTTGTTTGAATCATATTAACCTTACTGCAAAAATGCACATGAATGATTGTAAAATGACTTCCTTCCCAATCCTGGAAAACACCGGAGTCTTGGTGAACCTGGGGTAGCCTTTGCAAATGCATTTTCTTTTGTTTTTCATTTACAAAATTTGTCTACTTTCAATTTTCACCTCTGTGAACTAAAATCTAGTTTTCCAGGTATACCTCGCTTTGGACGTCTTCATGGTGATGTTTACGTCTGTAAGCATTGTATAATTGGTGAAACTGTGCGTCCCATTGGTGGAATAGCTGTTGTTTTAGCACTTATTCAAGTAGCAGAAACCAGTGACATGCTGCACATGGCATTGACACTGCTTGCTTGTGCCCTTAACCAAAATCCACAAAATGTTAGAGACATGCAAGCATTTAGAGGATATCACTTGCTTGCTCTCTTTCTGCATTCTAGAATGTCGATGTTTGATATGCGGTCGCTAGAGATATTTTTTCAAATTGCTGCGTGTGAGGCATCATTTCCCGAAGTCAAAAAGTTGGAAGAAGTTCAGAATAATCTGTCACCATCAGTAACCGTGAATGAAGCCGCTTTTGATGAGCTTAGTTTATCCAAGTTTGGTGATGACGTTTCTTCTGATGGTTCGCGTGATGACATGGATGATTTTTCTTCGCAGAAAGACGCTTTTAGCCATATATCAGAACTCGATGATACTGACATACCTCCTGAAACATCAAACTGCATAGTGCTTTCGAATGCTGATATGGTGGAACACGTGTTACTGGATTGGACGGTGTGGGTAGCAGCCGAAATTCCAATTCAGATCGCTCTTTTGGGATTTCTTGAAAATCTAGTTTCATTGCATTGGTACAGAAATCATAATCTCACAATTTTGAGAAGAATAAACCTCGTTCAACATCTGCTTGTAACACTGCAAAGGGGTGACGTGGAGGTTCCAGTATTAGAAAAATTAGTTGTGCTTCTAGGAGTCATCTTGGAGGATGGTTTTGTCATTTCTGAACTTGAACACGTTGTTCGGTTTGTCATTATGACTTTTGACCCCCCAGAGTTATCGTCACGGATTCAAATAACTCGAGAGCCAATGGGAAAGCAAATTATTGTTAGAAATATGCTGCTCGAGATGCTAATTGATCTTTTAGTCACTATCTCATCTGAAGAGCTGCTTGAACAATGGCATAAGATTGTTTCATCTAAATTGGTGACTTATTTTCTTGATGAAGGTGTTCATCCTACAAGTATGAGATGGATCATGACACTTCTTGGTGTGTGTCTTACATCCTCTCCTACTTTTGCTCTCAAATTTAAAACAAGTGGAGGGTATCAAGGGTTAATGAGGGTGCTCCCGAGCTTCTATGACTCACCGGATATATATTATGTTCTATTTTGTTTGATATTCGGCAAGCCTGTGTATCCGAGATTACCGGAAGTTCGAATGTTGGACTTTCATGCCCTTATGCCAAATGATGGAAATAACGTTGAATTGAGATTTTTGGAACTTTTGGATTCGGTAATTGCAATGGCAAAAATGACATTTGATAGGTTGTCTCTCCATACCCAAGGTGGTGGTGGGCTTGTGACCGAGCTTGTGGACGGAAGTACAGAGATGGCAGGTGACCTTCAGGGTGAGGCTCTGATGCACAAAACCTATGCAGCCCGTCTTATGGGTGGCGAGGCTTCGGCTCCTGCTGCTACAGCATCAGTTCTTAGGTTCATGGTCGATTTAGCCAAAATGTGTCCTCCATTTTCTGTGGTTTGTAGACGAGCTGAGTTTTTTGGGAGCTGCGTGGATCTTTATTTCTCCTGTATCAGGTCCTATCTCTTTCTTTTCTGTTATATTTATCACATATGATCATAAAATTATTAAAATGTAGTGATTTTTTATATTAAAACAGTTAGCAGGTGATAATTATTTCCATACATTTTATGTAAATCCGAGCTGTATTGCATTTAACATACTCTTTTTTATTACAAACAAAAAAAACCCAATTTTTAGGTAAATTTGTAAAAACAGCCACATAGGAAAGGTTATGGTGTTTCTTACTTTGCTGTTCCTGTTTATTTAGGGGTGCTCATGCTGTGAAGATGGCAAAAGAGCTGTCAGTAAAGGCAGAAGACAAAAACACAAATGATGCTGATGACACTAGTAGCTCTCAGAACACGTTTTCTAGCTTGCCCCACGAGCAAGAAGAGTCTACTAAGACCTCCATAAGTATGGGGAGCTTCGCTCCAGTGCAGGGAAGTGCAAGTTCTGAAGACGTTCCTGTTGTCACAGACAATATGGATGTTAATAAAACAGAGACGAACATCATTTTGTTCCCTCTGGAATCACAGAAGTCAACTCAAGAAACTGAACAGCAGTCCATTTCCACTTCCACGCTTGACAGCAAGCAGTTCGAGTTCCATGATCTTAAAATCACTCCAGTTAATGTTCACCCAACTGGTTTACCGGGTTCTCCATCTTTAAGTATATATGATTCTCCAATTTTATCGGAGAGATCTAATTCTAGGTTTCAGTCGATTCCCTCTCCATCTCCATCACAGATTTTTGGTTTTCAGTCTTGGTTGGGAAGTGCCAGTGACATGAAATCTCAATCAGCCGCCTCTCCTTCCTTGGAATCTTCTCTATCCATGAGTGAATTTGATTCAACTTCCGACTTAAAGTTCCCTTACCAAGCGCTATATTCTACAAAGACGTTATCTGCAGTTAGTCCAAGGCTAATCCTCGATGTTGAGGAGTCTGGTTATGGCGGCGGTCCTTGTTCTATAGGGGCAACAGCCATTTTAGACTTTATGGCGGAAGTTCTTGCTGACTTAGTAACTGATAGAATAAATGCCACACAATCTATTGAAGGCATTTTGGGGACTGTTCCTCTGTATGTTGATGCTGAATCTGTATTGGTCTTTCAGGGTTTGTGTCTTACTAGGCTCATGAACTTTGTTGAAAGGCGGCTCTTGCGTGATGATGAGGAAGATGACAAGAAACTAGACAAGAACCGTTGGTCCTCGAAGGTAGAAGCATTGTGCTCTACGATAGTGGATCGTGTATACATGGGTGCTTTTCCTCAGCCTGCTGCTGTACTGAAGACACTTGAATTTTTGTTGTCTATGTTACAGCTGGCAAATAAAGATGGTAGAATCGAACAAACGCTTCCTGCTGAGACAGGATATTTTGGAAGAGGAACCAAGCAACTTGATGCTTATGTACATGCGATTTTAAAAAATATTAAACGTATTACCATGTACTGCTTCCTTCCTTCATTTCTCATTTCAATTGGAGAAGATGAATTTCTTTCACGCTTGGGATTACAAATTGAGCCAAAGAAGATTGTCACCAACACATTAGAAGAAGATGGGGTGATAGACATATGCACAGTTTTACAGTTGCTAGTTGCTCATAGGCGGATAATATTTTGCCCAAGTAATGTCGATGCTGATCTAACTTGCTGTCTTTGTATAAACTTGATTTCACTTTTACACGATCAGAGACCAAATGCACGGAACTTAGCTGTTGACATCCTCAAGCATCTTCTTGTGCACCACAGAGCTGAACTAGAGAAGCTGCTCGTCTTTAAACCAAACCAAGGACCAGTTCTGGATGTTCTACATGGTGGTTTTGATCTCCTCCTTACTGGGACCCTGTCCACCTTTTTTGACTGGCTTCATATGTCTGATCTAATAGTTAACAGAGTGTTGGAGCAGACTGCGACTCTTAAATGGGTTCCATATGTCGCTGGGTCAGTGAGCTTTCCTGGATCCGGGATTCAAGGTATGGATAGGCATCGTAAGAAAGAGATTGGTAGAAAATCAAGGGATTCCATGAAGTTGGACCAGAGACACTGGGAGCAGGTCAATGAACGGAGAATTGCATTGGAGTTGGTTCGTGATGCAATGTCGACTGAATTGAGAGTTGTGCGTCAAGATAAGTATGGATGGGTACTCCATGCTGAGAGCGAGTGGCAAACACATCTTCAGCAACTTATACATGAGCAAGGTATATTTGCATTGTCCAGGTCAGTTTTAAATGAGGAGCCTGAATGGCAGCTTTGCCCAATCGAAGGTCCGTATAGAATGCGCAAGAAGTTGGAGCGTTGCAAATTAAAAGTTGACACAGTTCAAACCATTTTAGATGGGAAATTTGAATTTGAAGAAGCGTCAAAAGAGAAAACCGAATACAATCTTAGTGATTCTAATGCTGGTTCTGATGCCGATCCTTTGTCTAATCTTTTATTGGGTAACGTAAAGCAGGAATCTTTCAATGAGGAACTGTTTGATGAGTCAATCTTTAAGGATTCAGATGGTGTGCAAGATGCAGCTTCCGTTAGAGTTGGATGGCATAACAATAACAATAACAATAACGATAGGGATATGGATAGTAGCATTAACGATGAAAGTCTTCATTCTGCTGCTGAATTTAGTATGAAGTCCAGTTCAGCAACTGCACCATTCTCCGAAAGCATTCAAGAAAAGTCTGTTATAAGCTCTCCTAAGAAGTCTTCTTCAACAAGATTTGATGAGGTTAGAGCAACGGAGGACAAACTGGATAAGGAACTCAGTAACAATGGGGAGTATTTAATTAGACCTTATCTTTTACCTGCTGAGAAAATAAAATTCAGATACAACTGTGAAAGGGTTGTGGGGCTCGATAAGCACGATGGGATCTTTCTCATTGGAGAACTTTGTTTGTATGTCATTGAGAATTTCTACATTGATCAATCTGGTTGCATTTGCGAGAAGGAAACGGAAGATGAACTTTCAGTTATAGATCAAGCTTTAGGTGTAACAAGAGATTTTTCTATGAGCATGGACTCACAGTCAAAATTGACTTCATCATGGAGTACGACAGCTAAAGCCTATACCGGGGGACGAGCTTGGGCCTACAATGGTGGTGCGTGGGGCAAGGAAAAAGTTGGTAACAGTGGGAATGTACCTCATCTCTGGCGAATGTGGAAGCTTAATAGCGTCCATGAAATGTTGAAACGTGATTACCAGCTACGTCCTGTTGCTATTGAGATATTTAGTATGGATGGATGCAACGATCTTCTGGTTTTCCATAAAAAGGAGAGGGAGGAAGTGTTCAAAAATTTGTTGGCCATGAATCTTCCTAGAAACAGCATGTATGTTGTTTATCTGCAACCGAATTCATATATATATATTTCCCTAGAAAGTAGTAGTAAGGTTATCTGCTTAATGTTTTTTTTTTCTTTCTGTATACAGGTTGGACACCACAATCTCAGGATCAGTGAAACAAGAAAGTGCTTTTAAGCTTATGGCTAAATCCTTCTCCAAGAGGTGGCAAAATGGAGAAATTACTAATTTCCAGTACCTGATGCATCTCAACACACTTGCAGGTCGTGGGTATAGTGATCTTACACAGTATCCAGTCTTCCCTTGGGTTTTGGCAGATTATGAGAGTGAAGAATTGGACTTAACTAATGAAAAGTCGTTCCGTAAACTTGACAAACCTATGGGCTGTCAAACAGAAGAGGGAGAAGATGAGTTCAAGAAAAGGTTGGTTTTGTTCACTTTCTTTTCATATATGTTTGTGAACTTTTGTTCGGGCAACATTTTAAATGAGTATACTTGTACAGGCCAAAACAGGGCAGGTCGAGTGTATCTGACATACTTTTGCAACTTTCAAACCGAGTTTCTGCTTTTCTTTATTTACTTTACCCATTTGATCTGTTAGGGAGATAATATGTAACCTAAAACAAGGCCTTTTAAGCACATTGGACTCTAGAAGTTGCCAATTTGACTTTATTGTTTTTTTTGTTTTTTGTCAGGTATGAAAGTTGGGATGATCCTGAGATTCCCAAATTTCATTATGGTTCTCACTATTCTAGTGCCGGGATCGTTCTTTTCTATCTTTTGCGGTTGCCACCGTTCAGCACAGAGAATCAGAAGCTGCAGGGTGGTCAGTTTGATCATGCTGATCGCCTATTCAATAGTGTACGCGATACGTGGTCAAGTGCTGCTGGGAGAGGCAACACTTCGGATGTTAAGGAATTGATTCCAGAATTCTTTTACATGCCAGAATTTTTGGAAAACAGATTTGGTCTTGACCTTGGAGAGAAACAATCTGGAGAAAAGGTGTGTTGATGTTACTTTAAAGTCGCTTTCCTTTATTATTTCCATATTCTATGTTGAAAATAGAGGTCAAAATGGACTAGTTGGATAAAGGATCAAAACAGGTTTAGGTGGTTAAGGTGATCTTAATACGCCTCAAAATGGTTAGGCTGAGTTGACCTCTGAACATTTTTTTGTACATTTTTTCTATACTCATTGATATCTAATGTGCTGATTATGATTCTTTGATTACAAAAACTACATATTATCTATATGTTTTTGTAGTATAGCAATTTAGTAAATAGCAAGTATTGATTTACACTTTGGGGGCGACCTTCGACCTGCTCGATGTTACGGTCCCAGGTCTATGATCTAGTTATGGATAAATAGTGCTCGTTAGAGAGAACCCGACGATCTCTGAGATTAACTCAATTTACTTAATTTTTCTGATTGATTTCTTGAATGAAACACAGGTTACATTTAAAGGAATGAAAACCTAACAAACCCCTAACTAATAGGAACTTGATAAACCTAAACACTCCTACTTATCCTAAATAAAACAATTTAAATAAAAGATAACTATCCTAATATAATTATTTTCTGCGAATGCTGGTCATAACACTCGACCAGTTACATTTATAGCTAAGTGTGAAGTATAATCCACTTGACCTCTTGGAGATAAGATATAACTGACACCGACCCATTTTTAGATTAGTTTCCCTCTAACTGAGTAATATAGTGGACTTGATAACTCAAAACTTCCTTGCATCATTGGTTGCTGTTTCAGGTTGGAGAGGTTGTGTTACCTCCTTGGGCCAAAGGTAGTGCTAGAGAGTTCATCAAAAAGCATAGGGAAGCTCTTGAATCTGATTACGTTTCAGAGAATTTGCATCACTGGATAGACCTCATATTTGGTTATAAACAGCGAGGAAAGGTGAGTATTCAAGTTCTTTCTCGTTCCAGTTTCAGGCTAATAGGTTACATTCGCATGTGCATTCAGCTTTAGAATCAAATAATATTGCATTCTCACCTTTTAAGGTTCCCTTTGACAGGCGGCTGAGGAAGCTGTGAATGTTTTTTATCATTACACATACGAGGGAAGTGTTGACATAGATGCAGTTACAGATCCTGCAATGAAAGCCTCCATTTTAGCTCAAATTAATCACTTCGGGCAAACACCTAAGCAGCTATTTCAAAGGGCCCACGCAAAGAGAAAGAAAGATAAAAAGATTCCTATCAATCCGCTCAAATACTCTGGCTATCTTGTACCACATGAGATTCGTAAAAGTGCATCTGCCATAGCACAGATCATTACTTCCAATGACAAAATCCTCATGGTTGGTCCAAACAATTTATTAAAACCCAGAATGTACGCCAATTATGTTGCATGGGGTTTCCCAGACCGTAGTTTGCGATATATGAGCTATGATCAAGATAAGCTTATTTCTACCCACGAAAACCTTCATGGTGGCAACCAGATACAGTGTGCCAGTGCTAGCCATGATGGTCAGCTTCTTGTCACCGGTGCAGATGATGGCTTGGTTTGCGTTTGGCGGGTTGGTAGCTACAGTGTCTCCCGTGCACCTCGAACCTTACAATTAGAGAAGGCACTTTCTGCTCACAGAGCCAAAATCACATGTCTTCACATTTGCCAGCCACACATGATCATTATAAGTGGTTCAGATGACTGCACTGTGGTCTTATGGGATCTTAGCTCTCTTGGTTTCATTAGGCAGCTTCCTGAGTTCTCATCTCCAGTTTCGGCTATATATATGAATGAATTAACAGGGGAAATCGTGACTGCTGCAGGAATTATGCTTGCTGTTTGGAGTATAAATGGTGACTGTTTATCCGTCGTTAACACATCACAACTTCCCTCTGATTACATTGTGTCAGTGACAACTTGCACTTTCTCTGATTGGTTGGAAACCAATTGGTATGTCTCGGGTCATCAGAGTGGTGCAGTTAAGGTTTGGCAAATGGTTCACAACTCGAGCGAAGGTTTCCAAACCCAAATCCAACCACCCAGTGCCAAGGCATCTACAAACCCGACTTGTGGGTTAGGGTTGGGTGGTCACATACCTGAGTACACGTTAGTTCTACGCAAGGTGCTCAGGGGTCACAAACACGCTGTCACCGCCCTTCACCTCACAAGTGACTTGAAACAGCTTTTGAGTGGTGATTCTGGTGGTCATTTAATTTCATGGACTTTGCCAGATGAAAGCTTGAGGAATTCTATCAGAAAGGGGTGATTAGGTGTAGGTAATTACTAAAACACTGTCTTTCAGAAAAGAACCCCCGACGGGTTCTATGTATCCTCCTAACATGAGAAGGGCTGGCCGGGGATTATGAAAAGAACGAAAATGGAGAGTGAAATGATGGCACATGTGCTTTGTTGGGACGCGAAGGTATGATACGTTTTTTTGTCTTTAATATTAATGAACTTGTGGTGCCTGACGGAATTGTCGCTATCAGTGTACATAGAAGGGGTTAATTTAAATCTTAGATTATATAATTTAATTTTGTATAGTTGTGGAGATGAGTTGGAACTGTAATGTCCCGATTTTGGCCATGGGAATATAGTTCTGTTGTGTTCTTATTTGTTCGATTTGTAAGAATATACACTCATATGATTTGTTATAGGCTTCAAATCTATAGTGGAAAATTGATATTATAAGTTGTGGCCTTTTTAGGTGTGCATTTAACTTGCAAGTAAAATTTGTCATATTCGATGCTCCATAAGTTTTACATGCATTTGGTCGTATAGTGTATATGAATGTATGTATGAATTATGATTTAGTAACGTAAAATGGACGAGTTGAGCATGCGAGGTAGAGCTAGCTCAGTTGGCCACCAAGGGTATCTTTGGGGAGGTATTCTTGGAGAGGTCTCGAGTTCGAGTCTCACCAAGAACCTTCAGGGGCCCGAATTAAGAAGCAGGAGTGGGGTTTATCCCCTAAGGAGAAGGTTCGAGGCTTGCATACTGCCCAATTGGATGTCACTGTAAGCTCGAATCATTAACGGCTTGTCTACTGGTATGCTCCTGTGTCTATTAGGTCCTTATTATCATTATATTATGTAGTTGTGATAAAATTTAGAGAATATGCATGCGAATACTTTTGACCCATTTGTTATTTTGAGGTTACTTATTTCTATGCAGTTTGGTAGAATAACGAAAGATTGGTTATTGAACTAGTCTCCTTGCATATTATGTTTTTAAGCTAAGAAGAAATTTGGTTGTCGACATTCTTGAGGTGCTAATCTAACACCTCTTGATGCAAAAAGTTGTCTAAATCCCTGATGGAATTAATAATGAAGCTCACCTTTGACGTGAGTCTGCCAGTCAAATAGATTCCAAAATTATTGTTCACAACAAAAAACAAACTTTAAAAAAAGTGACACATCGCTGCACTTCTCAACGAATCAAATATCATTCTAACCAACTAAAACGAGTTAAGATGTTGCGTCAAGAATAACATAACATGTGAGGTGCCGCTTTTTGTGCCATGCTAAAGTCTTGGACCCTCATATTCCACTCTCATACTAAAGTGTCTCATTTCTCACATTTAAAAAAAAGTAAACAAGCCCGTTTCTATAATAACATAAAAGTTCTCTTACGGGATAAGCCTTCTATTTTTTAGGTCTCACTTGACACATAAGAGGTGTTGATTTTAGCTTATATCTCGAAATTAAGTGTTTCATTAAACTTATATAAGAGGTTTTTTCATAAGCAAAACATTTGTAACTTTTATAAGAAAAGATAGCCTTATATTATAATAATATATGAAAAGACTTTTATATTCATATTTAATAACTACATTATTTAATATTCAAGTGTTTTATTGTCATTTTACTTTGTTAATTTTAATAAGCTTAACCAAACACTAAACATGAGACTATAAACTTATGATATATAAAACATAAATAACTTGTATAACATAAGCCTAATCACAAATGTTTTGAAACCCGGGTCAACCGGTTGACCCGGTTCTGGCCGAAAAACGGGTCATATTGACCCGGGTTTCATATTTTCGGAACCCGACTCGACCCGCCGGGTTTGGGTGACCCGGGTCAACCCGGTTCTCGAGACCCGGCCGGCTTTCAATTTTTTTGGGTTTTTTTTTAAAATATGTAAATTTTACGTATTTACAAATGAATTTTATTTTTACATATTATATTTATTATATTGTTTGGTAAACAATTTATATCCTTAATATATGAGAGTTTTATTGGTTTTAATATATAATTTTTGTTAATTACTAAAAATACAAAAAAAAAATATTTCAAACACCCCTTAATAGATCTACTCGCAAACATCAATCGCGTTGAACCTTATATGGTTAATGTACTAGGGAGTTTAGTGTTAAGAGTGTATTGGGTAGCGCGTGAGGTGCACGTGTGAGCAGAGCTCACATGTGTTTCTCTCCCAAATCACTCTAACTACTTTTCCCTCCCAAATTGCAGTTTAAATACTCCTTGATTGTTTTTATTTGTTCTTAGTTTTGATAATAATTCCCTTTTTTCTCTCTCAATTCCCTTGTAACTGTGTGTAACCGTTTGTAACAAATTCTCCATTGATAATTCAAGAAAGCTTCCGATTCACAATTCTTATTTCATTTGTTAATCCAAGCCCTTGTTATCCATTAACGGTCTTTAGATCCTAATGGTGCTTATCAATTGGTATCAAAGCACTTTCATGGGGTTCATGCATTGAGTTTGTTGGGATTCTGTTGGAATCTTGTTAGACTGTTGGGATCTTGTTAGACTGTTAAAGCTGTTATTTTCCGCCCAAATTTGTTTCAAAATGGCGCCTACAACAAGAGCACTTGCGTATACCAGTGGTGAAGATGATGCAACTGAGGCTACTAGGCGGATTGTGGCGGAACAAATGGAAGCATTACGACAAGAGATGCAACAAACCATGCAACAAACTCTCCAACAAACAATGCAACAGTTTATCCAGATGAATGGTGGAGGAAGGAATCAACACCAGTTCACAAGAATGACAAAAGTGGAGTTCCCAAGATTCACGGAGAATGATGTTAAGGGGTGGATTTACAAGTGTGAACAGTTTTTCACCATTGATGACATTCCTGAAAATCAGAAGGTAAGACTCATTTCTGTTCACTTGTCTGATACACCATTGTTAGGCATAAACAGTTCATCAAATTGAATGGAGAAAATGTTAGTTGGGCTGTGTATAAGTTGCAAAGATTTGGAACTGTGTTTGATGATCCAATAAGTCAATTAAGGAATGTTAAATACCAAACAACTGCTAAGCAATACCAAGATGCTTTTGATACACTTTTGAGTAGAGTGGAAGTTAGTGAAGAACATGCTGTTAGTTTTTATTTGGGAGGGTTACCACCAGAATTGGAGTCTGGGGTAAGAATGTTTGGACCTACTACTTTGGCTGAAGCTTATAAGTTGACTAATTTCCAAGAGGCCACTTGGGATGCCATTAGGAAGAAAACCAGAATGGGAGGGTCTAGTTGGGGAAATAATCAGAGATTTGGCGATTCTATGGGAAGTGCTAAGGTGACTAAGGCTCCCTTATTGCCTTTGCCTACTCTTACCAATAAGCCTAAGCCACACAGACAGTTGACCCAAAAGGAGTATCAGGACAAGAGGGCAAAAAATGAATGTTTTTACTGTTATAAAAAGTTTGTACATGGTCACAAATATGAAGGACAACTGTTTTCATTGGTGTTGTTGGCTGAGGGTGAAGAGGAGGAAGAGTTCCTTGATGCTGAGGAAGAGATAATTGAGATAACTAATTGGGAGGGGTTGCCTCAGATATCATTGAATGCTTTGTCTGGTATTAGTTCCTTTCAGACTATGAGATTGGTAGCTAAACAACATGCTTTACACATCCTTTTTGATTCTGGTTCAACCCATAACTTTTTAGACATTCAAGTGGCAAAGAAATTGGGATGCAATATAGTCAGTACTTGTCCTTTATCAGTGACTGTAGCTGGTGGTAAACAATTGGTTACTGTCAGTGAGTGTAAAGGATTCTAGTGGCAATTAAAGGGAGAGACATTTACAGCTGATGTGATGTTATTGCCATTGGGAGGATGTGAAATGGTATTAGGCATCCAATGGTTGGCTACTTTGAGTGACATTAAATGGAATTTTCAGGAATTGAAAATGCAGTTTAAGTACAATGGCAAGAAACTATGTTTGAGAGGTTCTAATAAAGCTGAGGCTCATTGGGTTGAAGGCAGGAAACAGATTCAGAAGGTGGAAGGTAATGTTCAAGCTGAATTAATGATGCTGAGTGTTTACCCAAACACTGGCTTATCTCTATTGACAATGGACACAGAACTCACAACCCAAAGCCATGATACTTGTGTGTTGCAACCAGTTATTGGGTTGTTTGAAGATGTATTTGCAATACCTACACACCTACCCCCAAAGAGATCCCATGATCACAAAATTCCTTTGTTACCTGGTACTCCACCAGTTAACATTAGACCATACAAACATCCACCAGTGCAGAAAGATGATATTGAAGCTATGGTTAAAGAATTGCTTGAGGCTGGGGTGATTAAGCATAGTTAGAGTTCATTTGCTTCTCCAGTGGTAATGGTTAAAAAGAAGGATAATACTTGGAGAATGTGTGTGGACTATAGACAGCTTAACAAGAGTACTATTAAGGACAAATTCCCAATTCCTATAACTGAAGAATTAATAGATGAGTTACATGGGTCAGTAGTATTTTCAAAGATGGATTTGAGGTCAGGTTACCATCAAACAGAATGTTTGAGGATGACATTGCTAAGATAGCTTTAGGACCCATGAAGGATACTATGAGTTTTTG
Source organism: Glebionis coronaria (assembly GCA_025667525.1). Lineage (NCBI taxonomy): Eukaryota > Viridiplantae > Streptophyta > Magnoliopsida > Asterales > Asteraceae > Glebionis > Glebionis coronaria. Next base: position 585,003,979 of record CM046874.1, on the reverse strand, counting down.
GTGATGCCCTTTGGGTTAACAAATGCACCCTCTACTTTCCAAGCTCTAATGAATGAGGTGTTTAGAGAATTCTTGAGGAAGTTTACTCTGGTTTTTTTTGATGATATCTTAGTATATAGCAAGAGTATGGAGGATCACAAACAACACTTGACAGCTGTGTTAACTAAAATGAGAGAGCACTGTTTATTTGCTAAAAGGAGTAAGTGTGTGTTTGGCACCACACATGTGGAGTATCTTGGACATGTAATCTCAGCTCAAGGAGTGGCTACTGATGCAGCAAAAGTTCAAGCTATGCAGACATGGCCAACTCCTAAGAACATCAAACAGTTAAGGGTTTTTTGGGCTTGACTGGTTATTATAGGAGATTCATTCAAGATTTTGCTACCATGAGCAGGCCTTTGACACAACTCCTTAAGAAAAATTCTTTTGCTTGGAAATCAGAAGCTCAAGCTGCTTTTGAGGTGCTAAAGCAGGCTATGGTGCAGGCTCAAGTGTTAGCTTTACCTGATTTCAGCCAGTCCTTTGTTATTGAGACAGATGCTTCAGGGGTTGGCATTGGTGTAGTCTTACAATAGAATGGCCACCCCATTGCATATCTTAGCAGGACTTTGTCACTTAGGCATCAGTCCCTTTCTACTTATGAAAAAGAATTTCTAGCTGTGTTGTTAGCATTGGAGAAGTGGAGAGGTTATTTGCTTGACAGACATTTTGTGATCAAGACTGATCACTACAGTCTCAAGTACTTGTTGGATCAAAGAATCTCCACACCAGCTCAAATGAAGTAGCTTCCTAAGCTTATGGGGTTTGATTATGAGGTGGTGTGCAAGAAGGGTAAAGATAATGCAGCAGCTGATGCTTTGTCCAGAAAAGAAGGAGAAGGAGAGTGTTTAACAATTAGTGCATCCACAATGGGTACTGAACTGTATGAGAAGGTTAAAAAAACTTGGACTACAGATGGTCACTTGCTCAACATTTGTAACCAACTGAAATCAGGCAAAACTAGAACACATTACTCTTGGTCCAATAACCAATTATTGAGGAAAGGTAGGTTGGTGGTTGGAGCAGATGAAGATTTGAGAAAAGAACTTTTGCACTACTTCCATGAAGGATCTATTGGAGGACATTCAGGAGTTAAAGTTACAACTCACAAGATATGCTCACTATTCTACTGGAAGGGACTTATGAAACAAGTAAAACAGTTGGTCAGAGATTGTTTGGTATGCCAAAAATACAAGCCAGATCTCTCTGCTTATCCAGGTCTTTTACAGCCATTACCAGTTCTACAATCTGTCTGGTCCAGTACATCCATGGATTTTATTGAGGTTTTACCAAAGTCAAAAGGGTATAATGTCATCTTGGTGGTGGTGGACAGATTGACAAAGTATGCTCATTTCATTCCTTTAGCACATCCATTTACTGCAGCACAAGTAGCTCAAGTTTTCCTGGATCAAGTATACAAGTTACATGGCATGCCTGAATCTATTGTGTCTGATAGGGATAAGGTGTTTCTGAGTACTTTTTGGAAGGAATTGTTCACTTTGCTTAAGGTCAAATTACACATGTCTACTGCATATCACTGATGTAGTGTTTTCGTACACGTTTTAGGAAAAACGCGTATGTGGCAAGTATTAAGTTGCACGTTTTAGGAAAAACGCGAAACCGAATAAATGCGAGTTTGTTCTCGAAGGAGGTGTGTGGATTAATGTGCCAATATATAAAATCAAGCTTGGATTAGTGACGTTTTTGGTTTAAGAGAGAAAAATTAAAGACGAACTACGATTATGATTACACTACGACGTAATGACGTAAAACGCGAACGTAAATACGTAAAACGTGACAAAATTAAAAATTAAACCTAAAAATTAATTAAAAGTTAAAACTAAGTCTAAAATAATATAAATAAGTATAAAATTCCAATAAATAAATTTTAAAACCTTTTATTAATTAAATATTCAATTTTTAATGCTAATCAAAGCCCTAAAATCAAATATAATTAACAAAATGTCCAAAATATTATTTTACTGAACTAATAAATCACTTATATTATTTAAAAACTAAAAAGTATTTTTCCTAAATTTTTAAAACTATTTTCTATTTTTAAATCACTAAAAACTATTTTTAAACTAAAATAATCATAAAAAATAATAAAATAATGCTAAAAATGATTTGACAATTTTAAAAATCCTAAATTATACTAATTAACAGAAGAAAAATGAAAAAGTTTGAAAAAAGTAAAAAATTTCACTAAAAGACAAAACTGATAATAATTAAAACCCTAATTAAACTAAATTAATTCTAAAAATTAATTAAAAAGGTGAACAGTAAAAACTTTTTAAACTAAAAATTTTAATCTATTTTTCTAAGTCTAATAAAATTTTTAAAACTAAAAAATATTAATTTTTGTCACTAAAAGACAAAAACAGAAAATTAAAAAGTAATTTAAAAAGGCAATTAAATCTAAAAAATAGGAGATGAACAGTAACTGAAAAATAAATTAAATAGAAAAATCAAAAATAAAATAAGAAAAATAATGAAACAAAAATGAAGTTCTAAAACCTATTTAAGCTCACTAAAGACAAAAAAGTAAGTTTCTGATAGTGACACTTGAGTCACTTTGTCTGCTTGTGAAGCAGTGCTAACAAATGTACTAGCAGGGGTAACTGAGTTCCCACTGCTAGTACAAAATTAAGGTCTGGTGAGATTTGAGCTTAGGAAAGCTCTTTGGGCTGCTTTTTCTTGGACAATAAGGCACCCCTACACTCAGTGGAGTGTAGGGAGTCTATAAGAACGATAAAACACACAAGCACAAAGCAAGAATCACACACAAATAGCTCTAGACAGTTACTGTATATCAGACAAAGGGTCTTGGGCTGTTTTGCTGGTGCAATTGGTATTTGGGTGAGTTTTGGTTGACCAAAACTCACTCAAATCCCTCCCAAAATGCAACTACCCTAGCCTAAACCCTAGATGACACCTAGATCTAGCAAGCAATACAAAATGGTGGTCAAATTTTACTAAATCAAAGTTGTCTGCACACTTACTGATTTTATGACTATGTTTTATCACTTTAGTAAACAAACTTGTTTTAAAACACACCAAACCTGAACCTAATGACTAACAATACATAACCAACCTAAAAAGAATATGCTGGACTGGTTTTTAAGCTCAACTTTTGTCACCAATTTCAGTTAAATCCCAAATCCAAACACCCTCTTAACTTATGAAATCAAACTTTAACACACCAAATGCTATGAAAACTTAACAAATCTGATTAATCAATACTCTAGCATGCATACAAACCCTATATCAGCAATATTAAGCAAGAAAATCAACAGTTAAACAAGCAACACTCATAAACACATAACATCATAAGAAATACTCAAAAAAACGGGCTAATAGGGTTCAAGCCTTAACCTTGGGCTGATGCCTTCCAAAAGAGGTTGTTTGAGCTTTTTGTGAGCTTGTGAGTAAGTAGAGGGGGCTTGTTGTGGGAATCCAAAGCAGGACCCCGAGCCAAATATCTTCAAATGGGTTATGATGAAATGAAATGGATGAATGATGGGCCTTGTTTCTTGGGTTCCTGCACAAACACAAACAACAACCAACAATCTTCAAGAATCAAGACCTACAAGCTAAAAGCTTGTAGCTTTTGATACAGTAAGTGGTAAGAGAAAAAAAATGACAAAAATATTTTTTGGATATCTTTGAAAACAGGTCTATGAAAACCAAGCTAGAAACCAACTTAGCAAACTTTTGAGAACGTTTTTAAACAATACTAAAACACAAATTCAGAAAAACATAGGTTCAAATCCACTTTCACTTCATTGAACTTTGAAATTTCTGAATATCTAAAACCTTTTTGAAACTTTTTGAAAACTGAAAACCCTTTTGAGACTTAGACTAAATTGCATAAAATCAAGTTTAAACTAAATAAGCAGTAAAAGATGGAACTCAACATTTGCAATAAACTTGGACTTTCATTTTCATTAATAATCAAAATTTTTACAAAATATTGGAACCAAGAAAATAGGACACAATCCGTCCCATTTTATAGAGCTATGAGTACATTCTAGAATCTTAAAACCCTACTACATGATCTGTCTATAATGCCCTTGGGTTAAACGAATTTCAAAACTTGTCTTGTGTCATCTTGTGATTTTGCAGCAACCATGTGATAACCAGCTGTCTATGACCAATCTTGGCCCTTCTATGAAGCTTTGGGAGAAAGGAAAAGGATTGGAGCCGTTGGATGAACTATAAGATTCTTTCTTTGCTGTATTCGTCCAAACAGGGGAGCAGCGGAGTACGAGTGGGGCCTCTTGAGTTACGGGTGAATGTATTTTGTTGGTGGGTTGGGATTGGAAAGGTGTGAATCAAGGTTCTGGAAAGTATCACATAAAAACCCTTTGGTTTAAAAGGAAATTAAGATTATGGTTTATGGGGAATTAGGGGATGAAGAGGGTGGGTTTGATTTGTTTTAGGGTAATTAAGATTTAAAAAGAGTGTTTACCCCCGTTTTTCAACTGATTTAATAATCAGTTAAATAAGGAAAGAATGGGATTTGACGTGGGGTATTTGTGCAATGTGATTGGTTGATGATTGAGTGGGGCGACGTGTCATCCCATGGTTGTGTGTTACAAGTTTGTATGTCTCCCCATTTCAGTCCCTGAAATCCCTTGATGTTGTCATTTAACTTCAAACAACTATATAGTCCAACTTCCTTTATTATAACTTTCACCCATCTGTCATTTTTGGCACATTCATTTTGCAAATTTATATCAAGGATTATATATGCAAATATTGCATTCTTAAGGGATTGTAATGTCATGTCTTGAAACTTTAGGACCCAACTTGTAATAATTGAGGTTGACAAGGGTCTAAAGTGACAAGTCTTCAAAGATGAGGGACCAAAGTTGCCAATTCTTCAAACTTCAAGGGTAATTTTGGAAATTCCATGATTTGGGTCCGGTTCTTTGTGCGGCTTCGTTTCCCGTGTTCGTTTTTGCTTCATTCTTGTAATCTTTTGGTGAATTCACGATATCCGTACCTAAAATACACAATGAACAAATACAAGCGTATATTTGGGTATTTTGACGATATTTTAAGCGTTTTAAGCCCGATTTGGACGATGAGACTATGTATAAATGCAGTCTCATCACTCCCCCATACTAAACCATTGCCGTGTCCCCACGCAATGCTATAATTAAATATCGTAGCACTTCCAAAATTCATTTTATGATGACATTTATTGAAGACATAAACTTAAATAAACTACTACACGCGTTTTAAACATAATGTATTGCTTTCATCACGATTAAGTGACTTTTGGGATCATAGAACAAGAACACGTGAATGCTTCGTTAGAAATAATTTCGTCGTCCTCGATTTTCACCCAATTCCATGCTAAGCGTGCAACGAGATCATTGTTATTATAAGTTAGCAACACGATCATATCTCATGAGTGTTAATTATGAACCTAAGCTCCGTTATTCCTACTTGGTATCTCTTATATTTTATTTTGTCTTAATGATCACGAGGATACATCATTGACTTATGCGTGAATAGAGATTAAGTCTAAAAATAGAGTCTTAACGGTGTAACCAAAATCATTAAATTAATAATTCATCCCAATAGACAACGATGTCAAAAAATTAAGTCAACAAGAAGGATCGATAAACACGGTTTTATAACGGTTTTGAACATGAGACTTATTACCATGACTTATCGGTGGTTTTATTATCATGGTTTACCTCCATCTTTTATTCAACTTCGCCATGAAGCTTTTATTATGACTTCGTTTTTGCCTTGCCTTTTATTATCCGCCTCATCGGTGGTTTTATTAGCCAAAGACGTATATCCTCACGCTAAAGCGAATTTTAGATCTTTAAAGCTTCAAAGATTAAGGCTTGATTCACTTTCATTTTGGGCATAGATTTTTCGGCCTTGTGAGCTTCAAATTTTCTTAATTTAGGTGAGCACTTGAAATCTTATTATTAGGTGAAGCTTTCGATTATTCGGGTGCCAATACTTCAAAACCGTGACGCTGGCGATACCTTAATGTTTTCCCAATTTAATTACATGGAAGCTACTAAAACAAATTAGAAACCAACAATAGTGACTAGACCGCTAAATCGATATTTATTAACAATTTATTATACAAAAGCGTGGGGAGAATAAGCTAATAATTACTACACATGAGATCGTGACGATTACGAGACTTATAAATAACTCTATCATTTCTCGTCCTCATTTAAGAGACTTAGCCTAAAAAGTTAAGGAATCGAAGCTAAGTGCTCAACACGCACGGTCGAGTAAAAAATTACTCTTATTCTCACCATCGGAAAACCTACATTCGTGTCTTAAACACTTATGAAAAACAAGAAAATTTTTAAAATTTGGCCATTTTTAGCCTTATTTTGCAACAAAACGATAACAAAAAGATGAATATTGGATTGCGTGGTGACGTAAGCAAGGTGAAGTATCTACTCACCCCCCCCATACTAAAATTAAACATTGTCCTCAATGTTTCGAGTCTAGGGGTGAAAACACCCCCATACTAGAGACGAAGTCGAATGCTTAATCTCGAGCATGGAAAGGGTAAAACGAATAACCTAAAACCCGTTTATGAATTATGCTAATAAGATAAACGTTAGAACATAAAAGGATATCATCGGATATCGGAATCTCCAAAGGCAACGATCGAAGCTCGAGTGATCCGTAAAACGAACACGAGAGGCTTCAATGATGACGATGAACCTAATAAATCACAATCACAAACAACCACGGAACAAAGGTTGGAAGAGCACAAGTCCCCTCGTTACGTTAAACTAAGAAAGCGATAATATATACAAGGATAAGCATGAGAATCCCCCACGAGGCACCTTGTTTTTTATAACCGAGTCAAAAGCTCGACTCCTATAAATGTGATCATTTAGGGATAATCATGGTATGGTCATTTTTGGTGGGGATTATATGATAAACAATGCCCAAAAGTACGTGGAGTACTTTAAAAACCCGATATACGAATACCAGGGTCAAAGATAGCGTCTTCGTTTTCGGATGAAAGACGTAACAACGCTACTTCAACCGAAGCCGAAACCCCAAAGGGGTAGAAGAAAAGAGATGAGAAGTAGAAAGGTGGGGCAATGGGTAAGTCAAACATATGAGCTACTCGAGGTAGACTCACACCAAGCAAATGAATAAGATTTCCATTTATTGAATCGGTGGAAGACCGAGATTTCCCTTTACAAGCAATTCCGGGATCGTAAATCTCGTCCTCGGTGGAGAAATGTGAGGGAACATAAGGGGCTTCCCCCACACTAGATCCACACCAACCGTCGTCAAAAGGAGTAGACGAGGTGGTAGCACTCATAAAACGATGTGATGACGGAGTTAAGCATGTAGAAAATCTTTTAAAACATTTTTAAAATCCTTTCCTTTTTCATCGTTTTTAAACTCTTTATGAAAACCCGATTATATAATGTCGAAAATATTTGGCGTGTCAAATTCAAAATTAGTCGCGCTAAAAATCCTCACATTTAAGTCTTTGGTAGGAGGGGGTGGCGGATTATATAAGTTTTCAAAACGTTTGTCAATAAAGAACACCGCCCCCTCGGGGTCAACATACTCGTCATCCTCATGAACGTCGATCTCATCGATTTCTTCATCAAAGATAGGTTTGTCAAACCAAGGTTTGTCATTCCCCTCCTTGAGTATCTTAGAAACTCTCTCGAAAAGATCACGATCAAGCACGAAACCATCATTCTTTTGTGGGGATTGTTGATAAGTTAAATCCTCACGAATGTGGTAAACGTAATTCTCATTTGAGGAGTGTAGATTAGGTAACTCCTCGAGAATTGGATTTTGGGTGGTCACATGAGTTGGTTCGTCATCGAAAATAAGACGTACCAACTCATTAAGTTCATCCTCGATTTTGGAAAGATCGACCTCACTCGTAGGTGGAAGTGAAGGCATAAGAGCTAGCTCTCGTTAAATGATTTCCTCAATCTCGGGATCAAACTCGTAATCATCGTACTTCACATGCTTCTTTTTAGGAGAATCAAAAATTTCATGTGGATTTCGAAGTACGTGATCAATCTCGGCAAAATCGCCATCGTCATCATCAAAGAAAGAGTCGATGTGAGCACTCACAACCATGGTCTTACAAGTCGAATGACTATGCTTAGGTGACTTTTCTATGACGAGAGGATCGATGTCGATAAAACCTTTAGCCTCAACGGGTGTTAGGCTAGGCAAAGGAGGCACTTCGATGGAGTTAGAAGTTGAAGCCTCAAAGACGTGGTCCTTCGAATGTGGTGAAGACGAGCCCATTTTGGTCATTGTCGTGATGGCACTAACGTCTCCCTTCGGAATTGGTTGTTCACTTGTTTCACTAAATACATCCCAAAGTGAGTTTTCATCCATAAATTTACACATACCCTTTTGAATTAGGTACACATACTCTTTATCATTAAAATCATCATCTTTAAAACCGTTTTTCTTAATTTTTTCAAAACATGCATTAAGCCTCATTCTTTCCGCTAAAGTGAACATTTTGAAATCATTAGGATTTGAATCATTAGGTTTTGAAAACTTGGTTTTTTCATGATCATTAAAAACTTGGGATTTTCTAGCGAAAAAGTCCATTTTGTCATCCCCATATCTCATAGTAAGTCTCCCCTCGTGAACGTCGATTACGGTTCGAGCCGTCGATAAGAATGGTCGGCCTAAAATAATGGGACATTTAGGGTCACACTCGTAATCGGATATAACGAAATCCGCGGGAAAAACAAACTTTCCAATCCTAACATAGACATCCTCGGCTATTCCAATTGGTATTAATGGAGTACAATTTGCAAGCTCGATTGTCATGTTCGTGGGGGTAAGTGAAGGCAATCTCATCAATTTCCAAAGAGAATGAGGCATGAGATTGATGATAGCACCTAAATCGGCAAGGGCTAAACATCCCTCAATCTCGGAAAAATCACAAGGTAGTAGAAATTGGCCCGGATCCTCTTCCTTTCTCGGCATACGCCTTTTAGGTTTTTTTAAGAAGGATCGATGCACAGTTTCTTCAAGGGTTACTTTGGTATGGTCGATAAAGCTTTCTTTTTGAACCGTGGATGGAATTTGAGGTACACGAGGGTGTGCACTCTTTTCCTTGGTCGCCACGTTCACCCCATCGACTTTAGAACAATAAGACTTCTTAGAAGTCGAGGGTTGAGAAGAAGGAACAACACTAAATCCTTCAAGGTTAGGGGTAATCACACGACCTTTCTCACGAGACGAGGCGGCTTTACATTGTTCCTTCGGATTTGAAACGGTGTCACTAGGTAACGAACTCGATGAAGCACCCGAGGCTTTGTTCATAATAGCCGAAAACATTTTTTTAATGTCAATTTGTCCTTGCTCAATCTACGTGTTTTGCAATTTCAATGTATTAGAAAAGTCGTTTTTCAAAGTACCAATTTCTCCCTCTAATCGTCTCATATTAGCCTCATTCGTTTTCATGTAATTTTGAAAATTGTTTGACGAACTATTTTGATTAGAATTAAAGTTCCCTTGGTTTTTATTACTTCTTTGAAAATTTCCTTGATTACCACTTGAAAAATTGTTACCTTGATTGTTGTTGTTTGAAAAATTCGAGTTTTGATTATCGTCTCGATTTTGCCAATTCAAATTACGACCTTGATTTTGATTCGAAAATTTTCCTTGTTGATTATTTCCTTGAAAATTGATACGATTTTGAAAATTGTTGTCTTGGTTATAATTGCCTTGTTGTGATGGACCCGGGTTATTTTGATTTTGAAAATTGTTGTTTCCATTTAACGCACTCACATTCGACGTTTGGCCATCCATAGCCGCACACTCGTAATAATTATGAGGTCTACCACAAAACGTACACGAAACCTCAACCGCTTTCACCGTAGCGGGAGCGTCTTTCTTTTGCATCTCAACGAGAAAAGACGTGAACACATTCGTCAACTTGTCGACTTTCGCATCAACTCTCTCAATGTCGCGATTAGAACTACTAACATTGGCGACATTGGCAACACTCGGTGCGTTGCGGAGTTGGTAAACCTTGGATCGGTTTTCGATAATTATCAATGCATCTTTCAGAGTCTTACACAAAAAGTTGCCACCGGCGGCGGAATTCAACGAATCTTGTTCTTGAATATTAAGACCGCTGTAAAACGTATCGATTTGGTGCAACTCGGAAAAACCATGGCGAGGACATTGCCTAAGCAATTCCTTAAAACGATCCCACGCGTCTCTAAAAGATTCATCCGGTTTTTGCTCAAATTTCGTAATTTCATTTTTGAAAAACGTTGTTTTAGACGGTGGGAAAAAATAATTAACGAACTTGGAGACGAGATCCTTCCACGTAACTATCGAATTAGGTGGCTCTTTCTCGTACCAATCCTTGGTGGCACCATCAAGCGAGTACGGAAAAAGCATAAGCTTGACGACATCGATGTCGACGTTCTTAAACTTGCTCGTGGCTAAAAGACGATCAAAATTTCGAATATGGTCGTGAGGATTATCGGCTTTACGACCTCGAAACTTCGTAGCTTGGATTAACGAAAGCATTCCGCTCTTAATCTCAAAATTCTCCGCTTCGATAGCGGGAATTACGATCGCGTCTCCATTACCCTCGGTGGGTGCTTGGAGCAATTTCATCATCGAACGATTGTCGGCCATCTCCTCTACGGTTTCTTCAACAACGATATTAGGAACGTCGGTTTCTAATTCTCGTCTACGTCGTCGATTCCTTCGATTACGATTGCGTCGATTCGAAGCTTCGCTAGAATTGGAATAATCCTTCGATCGAGTGCGCATGCACTAAGAGTAGAATGGGAGGTAGCAAAGAAGATTCTTTTTGCGGTTTTTCGATTTTTTTAATTTTTTTTTCCGATTGTTTTTTTAATTTTTTTTGGATTTTTGTTGTATTACGTAGACTCAAATCTACAAATCTTTCCTCGAATCGATCTTCTCGACTAAAGGAGCCTCAAAGGATGAAAACGATCACGTGGAGTGAACGCTTTCGATGACTTTAGAACGTTGGTGGAACACCAAAACGTTCAAGAGGGTTTAATCTTAAAAAACAAGCAAATATAATATACGTAGATAATACTTGGGCGGCAAACCTTCGATTAGCTCTCTTTCTCAAAACACGCACAAGCAAGCGGGGGAAACGAGGCGGTGCTAAGCACTTAAGGGCCTTTTTCCCTTAGGTCGTGAAATACAACCGCCTTATACCCACCTTATAGTTTGTGTTAATCAAAATTAAGCCTCACGAAAGTATTTATCTATTTTGCCTTTACACTTTTGCTTTGGATTCGAATACAATGATCGAGTGATGAAATCCCGAATCAAGATTGCGTTTTCACGCTTTTGGAGTACTTGTATATTTATTGTTCTACGTAGATACAATATATTAATATATTCACAAGAAAAACGAAAACGATAATGGATATCTACAATATAGTAAAAGATTGGTATGTGTTTAATTTAGGAAAACTAAACACGATTTATTTGGATACTATAATATAATAGAGAAAAATAACAAAAATGAGTATGTACGATATTTACGCTTTCCAAAAATTGAAAAGCAAAAACGCACTACTCACACAAACACGATACTAATAATGACACACTAAAAACACCTCCCCGGCAGCGGCGCCAAAAAATTGATGTAGTGTTTTCGTACACGTTTTAGGAAAAACGCGTATGTGGCAAGTATTAAGTTGCACGTTTTAGGAAAAAACGCGAAATCGAATAAATGCGGGTTCGTTCTCGAAGGAGGTGTGTGGATTAATGTGCCAATATATAAAATCAAGCTTGGATTAGTGACGTTTTTGGTTTAAGAGAGAAAATTAAAGACGAGCTACGATTATGATTACACTACGACGTAATGACGTAAAACGCGAACGTAAATACGTAAAACGTGACAAAATTAAAAACTAAACCTAAAAAATAATTAAAAGTTAAAACTAAGTCTAAAATAATATAAATAAGGATAAAATTCCAATAAATAAATTTTAAAACCTTTTATTAATTAAATATTCAATTTTTAATGCTAATTAAAGCCCTAAAATCAAATATAATTAACAAAATGTCCAAAATATTACTTTATTGAACTAATAAATCGCTTATATTATTTAAAAACTAAAAAGTATTTTTACTAAATTTTTAAAACTATTTTTCTATTTTTAAATCACTAAAAACTATTTTTAAACTAAAATAATCATAAAAAAAATAAAATAATGCTAAAAATGATTTGACAATTTTAAAAATCCTAAATTTTACTAATGAACAGAAGAAAAATGAAAAAGTTTGAAAAAGTAAAAATTTTCACTAAAAGACAAAACTGATAATAATTAAAACCCTAATTAAACTAACTTAATTCTAAAAATTAATTAAAAAGGTGAACAGTAAAAACTTTTTAAACTAAAAATTTTAAACTATTTTTCTAAGTCTAATAAAATTTTTAAAACTGAAAAATATTAATTTTTGTCACTAAAAGACAAAAACAGAAAATTAAAAAGTAATTTAAAAAGGCAATTAAATCTAAAAAATAGGAGATGAACAGTAACTGAAAAATAAATTAAACAGAAAAATCAAAAATAAAATAAGAAAAATAATGAAACAAAAATGAAGTTCTAAAACCAATTTAAGCTCACTAAAGACAAAAAAGTAAGTTTCTGATAGTGACACTTGAGTCACTTTGTCTGCTTGTGAAGCAGTGCCAACAAATGTACTAGCAGGGGTAACTGAGTTCCCACTGCTAGTACAAAATTAAGGTCTGGTGAGATTTGAGCTTAGGAAAGTTCTTTGGGCTGCTTTTTCTTGGACAATAAGGCACCCCTACACTCAGTGGAGTGTAGGGAGTCTATAAGAACGATAAAACACACAAGCACAAAGCAAGAATCACACACAAATAGCTCTAGACAGTTACTGTATATCAGACAAAGGGTCTTGGGCTGTTTTGCTGGTGCAGTTGGTATTTGGGTGAGTTTTGGTTGACCAAAACTCACTCAAATCCCTCACAAAATGCAACTACCCTAGCCTAAACCCTAGATGACACCTAGATCTAGCAAGCAATACAAAATGGTGGTCAAATTTTACTAAATCAAAGTTGTCTGCACACTTACTGATTTTATGACTATGTTTTATCACTTTAGTAAACAAACTTGTTTTAAAACACACCAAACCTGAACCTAATGACTAACAATACATAACCAACCTAAAAAGAATATGCTAGACTGGTTTTTAAGCTCAACTTTTGTCACCAATTTCAGTTAAATCCCAAATCCAAACACCCTCTTAACTTATGAAATCAAACTTTAACACACCAAATGCTATGAAAACTTAACAAATATGATTAATCAATACTCTTGCATGCATACAAACCCTATATCAGCAATATTAAGCAAGAAAATCAACAATTAAACAAGCAACACTCATAAACACATAACATCACAAGAAATACTCAAAAAACGGGCTAATGGGGTTCAAGCCTTAACCTTGGGCTGATGCCTTCCAAAAGAGGTTGTTTGAGCTTTTTGTGAGCTTGTGAGTAAGTAGAGGGGGCTTGTTGTGAGAATCCAAAGCAGGACCCCAAGCCAAATATCTTCAAATGGGTTATGATGAAATGAAATGGATGAATGATGGGCCTTGTTTCTTGGGTTCCTGCACAAACACAAACAACAGCCAACAATCTTCAAGAATCAAGAGCTACAAGCTAAAAGCTTGTAGCTTTTGATACAGTAAGTGGTAAGAAAAAAAAATGACAAAAATATTTTTTGGATATCTTTGAAAACAGACGTCTATGAAAACAAAGCTAGAAACCAACTTAGCAAACTTTTGAGAACGTTTTTAAACAATACTAAAACACAAATTCAGAAAAACAAAGGTTCAAATCCACTTTCACTTCATTGAACTTTGAAATTTCTGAATATCTAAAACCTTTTTGAAACTTTTTGAAAACTGAAAACCCTTTTGAGACTTAGACTAAATTGCATAAAATCAAGTTTAAACTAAATAAGCAGTAAAAGATGGAACTCAATATTTGCAATAAACTTGGACTTTCATTTTCATTAATAATAAAAATTTTTACAAAATATTGGAACCAAGAAAATGGGACACAATCTGTCCCATTTTATAGAGCTATGAGTACATTCTAGAATCTTAAAACCCTACTACATGATCTGTCTATAATGCCCTTGGGTCAAACGAATTTCAAAACTGGTCTTGTGTCATCTTGTGATTTTGCAGCAACCATGTGATAGCCAGCTGTCTATGACCAATCTTGGCCCTTCTATGAAGCTTTGGGAGAAAGGAAAAGGAATGGAGCCGTTGGATGAACTATAAGATTCTTTCTTTGTTGTATTCTTCCAAACAGGGGAGAAGGGGAGTACAAGTGGGGCCTCTTGAGTCATGGGTGAATGTATTTTGTTGGTGGGTTGGGATTGGAAAGGTGTGAATCAAGGTTCTGGAAAGTATCACCTAAAAACCCTTGGGTTTAAAAGGAAATTAAGATTAGGGTTTATGGGGAATTAGGGGATGAAGAGGGTGGGTTTGATTTGTTTTAGGGTAATTAAGATTTAAAAAGAGTGTTTACCCCCGTTTTTCAACTGATTTAATAATCAGTTAAATAAGGAAAGAGTGGGATTTGACGTGGGGTATTTGTGCAATGTGATTGGTTGATGATTTGAGTGGGGTGACGTGTCATCCCATGGTTGGGTGTTACAAGTTTGTATGTCTCCCCATTTCAGTCCCTGAAATCCCTTGATGTTGTCATTTAACTTCAAACAGCTATATACTCCAACTTCCTTTATTATAACTTTCACCCATTTGTCATTTTTGGCACATTCATTTTCCAAATTTATATCAAGGATTATATATGCAAATATTGCATTCTTCAAGGGCTTGTAATGTCATGTCTTGAAACTTTAGGACCCAACTTGTAATAATTGAGGTTTACAAGGGTCTAAAGTGACAAGTCTTCAAAGATGAGGGACCAAAGTTGCCAATTCTTCAAACTTCAAGGGTAATTTTGGAAATTCCATGATTTATGTCCGGTTCTTTGTGCGGCTTCGTTTCCCGTGTTCGTTTTTGCTTCATTCTTGTAATCTTTTGGTGAATTCACGATATCCGTACCTAAAATACACAATGAACAAACACAAGCGTATATTTGGGTATTTTGACGATATTTTAAGCGTTTTAAGCCCGATTTGGATGATGAGACTATGTATAAATGCAGTCTCATCAATCACCCTCAAACAGATGGCCAGACTGAAGTAGTGAACAGATGTTTGGAAACTTACTTGAGGTGTATGACAGGAGAAAAATCAAAGGAGTGGAGTCATTGGTTACCCTTGGCTGAGTTATGGTACAACACCAATTATCATACCTCTACCCAAACTACTCCATTTGAAGCCCTATATGGACAGGCACCACCAGTTCATGTACCTTATGTGGGTGGGTTAAGCAAGGTGGATGCAGTTGATAGGTCTTTGGAGGCTAGGGAAAAAGCTTTGCAGGTGTTAAAGTTCCATTTAGAGAGAGCTCAAAATAGAATGAAGCAACAAAGTGACAAACACAGGACTGAGAGAACTTTGGAAGTTGGTGATCTGGTGTGGTTGAAGCTACAACCACATAGACAAGTTACTTTGAGGCAAGAAAAGCAAAATAATTTCTCACCCAAGTACTTTGGTCCCTTTGTGGTTACAAGTAGGGTTGGAGAGGTTGCCTATCAATTACAGTTGCCTGCTCATGCTCAAGTCCATAATGTTTTTCACATTTCACAATTGAAGAAATGCAGGGGAGATCACCACACCATCACTCCTGTAGCCTTACCACAACTTGATTCTACAGGTGTTATGGAAGTTCATCCTCTGAAGTTGTTGGATAGGAAGATTGTGAAGCGCAGAAATGCTGTGGCAGTTTATGGATTGGTTCAGTGGAAGAGTGGCACCCCACAGGATGCTACTTGGGAGCCTTTGGAGGAGCTATGCTAAAAATTTCAGCGTTTGATATAGATGCTTGAGGTCAAGCATCGTTTAAGGAGGATGGATTGTTAGGAGTGTATTGGGTAGCGCGTGAGGTGCACGTGTGAGCAGAGCTCACATGTGAGGTGCACGTGTGTTTCTCTCCCAAATCACTCTAACTACTTTTCCCTCCCAAGTTACAGTTTAAATGCTCCTTGATTGTTTTCATTTGTTCTTAGCTTTTGATAATAATTCCTTTTTTTCTCTCTCAATTCCCTTGTAACTGTGTGTAACCGTTTGTAACAAATTCTCCATTGATAATTCAAGAAAGCTTCCGATTCACAATTCTTATTTCATTTGTTAATCCAAGCCCTTGTTATCCATTAACGGTCTTTAGATCCTAATGACGCTTATCATTTAGTATACCAGTTGTGTAAAAAGTTTAATACGTCGTGGATGCTTTGCTCCATAAAGTTAGTCACGGCTGAATTGTTAGTTGTTTTACCACTTTCCAGCACTCAAAATCATCAACTAATTTAGTTGTCATTGCTAATTCCGATTAGTACATCTTCCCCACCCACTCCGCATTATTCAATGCGTAATCGTTATGAAATTATTCGATTCACAATAAAACCCGGAATAATTCCATATCTCCCCCAAAAACAACCTTATAAACCGCCTAAGGGGTGTTTGGTTAAGCTTATATGATGGGCTTATAAGCTTATTTGCTTATATATGTTAAATAAGCCATAAGTTTATTTGTTTATATATGTTAAATAAGCCGTAATAAATGTTTGGTTATGCTGATATGATTTGACTTATAAGCTTATATAGGAGTGTTTTGGTAAGCCAAAACTTTATGGCTTATATAATAAAGTGTAGGCTTATATAAAAATATTAAATGAAAGAACTTTTCTACCTTTATTTATTTAATTGCACTTATTTTATTTTTATATACTTTTTAGTCATTTTACTTTATTATTTATATAAGCTAAACCAAACAATTAACAAAAGTTTATTAACTTATGATATAAAATTGGCTTAATTAATAAGCTTAACCAAACACCCCCTAAAAACCTGAAGTATGTTATGAACTATATCTCACTGCCACTCGATCTTTTAAACTAAATGGATACTTTTTTAACCACCATTAAACCGCCCATTTTATTCAAACACAACAGTAAAACCAACTTTCCCGCCAAATCATTTCAAACCCCTATCAAAACATACCCGCAAACACCCCATCGCGTAAACGCCTTAAATGAAAACTATTCGTTAATCTTAGAACAATGTACCAACAAAGAATCACTCTCCCAAGTCAAACAAATCCATACCCATGTTTTAAAAAGCTGTCATGTGGCGGATAAGGTGTTTTTAAGTACTAAATTAGTCTTTGCTTATGGGAAATGTGGGTCGGTTGTCGATGCGCGTAACGTGTTTGATCAAATGTCTGAGAGGAATGTGTTTACTTGGAATGGGATGATTGGAGGGTGTTTGGGTAATGGCCAGGCGTTTGACGCGATTGGGTTGTTTTTTGATATGGTTGTGGATGGAGTTTGGTTGGATGGGAGTAGTCTTACGTTGGTTTTTAAGGCGTGTGGTGAGGTTGGGGATTGGGGTTTTGGGGTGCAAGTTCATGGATTGGCTGTTAAGTTGGGGTTTGTGAGTAATGTGTATGTCAGTAACTCATTGATTGGGATGTATGGGAAGTGTGGTGATTCAGATTCGGCGAAGGTATTGTTTGGAGAGATGAGTGGGAGAGTGGATGTTGTGTCATGGAATTCGATTATTTCAGCTTATTCGGGTTGTGGTCAGTCTGTAGAGTCGTTGAACCTGTTTAGAGATATGCTGATAGACGGATTTGTGCCAAACACGTATACTTTTGTTGCTGTTCTTCAAGCTTGTGAAGAGTCGTCATATCTGGTGTTTGGTAAGCAACTTCATGCTTATCTTATTAAATCTGACCTTTATCTAGATAAGTATGTGGCTAATGCATTGATTGTTATGTACACGAAGTCTGGCAAAATGAAAGAAGCTGACAGAATTTTTAATTATATGGATGAAAAAGATAGTATTACATGGAACTCGTTGCTGTCAGGATTTGTTCAAAACGGTCTATATGATGAAGCCGTGGCTATATTTCATAGAATGCAAATTCAGGGTCAAAAGCCTGACCGGTATTCGGTTATAAGCATGATATCTACTTTTGGTCGTTTAGGAAGTTTGCCTAATGGTCTTGCAATTCATGGATATGCCATGAAAAATGGGATGGATTCTGAGTTGCAGGTTTGTAACACACTTGTTGATATGTATGCGAAGTGTAGTAAAATGGACTATGCAGAATCCGTCTTTGAGAGGTTAAATTTCGGAGATAGCATTTCGTGGACTACAATTATCACGGGATATGCTCAGAATGGATATCCATCAAGGGCATTAACGTCGTTTCGTGAAGCTCAAATGAATGGAATAGAAAGTGATCCTATGTTGCTTTCAAGCATTCTGCAAGTTTGTAGTGAAACGAAGTTTAGTTATTTTGTGAAAGAAATTCATGGCCGAAGAATACGAAAAGGGTTATGTGATATCATTCTCGAGAATACACTTGTTAATACATACAGTAAATGCGAATGCATAGATTATGCCACTCGTGTTTTTGAAAACATTAAGGCAAAGAATGTTGTTTCTTGGACAATCATGATGTGTTGTCTTGTACAAAATGGACTTGCAATTGAAGCTCTAGATGTTTTTATTTCGATGAAAGAAATAGAGATTGAACCCGACTCAGTTTCACTACTCAGTGTACTCTCGGCTGTTTCACATTTATCTGCATTAAACAAAGGAAAAGAAATTCACGGGTATTTAGTAAGAAAAGAGTTCATTCTTCACGGGCCAATTGGAAGCTCTCTTGTGGATATGTATGCTTCTTGTGGATCTTTAAAGAATGCAGTTAGCGTGTTTGATTGCATTGAGGTCAAAGAAGAGATAGTCTTGTGGACTAGCATGATCAATGCATACGGAATGCATGGGCTCGGGAAAGAAGCGGTAAGTTTATTTAACCGAATGGTGGCCGAGAATATTATTCCTGATCATGTAAGTTTCTTGGCAATTCTTTATGCTTGTAGCCATTCATCGTTAGTTAATGAAGGAAAAGCGTTTTTTAGATCAATGGTAAATGATTATTATCTGCAACCATGGCCCGAACACTATACGTGTATGGTTGATCTTCTTGGTCGTGCAAATAATTTAGAAGAAGCGTTTGTGTTTGTAGAAAACATGGAAATGAACCCAAATGTCGAAATATGGCGTTCGCTTCTTGGCGCATGTAAGGTACACAATAACATCAAATTAGGTAACGTTGTGGCCAAAAAGCTTCTTGAATCCAATCCAGATGATATAAAGAATTATGTTCTTGTATCAAATTTTTATGCCTCGTGTAACCAATTGGACGATCTTGAGCACACAAGAAAGAAAATGAGACAAAAAGGTTTAAAGAAAGACCCTGGTTGTAGCTGGATTGAGGTTAAGAACCAGGTTCATGTTTTTACAGCGAGGGACAAGTCTCATCCACAGTCCGATTTGATCTACAACAAGTTAGCTCAAATTAACGATACTTTAAAAAGGTTAGAAGGATATACGGAGAAAGATAAAGCGGAAATGTTAAACGGGCATAGTGAAAGATTGGCTATTGCTTATGGATTACTAAATACAAGTGAAGGAACCCCCATACGGATCACAAAGAACCTTCGTGTTTGTGACGATTGTCATGCTTTTAGCAAGCTAGTATCAAAGTATTTTGAGCGTGAAATAATAGTTAGAGATGCCAACAGATTTCATCATTTTGGATTTGGCGTGTGCTCTTGTAAAGACTTTTGGTGAAAAACATTGTAATATCATGCAATTTTGGTGGTGAGTTCTTGTGATCTTTTAGCCACCCCGGCCACCAGGACATAAGGAGCTGATGTCGTTACATGAACATAATGAACAGAAATTACAACCAAGCAAATGGTTCTAGATCGCGAGACTCCCACACTATGGATCAGGTTTGTTCTTCAAAGACATCCATAAATTGTAATGTTGGATACTTCGATGTAGCGATTTTAGCCTACTGTCTATAATTGGGTTATGATCAATTTCGTCGACCAATGGGTCGAATAAGTTTAACACCCCAAATGGTATTTAAATGCATAGAAACCTCCTAAATGGTTTTATTAATTTAAATTGTTAATTTTATACTACAATTTTCTGTAATTATATTATTTGTTGAATTGTTGGTCAATCCGTCACAATCCAACACACATTCCTCAGCAGCACCTCGAGGTGCATTTAATTGTCTTACACGAGACTCGGGATATTACCCATCCGCCGAGGCATCATTTTACCTGCCCGGAACTGATTGGTTGCTTGTTGTGGCAGCCGTTTACTCAAAAAGTTACTTGTTTTGACTTGTAACTCAACCTGTTTGACCCACTCAAGTCGCCACCTCTAACAAAGTAATGACAAGAGATTGTCATCTGGTGGTGCATCATGCCCATATGCAATCTCAGGAGGTACATGATGGTATTGGTGTATAGATACTAATTATAGATTATACGATTAGTAATACTTTTTTAAGTGAGTTTATACATGTCCGACTCGTTTGGTCTATTGCATTTTTAGATAAATCTTTGAACTTACCCGTTTGATCAATTGGAGATAGACCTCACCAAGATCGACCCATTTTTAATAAAGTGTCTGAAATAAATTACAGGGTTCATGTACTTGTATAGTTATATACGTATTAGTTTCATTGTGAACTACTACTAATCGGTATAAATGTCATTGCGCATAATATACGGGTTTTTGTTATACATTATGCATATGTATATTTTTCATAAATTTTGGTCTTCGCAAGTAAATATTATAAAATATTATGCATAATGAATAAAAAGTTTTGAAGTATGTTATGCATAATAATAATACTAATCTGTTGGAGGTATATTTTCTTATATTTGGAAAACTTTGCAACAAAACAAACTGTGCATATCCTGCTTAAGATTCCTGCTGTCTGGCCACATACACTTGTGGTTCTCTAATCTTGGTCCAATTATAATTGCACTCCCAACCATATAGTTACTAGACTTGCACATTTAGTTAGCCTAAGGTCTATAGTTGGATCTTCCACAATTACTCAACCCCTCTTAAAGTTACTGTATTATTATTGATGAAATTGGTTAGGGCAGGGATGTGGGCTGGAGGCTGGACCATGCCATTACTGCATGTGGGCTGGTGCTTTTATATCATTTTAGCATACCAAGATCATCAATCAAAGTGATGAGATATAAAGATCCTCTTTGAATTTGGTGTGTTGGCAAAATCATGTTTCATAGCAATTACATCATAAATCCATTGTAAATAGCTAACAACTTATTATCAGAATACTTTCACTTGATTGAGATAACAAAGTTTGCTATGAGTGTTAACAAAGTAAATGTCTGTATTTTTGGGAACTTGATACTATAGTTACAATGTAACTGAAGATACACATTTGCTAGCCTTTAATGAGTTTGTTTTTTTAATAAATTTGTTGAAATGAGGATAAAGGGGTATCCATGACAGTCTGAATCTGTAAATAAAAAACAAAGAGGACACTTGGGAAAGCAAATTTAACAGGAAAAGAAAGGACCACTCTACCTTTGCATATACACAGAACCTATGTTATGTTTACATACTACTACCTACACTCTGCTTCAATTCACTCATGATTTACAGTTGAACATTTACTGTCTTGTTTACTCTTTATCAGCTTTTTTCTTTATCACGGACTGCCCTAACCAAGAGATATACATGGTTCTTAATTTCACACATTTGCACATGCATATGCCTTCCTAAGCTTTTATGTGACATTTCCTTTCTTTATTGTATACCATGTATAACCCATAGTATTTTATGTCCCCAACTATGCATACATTACACAGCTTGTGAACTTTAATAGAATTCAAAAAAGGTACTGTAGTTGAATACTGCATAAATTTCACACAGTATCATTTGTATTGCTAATATCTTGATTACCTTGATTGATCCTAAAGGGGTTGTACTTAAAAGCTACTAATAAGCTTAAGTTCAAGCTCGGCGGGACTTAAAAATCTAATATAGTTGTAATCGAATCGAATAAAATGAAAAAACTAGTAAGCTCGGCGGGACTTTAAAACACCAAGTAGCGACTCTATTAAGCCTGCCCTTGAATGAATATCCTTCATATCTATATTTTCACACATTGGCACAAGTTCATTAGGTGTTTTTTTTTTCTTTTTTTGGAAATGCAAAGTTATATTAAAAAAAAAAAAAGGACTCAAAAAGCTACAAGATGGAGCGCCATAACACAACAAAAAACTAAATATACAAACTAAATGAAACAACAAACTACATATCGGAGCAAATGAACTACTATGAAATAGACCAAAACTCTTAAAGCGATGGTGTCAAATATTTGTTGCTCTACAAGGGTTCGAAAACCCATCCACATCATTTAAGGTTCTTACGTGTTGAAATAATGATCTAATCCTGGTTGTAGCAAGTTTGTTATCTGTTATGTTGTGCAGGGACTAAAGGTGTAAATGATATAAAGTTGAAGGGTGAAAGAGTAAAGTTGAGGAAGCTTAGAGGGCTGTGATTGCCAAAGTGCCAAAGATCATTGGCTTGGAGTATATAAGCTGGTCAACACCAGCTTATCTCATATCTTGCACCATGATTCTTTCTCTGGTTTACACATAGTTGATCGTTTCATAGTTCTAGGTGATTGAGATCATCTTGATCTTTTGTAATCTTGTCTTTCTGTTTAAATCTTGTAAAACTATTATCAATTAGATAATGGATCCATACCAGCTTTATTCTGTGGTGGATTTGTTTTTAATAAAGTTGATTTGAGAATCATACTTGTTTTTTTATAAATCTTTACATTACGAGATCATCTATTACTTATCCAAAGAAGAGAAAGTCTTTGAATAGATAAGAAAATGTCTTTTTGTCTAACACTGTCGACATCATCTTCTTGTGAATCATACAAAATCCGATTCCTCCAATTCTATATTGCCCACAAAACAACATAGCAAACCCCATGTAGAATCTTCGCCACCCATTTATTCTCAATAACTACTTTCCCAAGTATTATATCATGAAACGATGTATCCGACGTTGAGCTAATCCTCCACCAATTCCATATTTTTGACAAAATGATCTTAGCTTTGGTACAACGATATAGACAATGTTCCACGGTTTCCACTTCACTTTCCATATTACATAACACACATAGATTACTAGCGAGCTCCACGCCTCGAGCGAGGAGGTTGGCACGAGAAGGGAGACGATCCATGAAAGTTGACATATGGATATATTAACTTTACGTGGAACCCAAGGGTTCCCATATAAAATTTTGGCTTGTTTCGACTAATCCAATGCTTTTAGATTCCACCAAACACAATAAATCTTTTACCGAGAATTTTTTAGACGGGTGCAAGGCCCAAACCCATCTGTCACTCGTGTCCGAAGACAAGACTAAATTACCAATTAGTCTTATCATTTCTACAAGATCAGTAGCTGCACGACCACGCGGGTTATACCGCCAAGCCCAATTATTAAGGCACTCCCCGTTTTCAAAGTACCAGCGATCACTAACCTTACAATCTTTATTTGTTTCTAGCATGTATAAACGAGGAAACATTTCAATCAGCTTATTACCTTCCTTGCACCAAATGTCACTCCAAAAGAGCGTTTGAGAGCCGCTTGAAACCTTTTTTATTATAGATCTTTCAAAAGGAATATCTAATAAGTCAATGTCTTTGCAGTTACTTAGAATACTATGTCAAACCCCAAAACACACAATAGAAGAGATGTTTGATTCAAACCCTCCACGTGGCCCGTATATTTCTTTGATCACCTTTCGCCACAAAGCATCTTCCTCATTACGGAATCTCCATTTCTATTTTCCTAATAAACTCATATTTTTATCTTTCAAACGCCCTAAACCCAATCCGCCATGTCTTTTACTTGAACAGACCTTTTGCCACTTTACCCAGAAAATCTTTTTTTTTCATTTTCCTTGATGCCCCAAAAGAACCGCCTTCTGATAGATTCTAGTTGTTTTAAAATTCCGACAGGAGCTTTGAACAATGAAAGATAATACAGGGGAATGGTACCTAACACTGCTTTACAGAGAGTCAGTCGGCCCCCAATTGAGAGGAGCCTAGATTTCCATAAAGCTAATCCTTTATCAAAGTTACTTATCACATTGTTCCAACTTTGCCCCTTACGCATGTCGTTGCCAACAGGAAGACCCAAATAGATCAAAGGAAGCTTTCCATGTGAATAATTTATGGCATTAGCAACCATTTCAACTTCTACATTATGTACCCCAACGCCATATAACCTGCTCTTAGCCAGATTAATACGTAGACCTGAGGCCTCTTCGAAATAACCAAGAATTCTTATCAGATTTGAAGCATTCTCCAAAGAACAAAGCGTCATCCGCGTATTAGAGAAGGGAAATATTTGAACCATCATTACCTAAAAACAACCCTTTAAAAACGCCTTTGCTACAAACCTCGAGAATTAAAACTTGCAAAGCCTCCGCAACTAGTAAGAACAAGAACGGGGAAAGAGGATGCCTTGTCTAATCCCTCTCTCCATTTCAAATTCGCTCGTTGGAGAGCCATTTACCAAAACCGATACTAAGGCTGAAAATAAGCAAGTTGTAATCCATTTACACCATATAGGAGTGAAACCCATTTGTCTCATCACATCGAAAAGATACTTCCAGTTTAAACTGTCAAATGCCTTTTCGAAGTCTACCTTGAAAAGGAGTAGCTCAATAACCTCTTTTTTTAGCAATCTTAACAATTTCATTTTCAATAAGGCACCTATCCCAAATTTGTCGCCCGGATAAAAACGTTGTTTGATTAGGCCTGATGAGTTTGTGAATGACCTTATCCAAACGAGATGATAAGATTTTAGAGATTACTTTATAGACATAGCCAATCAAACTGATTTGACGATAATCACCCATCTCAAGTGGATCTAAACCTACAACCTAATTAGGTTTTTGTGATACTCGTAGGATGTTAATCCTACAACCTAATTATTAGATGCAAGATTTTGATCGTAAAAAACACTTAGCGAAGATCGACAGAAACACGACCCACGAGGTAAATCCCTAATCGTTACTTTATTTATTTATTGAAAGAATGCGTACATGACCTAAGATTTTGATCGTGAAAAACACTTAGGAAAGATCGACATAAAAGACGACCCATGAGGTAAATCCCTAATCGTTACTTTATTAATTTATTGAAAGAATGCGTACATGACCCCTCCCCTCACCTCCTTTTATAGAGATGAGGGGAAGAACAAACTGATCTAAAACTTAGGCTTGGAAGTCGGTTGAGTAAACTAAAAGACCGCTAATATAAGTTTAAACTAAACCCCAAGACCCCTCGACATATCTGATAGCTAATACGAAGACTAAACATAACAATATCCACCTTAGCTTCATATTAGCTTACACCAACACTCAGCAATTCCAAAAAGTGATGTAACTTCAGTCCAGGTACCACCTTCGTCAAGGCATACGCCACATTGTGTGCAGTACCCACCTTCAATTCTTTAATCGTCTTTGCTTCCAAAACTTCTCTAATAAAGTGATAACGCACATTGATGTGCTTAGTCCTCTCATCAAAACATGATTCCGCGATAAGTAAATCATGCCATAATCACTAGGATATCCCGACCACATCTCCATAGGTGTCTTTTTCTCAATCGTTGTCGATGGTTTATAAGATATGCGGTCGTACATTTCGCTTCCACCCAGAAGGTGTTGGGCAATTCAGACTAAATTAACAAACAACATAACTTATCCATGAGAGTTTTGTTCATCTGTTTTTCTAAACCATTCTGCTGCGGCATCTCGACAACTATCAAACATATAGCAATCCCAGTCTCAATGCATAACTGGTCAAATTTTTTGGTTATAGAACTCAAGACCATTATTCGTTCTAAGCTTTTTAACCGTCCTCTCAGTCCGGATTTCTACTAACTTCTTCCACTTTTTGAACTTGCCAAATGCTTTGTGTTTGAACTTAAAAATATAAACTCATACCCTCTTAAAATAACATCAACAATAGATAAGAAATAGCTCTTACCTCCCAATGGTTCCACCTGAGATGGACCCTATAACTCTAAATGAACATAGTCTATCAACCGTGAGTAGTGTGCCTTCCTACACCGAAACTGACTCGATGTGACCATCCTGGAACATAATTCTTACAAAAATCGAGCTTACCTAGACTCTTCTTGCCAAACAAACCTTGCTTTTTGAACACCTGTAGTCCAGCTTCATTGATATGTCTTAGTCTTTTGTGTTAAACCTGCGCAAGACTGTTGTTTTCTTCAACATTAGCATTAAGCTAACTCGCCACTGCATGACCATCCAAAGAGTATAAACAGTTTTCCCTTCAGGTTCCATATAAAATGACCCTAGAACCATTAATCACCTTAACTTTACCCGACTGCAATTTTATGTATATCCCTCTTTTCCAAGAGTTCCCAACGATACCAAGTTTCTTTTTAATACAAGATTATACCTGACATTGTGTAACACAAAACTTGACCCATCTTTAAGTTGTACCAATACCTTGTCAATACCTTTGATCTTGCATTCCATGTTTCTCCCAACGGTACCATGCCCCCATCGCATTCCAAAAAATCAAAAAATACATCTAAACTGGATGGCATGTGATTTGAACCTCCTGAATCCATGATCCAGTCTATCAGAGCCTCTGCACTCATCGCCAACATCACAACAAGATCGTTATAAATCAAACTACTGGAGCTTGGTTGGTCATCTTTCTTGATGTAACTTGTTGATTTCTTGTGATTTTTCTTCGAACAGTTTCTTTTCATGTGCTCTTCAGATTGGCAAATAAAGCATTTGAGTCTTCCACCTCGAGACTTCGATCTTGTCTATCCCCTTGACTGATGTGAATCCCTGTGATCAGTTCTTCCACTCACATACAACCCTTTAACATTATCCCCCTTCACCTTGGACCTTTCTTTGATTCCATTTGAATTTAGTATGGCTATCACGTCCTTCAAAGTCAAAGCTTCCCATCCAAAAATCAAGGTATCTAGAAAGTTTTAGTTTCAAAACACCTCAAAGTATTTTCTCAATGGCCGAGAAATATGCATTGTTAATTGAATCTAAAAACATTTTCCATAAGTTCGTGCGATTGCAAACGAACATACGTACGCAATATGTATGGGTCACACAATCATAGCGGGAACAATATTGAATCATGGAGGATCAATGGATTATCGAAAATATGTCATGACCTCGTTTCTAGATAATCGTACCTCCAACATATTTTTCTTTAAAGTCTTTTTGGTCAAAGTCGTGTTTAAACCTTATGTGTGTTCTAGTTTTGTTGCACTTTATCATACTTTATGATAAGTTAAACTAGAAAAGTATGATTTGCTGAATTAGAAAAGTTCTTAAAATCCCGCAACAAACTAACTGTCCATGGATCATTAATTGACCCAGTGGTTATTTATCTTTAAAGAATCGTGGGACTTTAATGAACCGCGGTCAGGCACGAAGCTCAATCCTGTTTCTTTTCAACCCTCTTTTTCTGGACCTCCCTAATTATTTCAACATTTTATGGAATATTAGTTTCTATCGTTTGACCATTCCCAGTATATCTTGAGCTTTCGTTACAAAACCCCCCACATTTTTGCATTCTTCCCATCTCAAAGAAAAAATGTCTTACTCTCCAAATGAAAGCCTTGATTCATCACCATTTTATCCAATCCCTCTCTATCCAAACTTGCCAAAGAACACTCTAAATCCAATCGCTCCTTCTAGGAAATTGATTCTAGAAACTCTTCTTTCCCTCTTCATCTCTTTTATGTTCTTCCTCCATCACATGATAATGTCATGCATCATGGAACATAATGTCATTGTTGTCAATATTAACATCTTGCCATGTCTCACATTTATAATGAGTTGAACTTCATCAAGCAACTTCTGGTTAAGCCCCCACTTAACTATGATCACAAGAACACTACCAAGCCTTCTCCGCTAAATTTCTCTTATCGTCTTCCACTTAAGCAATAAGCTTACTTAATATTAAGACATATAAGTTAAGCAAATCATAGGGTTCTAGTGTAACTAGGAATAAAATTATGCTTAAGTTTTAGGCTTACTTTTCATACATCCTTGTATGAATTTTATTTTCTTATAATCCTTCACGTTTCTTGTTTAAACATGAGTCTTTTATGGTTTTTGGATCTTGATGTTCGTGTGTTTATCTTTTTTTGTGACCATTGGTATATTTGGATATTCTTTCTTTCCTCTAACCCTTCTATGTAGCTCGTCACCATCGCTCGATCTCTTGGTGCCCCAAGCAAGGGGGAGTAAGCACCAAGGAGGAGCTTTAGCAATGTCGTTTCTTCTCTTCCTCAAGACATTTTTCTATCCTTTTTGCTTTGACCAAAGGGGTAAATGGAATAAACTCGTCGAATATTCAAAAATCTTGTTTTAATAGATGATTGAGTTTATAAGTTGTTGTAATAAAAAAGGGGAGATTGTTAATGTAATAATGTCTAAAAAAGTTACTTGCATTTATCGGTCTTGCTTTGTTTTAATTACGACAATGTATAAAAACAAGCCTTTAGGAAAAAAAAGGAATATCGAATTCTCGAGTGTAAATCTTCCATTTTATTTACAATCACTTAAGGTATGAATAAACAAGTCATTAACCTAACTAAGTGATCAAGGATTAATTATTTTCTTAAAATTCACTTTTATTTAAAAGCTTATTGGATATTCCATAAGATATTTCATGAGAAGGTATAACCTCCCTATATAAGCTTTCACCACTCAGGACAAAAAGGAGAGGAGTTTATGACGCACGGTTTGTTATAAGCTTCCACGTTCCATTTATATATGGAACTGTAAGAACATTAAAGAACCGTGGCCAGACTAGCCGTTGCTTCTTCTCTCTTATAAATAGTGGCTCATTTCCAGCTTTTCAAAGTACCTATTTTGCACACACTTTCTCATATCTAAAAACTTATTTAATCTCTCAAATCTTTGATCATTTGTTTGATTAACCTTGTTTAAGAAGTGATTCTTTCCTCAATCCTCTCATCCTCTAAAGTGCAAAGAGAAGAACACTATCATCCTTGAAGTGTTGGGTCTAATTAAAGATCTAGTCTAGATCCAAATCATTCTTTCTTTCTTGTGTAGTATTTGTGTAGAACTGAATTGGTGTATAATTTAGAAGTTGTGTATGCATTGTGGTTAATACTTGGGCCTTAAAGTATATTGGTGTAGATTGGTCCTAGCTAAGATTAGGGCTCTACTTTTAGCTTAGAGTCAAAAATTAGTGTATGCGACGTGTGAGGTTTCTCCACCTTGAATGAGCTCTTTATTAAGTGAACTCTCGAATAGGGTACTTGAGGAGTGAAGTATGGATGAAGATAGAGCTTCGTGGCTGAACCACTATAAATCCTTGGCGTTCAGTTTGATCATTCCTTTCCTTAATCTCATACATTCTTTATTTATACTTGCATATAATTTGTGATTATTAGTATAACAACACTATTACTTGTTCATATTGAGGATAAGAATGTTTCACATAAAAAACTTGAATCTAACTATTTTAAAAAGGATCTTTTTAAATCATTCTTTAAGTGGTAAAACTATTCAACCCCCTGTTAGTTTATGCATTATTACTTTCAAAAAATGTCTCAAAAACACCTCAAACTACGAAACATTGCCAACGAAACCGCAACTCAAACTCTTCCGTGACACCCGACCGAACATTTAATCTAGAAAACCCATCTTCAAACATTAACCTATTACGACCATAATGATTCTATGCTCACAACTTTTACCAAACCCCACCATACCCATTGGCACCGAATCCTTATCGAAATCAAGCTTACCGACACCCGACACCAAACGCATACAACTTTACCCAATACTCAACAAACGCATTTCAAGACCTTACATCACAACCAGGTTCGTTCCCATTACGCACGCCGACTACATCTTACAAGCCAAAGTTGGTGGTTCTTCATCACAACCACCTACAAATCCGTCCATGTTTCTTATGCATGCATTTCCAAACGAAGAATAGTACTCATTCCAATTCTCGAGTTCTTTTCAACAAACCGAATCTTTGTAACAAACCGACTCCTTTCTAGAAACATGGAGGAAGTTACTGCCCACGACCAAAGCCAAAATCAAGGGTGGGTAGATCAAGATGAAATATGATTTGTCCTTTTATTTTTTATTTATTTATGTATCATGTAGAAACTAGAAGGGAGGTTGAATAGTTTCTTAAATTTACTTGTTTAAAGATATGAAAGTCCCTAACAATGACTGAAACAGCTAATTAAGATAAATAACACAAGTAAATACTTTTCAAACGTAAGACTTTATTATTGTATAATCAAGTATTACTAGTGTTATGGATCACACATTTTGATGACAATGTGTTGTGTACTCTTTGGACAAGTAAACTTGCACAAGTTACAAGTTTACAAGCTAACTTAAGAACACAGGCATAACTAGTTGTTCTTCAAGTTCAAGAGAGTTAATGTGTGAAATCTAAAAAGTGAACAACAATAACTCTATGCTATATTCCCTATTTATAGTGGTACGAGATTGACTTTGATAGCTGTTGATAGTGACTACACAAAACAGACAATGTCAGACATCTGTCACAAGATGCTCTTCTATTCTTGGTAGTCTGCTACAATGCTTTAGGGAAACAGAGCTGACATAGTTTCCCTTTTCTTTATAACCTCGTACTTTATGCTGCATATCTTTCCGCCTAAACACTTAGGTATGTCCAAAGTGTACTGAGTGTTAACAAGGTATTGCCACCTCTGTTAACACTCAACCATGGAGAGCCCTGATACATCTTGGTTGTTATCCATCACGGCCAATGAGTATGTCTTCAAGTAATCTTCGACTTCCTTGACAATGTCTCTGACATGGACTCCCCAGTGGTTGCTCACAGAGACTAAGTTCTTTGTGAGTCTTGTGGTACTTGCCTGTCACCTTGGCACATGCAAGTTAATAACCTACAACTTGATTTACGTTTAAATCTATGACTAAGGGAATACTAATCTACTTCGATTCCCAACAATCTCCCCTATTTAAACATAAATACAACTAGATCTAACATGGTTATAGTAAGTGAGATAACAACTTCTTCTTACACATAACAGATCTAACAAACAACTTCATAATTCATTAAGACTTAAAAGAAAATTATAAGTACAAAACATAAGTACAACAAAATTATAAAGATGAAATTCAGTTGTAGTTTCTTCAATAATCATCATTCTTTATTTTCTCTTCAGCTTCAACGATATCTGTTCTGGTATCCAATTCAGCTTCCAAAGCTTGGGCAAAGACCTTAGAATACTCAGAGTTGATCTTTAGCACCTTCTTGAGAACTAGAAACTGAATAGTGGAAGTAATAACAGATTTTTACTCAGTTAAAAAGTTCTTTGTCGTATGTCTAATCAAATTGATTACTGGTTTTAAGTGTGACTCAATCGTTCTTGGTTAAGAAAAATATTTGTCGTTGTTGAAAAATAAAATGCAAGACTTAAAAGTAAATGACGGTAATTTAAATCTAAATGAAAATAAATGACAAGAAATTAAAGCGTGACGAAAATTAAAAGGCAATTAAAGTAAATAACGCAAACTTAAAACTATCCTAAAGGCAAACTTAAAACGCAACTAAAACTTAAAACTAAGGCAAGGCTTAAAATAAATCTAAGGCAAGTAATCTTAAAGTGAAACTAAATAAAAAGGCGGGAAAAGTAAAGCTTGAAAATTAAAAATTTAAACTTAAAAGAAACTAAAAAATGCTCATTCGGAAAATACCCTCATTCGGAATAATCACTCATCCGGAATGTCACCTTCGTTCGGAATAATTCTTCTTCACTCGGAATATTTACCTCATGCGGAATAAATGGCTCATCCGGAATATTTGAACAAAACCTTCATTCGGAAAAAAAGCTTGACCCGGAATAAACTCTTTATTCGGAATATGTCACTTATCCGGAATAAATCCTTTATTCGGAATGTTTGCCTTGATCCGGAATGTTGTTTTGGTTCGGAATAACTAGAACAAACCCTTCATTCGGAATAATCAAAACTCAGCCTTCATCCGGAATATCCCTTGATCCGGAATATCCCTTGACTCGAAACACTGCTGATTCGGAATAAATCCTCAAACCCTTCGTTCGGAATGTTCCGAATGAATACCTTGATCCGGAATATTATTCCGAATAAACGACTTGATCCGGAACAAATTCTTCACTCGGAATGTCAGCTTGATTCGGAACTTCCACTGATCCGGAATATTCTACTGGTTCGGAATATTCTGAACAAAACTTTGATTCGGAATAATCAACAAGATTCTTTCACTTGGAATATTCCACTTATTCGGAATATGTCACTTATCCGGAATAATTAGAAGAATTCCTTGGTTCGGAATAAAGTTGTTGATCCGGAATAAACCTGGGAAAAGAAACAGTAGCGAAGAACAAGGAGAAAAGAAATAACACGAATCTAAACCAATCTAATCAAAATCATCCAAAAGATTAAATCAAACTAACCAAATAACATCTACTAATCATAAACAAACAATCCAAAACAATCAAACTAACAATACTAATCAAAATAATCAAAACCCACTTGATTAAATTGAAACTAGGATTTTTAGTCCTTTTAATTAAGTTCATTATTCCTCGATTCGACTCGAATTGATTTCCGTTTTTACGTGTCAACTTAACTTGTTTTTGGTTAAAATCTCTTTTTGGTATTTTTTTAAACTAAAAGACTAATTAAAAATTAATCTAAAAAAAAAAACTTAAGCATTAAACTTAATCTAATTTAAAAATCTAATTAAACTATTTTGAAAACTTAATGTAAAAACTTAATTTTATAAAAAAAACTAGATTAATTTAACTATTTCTAAAATAATGCAAATAAAAACTATTTTTAAATAAACAAAATTAAAATGAAAAGTAATTTTAAATTATAAAAGTAACTAAATTTTTTTTTTTTTGTCTTTTTGAATTTTTATAAAAACGGAATTTAAATACAACTTTTTAATAAAACTAACTTTAATTAAACTAATTTTAATTAAATAAAAACTGCCACCCCTAAAATTATGCTATATTACTGAACTTAGCGAGAATATAAACAAAAAGAAGTACTAGCAGAGTTGGGTGGGACGATGGTTGTTATGCGAGAGGTCACAGGTTCGAGCCCCGTGAGGGACAGTTTTAGCTGATATTATTTATTTTTTTTTATTTTTCTTTTCGCTGAACTTTATTTGGACAGATAAAACCCTCAGACCAATTGGGTCTGAGGAGTAAGCAGCAAATAAGCAGTCGAATAAAAAGCAGAAACCAAAATAAGCTGATAACGAATAAGCAGATTAGGTAGATAAGCTACACTAGACACAATAAGCAAGAATCGAATAAGCAAATTTAAAATAAGCATACGAGCACTAAGCTGAATATCAAATAGGCTAATAAGCAGTTTTCTAAAAACAAATTACCAACATATCAAAAGCAAATATTTGAATAAGCAAGCAGGAAGGACCTCATAAGCAATTAGCCAACAAACTAGACTACCCTAATAAGCTGGAACTGAAAATCAAATCTAGACGAAAAATAAGCTACTCAAATAAATCTAAAAACAAATAATCTCCTAATCAATAAGCTACTAATTCGACCTAAATAAACTAATAATCTAATAAAACGAGGCAGATTCAAATATTCTTAAACTAAATAAGCTAAAAATCTAGCAGTTCCAAACGCAGGTTATCAAGCTTACTTAATTTAGTTCCTACACAAATAATCAAAGTGCAAATTACTAAACTAAAACAGATTTACTCTAAACTAAACCGAATAGCAAATAAATCAAATTATAGCAGATTATCAAAACTCTAAATAAACATAAAGCTTAACTTAAATTTAAAAGGAAGATCAAACCGTTTGGCGAAAACCGTTGAGACGAAGCGTCGTGCTGAGCGAGCTTTAAACCGAAATCAAACGCCAAACAAACACCTCCTTGAATCAATCCTCAATCATCAACTTAAACCATATTGCTTCGAATCCAATAATAACTTAACCGAAACTACTTCAACCTTCGAACCAAACAATACCAAACAAACTATTCGATCCTTTTTTTTTATAAATCTTCCAGTGGGGAAAATTTATTTATACTTCACTTTATTTTATTTTTATATATATATATTTTTTTTTTATTTTTTTTATATTAAAACGAGAACAGTAACACAATATTTTTAACAGATTAAAGAGAAATAAAGGTGCTGGATTTAAAATGAGACGAGATTGAAACACAAACTATCTTTTCATTAATTAAGATCAAACTTACAATACTTGGAAAAAGAAATTACAATATTAAAAATCTATTAAACTAATTTTCTGAAAATTAAAAAATAAAGAAAAAGCATGAATTACATGGGAGAAAAATGGGGTTTTTATAGGAGGAACCCCATGAAACCCTAATCTCTGCTTCAATGTTAAGCATCCAATCTCCACCGTTTCTTCCATCTTTTTTTCTTCTCTCTCTTCTTTTGCTTGATCTTGCGGCTGTGATGATTCCAAATAGCACACGGATCGCCAACGTGGCATCCGTGTGCTAGTTGTGCGTTTTCTTTGATCTCTGATTGGTTGGATTGGTGGAATGAGGTGTTAACACCAATCAAATGGTGCCACGTTGGAGAGAGAATGAGGACCTGGTGAGTGTTCATCCCGAAATATTGGGGGATTTAATTCCCATTGGTGTTAATTACCCTTCTAGGGTGAAATGCCCAAATTTGAGTGATTAATTTTTACTGTGATTTTGGATTTAGGGTTTGACTGGTTAGGGCGAATTTTGGGGGAAGATGAAGTGGTGGGTGAGAGGAAAAACAGTTATTTGATTTGGGGAATGGGTAAATGTGATAAGGTGATGGGATAAATAAAACGTTTTATTTTGGGGTGTGAGGGTGAGAGTAAAGTGGGTACACGTGTGGTGAAAAAAACAAGGATGAAAGTTTATGGGTTGACCAACTTATTTGCCAAAGTAAAAACGAGATATATTGTCCAAAATTCCCATCAGTTTCATCTTTTTATTTGAAAATGGGCTTGTGGCCCAATCCATGAATAACATCCGTGTAAACTCCCACTTTTGGGCCTTAAATGCATTCCATTTTATTTACTTGAAACATAAATGGGCTTTTGAGCCCATTTACCCTTTTGTGGGACCCACTTGGCTCGTTTTTTCGACAAATGATTAAATCCTCTAAAGTTGAGCTCGGTTTTGGCTTCCTCGATCTTTTTCATCAATCTCGTGTCGGTTTTCATTGGTTTCCGTGATCTTTGCACACTTTAGGTCTTTTGATCTTGTCTTTGACTTTTTCTTGACTATTTGACCGTGAAATCCCGTGTTTTCTTTCCTTTTGATCATTTGTACCTATTTAAACACAAAAACACAAAACCACGCGTAATTCCGACTTTTACGACATTAAACACATGATTAGGTCTTGTTTTTCCTTGATTTTAGTGGCAAAAGGATAAGTGCTTTCACACTTATTAAATCCCCTACACTTGACCATTGCAATGACCCCATGCAATGCATAGTTTTAAAGCATAAGTTACATTTTTCTCATAATCAATCCATTTCGGCCTTTATTAATTATTATCACTACTACGATGGAAAGATAAAAACTTTAAAAGAAACAAAAGTTATAACATTTTATTAACTTGGAAATTTTTCGATGGAAGAAACTCGTAAAGAAATCTAAGACTTAGATTAGGGCTTTGCTGTCATGAATATTTATCACCCTCAAGTTTCACGTTCCCCATACCAAGCTTAAAAACGAGATCATTGTTATTACAAGTTAGCACAACAAACACTTGCTCATGTGGTTTAGTTAATCACTTAGACCCCCTTATTCCTACGGTGTATCTCTTATATTTTATTTTTGTCTTGAATGATCACGAGGATGCATTTTTGTCTTATTTCGATAATTTATTTAGGCCGAAAATAATGTGGGACGATTTAATCAATAGTTAGCTAAAGGACAAAATCTTTTAAAACTGCTTCTCGAAACCTCAAAAAGTTCATATCTTGGCATAACTCGTTTCACGATTTGAGACCTTTCTCGGACCGATATTTGGCTTGTACTTCAAACTTCAAATCTTGAGAGACGATCTTGAAATTATGGTCTTCTCTTCATTTTGGTATACATCTTCATAAGGAGTGAAAGATGCTTCAAACGTTGACCACGACTTCTTCATTTATCCTCTTCTTTATTTAGGATTTTGATATACAACGATCCGCCTCCTTTTCGGACTTGGATCTATTTATCCTCATACCTTGTTAGGGTCTTTTTGGATAGACTTCTCCATGATCTTTTAGGGGAGTAATTGCTTCTCGTCATGTGTCTTGATCCTTCATATTGATTTGGATTAATGATCTTCACATCATCTTAGGATCTTTAGCAAAAAGTGAATCCTCATGCCTTGTGAGGGCCTTTTTGGACTCGGGTATCCTCATGCCTTGTTAGGGCCTTTTTGGATAAGCCAATCTTCGCGTCCCGTTTCAATAAGTTATGCCTTGGCTATGAACTCTAATTAATACCGAGCAACTTTTAAACGATATTGTGCTAGAAGCTAAGTAACCTTTTAAATCGTACAACCTTATTTATTGCAAATATATATATTAACAAGTGATGGGAGAAAAAGCTCATAACTAACTCACATAAGTTAATGAAAGAATACCGAACTTATAATTAACTCTATCATCTCTCGTTCTCCACAATTTAAAATCTCAAGGAATGAGACTCGTGGATGCTTAGCCTAATAAACCAATTAAGGTCCATATGGTTAAGGATACTAGCTAGAGTAAGCTTGGATAAGTACACTCGGGTTGAGTCAAAATATTCACGACGGGCCTAATATATCAAAGATATCTAAACTTATTAAAACCATTTTATTTATTTATTTATTTTTTAACTTTATTCTTGAAATGGAAATTATTATGATGCGATAATAAAAGGAAAGAAAATAAATAAAAAATACTACTAGGCCAAAATAGATCAAAAATTTGAAAAACGTTGAAAATTTTAAAAATTTTCCGGTTAAAATAGGGTCAAATTCATGGAAAAGGCCACTAAAATTCGATAGAAATCCCCCCTACACTTGATATAAACATTGTCCTCAATGTTTAAGCATGTGGGCGAATAAACTCCCCTACACTTAGGACATTGAGTACGTTGTTTAAAATCGAGCTAAGGAAGGGACAACTAAAGTGATCACATGTATTCGTTTTATTTATACACAAGTATGAATCACAATAGTTTTGATAGAACCGGGTACACGGGAACACGGGATCACGGGTCTCATCAAAAGTACCAAAAGTGGATCATCAAAGCACATGTCCCTGCACACAATCACCACACACAAACAACCTACTCGGCTCCCCCCTACACTTATTGGTGGAACAATGGATGAAGGTGGAAAAGGGTGGAAAGGATGGTAAAGGTAAAAATCTAACCTAGTTATACGATGCTTGATTTATTTATCACGAGTCTCTAGCTCGACTCGATATCCCGAATTAATTCAAGGGAAATGTGGAGAGGGATGGAATCATCTCGTGAGATATGTCCTCTCCATAGTACAACTTAACCCGTTGGCCATTCACCTTAAAGTTGGGACCATTTGGTTGGGATAACTCAATGGTGCCATAAGGGAAGACATGGGCCACGGTGAATGGACCGGACCAACGGCTCTTAAGTTTACCCGAAAAGATTTTCAACCGAGAGTTAAATAATAAAACTTGATCTCCAACATGGAACTCTCGGTTTTTAATCTTGGAATCATGAATGAGCTTAGTCTTCTCTTTGTAGATTAATGAATTTTCATAAGCCTCATTCCTAAGTTCATTGAGTTCATTGAGTTGGATTTTCCTATGATCACCGGCTTTGTTAATATCAAAATTAGCCCATTTCAAGGCCCAATAGGCCTTATGCTCCAACTCAATAGGGAGGTGGCACGCCTTTCCGTACACAAGGCGATAAGGGGTACAACCTATAGGTGTCTTATAAGCGGTACGGAAAGCCCACAAAGCATCATCTAATTTATCGGCCCATGAAGCACGATGCTCTCCCACGGTTCGCTCTAAGATTCTCTTAAGACCACGGTTAGAAACCTCGGCTTGTCCATTAGTTTGAGGATGATACGCGGTGGAAAGTCGGTGATTGACACCATACTTAGCCATGACTCGTGCAAATTGATCATTGCAAAAATGAGTCCCGCGATCACTAATAATAGCACGAGGCACACCGAATCGAGCAAACAATTGTTACAAGAAGTTAACAACCACCCTCGCATCATTAGTAGGTAAAGCTTTTGCTTCAACCCATTTTGAGACGTAGTCAACGGCTACGAGGATGTACTTGTTTCCCTTCGATGATGGAAATGGCCCCATAAAGTCGATGCCCCATACGTCAAAGATTTCACATTCTTGGATGAAATTTTGAGGCATCTCATCTTTATGTGTGATCTTGCCTTGTCTTTGGCAAGCATCACAATGTTTAACCATTTCATGTGCATCATGATAAATGGAGGGCCAATAGAATCCGGAGTCGAACACTTTTTTAGCGGTGTAATTAGGACCAAAGTAACCACCGGTAGGTCCTTTATGGCAAGCTTCAAGGATTTGTAAAGCCGCCGGTCCATCAACACATCTACGAATGATTAAATCCGCACATTGCTTGAAAAGATAAGGGTCGTCCCAATAGTACGTTTTAACGTCCTTGAAGAATTTTTTCTTTTGTTGGGACGTTAACCCTTCGATAAGAACACCACCCGCCAAATAGTTTGCAATGTCGGCAAACCATGGGGTATCATCAAGATTGGAATTAATAGACATTAAGGTCTCAAGGGGAAAGGATTCATTAATCTCTTGATTTGGAGATTCCCCTTGATACGGATCCTCAAGTCTACTAAGGTGATCCGCGGCTAGGTTTTCCGCTCCTTTTTTATCACGAATTTCAATTTTAAATTCTTGTAGGAGAAAAACCCAACGAAGGAGTCTCGGTTTAGCATCTTGCTTGGTCAACAAGTATTTCAAGGCGGAATGGTCGGTGTAAACGATGGTGGTGGAAAGAACAAGATAGGGGCGGAATTTCTCAAAAGCATACACTACAGCTAAAAGCTCTTTTTCGGTAGTGGTATAATGCAATTGAGCCCCCGTCATTGTTGTACTAGCATAATGAATGGGTTGGAAATGTTTGTTAACTCGTTGACCTAAAACCACTCCTATCGCGAAATCACTAGCATCGCACATGAGCTCGAAAGGTAACTCCCAATTTGGAGAGACTAAGACCGGTGCCTTAGTTAATTTACCTTTAAGAAGTTCGAAAGAGTCGAGACATTCTTGAGAGAAGATGAAAGGAGCATCCTTTTCTAAGAGATGAGTCATTGGACGAGCTATTTTCGAGAAATCTTGGATGAAACGTCGATAAAATCCCGCATGGCCTAAAAAACTTCGAACTCCTTTGACGGTGGTAGGTGGAGGTAACTTAGCAATGACGTCAACTTTAGCACGGTCGACTTCGATACCGGCTTTGGAAATTTTATGACCAAGGACGATGCCTTCTTTTACCATGAAATGGCATTTTTCCCAATTAAGAACGAGACGAGTGTCTTCACACCGTTGGAGCATACGTTCTAAATTAGCAAGGCAAGAAGAGAAAGAATCACCATAGACCGAGAAATCGTCCATAAAGACTTCCATAGTTTCTTCAACCATGTCATGGAATATCGCCATCATACACCTTTGGAAAGTCCCGGGAGCATTGCATAAGCCGAAAGGCATTCTTTTGTAAGCAAATGTTCCATAGGGACAAGTGAATGTGGTTTTCTCTTGGTCTTTTGGATCGATAGGAATTTGAAAATATCCGGAAAAGCCATCTAAGAAACAATAGAAATCATTACCCGCTAAACGCTCGAGCATTTGATCCATGAAAGGAAGAGGGAAATGATCCTTACGAGTGGCATCATT
This sequence comes from Glebionis coronaria, assembly GCA_025667525.1. NCBI lineage: Eukaryota > Viridiplantae > Streptophyta > Magnoliopsida > Asterales > Asteraceae > Glebionis > Glebionis coronaria. Next base: position 584,963,848 of record CM046874.1, on the reverse strand, counting down.
GAGCTTACGATAATCGATGCAAACTCGCCAACCCGTTACAAGTCGAGTAGGAATCAACTCGTTGTTTTCATTGGGAACAACGGTGATTCCGCCTTTCTTAGGCACACAATGGACGGGACTAACCCATGGCGAATCCGAGATAGGGTAAATCATTCCGGCATCTAGAAGTTTGATAACTTCTTTCTTAATGACTTCATGAATTTTTGGATTAACCCTTCTTTGATTTTGGATTGCGGGTTTAAAGTCATCTTCCATGAGAATTTTATGAGTACAAAAATTAGGATCAATTCCGCGAATGTCGGAGATTTTCCAAGCAATTTCTTTCTTATGATTCTTAAGCACATCTATAAGTCGGGATTTTTCATCTTCTTTTAAGTCCTTAGCAATAATGACGGGCAACTTATTATCCTCCTCTAAGAAAACGTACTCTAGATGAGACGGCAAATCTTTAAGCTCTAAATCCGGCGGATTATCAATGGAAGGCTTAGTCAAAGTAGGATCATTGTTTGTAACTTCTTTTGGAGTGGGTGGAGAGATATTGTCCTCATTGAGAAGTCTCTCAATCGTACGAATGTCTTCATCCCAATTGGTGGGAGAATTATCATAGATAATCTCGAGAGGACCTAAGCTAGCTTCAAACTCATCTAAGTCACTTTCTCCAAATGGAGTCAATGAAGGAGCAATAGAAGCGACGGTCTCAACATGAGGTAAAGGAGAAATCCCGCTCTTACAAGCCTCGTGAAAATGTTCTTCGCATGCTTCGTTAAGCACATCGATGAAATTCACGGATTCGGGCTCATTGGGAAGTTTGGAAAGTTTACCCATGTTAAAGACGATTTTGTCATCCCCGACCCTCATGATAAGTTCACCCGCGGCTACATCGATTAATGTACGCCCGGTTCTCAAGAAGGGTCGTCCCACAATTAAGGGAACACGGGGGTCTATTTCATAGTCGACGATGACGAAATCGGCGGGGAAAGTGAATTTGTCAACTCCTACGAAAACATCCTCGGCTATCCCCACCGGATAAGCAACCGTACGGTTAGCTAATTCCAATGTCATACGAGTGGGGACTAGCTCGGGTAAAGATAATTGTTTCCACACGGACAATGGCATAAGATCGATACTCGCTCCGAGATCCGCCAAGGCCATATAATTCTCAACACCCGGAAAATTACAAGGAATAAGGAATCGACCGGGATCTCCTAACTTAACCGGTAATTTTCTCAAAAGAACCGCGGAACAATTCTCATTCAATTGGGTATTGGCAATATCAAGCAACTTTTCCTTATCACTTAAAAGATCCTTAAACATCTTAGCGTACTTAGGCATGTGAGCGAGCGCCTCGGCAAAGGTGATATTAAAATTCAATTGTTTGAACATTTTTAGGAAGTTCGAAACTTGAATATCATCCTTATTCTTCAATTTCTCTTTCCGCAACCTTGAGGGATAAGGTATATTGGGTTGAGATGAAGGCTTCGGAGTGGATTGCTCACTCACATCCTTTGGAGGAGGAGGAGGAGGAGTAGAAATAGAAGGTGAAGGAACCGGTTTTGGAACCGAAGGTGAGGTATAAAATTTGGGTATCGGTGGAACATAAGGTGTAGACGAATGCATAACGGGAGGTATGTCACAAGTGGAAGAAGAAGGAGTTTGTGTCGAAGAAGAAGGAATCTCGGGTCCTTGGTTAGGTGGGGAAGGTTCAACGGTGGTCTTACCGCTCCTAGTAGTGATAGCATTAACATTAGCCCTAGGATTGGTCACGGTGTTCGAGGGAAGGGAACCTTGGGGACGAAAGGTTTGAATCATAGTGAAAAACTTCTTATCATTTGATTCTTGCGTTAGTCGATTATGCTCTTGCATCTCTCTCATCATTCGTTCATGGTCGGATAATTTTTGAAGAACCAAGTCCATTTGAGGATTATGCATATTCATTTGATTGTAACCTTGATTATTAAAACCTTGGTTTTGATATTGATTAGAACCTTGATTAAATCCTTGATTTTGAAAACTTTGGTTATTATATCCTTGATTATTCAACCCTTGGTTTTGCCCTTGAAAATTCCCTTGATTTTGATTAAAACCCCGTTGATTAGAACTTCCTTGAAAATTACCCCGTTGAGGAGCTTGGTTCCTATTTTGGGCGGGTGGGGGTGGTCTTTGTGGTGCTACAAAACCCGGGGGAGCCAAATAGTTATTAGACTTGTAAGACAAATGGTTAACATCAACATTTGGTTTAAATTGAATCCGATCAAGTTCATTGTTATTATAAGCATAAACTTCTTGTTGATCATTGTAAACCTTGTCACAATTAAAGTATGAATGTGGTCCACCACAAGTCTCACACGTCTCACTTTTTTCTTTCACGGCATGAACATGTGTAGTGAGGGCGTCGGTTTTTAAAGCGAGTGTCTCAACAAGCGAAGTAAGCTTATTAATTCGATCATTCACCTCAATATTACTCGTACTAGCACTTGCCATATTAGCCCTAACACTTTTGGTTTGCACTTTTGCTTTGTTCTCAATAATGGCCCAAGCCTCGTTCATTGTTTTCACAAGAATATTGCCCCCCGCGGCACTATTAAGTGAGTCTTGGTCGTTTAGAGTTAAACCATTATAAAACGTGTTGATTTGATGAACCTTAGTAAAACCGTGTTGTGGACATTTTCTCAAAAGATCTTTAAAACGATCCCAAGCCTCACTAAACGTTTCCCCATATTTTTGCTCAAAATTGATTATTTCATTCCTTAAGGAAGTGGTCCGTGATGGTGGGAAAAAGTAGTTAATGAACTTGGTCTCTAAGTCGATCCATGTGGTAATACTTTGGGGTGGTTCCTTATCAAGCCAAATCCGGGCTTGTCCCTCGAGGGAAAAAGGAAAAAGTTGGAGGCGAACGGCCTCTTGGGGCACCCCATTGTATTTGACGGTATTAGCTAATTGGATGAAACGTTTGATATGAGCGTGTGGGTCATCATTAGTACGGCCTAAAAATGGTGTAGCGGAAACCATTTGAATAAAACCCGATTTAAGTTCGAAATGATTAGCTCCAATATTCGGCACCACAATCGCGTCATCGTTTCCTTCAACGTGAGATTGTAGAATCTCAATCATTGGTCGATTATCCGTTGCCATCGTATTGTTGAAAGCTCGATTCTCGGGATCGGCTTTAATGACGGTCTTTTTGTTTTTCTTCTTCTTCTTTTTAGAAGAATTAGAAGTATTTGGTACACCACTCGGTATGTATGTACGCACGCGAGTGCGCATACAATTAAAACTTTGGAATGAGGTAGGTGACCTCGGTCGACTTTGAGAGGAAAAGGATTTTCCCTCTCGAGGAGCAATAAGAAAAAGCTACAAAAATATATACGTAAAATACTACTTGAGTTGGCAAACCAATAATCGGTCGTCCCTCTCAATATACGCACAAGCAAGCGGGGAAACGAGGTGGCACAAAGCACTTAAAAACCTTTTTCCTTAGACGGCCTTTTATAGCGCGTCGCCTTATACCCACCTTATAGTTTGTATATGTCGAGTTCAAACGTCTTACTAGTATTTATCTATTTTGCCCTTTTTTTCTCGTTATGGATTCGAATACAATAGTTAGGTGATGAAATCCCAACTAAGGCCTTATTTGATAAGTAGGTAATTTATTGTGCTACGTAATATAATATAGTAAAAGAAAAATCTTTTTGTATTTTTTTAGAAAAATATATATTCACAAGAAAAATCGAAAGAAATCGAATAAGAAAAAAAACAATAATACGTAATATTTTTGGTGTAATACGTTTAGGAAAACGTATTACTTTTGGATTTTTTAATTTTTTTTTTGGGTGCAATTCTTAGGAAAGAAATTGCTTTGTGGTTTTTTGATTTTTTTGTATTTTAAAGTTTTTGATTTTTTTGTGTTTTTGATTTTGTGTGCAAGAAACGTAACGTTCAAAGAATGAACGGATCCCAAAATCCAAACGTCTTCACGAAAAAAATCGTCAATCGTACGAGCGAAGCGGCCGCGGCGCCAATTTGAAACTAGGATTTTTAGTCCTTTTAATTAAGTTCGTTATTCCTCGATTCGACTCGAATTGATTTCCGTTTTTACGTGTCAACTTAACTTGTTTTTGGTTAAAATCTCTTTTTGGTATTTTTTTAAACTAAAAGATTAATTAAAAATTAATCTAAAAAAAAACTTAAGCATTAAACTTAATCTAATTTAAAAATCTAATTAAACTATTTTGAAAACTTAATGTAAAAACTTAATTTTATAAAAAAAAACTAGATTAATTTAACTATTTCTAAAAGAATGCAAATAAAAACTATTTTTAAATAAACAAAATTAAAATGAAAAGTAATTTTAAATTATAAAAGTAACTAAAATATATATTTTTTTTTTGTCTTTTTGAATTTTTATAAAAACGGAATTTAAATACAACTTTTTAATAAAACTAACTTTAATTAAACTAATTTTAATTAAATAAAAACTGCCACCCCTAAAATTATGCTATATTACTGAACTTAGCGAGAATATAAACAAAAAGAGTACTAGCAGAGTTGGGTGGGACGATGGTTGTTATGCGAGAGGTCACAGGTTCGAGCCCCGTGAGGGACAGTTTTAGCTGATATTATTTATTTTTTTTTATTTTTCTTTTCGCTGAACTTTATTTGGACAGATAAAACCCTCAGACCAATTGGGTCTGAGGAGTAAGCAGCAAATAAGCAGTCGAATAAAAAGCAGAAACCAAAATAAGCTGATAACGAATAAGCAGATTAGGTAGATAAGCTACACTAGACACAATAAACAAGAATCGAATAAGCAAATTTAAAATAAGCATACGAGCACTAAGCTGAATATCAAATAGGCTAATAAGCAGTTTTCTAAAAACAAATTACCAACATATCAAAAGCAAATATTTGAATAAGCAAGCAGGAAGGACCTCATAAGCAATTAGCCAACAAACTAGACTACCCAAATAAGCTGGAACTGAAAATCAAATCTAGACGAAAAATAAGCTACTCAAATAAATCTAAAAACAAATAATCTCCTAATCAATAAGCTACTAATTCGACCTAAATAAACTGATAATCTAATAAAACGAGGCAGATTCAAATATTCTTAAACTAAATAAGCTAAAAATCTAGCAGTTCCAAACGCAGGTTATCAAGCTTACTTAATTTAGTTCCTACACAAATAATCAAAGTGCAAATTACTAAACTAAAACAGATTTACTCTAAACTAAACCGAATAGCAAATAAATCAAATTATAGCAGATTATCAAAACTCTAAATAAACATAAAGCTTAACTTGAATTTAAATTGAAGATCAAACCGTTTGGCGAAAACCGTTGAGACGAAGCGTCGCGCTGAGCGAGCTTTAAACCGAAATCAAACGCCAAACAAACACCTCCTTGAATCAATCCTTAATCATCAACTTAAACCATATTGCTTCGAATCCAATAATAACTTAACCGAAACTACTTCAACCTTCGAACCATACAATACCAAACAAACTATTCGATCCTTTTTTTTATAAATCTTCCAGTGGGGAAAATTTATTTATACTTCACTTTATTTTATTTTTATATATATATATATATTTTTTTTTTATATTAAAACGAGAACAGTAACACAATATTTTTAACAGATTAAAGAGAAATAAAGGTGTTGGAATTAAAATGAGACGAGATTGAAACACAAACTATCTTTTCATTAATTAAGATCAAACTTACAATACTTGGAAAAAGAAATTACAATATTAAAAATCTATTAAACTAATTTTCTGAAAATTAAAAAATAAAGAAAAAGCATGAATTACATGGGAGAAAAATGGGGTTTTTATAGGAGGAACCCCATGAAACCCTAATCTCTGCTTCAATGTTAAGCATCCAATCTCCACCGTTTCTTCCATCTTTTTTTCTTCTCTCTCTTCTTTTGCTTGATCTTGCGGCTGTGATGATTCCAAATAGCACACGGATCGCCAACGTGGCATCCGTGTGCTAGTTGTGCGTTTTCTTTGATCTCTGATTGGTTGGATTGGTGGAATGAGGTGTTAACACCAATCAAATGGTGCCACGTTGGAGAGAGAATGAGGACCTGGTGAGTGTTCATCCCGAAATATTGGGGGATTTAATTCCCATTGGTGTTAATTACCCTTCTAGGGTGAAATGCCCAAATTTGAGTGATTAATTTTTACTGTGATTTTGGATTTAGGGTTTGACTGGTTAGGGCGAATTTTGGGGGAAGATGAAGTGGTGGGTGAGAGGAAAAACAGTTATTTGATTTGGGGAATGGGTAAATGTGATAAGGTGATGGGATAAATAAAACGTTTTATTTTGGGGTGTGAGGGTGAGAGTAAAGTGGGTACACGTGTGGTGAAAAAAACAAGGATGAAAGTTTATGGGTTGACCAACTTATTTGCCAAAGTAAAAACGAGATATATTGTCCAAAATTCCCATCAGTTTCATCTTTTTATTTGAAAATGGGCTTGTGGCCCAATCCATGAATAACATCCGTGTAAACTCCCACTTTTGGGCCTTAAATGCATTCCATTTTATTTACTTGAAACATAAATGGGCTTTTGAGCCCATTTACCCTTTTGTGGGACCCACTTGGCTCGTTTTTTCGACAAATGATTAAATCCTCTAAAGTTGAGCTCGGTTTTGGCTTCCTCGATCTTTTTCATCAATCTCGTGTCGGTTTTCATTGGTTTCCGTGATCTTTGCACACTTTAGGTCTTTTGATCTTGTCTTTGACTTTTTCTTGACTATTTGACCGTGAAATCCCGTGTTTTCTTTCCTTTTGATCATTTGTACCTATTTAAACACAAAAACACAAAACCACGCGTAATTCCGACTTTTACGACATTAAACACATGATTAGGTCTTGTTTTTCCTTGATTTTAGTGGCAAAAGGATAAGTGCTTTCACACTTATTATAAATCAATAAAAATCAAAGAATATAAACATGAACATAAAGCATAAAGATTAAGATCAAACAAGAAAGGTAGATAGGAGATGAACAATAAAAGTAAAGATTAAAAATATTTAAAAGGAAACTTACTTGAAATTAAATGAATTAAAGGTACAAGACAATTAAATAAATGACATGTATTTAAATATGCAAGTAATTAAAATGGAAGAGCATAGTTTGTCAAACTAGCCAACAAAATGAAATGAAATGAACTAAGGCCTATTTATAGGAGGATTAGGGAGGTGCTTAGAGGAAGCTTCCTCCCCTCTTTCTTCTTTCTTTAGTTGCTTGATTAGTCCTTAATCTTCTTAATTCTTTGACTTTAACGACTTTGTCTCGGGATTTGTAAACTCGTCTTGTGATTTCTTCAATAAATTAGACTTGAGTTCTTCGGCTTTTAGTAAACTTCCGTCTTTTAACTTTTTCTTCGATAAATCTTCAGAATTGGTCTTGGACTTCCGTTCTTTTTGCACTCTTGATTTCTTGACTTCGTCTTTTGTCTTTTTCTTCGATAAAGGCCCGTGAATGCCCGTGTTTTCTCCCCTTTTCACATTTTCGTCCTAAATAACAACAAAAACACAAACCACGCATAATTCCGACATTTACGACATAAAATACACGTTTTGGCTCGGTTATTATTGTAGTTAAGTGGTAAAAAGGATGGGTGTTTACACACCTATCAAATCCCCTACACTTGACCATTGCAATGTCCTCATGCAATGCATTAGTTACAAAGCACGTTTTATATTTTCCATCATAATCAATCCATGTTGGCCTTTATTAAAGAGATAGAAAATTATAAACATTCAAAGGAAGAAAGTAAGTAAAGTAATCAAAAACATACCTTAGGGTTTTGAAAATGTCATGAATGATCATCATCCTCAAGTTTTCACTTTCTCCAAACCAAGCTTAAAAACGAGATCATTGTTATTATAAGTTAGCAAACTAACACGAACTCATGTGGGCCAATTATTTACTTAGACTCCCTTATTCCTAGGTGTATCTCTTATATTTTATTGTTGTCTTGAATGATCACAAGGATGCATTGTTGACTTATTTCGATAGTTATTTAGGCTGAAATAAAGTGGGACGATTTAATCATTAGTTAGCTAAAGGACAAAATCTTTTAAAACTGCTTCTCGGGACCTCAAAAAGTTCATATCTTGGCATAACTCGCTTCGCGATTTGAGACCTTTCTCGGACCGATATTTGGCAGCGACTTCATACTTCGAATCTTGAGAGACGTTCATGAAATTATGGTCTTCTCTTCATAATAGGAATTTCTTCACTTGAAGTTTTGAGAGATTCTTCGTACTTGGACCACGACTTCTACATTTTTCTCCAATCTTTATTTGGGATTTTGATATACAACGTTCCGCCTCCTTTTAAGACTTGGATCTATTTATCCTCATACCTTGCTAGGGTCTTTTCGGATAGACTTCTCCATGATCTTTTGGGGAGTACTTGCTTTTCGTCGTGTGTCTCGATCCTTCATATTGATTTTTGATAAATGATTCTTCACATCACTTTGGATCTTTAGCAACAAAATGTAGCCCTCATGCCTTGTTAGGACCTTTTTGGACTCGCCAATCTTCGCATCCCGCTTCAATAAGTTATGCCTTGGCTATGAACTCTAATCATTACCGAGCAACTTTTAAACGATCTTTGGCTAGAAGCTAAGTAACTTTTCAAATCGTACAACCTTATTTATTGCAGATAAAATTATTAACAATCGATGGGAGAATAGACTTATAATTAACTCACATAAATTCACGAAAGAATACCAAACTTATATTGACTCTATCATCTCTTGTTCTCCACAGTTTAAAATCTCAAGGAATGAGACTCGTGGATGCTTAGCCTATTAAATCAAAGTTTTGGGTTTTTGAGTCATCTATAGGATCTTGCAAACTCTTAGACTTTTTCAAGTTTAGAAATCGCATTTTAAAGTTCCCTTGATAAACGACTCTCTAGGATCAATTATAGGAACTTGCGAAAAGTTTCTTGTTCTTAACCCGTGAGAGTTAAGACTTTCGCGTTTTATAGCTCCCTATATAAAAGCCTAGCAAAACTTGACTTAAACACGTTAAGGATACTAGCTAGAGTAAACTTAGATAAGTAAACTCGGGCTGAGTCAAAAGATTCACAACGTTTGAAAAATTAATACCACTTTATTAAAAATTTATTCTAGCAAAGAAAGAAAATAACTATACAAAGGTAAAATTAATAGGCCAAAATAGATCAAAATTTTTGAAGAATGTCGAAAAATTGATTTTCCGGTTAAAATGAGGACAACAAGGAAAAGACCACTTAACTTCTATAGAAGTCCCCCCTACACTTGATATAAACATTGTCCTCAATGTTTAAGCATGGGGAAGTAAACTCCCCTAAAATTAGGACATTGTGCACGTTGTTAAAATCTTGCTAAGGAAGAGACAACTAACGAGATTCCTATTTTAATATTGAGAAATATAAAATAGTGAATCGAAAAGAGTTTAGGATAGAACCGGGAAGAAAGGAACACGGAATCATGGTTCGTCAAAAGTCATCAAGAGTGTGTCGTTGAAGCTCTAATCCCTGCACATGATAAGAAAGAAAACAAGAAACACCACGGGGCTCCCCCTACACTTATGGTGAAAACAGGGGAAGATAGATAGATAATCGGGTTGCCTCCCGAAGAGCGCTTGTTTTGTTAACCGAGTCACGAGCCTGACTCGTCCCCGAATTAAATGGTCCATGGGGAAGCCTCGAATGTAATACCGGGATCAAAGACCTTGTCCTCGTTCCCAGAGGAATATAATAAAGGAGAGGCAGGAGGATAAGTCTTGAATGGCAGAAAGGTCCTTTCAACATACGAGAAGTATGTGAAATCTTGATCCACGGGAGGTGGGGTGGGTAAAGGAGACAAATTGTCATCCCCCAAAGACAATGAATGGTCACTATTCGGCAAAGCCGTAAAGGTATCAATCATAGAATGGTCATTGTCACCTCCCGGGTCAAAACACTCATCCTCATTTCCCGGTATGAAACGAGGAGAGTAAAAGCGATACATCACCCGCTTGGGCGTGCACGCAGTAGGATGAGGTGGCAATATAGTATGAGAAGTAAGAGAACAATTACCTTCCACCCGCGTCACCTTTCCAGTAGAGTCAAATCTCTCCACCTCTGTGATAGAAGGGGGCATGGCTAACAAAGTATGCTCATCAATAGCAGGAGAATCAGAGCTATCAATGTCCTCAATCCCTTCGTCAAAGAGAGGATTCACCTCACTAGATATGTAAGCGTCATCAAAATCAAATAAAGGGTTCAAATAAATCTTGAAAGTTTCCTTCGGAACGTCTTCATCGGATAGTGACTCGTCATCACTAGAAGTAAAATCATCATCTTGATCAAAAAGAGGATTAGAGAAAGCCAAAGAATCCTCTCCCAAAGTGTTGGTGGAAGGAACATCATCAGAAGAAAGTGCATCATACTCATCGTCACTGTCGGATGTCAACTCAGATTCACTTGGAATTGGGACAAGGTTATCAGCACTAGACTTTATGAATTCATCAGATTCCTTTGCAGGAATTGTGCTAAGATCCTCATCCCCTAGGATGGGTGAATCCTTAGGCTCCAGAGCTGGCAAGTCGGGAGAAGAAATAGAATTCTCATCGTTCCAAGAAATATGACTCTCATCGTCATCATCATCATAATAATATGGAGGCACAAGAGGAGGGGTGTAAGCACTAAGGTGAGATACTTGCTCTTGTTGCTGATCCGCTTGACATTTTTCGATGATCTTGTTGCAAGCTTCTTGAAGTTGTTGACCTTGCTTAACAAGAGTGGCCCATTTTTCGTGGGAGCTCAAATGTTCGTGGGAGCTCAAATGTTCGAAGGAAGGTTGATGAGTGACGGTGTGACGTGGGGGCTCAAAATTTTGAAAACCAGAATTATAGTACTGATGTGGCTCATGATAATTCATCGGCTGACAATAAGAAGTATCGTGAGGGCCCCCACAATGATTGCAACACGGGTATTGAGAAAAACCCAGTGCATTTGGTAGATAGATAGGACCATTGTCGTAATTGTAACCCGGTTCTTGCTCGTCAAGAGACGGGTATCGAATAAGACATACAATACACCAATGAGAATCGCTGCCACAATATATGCAAGGGGGAGGAATAGGTGGATTAGAAGAAAAGGATGAACTAGTCGAATTGCACGATGGACAAAATCCAAAATGGGAAAATTGTGAATCGGAAACGGTTGGAAGATCTTTTCCGCATTGCTCGCAATAACAAAATTCACATAATTCGCCCTCAAATAATGGTCCCCTACACCTCCCGCAATGGACATAAAAAACCATGAAGAATAATAGATAAGCAAGAAGAATATTTTTGGTGCAAAACTTTGAAAAGAAATGCTTTTTATGATTTTTCAAATATTTTTGGGATTTTAAAAAAAAAAAAAAATTTGACACGAAAAATAACGTTCACGAGTGAACGGGTCCCAAAAGCCAACGCGTCTCTCACAAAAAACCGTTAATCTTAACGAAAAGAGCCGGCGGCGGCGCCATTTTAATAACATATTTTTACTCAGTTAAAAAGTTCTTTGTCGTATGTCTAATCGAATTGATTACTGGTTTTAAGTGTGACTCAATCGTTCTTGGTTAAGAAAAATATTTGTCGTTGTTGAAAAATAAAATGCAAGACTTAAAAGTAAATGACGGTAATTTAAATCTAAATGAAAATAAATGACAAGAAATTAAAGCGTGACGAAAATTAAAAGGCAATTAAAGTAAATAACGCAAACTTAAAACTATCCTAAAGGCAAACTTAAAACGCAACTAAAACTTAAAACTAAGGCAAGGCTTAAAATAAATCTAAGGCAAGTAATCTTAAAGTGCAACTAAATAAAAAGGCGGGAAAAGTAAAGCTTGAAAATTAAAAAATTAAACTTAAAAGAAACTAAAAAATGCTCATTCGGAATAATCACTGATCCGGAATGTCACCTTCGTTCGGAATAATTCTTCTTCACTCGGAATATTTACCTCATGCGGAATAAATGGCTCATCCGGAATATTTGAACAAAACCTTCATTCAGAATAAAAGCTTGACCCCGAATAAACTCTTTATTCGGAATATGTCACTTATCCGGAATAAATCCTTTATTCGGAATGTTTGCCTTGATCCGGAATGTTGTTTTGGTTCGGAATAACTAGAACAAACCCTTCATTCGGAATAATCAAAACTCAGCCTTCATCCGGAATATCCCTTGATCCAGAATATCCTTTGACTCGGAACACTGCTGATTCGGAATAAATCCTCAAACCCTTCGTTCGGAATGTTCCGAATGAATACCTTGATCCGGAATATTATTCCGAATAAACGACTTGATCCGGAACAAATTCTTCACTCGGAATGTCAGCTTGATTCGGAACTTCCACTGATCCGGAATATTCCACTGGTTCGGAATATTCTGAACAAAACTTTGATTCGGAATAATCAACAAGATTCTTTCACTTGGAATATTCCACTTATTCGGAATATGTCACTTATCCGGAATAATTAGAAGAATTCCTTGGTTCGGAATAAAGTTGTTGATCCGGAATAAACCTGGGAAAAGAAACAGTAGCGAAGAATAAGGAGAAAAGAAATAACACGAATCTAAACCAATCTAATCAAAATCATCCAAAAGATTAAATCAAACTAACCAAATAACATCTACTAATCATAAACAAACAATCCAAAACAATCAAACTAACAATACTAATCAAAATAATCAAAACCCACTTGATTAAATAAATAAAAATCAAAGAACATAAACATGAACATAAAGCATAAAGATTAAGATCAAACAAGAAAGGTAGATAGGAGATGAACAATAAAAGTAAAGATTAACAATATTTAAAAGGAAACTTACTTGAAATTAAATGAATTAAAGGTGCAAGACAATTAAATAAATGACATGTATTTAAATGTGCAAGTAATTAAAATGGAATAGCATAGTTTGTCAAACTAGCCAACAAAATGAAATGAAATGAACTAAGGCCTATTTATAGGAGGATTAGGGAGGTGCTTAGAGGAAGCTTCCTCCCCTCTTTCTTCTTTCTTTAATTGCTTGATTAGTCCTTAATCTTCTTAATTCTTTGACTTTAACGAATTTGTCTCGGGATTTGTAAACTCGTCTTGTGATTTCTTCAATAAATTAGACTTGAGTTCTTCGGCTTTTAGTAAACTTCCGTCTTTTGACTTTTTCTTCGATAAATCTTCAGAATTGGTCTTGGACTTCCGTTCTTTTTGCACTCTTGATTTCTTGACTTCGTCTTTTGTCTTTTTCTTCGATAAAAGCCCGTGAATGCCCGTGTTTTCTCCCCTTTTCACATTTTCGTCCTAAATAACAACAAAAACACAAACCACGCATAATTCCGACATTTACGACATAAAATACACGTTTTGGCTCGGTTATTATTGTAGTTAAGTGGTAAAAAGGATGGGTGTTTACACACCTATCAGGAAGCTAGCCCCAGCTCACTTTCCCTTTGGAAGACATATTGGCACCCCCTGTTCATGAAGGTCATTCCTTTTTCAGGCTTAGTATATGCCTGTCCATCAACAGGTCCTACTATCCCATTGGGTATAATAAGGTCCCTGTGCATTCCATCAACTTGTATGTCGGCTGTCACAAAGGTTTCGTTAATGAATTGGCTCAGCCTCTTCCTTTTTTTCTCAGCCTTTGTTGGTTCTTGTTCAAAAAGTTGTGGAGGGGGATCAATCTTAAGCTTGGTTGCTATTTCTTTCACCCAGTTGAACTTAGCCTTGAGAGTCTTTAAAAGTAAAAAATTCGCCTATCTAGACTTCTTCTCAGCTAGTTTCTCAAGTTCGAACCATTCAGACAGACCTAGTGTTTTTAATTTGAAGTCCTCAAATATGTCCATGTTGGCATGTTGGTTGTCTCTCCATATAACCATCTGTGGAGTGTGAGATGACTTCTGAATGGTGTATTTAAATTTGGTGATTTTACCTGGTGCATATCTTGAGTTTACGCAGGCATCATAGTCAGCTTTAACTTTCTTCAAAGCCTCTTTGCGTTTCAACTCCATTTCCCTCAAGAGTTTTCTTTGCTCCTCTCTTTGTTGGGGAGTCATTTTTTCTTAGCTTTGCCTTATTCAGCTCTTTATCCTTCTTGATTTCATTTATTCTGTTGAATTCAAGTGCTTGTTTTTCAATTTCCTCAGCTGTTAGAGGTTTCTCACCAGCATCTTTGAAGGTTGAGAATTGAGAGATTTTGGCTGTTGATCCTCCTGTCTCTAGCATCGCAGCTATTTTCTTTAGTTTGGCGTCTAAGTCTACCACAACTAATTCCTTTCCTTTCTTCGAGACAGAGGATGTTCATTTGCTTTTCTAAGCTCTTCGACATGTTAGAGAAATGCCATCTGAGCTTGAGTTGTATAGCCTTGGGTAGGGAGCCAACATTAAACTTGAGTTTCTTGGCAGCTGGTTCATCATTGTCCACAGTCTCCTTGGTGTTAACCAGAGACAGGGCTTTGATGTATCAACTCCTTCATTGGGATGTTGCTCCCCCTTAGTTGTATCATCATCTAGTTAACAATGGGTGTGATGAATTGGAGAGGGATGGGAGATGGGATGGTGTTATCAGTTGTGTTGACAGGTTCAAGATTAAGTATTTTGATTTTCTCCCCCTCACGTTTAGCCTGTTTCTTCAAACGTTTGGCTGAACATGATTGAATGTATCTTGCAACCTCCACAACAGATGCAACTATGTGTTTCTGCACTCTTCTTGATCCTCTAGAAATTCTGAGTATCCTGTTACAATTTCTGTTCACATAGCGATCAACACGGTTAGCCAAGAAGTTGGTATGATGTTTTTGTCTTCTATACACAGCTTCAAATTCATTGTGCATGACTAACTCATGAGCTGATAACATATCAGGGACTTCAGTGGCAATGGCATCTTTGATTCGAGTGGACAGATGGCTAAGTCCCTGAGCAACTCCTTTACGAGTGCCTTCTTTAATATGATCTGTGAGAGCATCCTTAACCGCCCGGTGATAATCTTTGGAAAGTTATAAGTAAAAGTCTTCATTTCAGAACCTATACGATCCAACTTTCTTGAGATGTGTTCCTTATCAGAGGGGTGATGGTAAGGCTGTAAGTTGTGAATGTTCAGGCTTTGATGTTCATAGCCATCCTCCCTTGGTAAGAGATCAAAGTTTAGTTGTTGGGGATGATCAAACAACAAAAATTCAACTGTGGGGATCATAAGCAGCCATTAGAAGTTCCTTGGTGACAGATACAACCGAAGTGGGAGTCACAACTACTTCCTTGGGAGGTGAAGTTGTGGCATCAGCTGGAGTGGGCTCAATTGTGGTTTTGGGAGGAGACAATGGAACCTGAGTTTCATCCTCTTCTTCAATCATGCCTTCAGGCAGAATCTCATCGTCAGGCATTGATTCAGGTTCAGAAAAGCTCTCAATGAGAGATAAGACATCCTCCTCAACATCAAGCATTATTTCATCTTCTGTTGGCTGTTCCTGAATGATTTTATCAACTCTATATGTTATAGCATGAGAGTCTACAGTGGACTGTTCAACATCAGCCTACAATTTATGTTAGTCAGTAACAGGGAAATAGATAAGGGGAATGGTCGCCAGTACGCTGTCCCAGAGAGGCCGAGCATGATTATTCAGCCACTCCAAAGGATAAATCCTTGAGCTTCTTTTAAGTGTGAAAGTAATGAGGTTGATGGTTGTCATTCGTGCCCCTAGGAAAGCTGAGTGTGATTATTCAGCCCCCCCCCCAAAGGATAAATCCTTTGGGACTCTTTTAATTGTGAATTGTATGTAGGTTAGGATCACTTGTTACGCTGCCCCTAGGAAGGTTGAGGGTGATTATTCAGCCCCCCCAAAAGGAAATCCTTTGGGACTCTTTTATTTGTGAAAAAGATGTAGTTTAAGATCGTCATTTTACGTTGTCCCTCGGAAAGCTGAGGATGATTATTCAGCTCCCCCTAAAAGTATGAAACTTTTGGGATTCTTCTTCTGAGGGAACCTAGAGGCTGTGTGAGGTACAACTACTCTAGGTTGAGACATATATGTATACAGGTTGTTGTTTAACTACATACTGTGTAGTTGGGGCAGGGTCATTGGGGTGATTTATAAACACAAATAAATCACTACCTGGTGCAAAGACAGGGTGTACAGAAGTCTTAAAAGATTTCTAAGTGCCGACACAGACTTCTACGGGTCAAGGATAACCCTAACTTCACCACTCTCTCTTACAGACATTTGAAAGTGGCTGCTTGTGTACCTCTAAAAAATGATAAAAATATTACCTATGAGATCTTAGTGGAGTTAGGCTGGTTTCTTGTTGTCTTTGCTGAATTAGAGACACTAGACTCTTGGTTGAGTTCAGCTGAAGGCTTTGTGTCCATAGAATTCATTGGAACAGATGGTGTGGAGAGGGTATCCTTCTTAGTTGACCTGACCTTTTTAACAGCTTAGGTTTTGGAGGAAGTGGGGTTTGGCTCCTTCTTTGGCTGTTGGTCAGTTGTTGCTTTGGACAACTTAGTGTGTTGCCCAGAGGTCAACGACGCTGACTTACCAGACACACTAGTTGTATTCACCTTCACAGAGGAAGGGATCAAAGACTTATCAACTGGTATTCTTGCAACTACATTCTTCATGTGGGCAGTCATAGGCACAACATTAGGCCCAGTCACCTTGTAGACAGCCCCTGTGAGATGATACAGCTTCATGGCTGTGAGCTCAGGATTGTCTTAGCGATCAGCAAGAAGACTTTGGAAGATGAGAGAAAGAAATCGAGTGTAGCATATGTTCTTTTCCCTTGATTGGTGAGTTCCCTTCGGCTTCTCCACAAGGTTTGAGAAAAGAATACTTCCTACATCTACATCAGCACCCCAGATCAGCCCATATGCAATTGCCTGGTGGTTGAATGACATCTGATCATGTGAACGTTGCATTCCTCCCAAAGACTTGACAATATGTGAGAAAATCACCCTCTACATATGAGAGAATAACTTTTTCTTCAATAGGGATTTGTGAACAACCTCATATGGTGTAAGAGCTGGGTGAGTGTCAGAGACATGGTAAAGAGTGGCAAGGGCATCCTTAACAGCCTTTTTATCAACAGACTTGATACAATCTTCTCTATGTTTAAGCCCAACCAGAGATGAGAAATCAGCAACAGAAAAGGCAAAGGGATGTTCATTACATGAAAGGTGAAAGGAGATGGTGTTGTTATCAAGAACTTCAGCAGAATACCAAAATTTTCTAAGGTATTCTTGGTAGAAAACGGATGGAGATCTGGTAAATGCTTCCCCAACGTCACAATTCTTCATGAAATTTACCAGATCTAGGCATGAGTCATTATGAGCTTTGAGCCATCCTATTGAGTTGTTAGAAGCCAAAATGCTTTCGTTGATCTCGAATGAAACATTAGAAGCCTTTGGTACTGGGAACGTCATTGATGCGATGGTTAAGATGACGAAGATATTGAGAGGGTTTTAGAGAGATGTTAGAGTGAGAGATAATTATGAATAATGATGAAAGCGTGTTGGTGACAAAATCTTGGAGAGATATTTATATTCAAATTTTGAAAACAGTTAATCACCCGCATTAAATGCGTAGTGGGAAAAAGACTGATCATGTGCGGGTCCCTTGACCTTCAAAAACTATTTGCCTCCTCGTTAATGGTGAAAGTACAAATTAAATATTTAGAATGTTTTTAGCATTTACTTTGATTGTAACTACCTAGTTACATGTGAAAAACATTTAATATTTACTCAGACTTCGTTAAATAGCACATTAATTATCAGCCACAGGCTTGGAGATGTTAAGCATACCCAGCTCAGCAACTAGAATGTTGAACGAAGGTTCAGCCAAAGGCTTGGTAAAAAGGTCAGTCAGTTGCAGCTTAGTGGGAACAAAATGCAGCTCAATATCTCCCTTTATAATATGATCTTTGATAAAGTGATACCTAATATCAATGTGTTTGGTTCGAGAGTGAAGCACAGGGTTGTTGGAGATAGCAATTGCACTTGTGTTGTCACAAAATATTGGTACTTTGTCATAGAGGATCTCATAGTCAGCCAATTGACTCTTCATCCAAATAACTTGTGCACAGCAACTTGCAGTCGCAACATATTCAGTTTCAACTGATGACATTTCCACAGAGTTTTGTTTTTTTGCACTCCAACCAACTAGTTTTCCTCCAAGAATTTGACAGCTTCCAGATGTGCTTTTTCTGTCAAGGCAGCATCCAACATAGTCTGAATCTGAGTATGCCTTGAGATCAAAGCCTGATTCTTTTAGATACCACAACCCTAAAGAACGAGTTCCTTTGAGGTACTGAATTTTTTTTTTGACAGCCACTAGATGAGATTCTTTTGGGTTAGCTTGGTACCTTGCACAGAGGCATGTGGAGAACTAGATATCAGGACGACTGGTTATGAGGTACATGGGTGACCCAATCATGCCTCTATACATAGTCTCATTAACAGAGACTCCTGACTCATCAGGACCCAAGTTATTAGGTGGAAGCATGGGACATTTCACTGATGCACAATCAGCCAAGTCATATTTTTTAAGTAAATCTTTAACATACTTTTCTTGACAAATAGAAATTCCTTTAGGACATTGTTTAATTTGAAAACCCAAAATGTAAGTTAATTCACCCATCATACTCATTTCATATTTCTTGGTCATTAGTTTAGCAAAACGTTTACTAAGATTAACATTTGTTGACCCAAATATGATATCATCTACATAAATTTGTACAATAATAAAATCACTCTTATCCTTGAAGGTAAAAAGTGTTTTATTAATGGAACCTCTGACAAATTTATTCTCTGTTAAAAAAGTAGACAGCGTTTCATACCATGCTCTTGGTGCTTGTTTCAGCCCATACATGGCTTTGTGTAGCCTGTACACATGATTTGGAAACTTGATGTTCTCGAATCCTTCTGGATGTCTTACATAAACTTCCTCAACCAATTTTCCATTGAGGAAGACACTTTTAACATCCATTTGGTACACAGTGAAATTCATATATGCAACATATGCTAGGAAGATTCTAATTGTCTCAAGTATTACAACAGGAGCAAACGTTTCATCAAAATCTATCCCTTCTGTCTGTGTATACCCTTGTGCAACCAATCTTGCCTTGTTCATTATGATGTTCCCAATCTCATCCGTTTTATTCATATAGATCTATCTAGTGCCTGTGATATTCTTACCAGGTGGAGCTGGCACTAGAGTCCATACCTTGTTCCTTTTAAATTGATTGATTTCTTCTTGCATAGCAGCTACCCAGCATTCTTCAACCAAGGCTTCAGCTATACGTTTTGGTTCAATTTGTGATAGGAACTCAACAAACAAACACTCATTGGCTGAGGCTGATTCTGAGTCATGAATTGTCTCTCTAGTTGTAACTCCAACATTTGGTTCACCAATGATGTTGACAAGTAGAATGTGCTGATCTCTTGACCATTTACTTTGAGGAGCTGGAGTTTCACTGACAGGGACAGGTATGGGAGATGAGATCATAGCTTGAACTTCGTTTTGTTGCATAGGATGACTCTCTTCAAAGACAACCTCTGTGTATGTATCATCATCAGCCTCTGCAATAGGTGATGAATCACAAATGATAGGAGAGTCTTCTTGATTGTAAATAACAGGTGAGTCACTTTCAGCTGTGGTGGAACAAGGGCTGTGGGAAACTTGTTTTTCTTCTTCAGTTTGAATTTTATAAGAAAGAATGTTAATGTTGAGAGTTGACAGCGGATCGAAAGCAGGGACGTATGGAGTATGTGTGTCTGTGTGTGGGTGATGATGAAAGAAATGGTTTAGAGAATTCATCTACTGGTAAGGACCTGTTTTCATTGAAATCAATTTCATCACCTTCTGCCCCTGTTCTTTGTATTACGTCATCATCTTCATTAAAGATGGACGTGAAAGGTTTCTTCCATTTCATGTCTTCTTGTGTTGAATACTCGAAATGCTTTGGCTGTTGGAGAGTACCCTAAGAAGAAACCATCATCAGATTTTTCATCGAACTTCCCAAGGTGATCCCTGTAGTTATAAATGAACACAGAACACCCAAAGACATTAAAATAGCTGACATCAGGTGCTCTGTTTCTAAAAACTTCATAAGAAGTTTTTCCATGTCTCTTGACAATGATTGACCTATTTTGAGTATAACAGGCAGTGTGAACAGCTTCCCCCCAAAATTGCTTAGGTAAAGGTGCAACATTTAGCATAGTTCTAGCTGTTTCAATCAATGTTCTGCTTCTTCTTTCAGCTACTCCATTTTGTTCTGGAGTACCAGCTGAAGAGAAGTTTTGTGATATTCATTTTTCACAAAAAGCTTCAACCTGATGATTCTTGCATTTAGTCCCATTATCACTTCTTAGAGCTTTTACTCTAACTTCATTCATGTTTTCAATATGTCGAATGAAAGATATTATGGCATCTGCTGCATCACTTTTTCTTTTGAGGAAGAAAAATCATGTATACCTTGAAAATTAATCAACAATTACCAAGGTATATTTGTTGTGATTAATGGTCTGTGGTTTAACAAGTCCAAACAAGTTCACGTGAAGGAGCTGTAAGCACTTGTTAATTGTAAATGATTGCCTGGTTTTAAAAGATGACATGTGATGCTTTCCCTTTACACAAGTTGAACATGTCTTGTCTTTGGTGAAAGTCACAGGTGGTAAACCAGCAACCAGATTTTGTGTGGCTAATTTGTTGATGTTCTTGAAGTTGAGATGAGATAGTCTTTTGTGCCACAGCCAATTGACACTTTCAGAGGCTTTGGCAAGAAAACAGTTTGAGCTGTCTTCTGAACACGAGGCCATATTGATGACATAAACATCTCTTCTTCTTGGTGAAATTAACACCACATCATTGTTTTTATTGAATATGGTTCTTTGAGTCTTGGTAAACAAAACCTTGTAGTCAGCATCACACAATTGGCTGATGCTAATGAGATTATGTTTAAGACCATTCACATATGCAACCTTGGTGAAAGTTATTCCATTGCAGTTAACTAAGCCATATCCCTTTGTGTCGCCTAAAGAGTTATCCCCAAATACCACTTTAGGACCTGACTCTTTTGAATATATGTGCAGGTATTGTTGAACTCCTGTCATGTGTCTAGAACAACCAATGTTTAGATACCAGACTGATTCCTTGAGATGTTTCTTCACAGATATATAGAAACAAGTTAGTTCCTATGGTGAACCCAATTTCCAGTGGGTTCCCTGAATTGCTGATTAGCAATCCTTGAGTTCCTGTAGTACTTATGGCTGTGTGAAGGACAATCTGCTGTATCATAGGTGTACCTCCAACATATGTCACATCCAGGGAAGTACATACGCTCATCAGAGTGATGATTTATGTACCCACAATGTTTGCAAGGTGGGTAAGGTTTATGATGTAGCACTCGGTAATTTTCCTGACCTTGCTATATTTACAGTTCTTACCCTCGAGTATGCTATATGTCATTTTATATGCCAAATTGACTTTTAGTCGCAGACTGTGCTCAGTCTATGCCTATGTGAACACTTGCGTGTTAAATTTTGATCTCGTGCATTCACGAGCAATACCTTGATCTCGTGCGCTCACGAGATATACCCGTTATCGTTTAAACTGTTTGCCTAGGTTATAGAACCTACGTGTACGTACTATATGCCTTACGTAAACTAATATATTAATTAGTAAGTATGACGCACGAGCCTATACTCGATAACTTCTCATCATGTTTATAACCGCTAACCTTATGCGACACAATCAACGGAGTACACGCCCCTCTTTAATTCCACATACCACAAGAGTTGCCAAATGAGTTGCCAAATGACACTTTACTTTAAATATATATTTACAAAAAAATATATATACAACACTTGCCACTAGAACTGGAAGTCTCAAAACCCTCCTTTATGCCTTTGCCCGCCAAACCATAAACCACATTCAAATTTCATATGCAACTCACATGTAACCCTGCCATCACCTGTTACCTAGTACACACTATACTCAAATATGATTAGACGATCATTTTGGTCCCCTGTTACTCACGCAAATGCACCCCAATTGTCTAGCTATAACCATCCTCTCACACATACACTATCCATAATCCCATTCACACAGTATTCTCTGTTATACCTACCTACATCTCCATTTCCAAACCTTTCAAACCTCATTATCACCCTCATCAATGGATTCACCATCTCATTAACTCGTACGAACCACAACTAAACACCACCATTTATAAACATAACCTTTCGAGTTTTATTTCCGAGCTACAGTTCAGCCGAAAGTTTCAAGGACGAGCCAAGATTACCAGTTGGACGTGAGAAAAGGGTAGTTCGAGCGGGTTGTCATTGGTTTTTAGCATCGGTCTATCTAGTAGCGGAGTTTGAAGTCTTTCCATCGTTCATGTCGTCTTCGCATCCGAGAAGAACGCGAGGTCTAAAAACCTCACACCTTGTTATCATCTTTTGCACCATGTTTTGCATTCTTTCATATGTCATCTTTACTATATTTTTCGTAAAACAAGGTTTTAAAACGTGGCTTTGCAAACTTAAAACTTAACAACGTCGGTTTTCCTTAAATCTACTAAGCACATTTTCTTTGTTTTGTGTGTGAGTTTTTATGTCGAGGCTTCTGTTAGTAAACGTTGGTGTGAGAGGAGAGGATGGTTTGATACTTGTTTTGTTTATTGTGAGAGTTTTGTAGAGGGATAGGAAATGGGTTTTGATTGAGGTTTTGTGAAAGTTGATTTTGAAACGAGAGATTTTTCGGGAGTATTTTAAGTGGGTTTTGTGAAGGTGTTGTCGTAAGAATGATGTGAGGATTGTTGGGTTCGATGAGGGTTGTTGTGAGACGAGAGAATGAGGGAATTGATGTTGCTGTGAGTTTGACGAAGGGTGGAGATGAGGGTTTCAGTGAGAGCTGTGGTGAGACGAGAGTAGGTTTGAGAGTACTATGGTGAGTTTTGTGAGTGTTCAGATGAGGGCAGTGTGGTTTATTGAGAGTCGAGAGTCGAGGTGGGTTTCGTGAAGGTTTGTGTGAGTATAACTTGCGTCTGGGTTTTGGGCTCTGTTTGAGCTGGTGTGTGTGTGTGTTTCACATGGGTGCGTGCGTTTCATATGTGTGTGGGGTGAACGAGAGAGAGTCAGAGAGTGGTAGCATGAGGGTGAAGTGAGCATTGAGAGTGATAGAAATGATGTGAAGTACATGCATGCATATTTTCTTTTCTTATAAGTGTGTGTGGTGTTTGAACGAGGGAGGTGAGTATGAGGGTGAAGAAACTTTTGAAAATGGAAGTATGGGAATGGAGTACGTTTATATATACGAGAGAAAGAAAGTGAGGATAAATGAAATTGTTGGATTCGAGGATTAAGTGACAGGTGGGTAGAGTAGGGGTTAAAGAGAACTCTGACATTCATGACCATGCTTGTTCACTCTTAGGATCCGGGTCACGTGGTTTGAGTTTTAACAAAAGTGAAATTGTTTTCTAACACCTGGCGTACACGAGTGGCTTTGGCTTAAGTTGTGTCATTTAAAATTTGGGGTCACTTTATAAACTTTATTTAAAACTTGTGAGTTATTCGTATAGTTACTCATATATTTAAAACGCAACCTTTCTTTCAAAGTATTCCGTAAGTTGGCAAAGTCGTACTGTCAAAGTTGTATGGTTATTAGTTTTCGAATTGATTAATTTAAGCGACGTCAAAAGACCGTCGAAACTTTACTAAATAAAAGTCACTTTTATTTACTTACTTAATTTGAAAGTTCGGTCAAATGATTATTTTGATTAGTGCGTGGTGCACGTGCTAATCTTATAAATTAAATCCGTGGTATAGGTTGACATATGCGTGTGCCACTTATCTTTCTCTTGCATTATAGATTGTGATCCATTCTCATATTATTTTTAGGTTGCATCGTGTGTGACCTGATTCTGTGATTGTTATCTATTTGCTGTGTTAACTTGCATCGTTAAGGTGAGTCATAGTCCCTTATTAAACTGCTTTGATTGTTTAATTGTACTGGGATGAGATAATGCTTCTTTGATTGCTTGGACGCAAAATGTGCTCTCGTGTATGCTTTGATTATAGTTTATGGATATGCCAAAGTAGTTTTAAACCCATGTGCTTTAGTCCCCATCATGAACCGCTAATCACTTCTGGATGACCGGTAAAGTGAACCTTATGTTATGGATAGATCTATTGAGGTTTTGGCAACCTCCGTCCGGGGATTTGTAAATCGCCACTGCCAAACCGACGTATACCATTTGTTATGTGCTAGGTGGTCTTGGGTTAGACATCTATTGGGGCAACTTGTGATTATGCGTGCGATATTTTAGCGTACTTGTCATAGTTCGCTTTTCATGAGCTTAGTGCTATCATAAACTCTGTTTGGTACCCAATATGCTTGACATTATACCTCCCATAATGTTCAAGTATATCTGTTAACTATGTTTTTGCGGTCCAATGCTTGCTATACTTTTAAATTTAAACATATGCACTCATACATGGCTATCTTGTGGATGTTTCTTCTTGCATTAAAACTTTATATCTCGTTGTCACTTGAACCATTTTATTTTCTGTTGCATTACTATTATGTCTTGGAATGATTGTAAGACTTTAACCATTTTTAATCTTTGCAACGAGGTATTTTCTTAAAACGTCTCATTTAGAGTCGTTCCCTTTTACTTTGCACTTTGGTATTATGACGTAGCAACCCCTAAGCTTTACCGCTTCCGTTGATCCATAATTGGGGTGTTACAGATTGGTATCAGAGACATGGTTATAGGGAACTAGGTTGCATTTTAGGGCCTTGACTATAACCATTAGCTACCTAAGTGCATTATGTGATTGCAACTTGAATATATATGAGTATAAGTATTATGTATAAATACTACATTACATTGTACTATAGGCACTTACCGTGTACTGACTGCCTTACTATATTAGGTCTCAACTACATGGTTACTATGATACATTATATATATACACATCCGCATACTGCATGTACTATAGGCGCATATCATGGCATGTTTGTCTCGCGTGTGAGAACCTAGTTGCTTGATTACAATTTGCATTGCTTATTACTTGCACATTCTGCATGCATACCCTACTACAACCTTATACATGGAGTACTTATAAACATCTGGTTGTTGCAGGGATATGTCATCATCAGACTCTACCATTAGCTATTGTGGAGACGACCAAATCGATTGGTCTGATGACGAGATCGACTTGGTACCTGTTGTCGTTGTTGAGCCTGACCAGGCGGAGGACCCACCCTTGGGTAACCAGCACGACATAGCTATTGAGGATTCAAATGAGGAGCCCGAAGAGGACATGGAGTTGGATCCTGAGGACGACGAGAGTTCTGAGGACGAGGAGGACATCCACCCACCAGCTGAGTTTGAGGGATTTGACGATAATGATGCTGAGCTTGTTGATGGAGCCGAGGGTGATGCACCCGAGGCCGCTTTGATTGGAGCTGATGTCCCAGCACAGAGACGTTGACGTGTCCGTGCTTTGATCATACCTGAGGGAGAGCCAGTGCCTATGGGCCGATTGTTTCGTAGGACCCCAGGGGGTGTCTTGATGGCACGCACAGCTAGGAAAGCTGTGAGACCACCTCGTGTGATGGTCTTAGCTAGTAGGGAGGATGCACCGAGGGACTCTACTGACTCTTCTTCACCATCTGGTGATTCACTACCCGCTTCACCAGCTGCTAGAGCTAGGGCACTCGATAAGAGGCCCATGAGAGACACTGATTCAGATGATGGGCATGTTCGTTCACCACTGTGGAGCCATAAAAGGCACCATGCTCATGTGTCAGACTCCACATCTAGTGGATACACCCCACCCCCATCTCCGAGGACACGACACATGGGTCGTACGGATAGATACTTTGCTAGGAGGAGTGCGGTTGGGATAACCGCTACACCACCACTTGGATTTCATGCTCATCATCATGGAGAGAGCTCTAGGGCTAGGGCACCTACACATGTCAGGGGATTTACTAAGGGTCCAGAGGAGGGTCGTATCCGCTATTTGGAGGATATGGTTAGGTTTTTAGCTGGGAGAGTGCAGGTTTTGGGTTTTGAGTTGGCTACTCAGCGAGATAGGACTGCTGCCATGTTGCGATAGCTAGAGAGGACTAGGTATAGAGGGAGAGAGGCTGGTTGGAGAACCATGGGAGGCGACCTACTGCAGTTCCAGGGTCGCGACTACCGCAGGCAGTTCTAGTTGTTTTATTTTTAGCAAATCAAATTGTTTAGGATTAGAGTAGTGATCGATTAGTCCAATTTTGGAAATTGTGACCATTAACTTGAGTAGTCTCGGTAATGGATAAATATTGGATGTAATCAAACTTATGTTTAACCTACTTTGTACGAAATTTTATATGATGAAATGAAGATGTGATTTTGCTATTTGCTTTGTGATTAACTTCTTTTGCGATTATGTGATTTATCCCATCAAATTATCATCTTTTGCACAATCATCTTAAATCATAGAAATTTTTTACCAAATCTAACGATATACCTATTGATCTTAATCCAGGAAGACAATGGTGAACACACGGACTGGTATGAGCAATGAACAAGTTGAGGAGATGATTGCCCAACGTGTGGCTGCTGCGATTGTAAATCTCCCCATCAATGGACAAGGGGCACCGCAAGCCGGAAGAAACAATGAGGCAAGGGTTGCACGTCGTGAGTGCACCTACAAAGACTTTCGAAGCTGTGACCCATTGAATTTTAGTGGGACCGAAGGAGCCGTTGGGTTGGCACGTTGGATTGAGAAAACGGAGACGGTGTTCCGTGTGAGTGAATGCTCGGTTGGGAACCAAGTTAAGTTCGCCACGTGTACTCTTGCTGCTGGGGCACTGACTTGGTGGAATACTTATGTCCAATCTGTTGGGATCGATGAAGCTTTTAGGATAACATTGAATGAGCTTAAACGCCTGCTAACCAAGGAATATTGTCCACGAACTGAGATTCAGAAGATGGAAACCGAGTTATGGAACCATACCTTGAAGGGACTTGACATTGGTGGCTACACTCGTCGATTTCAGGAATTAATCCTACTATGTCCCGGGATGGTGCCCGATGAAGAAAGCAAGGTGGAAAGGTACATCGGGGGTTTAAATGAAAACATACAAGGGAACGTGACTTCCAATGAACCAAAGATACTAGGTGATGCCATTCGCATGTCTCGAAGCCTAATGGGTCAGGTGGTGCGGTCGAATGCTGTTAAGGCTGCTGACAACAAAAGGAAGTGGGAGAATAGTCAGAACAATAACAACTATGTGCACCAGCCTAACAAGAGGAATGGGAATGGAAACAGAAATGCAAGGGTATTTACTGCTGGGACTGGGAATGGTAATAGAAATAATAGGAACTATGCTGGAGGACACCCTTTCTATGGGAAATGTAAACTACATCACATTGGGGATTACTTGGTGACTTGTTATAATTGTGGGAAGGTTGGTCATATTGCTAAGGATTGTAGGTCGCCTACCAATGGGAACCAAAGGGGGCCTAATGCACGAGGGGGATCAAACACGACCCAAAAGGCCAACGCGACCTGTTATGAGTGTGGATTGAAGGGACACATCCGCCCGGAGTGCCCCAAAAGGAAGAACAAGGGACAAGGAAACCAAAACAAGGTCGGAGAAGCACGTGGGAGGGTGTACGTCTTGGGAGGAGGGGAGCAACCCGACACAAATGTCGTTACGGATATGTTTCTCCTCAATAACCGATATGCTTCTGTTTTATTTGATACTGGTGCTGATAAGAGTTTTGTGTCGACTGCGTTTAGTACTGTAATTGATCATGCCCCCTCACCTTTAGACACTAAGTACACGATTGAGCTAGCGAATGGAAAACTAATAGGGGCCAACACTATACTGCGTGGATGTACATTGAATTTACTAGGACACCCCTTTAATATCGACCTTATGCCGGTTGAGTTAGGAAGTTTTGACGTCATCATCGGCATGGATTGGTTGTCGAAATACCGTGCGGTGATCGTGTGTGAGGAGAAGGTCGTCCGTGTACCGTTTGATGACGAAATTTTGGAAGTACAAGGCGATCGCAACGAGGGAAGGAACAAATCCCGACTAAACATCATTTCGTGCACCAAGACCCATAAGTACTTGCTAAAAGGTTTTCATGTATTTTTGGCGAGTATTACTGAGAAAGCTGAGGAAGAAAGGAAACTAGAGGATGTTCCGGTGGTGAGGGAATATCCGGAAGTATTCCCTGATGACTTACCAGGCTTACCACCCGTGAGGCCGGTGGAATTCCAAATCGACTTGATGCCCGGTGCTGCACCAGTAGCACGTGCCCCATACCGTTTAGCCCCTGCCGAAATGCAAGAATTAGCTACACAACTACAACAGTTGGAGGATAAAGGAATTATAAGACCTAGCTCTTCCCCGTGGGGAGCTCCGGTCTTGTTTGTCAAGAAGAAGGATAGGATCTTTCGAATGTGCATTGACTATCGCGAATTTAACAAGCTCACTATCAAGAATCGCTACCCCTTACCCAGAATTGATGATTTGTTTGACCAACTACAAGGTTCGAGCGTGTACTTTAAAATCGACCTTAGATCGGGATATCGCCAATTGAAGGTTCGCGAAGAAGAAATTCCTAAGACGGCGTTTAGGACGCGATATGGACACTATGAATTCCAAGTGATGCCGTTTGGTTTGAGGAACGCATCGGCCGTATCTATGGATCTCATGAATCGGGTGTGCAAACCATACTTGGATAAGTTTGTCATCGTGTTCATAGATGACATTCTAATTTACTCAAAGAACAAAGAGGAGCACGAAGGACATCTCAGATCCGTGTTGGAGCTGCTTAAGAAGGAGGAGTTATACGCCAAATTCTCCAGGTGTGAATTTTGTCTCTTAAAAGTACAATTTCTTGGTCACGTCATTGATAGTCGTGGAATACACGTTGACCCCGCCAAGATCGAATCAATCAAGGATTGGGCGACCCCAACTAGCCCAACTGAGATACGATAGTTTTTAGGCCTTGCTGGGTACTACCGACGTTTCATCGAAGGTTTCTCGAAGATCGCCAAACCGCTAACCAAATTGACTCAAAAGAAGGTGAAATTTGAATGGGAAGAGAAAGCCGAGTCAGCATTTCAACTATTGAAAGACATGTTGTGCAGTGCGCCAATTTTATCCTTGCCCGAGGGATCTGATGATTTCGTGGTATACTGCGATGCGTCAGTAAAAGGGTTGGGAGTTGTGTTGATGCAAAGAGAGAAGGTCATCGCATATGCATCTCGACAACTCAAGATTCACGAGAAGAACTACACGACACACGATCTAGAACTTGGAGTTGTGGTGTTCGCATTGAAGATTTGGAGACACTATTTATATGGGACAAAATGAATGGTGTACA
Organism: Glebionis coronaria; assembly: GCA_025667525.1. Classification (NCBI taxonomy): domain Eukaryota; kingdom Viridiplantae; phylum Streptophyta; class Magnoliopsida; order Asterales; family Asteraceae; genus Glebionis; species Glebionis coronaria. Next base: position 584,934,422 of record CM046874.1, on the reverse strand, counting down.
CCGACCACAAAAGCCTACAACACATCCTTGACCAAAAGGAGATAAACATGAGGCAACGTCGATGGATCGAGTTGCTCAGCGATTATGACTGTGAGATTCGTTATCACCCCGGGAAGGCAAATGTGGTAGCGGATGCTTTGAGTCGAAAGGAACGAATTAAGCCACTAAGAGTTAGGTCCTTGATGATGACTGTCAATCTGAACTTACCCGTGCAAATTCTTGGTGCACAAGTTGAAGCCCTTAAGGACGAGAACGTTGGAAAAGAAAACTTACGTGGAATGGACAAACAATTTGAGGCAAGAGCCGATGGGACCAAATGCCTTGAGGGGAGAGTTTGGTTGCCACACTTTGGAGGGATAAGGGATCTGATTATGTACGAGTCTCATAAGACGAAGTATTCGATACATCCTGGATCGGATAAGATGTACCATGACATGAAAAAGATGTATTGGTGGCCTAATATGAAGGCGGATATTGCCACCTATGTTAGCAAATGTTTGACATGTTTGAAGGTGAAGACAGAACACCAAAAGTCGTCTGGCTTGTTGGTGAAACCAGTGATTCCCAAATGGAAATGGGAGAACATAACAATGGACTTTGTTACTAAGCTACCTAAAACGGCGAGTGGTCACGACACCATTTGGGTGATCGTCGATCGACTCACGAAATCTGCACATTTCATAGCAATGCGGGAAGAGGATTCGATGACTCAACTCACGAGACTATATTTGAAGGAAGTTGTGTCTAAACATGGAATACCCGTCTCAATTATATCTGACCGAGATGGTAGGTTTACATCTCGGTTCTGGAGGTCCTTGCAAAAGGCGTTGGGTACTTAGTTGGATATGAGTATGGCTTATCATCCACAAACTGATGGACAAAGCGAGATGACCATTCAAACACTAGAGGACATGTTACGCGCGTGTGTATTGGATTTTGGAAAGAGTTGGGACAAGCATTTGCCTCTAGTGGAGTTTTCATATAATAATAGCTACCATGCTAGTATTAAGGCTGCACCGTTTGAGGCACTCTATGGCCGTAAGTGTCGCTCACCTGTCTGTTGGGCTGAAGTTGGTGAGAGCCAACTCACTGGTCCGGAAATCATCCATGAGACTACTAAAAAGATTGTACAAATCAAAAGTAGGATTCAAGCTGCCCGCGACCGTCAAAAGAGTTACGCGGACGTAAGGCGTAAGCCCCTCGAGTTTCAAGTGGGAGATAAAGTGATGTTGAAGGTATCGCCTTGGAAAGGTATGATACGTTTTGGCAAACGAGGGAAGTTGAACCCTCGTTATATTGGACCTTTCAGAATTGTGGCAAGGATTGGTACTGTGGCTTATAGGTTGGAGTTGCCGCAAGAGCTCAGTCGGGTGCATAGTACCTTCAATGTGTCAAATTTGAAGAAGTGCCTTTCTGATGAAGCACTTGCTATACCATTGGACGAGATCCGGGTTGATGACAAGCTTAATTTTGTCGAGGAGCCTGTTGAGGTCATGGACCGTGAGGTCAAACAGCTAAAGAAGAGTCGCATCCCAATTGTCAAAGTAAGGTGGAGTTCTAGGCGTGGACCTGAATTCACCTAGGAACGCGAGGACCAGTTCCGTGTCAAGTATCCTCATTTATTTGCCAACTCTCGGGTCGCTAGCACGTCCTAAGATTTGAGGACAAAGCTCGTTAACGAGGGAAGAATGTAACACTCGGTAATTTTCCTGACCTTGCTATATTTACAGTTCTTACCCTCGAGTATGCTATATGTCATTTTATATGCCAAATTGACTTTTAGTCGCAGACTGCGCTCAGTCTATGCCTATGTGAACACTTGCGTGTTAAATTTTGATCTCGTGCGCTCACGAGCAATACCTTGATCTCGTGCGCTCACGAGCTATATCCGTTATCGTTTAAACTGTTTGCCTAGGTTATAGAACCTACGTGTACGTACTATATGCCTTACGTAAACTAATATATTAATTAGTAAGTATGACGTACGAGCCTCTGCTCGATAACTTCTCATCATGTTTATAACCGTTAACCTTACACGACACGATCAACGGAGTACACGACACGATCAACGGAGTACACGCCCCTCTTTAATTCCACATACCACAAGAGTTGCCAAATGAGTTGCCAAATGACACTTTACTTTAAATATATCTTTACAAAAAAAATATATACAACTCTTGCCACTAGAACTGGAAGTCTCAAAACCCTCCTTTATGCCTTTGCCCGCCAAACCATAAACCACATTCAAATTTCATAGGCAACTCACATGTAACCCTGCCATCACCTGTTACCTAGTACACACTATACTCAAATATGATTAGACGATCATTTTGGTCCCCTGTTACTCACGCAAAATGCACCTCAATTGTCTAGCTATAACCATCCTCTCACACATACACTAGCCATAATCCCATTCACACAGTATTCTCTGTTATACCTACCTACATCTCCATTTTCAAACCTTTCAAACCTCATTATCACCCTCATCAATGGATTCACCATCTCATTAACTCGTACGAACCACAACTAAACACCACCATTTATAAACATAACCTTTCGAGTTTTATTTCCGAGCTACAGTTCAGCCGAAAGTTTCAAGGACGAGCCAAGAGTACCAGTTGGACGTGAGAAAAGGGTAGTTCAAGCAGGTTGTCGTTGGTTTTTAGCACCGGTCTATCTAGTAGCGGAGTTTGAAGTCTTTCCATCATTCACGTCGTCTTCGCATCCGAGAAGAACGCGAGGTCTAAAAACCTCACACTTTGTTATCATCTTTTGCACCATGTTTTGCATTCTTTCATATGTCATCTTTACCATATTTTTCGTAAAACAAGGTTTTAAAACATGGCTTTGAAAACTTAAAACTTAACGTCGGGTTTCATTAAATCTACTAAGCACATTTTCTTTGTTTTGTGTGTGAGTTTTTATGTCGAGGCTTCTGTTAGTAAACGTTGGTGTGAGAGGAGAGGATGGTTTGATACTTGTTTTGTTTGTTGTGAGAGTTTTGTAGAGGGATAGGAAATGGGTTTTGATTGAGGTTTTGTGAAAGTTGATTTTGAAACGAGAGATTTTTCGGGAGTATTTTAAGTGGGTTTTGTGAAGGTGTTGTCGTAAGAATGATGTGAGGATTGTTGGGTTCGATGAGGGCTGTTGTGAGACGAGAGAATGAGGGAATTGATGTTGCTGTGAGTTTGACGAAGGGTGGAGATGAGGGTTTCGGTGAGAGCTGTGGTGAGACGAGAGTAGGTTTGAGAGTACTATGGTGAGTTTTGTGAGTGTTCGGATGAGGGCAGTGTGGTTTATTGAGAGTCGAGAGTCGAGGTGGGTTTCATGAAGGTTTGTGTGAGTATAACTTGCGTCTGGGTTTTGGGCTCTGTTTGAGCTGGTGTGTGTGTGTGCGTTTCACATGGGTGCGTGCATTTCATATGTGTGTGGGGTGAACGAGAGAGAGGCAGAGAGTGGTAGCATAAAGGTGAAGTGAGCATTGAGAGTGATAGAAATGATGTGAAGTACATGCATGCATATTTTCTTTTCTTATAAGTGTGTGTGGTGTTTGAAAGAGGGAGGTGAGTATGAGGGTGAAGGAACTTTTGAAAATGGAAGTATGGGAATGGAGTAAGTTTATATATACGAGAGAAAGAAAGTGAGGATAGATGAAATTGTTGGTTTCGAGGGTTGAGTGACAGGTGGGTAGAGTAGGGGTTAAAGAGAACTCTGACATTCATGACCATGCTTGTTCACTCTTAGGACCCGGGTCACGTGGTTTGAGTTTTGACAAAAGTGAAATTGTTTTATAACACCTGGCGTACACGAGTGGCTTTGGCTTAAGTTGTGTCATTTAAAATTTGGGGTCACTTTATTAACTTTATTTAAAACTTGTGAGTTATTCGTATAGTTACTCATATATTTAAAACGTAACCTTTCTTTCAAAGTATTCCGTAAGTTGGCAAAGTCGTACTGTCAAAGTTGTATGGTTATTAGTTTTCGAATTGATTAATTTAAGCGACGTCTAAAGACCGTCGAAACTTTACTAAATAAAAGTCACTTTTATTTACTTACTTAATTTGAAAGTTTGGTCAAATGATTATTTTGATTAGCGCGTGGTGCACGTGCTAATCTTATAAATTAAATCCGTGGTATAGGTTGACATATGCGTGTGACACTTATCTTTCTCTTGCATTATAGATTGTGATCCAGTCTCATATTATTTTTAGGTTGCATCGTGCGTGACCTGATTCTGTGATTGTTATCTATTTGTTGTGTTATCTTGCATCGTTAAGGTGAGTCATAGTCCATTATTAAACTGCTTTGATTGTTTAATTGTACTGGGATGAGATAATGCTTCTTTGATTGCTTGGACGCAAAATGTGCTCTCGTGTATGCTTTGATTATAGTTTATGGATATGCCTAAGTAGTTTTAAATCCATGTGCTTTAGTCCCCATCATGAACCATTAATCACTTCTGGATGACCGGTAAAGTGAACCTTATGTTATGGATAGATCTATTGAGGTTTTGGCAACCTTCGTCCGGGGATTTGTAAATCGCCACTGCCAAACGGACGTATACCATTTGTTATGTGCTAGGTGGTCTTGGGTTAGACATCTATTGGGGAAACTTGTGATTATGCGTGCGATATTTCGGCGTACTTGTCATAGTTCGGTTTTCATGAGCTTAGTGCTATCATGAACTCTGTGTGGTACCCAATATGCTTGACATTATACCTCCCATAATGGTCAAGTATATATGTTAACTATGTTTTTACGGTCCAATGCTTGCTATACTTTTAAATTTAAACCTATGCACTCACCAACTTTATGTTGACGAATTTAAGCATTTATCTCAGGTGTGTGATCTGGTTTGCCTGCTTCATGATGATAGGAGTCAGCATTCATACATGGCTATCTTGTGGATGTTTCTTCTTGCATTAAAACTTTATATCTCGTTGGCACTTGAACCATTTTATTTTCTGTTGCATTACTATTATGTCTTGGGATGATTGTAAGACTTTAACCATTTTTAATCTTTGCAACGAGGTATTTTCTTAAAACGTCTCAGTTAGAGTCGTTCCCTTTTACTTTGCACTTTGGTATTATGACGTAACAGCCCCTAAGATTTACCGCTTCCGTTGATCCATAATTGGGGTGTTACATATGAACCCCTGGCGGTGTCCTACTTATTTGAGCAGCATGTGGTCTACCCCTAGCAATAACCTGAGATTTCTTAACAGCCATATGTTCATCATGATATATGGTCATGTGATGAGAGTTTTTGCAAACATTACAATACGGTTTGATTATCTTTTCAGCTGTGGGTTTGCCTAGGATTGACTTAGGTTCAGCGGAAGTAGAGAATTCAATAGAAGGCTTAATTTGTTCTTTTAAGAGTTCTACTTCTTTGATTAAAAACAACATGCGTTCTCTAGTTAAGGATTCAGTTGTGTTCACATTGTCTGTTGAGACAGGCTTATAAACATTTTTCTTAAAAGGCTGTTTAGCAGGCACAACAAATATTTTAACATGTGGTGTCTCAACCTTTGGTTTGGGTTTAGCTAAAGGTTTGGGTTCAGCCTTAACTCCTCTAGAAGAGCTGCTAGGTCCAACTCCAGAGAGTTTGGGAAGAGTGGCAAAGGTAAAGTGCTTTCAATCACATCTTCAGAGACAGGGACATTGTCTAGGAGAGGATCAGACGAATGTATGGTCTCTATAGATTTAAAAACAATCTCTTTGGGATTCTTAAGAGCTTTCATTTTGTTCCTTTTAGCAGTTACATCCCTAGTGATATCAGTTGGAAATTCATCATTAGGTAATTCATTTATAGTGAACCTACTACATAACCATTTTTCTATAACTTTATGTAGTTCAGCTACTTGATCAACTAAGGCACTGTTTTTTAAAGTTAATTTATTAACTTTATTTTGCAGGGAAATTTTTTCGGAGTTAACCTGTTTCAAATTTTCACATTCAGACTTAGCAGTTAACAGTTCATGAGTGAAATTTATCAAGCAGGTTCTTTCTTTGTTCCTCAACAAAGTGTCAATCAACAATGGTATAATCAAGGACATGTTTTCGTTCATCAATTTCAGACATAGAGATAAGCATGTGTACCTTTTTCATAGTGATGTCAACCCATTGTCCTGATCTAGCATCTCCTTTTCCCACAGCTGGTTCATCCTCAGCTATTGCCATAAATGCCCTGACCCTGGTAGTGTCTTCTTCATCTGATGTCAATGGCTCATCATTCCAATCATAAGCTTCAGCTACCAACCCTTTCTCTGTCTTTTTATCACCCCTTTCTTCTTAGACAGAGCTTCTAGCTTCAAATACATTTGTTCTAGCGCAGCCTTTAGTGCCTTGTATTTGTTTTTGTAATCCCTTTTCTCATTGTCAGAGGAATTGGATTGATGAAATGAATTGTTTTGTTTAGATTTGAACTTGTAAGGATTGGATGATGATGGATAAGATGGTAAGGATGTTTTTATGGTTGGACAGTCATTTTGAAAGTGTCCAAGTTTTCCACAGGCAAAGAAAGTCTCTTTTGATTTATCAGTTTTTTTACTAGCTGATGCTACTCTCCCTAATCTTTTTAAGTATCTTCTTTGATTAGCTAGTAAAGCTCTTTCATGAAAATCAACATTAAGGTCTGTCATGAACTCTTGGCTGCTACGAGTGTCTTCTTCAACATCTGTGTCGCTATAATGAGGATTTGAAGTTGATATTAAGGCTTTGGATGTTGCTCCCTGAACTACAAATCTTTTAGACTCAGACTTGTATATGGTATCAATCAACCCTTCTTCATAATTTTACTTTCCATATAGATGAGCCAACGTATCATTTTTGATTGAGTTGTTAGCTCTCTGAGTCTGATTCATGCTCAACCATTTTTTTGGGAGTCGCTAACTTCAACTTGTGAAATGGTGACTTCATTCATGGCAAGGTCATTGAGAAGAATCTTCAGCCTTGTGTATGTTTGTTGAACATTTTCACCTTCAAGTACTTTGAAGGCATTAAATTGAATCCTAAGTGCCTAAATCTTAGTTTCTCTAATTTCATATGCTCCTTCGTGACCAAGGATCAAATCAGTCCACATTTATTTGGCTGTTGGACATTGGATAACAGATTTCATGATGTGTTTTGGGAGACTGATATTATGATGCTTTTGAGACGTTTGTCTTGGTTTGGCAATTTTCTATCAGCTGATGTCCACTGTTTGAGAGTTTATGGGAGAGGATTCTCATTAGTGGATGTAAGAGCCATGGGCAAATATGGTCCATTTTCTAGAATTTCTAGAAGAAATGGTTCAAGTCCATCAAGATAGACAAGGAATTGACTTTTCTAACTTGCAAAGTCATCTTCATCTGGTACATTTGTGACATGGGATCCACCTCTTGAGTCGAGAAGTTGAGGAAGATCATCTTCATTCTGAGTGGGGGTTATTCTTAGAGATGATGGAGGTGGTGGTGTATTGTTTTGATTGTTCCCAGAAGGCGGTGGTGGTGGTGGTGTGTTGCTCGTTTCAGGCATGGTGGATCTTGATTATAAAACTTAGAACGATGTTTATGAATGTTTTAATGTCAAACACCACTCTGATACCAATTGAAAGTCCCTAACAATGACTGAAATGGCAAATTAAGATAAATAACACAAGTAAATACTTTTCAAACGTAAGACTTTATTATTGTATAATCAAGTATTACAAGTGTTATGGATCACACAGTTTGATGACAATGTGTTGTGTACTCTTTGGAAAAGTAAACTTGCACAAGTTACAAGTTTACAAGCTAACTTAAGAAAACAAGCACAACTGGTTGTTCTTCAAGTTCAAGAGAGTTAATGTGTGAAATCTAACAAAGTGAACAACATTAACTCTATGCTACATTACCTATTTATAGTGGTACGAGGTGGAATTTGATAGCTGTTGATAGTGACTACACAAAACAGACAATGTTAGACATCTATCACAAGATGCTCTTCTATTCTTGGTAGTATGCTACAATGCTTTAGGGAAACAGAGCTGACATAGTTTCCCTTTTCTTCATAACCTCGTACTTTAGGCTGCATATCTTCCCGCCTAAACACTTAGGTATGTCCAAAGTGTACTGAGTATTAACAGGGTATTGTCACCCCTGTTAACACTCAATCATGGAGAGTCCCTGATACATCTTGGCTGTTATCCATCACAGCCAATGAGTATGTCTTCAAGTAATCTTCGACTTCCTTGACAATGTCTCTGACATGGACTCCCCTGTGGTTGCTCACAGAGACAAAGTTCTTTCTGAGTCTTGTGGTACTTGTCTATCACCTTGGCACATGCAAGTTAACAACCTACAATTTGATTTACGTTTAAATCTATGACTAAGGGAATACTAATCTACTTAGATTCCCAACAAGATAGGTTTTCAAAAATCATTTTTAAAAACTTAAACTTGAGTGATTATGTGAACTCTTCTTATGCACAATATGAACAATAGATAGTGGATCTAAACTAATAATCACAAGTATGTGCAAATAAAGAATAACGAATGTAAAGAGATAAGGAAAAGAAAGATCAAACCAAACACCAAGGATTTATAGTGGTTCGACAACGAAGCTCACTCCTCGTTCCTACTCTACTCCTCGAGTACTCCTTACTCGAGAGTTCACTAATCAACAAGCTCCTTAAGGTGGAGAAACCGTACACGTCGCTTAACCAATTTTTGACTCTAAGATAAAAGTCGAGCCCTAATCTTAGCTAGGACCAATCTACACATGTATACTTTAACACAAACTCCAAATTTACACAACAATTTGGATCTTCACAACTACACAAGAATAAAAAATAAAGTTTGATCTTCAATGGATCTTGAGGCAGACACAACACTTCAAGGATAAAATTGTTCTTCTCTTTGCACTTGAGAGGATGAGAGAGAGGAGAAAGATTCACTTCTAAACAATTAGTAATCAACCAAATAACCAAGAATTTGAGTAATTTAAGAAGGTGGATTGAATCTGAAAATTTGTGTGCAAAAGAGGTGAAGAGAAAATCTGGAAATGGTCCACTATTTATAAGACAAGGATCCAACGGATCTATCTGACCGTGGTTCAATAAATGACCTGCGATTCGATATTGATAAAGAACCGCATAGGCATTTAAGGAACCGCTCATACTAGACTCTGCCCATTTTTGTCTTTTAGTGGGGTAGTCACATCTGGTGAAGTTTTTATTCTCAAAAGATATTCCTAAATCATATGGAATATGCTATTTTTAAATTTTCAAATTTCTAATTTAGTAGAACATTTTTTTTAAAAATAAAGTTTATTAAAAACTTTAGTCACTTAATAATAAAAATGAGTTAAAAAAAAAACTAAATATTTGATCACTTAGTTAGGTTGAGAATCTGTTTATTCATACCTTAAGTGATAATGGATGAAATAGAAAATACTTGAACTCAAGAATTCGATTTTCTTTATTTTCGTAAATGCTTGTTTTTATATATTGTCGTAATCAAAACCAAGCGAGACCGAAAAATACAAGTAACGTTTTTAGGAATCATTGCATTAACATATCATTTTTAAATTTTCGATGCATTGTATCTTTTTTTATTTTGAATGTATCGTTTTTAAATTTTAATGTATGGATAAAAGTGTTTAAGTTTTTATTTTATGAATTAAAGTAATTAAGAAATAAAAGATACGAGTCATTAAAGTTAAAAAAATAGTAGTGTGAGTGGGAAAAAATCTAAAGTAACGATGAGATGAATATGAATTTTACACCTTCACTCCTTTTACTCTTACTGACATTGGAAAGTAACACGAGTTTCTATAAAAAATAACCAAATAACATGTTTAGATTTAGACTAACAGTAATATATGGTAGTCAATAAAGGTGATAAAATGAACGGGTCGGGTTAGCATGGGTAGAGGGCAAAACGAGCAGCAGGTTAAACGGGCGACATATCAAACGAGCACGAGCTAAACGGTCATAGGTTAAATGGTCGCAAGCTAAAAGAGGAAAAAACATATAAAAACTAAGAAATAAAAAATAATAAATGTTGTTTGAAAGTTGAAAAAAATATTAAATATAAAAGATATAATGAGTGACACGTTTAGTGTTTTAGATACGCCCATTAAAACCCATCTTGTGTCTTACATATGTATACTTAGCCGAGTAAAAATGTCATATGCCTTGAAAAAAAGGTATTGTATAAAAAATAATTAGTTAATAAAATGAATAAGATTTGACATTTCTATTATAACAAGATTTGACACTTATATCACTCAAAATTATTACTCGCATAAACAAGGTTATAGCAAGTGATGATGGTCATATCTCTTAGTAGCTGATCTACCCTAAAAATGGCGGCCGTCTTTTTTCTTTCAATCCGTATCTGATCTACTACCCTCCGCTCTTCATGAGTCTAAAGGACCTGTCGTCTGTGAATCAATTGTTTGAGATCCAGAACGAGCTGCTTTATTCTCTAGTAAATCGGAGCCATAGGGATCAAGTGAGGTTTGATTTCTTGTTCGTCGGCTTGTCTTTTCAGATCTTCCTTCAATCCAAATTTACAACACAATCCATTCTTGTCTGATCTCCATTCACTTTATAATAATCAATTGCTGGGTGGATCCTTGAGTTAGTTTCATTTATTTTTTTGATTCGACGTAGCTGGGGAGAAGGGGAGTATTCCTTTTTCTGGCCTGGTATTCATCATTAAAATTATACTGGATCTATCTTTAGTGAGAAACTTTAGAATTTATTATTATAGAGGATCGACGAGGTCATTAAGAATCGGGTTTTGTTGATCATTTATTTTTCCTGTTTCCCTTGTTTCGTTTTTATTTCCTGGTATTGGTTTTGCTGTTCTTTTATCATGGATGGGGAATGGCAAAAAGTTCATAATAGGAATCATAGGCAATCTAAAGAAGAGGATGTCGCCAAGATCACGAAGTCGGTATATGTGACTAATTTCCCAGATTCTTGTTTGGCTAAGGATTTGTGGAAATCGTGTAATGCTTATGGAACAGTTGTCGACGTTTTTATTCCTTATAAGAAATCCAAAGCAGGTAAGAGATTCGCTTTTGTCCGTTTCATTAAGGTTTTTAACTTAGAGAGGTTGGTGGAGAACTTGCGCACCATTTGGATTGGTCGTTATCATCTTTATGCAAATCAAGTGAGATTTGAGAGGCCTAAATTGGATAGAAAAATGTCGTATGTTTATAAATCTAGTAACGAAACCTCCAATAATGCTCATAAACATATGGCGTCAAGACATTTTGAGGAGAGGAAAGGTACCTATGCAAATGTGGTTAATGGTTTGACACCTGATACTCAGTCTTTTAAGGAACCCTCTGCGCCTGCTTTGGTCTTAGATGAGTCTTGTTTGGTTGAGCGAGATTTGTCCAACTGTGCGATGGGCAAGATTAAGGATTTCATGGCTATGAATAGAATGTACACCATTCTTAGGGAGGAAGGATTCGTTGATGTCAAGATGTCATATCTCGGTGGCACATGGATTTTGTTTGAATTTAAGAGCATTGAGACGAAAGACTCCTTCAAATGTCATATTGGTATGAATTATTGGTTCCAGTTGATTCAAGATGCGTCTCTTGATTTTGTTCCTGATGAGAGAATTGTTTGGATGGACATTGAAGGTATTCCTCTGAAGGCTTGGTCTCGTAATACGTTTCAAAAGATAGGTAAGAAATGGGGAGAGGCTTTAGATATGGAAGATAATGTGGATACTTCGTTTGGGAGGAAACGTATCTGTGTGAAGACTAACTTCCCTGTTTCTATTCTAGAATCATTTAAAATTATTGTGAAAGGCAAGGTTTATATGGTAAGAGCGAAAGAGTTATTCACTTGGAATCCGTCCTTCAAGGAGCAAGATGAGGCATATGAAGAGTCAGAAGCGAGTTCTGAAAATGTTTCTGATGTCAATGATAGTAAGCAGAATGTGGAAGATTTTGGAATAATGTCAAGTAATGAGTCAGAAGAGGTTCCTGAGACCACGTTTGGATCTGCTAGTCACTCGCCTAAGCAGGACAATGTTAATAAGGAGCATTCTAAATCGGAGGATCCCTTTGGGTTATATGAGCTTCTTGATAAGAAAGAGAATCCTCCTAACAGCGGGACAAATTCCTCTTTGCCACATCCACCAGGTTATACTCCGGAAGAAGGGGAGGTTTCAGCAGAGACACAAGCAGATAAAGAGGAAACAGCCAAAGAAACAGAGAATGAGGAGTACGGCAATACCAATGCTAAAGTCATGAATAATTCCGAGCAGTCTACCGATGAGTCACTCAATATTCCTGAAGGTTCTAAATTAACTCGAAGTGGAGGATCAATGCTAGGTCTTATGGATGATATGATTCAACTCGGACATACAATGGGGTATACTATGGAGGGCAGTATGAATGATTTAGCAAAGATCATAGGACACCAAGGAGATGATGTGGTTAATAGATGAATATTTTATCTATTAATATACAAGGTCTTGGACATAAGACCAAAAAGGAGTGGATACGGACACTTGCGAATTCATACAAGTTGAATTTTTTGGCAATACAGGAGACGAAGATGCTTGCTGTTTCTCATATGGACGTAAGATTTATGTGGGGTAATTCTAACTATGATTTTATTTGTAGTGATGCATTAGGAAATTCAGGAGGTATGCTTTGCGTTTGGGAGGCTTCAATCTTCAAAAAAGAGAATGCTACAATATCGGATAATTTTATTGCTATTTATGGTACTTGGCTGCCTAATAATTCCAAAGTTCTTTTTATAGTCGTTTATGCGCCGCAACAAGCTGGTTATAAAAGAAAACTATGGGATTATTTAGCAACTCTTATTGGTCGATGGAATGGAGAGGTGATTCTTATGGGAGATTTTAATGAGGTTCGGTATTCTCATGAACGTCGAGGATCGTGTTTTAACCCGTATGGAGCTAAAATTTTTGACCGTTTTATTGTTAACTCGGGTCTTGTGGACGTAAAAATGGAAGGATATACTTATACATGGTCTCATCCCTCGGCACTGAAAATGAGCAAATTGGATCGGTTTTTGGTTTCTGATGGTATTTTCGAGATGTTTCCTTTAATTGCAGCCCGATGTCTAGATAGACATTTATCAGACCATCGTCCTATTATTCTTAGGGAGGTACACGCTGATTTTGGTCCTATCCCGTTTCGTTTTTATCATTCATGGTTTGATTTTATTGGGTTTGATGATATGATTAGAACTTCTTGGGCTTCTTTATCATATTATAATGTGGATGGTATGACGTGTTTCAAGAGAAAGCTACAAGGTCTTAAGACTATTATCCGTGGTTGGGTTAAAACCAAAAGATTGGAGATGACGGGTATTAAAAATCAGATTCTTTCTGAATTACAGCAGATTGATTCATCTTTAGACATTGGGGTGGTAGATGATCATTCTAATCTCCGGCGTCTTGAATTAAAAAATAAGTTACTTAAGATCACGGAGATTGAAGCTAAAGACAGAATCCAGAAATCCAAAGTTAAGTGGGCCGTTGAAGGTGATGAGAATTCTAAATTCTTTCATGGCATCATTAATAAACGTAGATCTCAATTAGCGATTCGTGGTATTTTTTCTGATGGTGTTTGGCAATCTAATCCGGGCTGTATTAAGCAGGCTTTTTTCGACCATTTTAAGACACAGTTCAAGGAACATCCTCGTTCTAGATTTAAGTTGAATTTTCAATTTAATAAAAGATTATCCCTTACACAAGCTGAAGATCTTCAAAGACATGTATCTCGCGATGAAATTCGAAAGGCGGTTTGGTCCTGTGGTGATAATAAATCTCCCGGGCCAGATGGGTATACTTTTGAATTTTTTAAAAAGTATTGGGACATTATCGGATCCGATTTTTGTGGAGCAGTTGAGCAGTTCTTCAGTTCTGGTGCCTTCTCTAAAGGTTGTAACTCATCTTTTGTCACTCTCATTCCTAAGGTCGTCGATTCTAAATTTGTTAAAGACTTCCGTCCTATAAGTTTAATTGGGTGCATATACAAAGTGGTTACAAAGGTCCTTGCAAACCGTTTGGTATCGGTTATTGGTGATTTAGTTTCAGACACTCAATCTGCATTTATCGTCGGGAGACAAATCCTTGATGGGCCATTTATTTTAGATGAAATTCTTAAATGGTGTAAAAGGAAGAGTAAGAAGGCTATGTTTTTTAAAGTTGATTTTGCCAAAGCATATGATTCGGTTCGGTGGGATTACTTGCTTGATACGCTCGAGGGTTTTGGTTTTGGGAAAGTGTGGTGTGGTTGGATTCGAGGTACTTTGAGCTCTAGTAAAGCTTCGATTTTAGTAAATGGGAGCCCGTCTAATGAATACAGTTGTAACCGTGGGTTAAAACAAGGTGACCCCCTGGCGCCTTATCTTTTTATTCTTATTATGGAAACTCTACATTTGTCTTTTAGCCGGGTGGTTGAGTCGGGTTATTTTAAAGGAATCAATCTGCCGGGTGCGGTCAATATTTCTCATTTATTCTACGCAGACGACGCAATGTTTATAGGAGAATGGTCTGACGTCAATCTTAAAGGTATGTCTAGCATCCTGAACTGTTTTTTTCTTGCATCTGGGTTACGGATTAATATGCATAAATGTCAACTTCTGGGGGTTGGAGTTCCTGCTCAGCAAGTACAACAGGCAGCATCGACCATCGGTTGTTCAATCTTGAATGATCAATTCAGATATCTAGGGGTGAATGTGGGTGCGAATTCAGCTCTTGTGAAAAATTGGGAAGACATAATCCTTAAAATTAAGGCACGGTTGAACAAATGGAAAGTTAAAACTTTATCGATAGGAGGTCGGTTAACGTTGCTGAAATCGGTTCTTGGAGCTTCACCGATTTACACTATGTCCATTTATAAAGTTCCTCAAGGTGTGTTAAAAGTTATGGAGTCAATTCGTAAACGTTTTTTTAACGGTATGGATCCTTCGGAAAATAAAATGTCTTGGATGGCGTGGGATAAGATTTTAGCTTCTAAAGAAAATGGTGGGTTAGGAGTTTCTAGTTATTTTGCTTTAAATCGAGCTTTACTTATGAAATGGGTGTGGCGGTATGTTTCTCAAGATGGATCTTTGTGGTGTCGGGTTATCAAGGCTCTTTATGGTTCGTCTATAGTGGAGCACAAGACTAAACTCAATTCCAATTGGTGCTCTATTTTGCGAGAGATCCACAAACTCAGAGATAAAGGTTTTGATTTTTTGTCCCACATGAAGAAACGTATTGGCAATGGGGCTAATACCAATTTCTGGACAGATTGCTGGATTGGGGAAGTTCCGTTGTGTGTTAAATTTCCACGTTTGTTCGCCTTGGAGACTGATGGGCAGATTACTGTAGATCAGAAGATGCACACCTCGCCGGATATTTCTTTTCGCAGACAGGTCAGGGGAGGTTTGGAACAACATCAGATGTCTGAGATGACGTCTCTATTGGGTACGGTGTCGTTATCAAATTCAACTGATAGATGGGTTTGTGATTTGTCATCCAAAGGAGATTTTCAGGTAAAGGATGTTCGCAGACATATAGATGATGTGATTCTTCCAGTGGGAGACTTCGAAACTAGATGGGTCAAGCTAGTACCTATTAAGGTAAACATTTTTCATTGGAAAGCTCGTCATAATGGTTTGCCAACTCGTTCGAATTTGGCCAACAGAGGTGTAAACATTCCTTCCACTAGATGTCCGGTGTGCTCAAACGAAGACGAAGACAGTAACCATATCTTATTCAGGTGTGATTTGGCTCAGCAAATACTTAAACGAGTGTGCAGGTGGTGGGAATTAACCCCACGGGATTGGTCCTCTTTTTCTGAATGGGAGGGATGGTTCATATCTCTTCGGCTTCCCTCGAAGATCAATGCCCTGTTGGAAGGAAGTTTTTATACAGCTTGGTGGATTATCTGGCGATTCAGGAACCGTACCATCTTTGAGGAGAAGCGTCCCAAACGAGCTGAGATTTTCGATGATATTATTTTCAATTCTTTTAATTGGTGCAATAGTCGTAGTCGTAAACTTTTTTCCTGGGAGGATTGGTTAAAAAATCCTCTTCATATTTCTTTGTAATTTTCTCTTCTAGCATCTTGCTAGTTTAATAAAATTCTCCGCCGTTCAAAAAAAAAGCAAGTGATGATGGTCAAAGCCTATCACTACAATATTCACTTTGGGACTTTCAAATGTTGGTCATTCGAATATTTGTAGGTATATATATAAATTTGACCCGTTTGATCGTTTAGTATTTGACCTTTCTCTTCCATATCTAATCAGAATCTATATTACGCATGAAAAACCATACATTACCTTATATACAAACAATGGTGATTCTGAACTAAAAGGTATTCAAAATATTATAGATTATCATAAATTCATACTAGTAAATAAGTCACTTTTCTTTTGTCACCACTTTTATGTAATTACAATTTTCCTAAATATTCATCTTGACATCACAGAGAGCTTTATTGTTCTCGTTTTTTTATCACTTTTAACTCGTAAATAGTTGCTTTTAACTTCGTGCATTTTTTATCTATAAATTTTTACAGACGATACATAGAATATACTCATAAACACAAATGGCTCTCACTATTTGAAACATGAGAATATACGTTAAAAAGTTTAAATCGACGGAGAAACTCTAAAGCCGTGCACTTTTTAGGTGTCAACCGGCTCCTCCATGACATTTTAGTCAGTAGTTGCGATTAAACCATGCGCTATTTCTCCAAAAAGCCATCTTTAACTCGATCAACTAAATATTTACGGTGAAAAAGTAATACCATTAAATAAGATTAAATGATAAATATAAACTGTATACATATTTTGTACCGCACTTTACATTTATTAAAGAATGCTTAAGCGTGTAGAAAAAGATATCCACAAAGTCTCTCATAAACGACCAATCTTTTCTTTTTTACCTCGTGCAACGCGTGAGTTAGAGAGGCATGTAATTAGTGAGACATGTCCCCAACAAGGTCGATCGGTCCTCCAAATGCTACGTTAAAACCCGCTTATGCTAACCTGAGTTGTAATCCTCATCAACTTTCATTTTTCTGTCACATCCGTTTTCTTTCTTGTGCGACATGTTACAAGCGACTCTTAGGTTCAAACACTAAAATAATATACCTTACAAAAACATATTTTAATTAATTATCACACACCAACACACCCTAGACCTCGGTTGGCCTCACGACCAATAACATCTTCAAGTCGACCAGCAACCTTCGCAACCGAATCCCCCCATAGGGTCGACTTCTTTCGACATAGGTGCTGACCAACATGCCGACCGAGCCATTGTAAGCAGCTTTGTAGATATAGTTGTTTCCTAACATTGCCGCCCTATCGAACACAAATTAAACCTCGTTTTGCTTTGTTTAACAGCACACAAAATTACTTTAGGATATTGGTTGTAATCCAGTTTATTGGTTTACATATTAGGAGAAGGCAAACGGGCAACAAGCTGCGCCGCTAGCCCTTTTTGTATAGCAAAACCAAGTCTATTAAATACAACGTTTGTGGATTTAGGAGTCAAAACATTACTATTCATAACACATTGTATTCTCGTAAGTAGCTCCACCGCCTCAGGTGCAAGGAAACCAAATGTATCAAACGCGAAAGGAATAAACACGTGTTGATTTTCAACACATGCTTTCTCGTGTTTAGTCACTTTGCACGAGGCGGCTTTTATAGCAGCCTGACCCGCTGTAAAATCTCGACTGCCTAGCCCCACGAGAGGAGAAACCCCTGTCAAATCAACGCACGCATGTTTACCTCCAACCCATCCAAAAACCAAAACATCAGCGGGTCTCAGTGTGGATCTTCCATCTGACGGGTCGGTCAAGAAATTCATAGGTGCCTCTTTCTTGGCGGAAATCCCGGCGCGCCTACATATGTCGTAAAGAACGTCCCTAACAAAATCATGTCGATACTTGAAACCCGGAAGTTCTTTACAATGAACCACATGTTCCCCAAAAGAATCCAAACATGCCTTGCGACAAATAGGGCATATAGCATCAACCGGAAATAATGGAATCATAAGGCGATACTTAAGGATAGTGCGGTATTCCACCGGCGACATATGTTGACCGAGCCCGTCTATGGGGATAGCTTGTAGGAAATCTTGAGCATGTGGTGCGCGCAGACACTCGAAAACTGCTTTCTGTCTAACCGTCATGTCAAAGTGGGATTCCATATCTTTGACCATCTCACTAAAAAGGGCACTCGCCAATGTTTCTTGGGCTTTAGATGGGGCGGTGTCCTTATTAGCGAAAACGCTAAAATCAAAGCTTGGAATCGTATCACGAAGACAAGCCAAAGCAGAAACGTAATCATCGTCCATACCACATATACCACTGTCACGTAAGATGTGGTCTTGTAGCACCCAAGATTGGGCCCTCGAGGCCACAAAAGCATAGGAGGAGACCACTTTTGCTGAGTACAAGCCCAACCCACCAAGACGAATGGGTAAAGAAGCAAGTCTCCACTGCAAGTCACCAAAAAAAGGTCCTCCACAAACCACTATATTTTCGATTGAACCACGCAACCCTTTGTCAAAAAACAAAGCCGCCTCCTCCATGTGTATAGGTTGACATGTCCTTAAACCAAAATAAAGTTTAGCAATACCCATACATGAACGAAGCAAAAGGAGCTCACTTTGCGGGTCATGAAGTTGTGGAAGAAGACCCATCAAGTCAACAGCATTTACGGCTCTCTTCATAGCCAACCCACTAATAAAATCTGCATCTCTACTAACAGCTCCCCCAAGAAGCTTCACACCCAAAGACGGCCTACAAATATCAACCGGAAATAAACCCTCCCGAAGCTTCGTACCATTACAAGAGGGCCAAAAAATCTCTGTTTTCTTGATGTTAAGTTCAAGACCCAAACCTGGACCAGTCGTCTTTATAATATCTAACACCTTAGATACCTCTTCTGAATCTCCAATAATGGTTCCATCATCAAGATACCAAGCATGAAGAAGAAGCTTGCAACTGTCTCTGATCTTATGTACAAGCGGGTGCAAGACAAGAGCAAAAAGAAGAGGTCCCAATGGGTCACCTTGCTGCACTCCCGTGGCAGACCAAATATGCGTGTCTCCTATATAAAACCTCGCTGCTTGACCATATAAGAAATTTACCCACAAAGAAATAGAAGGACACCTCACCCTAACTTCATGAAGTAGTGTCGATCTATCCACAAGGTTAAATGCATTTGAGAAGTCCACAGTGAGCATTGCAAGAGACCCATCATTATGGTATTCAGCCAACACCCTATTGGCGCTATGTAAAACAGCCTCAGCACCACCCGACACTCCGACTCCAAACTGAAAATCACCAAGGTACTTGGACATTTCCTTACCCACACCTTTCATAGCAACCTTGGAAACCAAACGTCTCCATATAGTGCCCACTGCAATAGGTCGAATCCCGTTATCAGGTTTTAGTAGAGGCGTGAGAGGAGCAGATGCAACAAACTCTGCCAAAATAGACGGACACCTCCCTGCCAGCCATAAATTAACGACCGATGTGATGGCCGTTAAGAGATCTGTGGCAGTAGCAGAACCCTCTCCACACAGAGCATCTAATATATGTTGTGCCCTCAAACCATCTCTCCCGCATGAAGTACCTTTAGGAAAGGATTTAATGCAACCAAAGACACAATCAATCTCTGCTACAAGAGGAGACTCATAAAAAGTGTTGCTCGGCATGGATGGGGGTGGCTTGTAAGGATGCTTAGCCTCCAAGGCTTTAATAGTATCACCCGAGTATGGAGCTACACCAGAAGAGGATAGCACTTTTACTGCGGCTGTAAAGTGCCCATCCGCAACCTTGCGAAGACATTGTCTGATGTTGGTATTGCCCGTTTTTCTATCCTCCATCAAATCACCTCGACCCTCACCAAAGGATCCCGACCTAGCAACATCCAACATGTTTTGAACTAACGTTGCGATACCATCATCTTTCCCCCATGTAGCTAGTGACTTCAAGATAGAACATTGTTGCAAAGATTTTCTATTGCCGGACCTACGCTCTTGTCTAGTCTTGGGCCTACATACCTGCAGCGTACATCGTGGAAGAAGTAACAACTTGACCCACGCACCAACGGAATCGGGTCGGGCGACCACTTGGTAAAGAACTGTTTTTAACGCCTGAGAGAAAGCGAGACGACATCCATGGGGAATACTCTTGACAGTTGTGATAGGCAATTTAAAAACACGATCAAGAAGCTCAACATCCAAAGCCAACCCTTCGGTTACTTCTATCTCGTATTCATTATAGGAAGGCTTGGAAATTCCAACAATGTAACCATTCATGTCGCCTGGCTCGTTTGAAGGACGAACAAGACCATCTTGGTGATGACATGACCGACTCACAGCATGGAAAGTCATACAGTCCCCACATAACCATTTTTCAAATGCCTTCAAAGTTTCCTCGACTGCCATATATAATCCATGGTCCGTAGAAATAGCCTCACGTAATGCATCTTTACGTTCATCGGTCGAAAAATGGTGCCTCTTAATATGAGAAAACAAACGAGCAAACCCTTTATTGCCCACTTGACCATCCGGGCAACAATGAAAACCTCGAAATGGACATGGCCAAGTTCCGTCCGAAGAGGTAGATGATGATGTCATGAAAATAGAATGATTAATAAATATGAAATCGGTTTGAAAAGAAAAGGATGGTGTGTTTTATGTATGTTTTGTGGTTGAGACATTTTCACAAACACTTGGTGTGTAGAAAAACATTTAAGGGGATTTTAAGATAAAAAAATATGAAAATTGCAATGAGTATTTGCGTTTTATTGTTGTGAAATCGAGAAAGGTTATAAGGCTACATTATTTTGGTTGTATTGGCACAATTGTGTTGGATTTTTGTGATGGATTTTTTTCGTGTCGTTAATTTTTTTTAATGAGGTTTAAATCTTTTTTAGCGTAGAGACCTTATACTGTTTTTGTTATTCAAAATTGGAACAAATTAAAAACATATATATTTTCATATTGATCAACGAGTTGCATACGGCACCCCTGGAGTGCCATGGTCAGACTGCGGCCGAACTGATATTAAGGAAATTCGTGTGTGTCACCGCGATACAGGTGGCATATTATTTGTAGATTTTGTGTATATGGAAGAAGATGGTCGTTGCGTCTGAGTGCACATTTTCATTCAAAAATACGAAATATGTTCAAATTTATATTTTTTTCGTCTTAAATTTATATTCTTTTTTATTTATTTTAGGTTGTTTTAAATTATTTATTCCTTCTAAAAATAGATAGAAAAATAAAATTTTAATTAATTAGTTAAAAATAAAATTATTATTTTAATAATAAATATATAAAATAAAATAATGTACTATTTTAAATTATTTATTTTTTTATCGAGGATAATAATTTGAGATCTATACGAAAGACAATTATGCTGAGAGCTAGTAGTATACTTTCTTTCAAAAAAATTCTTGTCTCTAAAAATGTAGATAAAAATGTATTTATTGCAAGAAAAAACCCTAGTAGGTGAAGTAGCAGTCAAGGGCGGGCTTAGGTTATGAGCTGTTAAATCCAGCTGCTACTCACATGATTCAGTCTTTAAAAGTGTCTTTATTTCACTGTTTCGCCATCTAGTTTTATACTCTTGTTTCTACCTCTCTAGGTTACAATCTTCGAAAACCCTAGCTAATCTAGGACCACTCCCACATCCCATTATAAATCCAAAATATTAGGGTCCATGCTTCACATACCATATCTCATTCTTATTCTTTCTTATTATTCCCACTCCATATCATATCCTTCCTTAGTTTGAGTTTTGTTTTATCAAAACATGATGATAATAATGGAATTGGAGGAAATAGTGAAGCTGCCAGCATGATCTAACAAGTGTTTGTTAAACTAGCTAGTACTATAAAACAAACCGTAGCTAGGTCATGCGGACAGCTTCACTCATTCCTTTGTTCCGAGTTCCTTGACTCTAGAAACAACAAGACTAGCTAGCTTTTGGTAATGCTAAACCTATTTTGTTTATGATGATATTGTAACTCATATCTTATTACTGTTTCTGGTTAAGTTATCTCCTTGCCTTCTGTTTATAAACTTGTTTTCATACAGGGAGTGTTTGTTTCGGCTTATATAACCGGCTTGTGGTTATTTGGTTTTGGTCTTATGTTTCATGAGCTCACTTTTTGTGACTTATTTTAAAACTTTTCAGGATATATAAGTGCATTAATAAACTTACAGAAAAGTTTCAAAATAAGCCACAAAAAGTGAGCTTATGCTCATATATGCATTCCACTTTTTATTTTGTTCATGGGATGATAGTATGGTACTCATAACCAAAAAACGGATAAGGTTATATAGATTAGGTTTTTCATGTTTCTTCTAACCATTTTACTGTACATAATGAGGTTGGAACTTGAGACTAGTCTTTTGTATGACAATGACTAACTTGGTGGAGGTTAATCTACTCATAAATGACTTTAACTTTAGATCTATCTTTGGGTGTTGCTTCTAATGAAGTTAAAACTTAATATACATACTTGGCAACACAACTTTTTGCAACAGTTAATTTGTTGTTTTGTTATAGATGCGTTTTAATCTTATACAGTCGTTAGCGGATCCTTTTACCTTAAATTAGTAGATCAATGTCGTTTTCTTGTGAGCAAAATGGCTTTATGAAACCTACTGTATCTTTTTCGCAAACCAGTTTGAAATTACACCATACTTGATTATAAAAACTAATTGCATGGTGTTTTCTATAATTTTTCATTACACATAGAGTCTCTTTCCGTGATAAAGACCCATCATGAAAATAGATTAAAAAAACTATTTATGTAACTTAAATCGAATAGAGACGAAGAGTATGACTCTAGTTAAACGAGAAGGACAAAACATATAGTATGTTTTTCTTAGATTGCCGTTTTATTTTTGGCTTATTTAGGGATTTTTCTTTATTGTTATACAATTGCAATGAACATCAGTTCAGTTGCAACAATAATACTAGTTGATTTTCAACTTTATAAGCAAACTAAACCCTATTCAGAAAGAAAAAGAAAATGTCTGCCCAAGCTCACATTAATTTGGTCCTGCAATATCACGATTTTGAGCTCTTTTAAATTACATGATTTATGACTTTATGTATATTGTCTCCACTAAATAAATAGACTAACTTTCCTTTTTTTAAAATGGCAAAAACTTTAAAACTGGCCATTTTAAATTTTTCATAAAAATAAGTTGGTGACCCTAACCTAAGGTATAAATAGTTTGAATTATGCTTTTTTGATCTACAGGTACAAATATCAAATAGTATTTGTTTCAGAAAGAGATAACTGACTAGTAAGTCAAAATAAAAATGATACATCTAAAACAGGTAAAAAGAACATGTGTAATGTCCCCCCACTTCTTGGAATAAATCAAAGTGCTTGCAATAAAATAACAAATATAATTACACAAAATGTTTTCATTTTTCATAAGACAGAAAAAGTATATCAAAACGTTAGTATTAGTTGGGCTAAAAACCCGTTTGATAAAAATGGGCAAGGCCCAAAAAAAAAAGAGTCTAAGATCTGCCTATCCCTTTTTCAATATTTTAAACCAACAAGCTTTCTTAATACAGTACAAAGAGTCTTCTGGACCTATCATAATATTTTTCTATCTCAAATTCGAATAGATACGCATTTTATCAAATAAGACGAATCATATGTATGTCATTTGCGCGTCAATTGTGTTGCTAATACTAGTTTGAATCGTTCTCACTTTACAATGACATTGAGTAGTTATTTGAAGTCTTCTTTCATCAGAAGTCTTATCTCTAAATTATAGTTGTCAAGATCGCGAGTATACTCATAAAATCATATGATCTTACGTTTTCATTGGCGACAATTATGTATGATTGTCATAGAATTGTATGTGAAGTATCTGATTTTTACCAATTTGATAAGTTACCTTATTATCTTACGTTAAATCTTCATATAAAACTTGCATATTTTTCATCCTTGCTATTTTATTACTTTATACTAGGCCAAAACATATATTAGTACCCTCAACTTGGTAAAGTGGATCATCTAGTACCCTAAACTTTTAAGAGTGCAGAGCGGTACCCTGAACTTGACAAACTATAATTTCTACTACCCTATACTAGTTAACTCAATAATTAACTGTTTTTTTTCAAAAAAAATCATTTTAGTAAAATATTTTATAATAATTAATTTATAGTAAAATGTGAGCTAAGTAAATATATATTTTTCATAATATTTAATTACTTTTTATTATTAAAAATTAATATAGTATTTTAATCTATTATATATAATAAAAAAAATATTTGTAGCTTTTTAAAATATTTCTATCGCATTACTTTTAATATATTTTTTACATATTATTAAGTGCTTGTTTCAAATAATTATTAGAACACGTTATAACAAAATATATAGAAGTTTTGTTATTTTCTATTTAAATATGCATATGAATAAATTAAATTTTAAATTGTTATCGTTACAAATATTTATTTCTTCAGATGCATATTTAAATAAAAAATAACAAAACTTCTATATATGTTGTTGTTATAACTTGTTCTAATAATTATTTGAAACAAACAATTAATAATATAGTATAAAATATATTAAAAGTAGTGCGATAGAAATATTATTAAAACGATTGTTACAAATATTGTTTTATTATATATAATAGATTAAAACACTATATTAATTTTTAAAAATAAAAAATAATTAAATATATGAAAGATATATATTTACTTAGCCTAAGTTTTACTATAAATTAATTATTATAAAATATTTTACTAAAATTATTTTTTTTAAAAAACAATTAATTATTGAGTTAACTAGTATAGGGTAGTAGAAATTCCATTTTGTCAAGTTCAGGGTACTACTCTGCACCTTTAAAACTTTAAGGTACTAGATGATCTATTTTGTCAAGTTCAGGGTACTAATATATGTTTTGGACTTTATACTATTATGTTTTAGTTTTAAAGTTTTGTGTATTATACAAAGGTGTGATGAATACTCTGGTAAAGAATCGAAAACTATTCGTGTGTGGCAAATGAAATTACCGAAATAGTTTAACTATCTATGTTTTGGACTTTTGGCGTGTTATGTTTCATGTCTTCTTTTGCCATCTCACTAAATTGTTTACTCCGTATTTAGTTAAAAAAACTTAAACAAATTAAGTGTATTTCATTATGTTTATTATCATGATGTTAAACGTCTAATTTTTAAATTATTTTATAATTTCGTGTTTGATATGTATAAGTATATAATGTTATGATCCGTCAACGCCTATTAGCAAGACGAGACATTCTGGGAGGTGTTTACGAGCTCGATCTTGTAAAACAAAATCGATTTTGGGTAAAATCTTGATCAGCCTTTCTAAATTCTAATATCAAGCACTTATTAAAAGTGAACATTAGTTATCAAAAGCGAACAACATAATTTGTAACTTACACAAATGTTAATTATGAGCAATTATTGAAAAGGAAATCTTAATTATTATAAACTATTAACATAGTATTAGTTAAGGATTTTAATGATTAAACGCAAGCCACTAATTGGTTATGCTTTCATAAGTGGGAATTAAGCAAAGCCACTTAAGATTCAAGGTTCTTGCAAAGCCTAATCACCACTTATTAATCCTAAATGACTCACCAAAATGCTTTCTCTTTTTAGTTTATGAGACTTGTTTTAAGTACGCCAATCACAGGAAAACACACATCAAATATGGGAACTAAAAATATAAAATCTAGGAATAATTGTCACAGAGTCTACGCGTCTTAGAAACATTTTAGGGCCCGTTTGGTTGCCCTGTTTTGGCTTTTGATCTGACATTTCAATCAAAAAATGTTAGGGTACCCTATTGGTACCCCCTACCCCACAAAAAAGGTACAAAAAGTACACTATTTGTGTACTTTTTGTCTCCCAGATTTTTTCTGGACAGTTTTTTTATCAGTTTTTGTTCCGTATTTTTGACTGTTTAACAGTTTTAACCTGTTAAACTTTATTTTTTTGATTCCGTATTTTCCGATTCACAGTTTTATAACAAAACCAAAATTATAAAAATTAAAAAAAAATTAAAAAAAAATAAAAAAAATTAAAAATCAGGGGGGGTATATATAGGGTTTTTGGGGGGGTCTTTATAACCTGACCCAAAATGTTATTTGGTATACAGGGATAGGATTTGCTTTGGATATAAAAACCCTTAAATGAGGGGCTGTGAAAATCCCACCTTAAAGATGACTTTTGAAATTGATTTCATCAGCTTTTATTGAGACCTATGCTTACTCCTTTTTCTTTTTGTCTTTTCCTAGTCATAAATGAGTTTCTATTTAAAAATAATATTTGCTCATATTTCTTGAAGAACCAAACATCATTTTTTAAACCATCAACTTTAATCCTAAAGTAGTCATTTATAAATCTAAACCAACAGTAAAATTTTACTTTACACCAAACGGATCCTTAAAGTTTAAACTGCTCATCAAATTTGTGGACAATTTGATGGCAAGTTGCTTGATCACAATGCATGAAATATATACTACTATTTATGTATAAGTTATTTAATTGTTACGTATTTTCTCAAATACATATCCATATTATATCTGTACTCATAAAATTGGTAAGATAATACTTGAATTTTCGAATATGATACATTAAACTTTATTCTACCTATTTTACCCATCAGCCCAATACTAAATTTTGCATCGTTAGTCCTTTAACTAACGATCGTTTTTGTTTTAAAAAAAAAAGTTTTAACTTATAAAAGAATTATAATTTTTCTAAACATATTTAAAATATAAAAAAATTGTGTTAAAAAAATTTTCTAAGTTACAAAAACCTTTTTTTACTTTAAAAATTTTTCAAATTGTCTTAAATCTTGTTTCATTTTTTTTCTAAAAGTTAATATTTTCCGAAAAAAAATTTTTGAATATTTTTTAAAAGTTAAAAATAACTAAATGATTTTTTTCAAAAGATTTCAAATATTTTTAATATTTTTCTTTTATTTTCAAAAATAAATAAACTTTTTTTAGAAGTAAATTGAAATAAGAGAAAAACGTAAATTTTTAATTTAAAATTAAGTTTTTTTATTAAAAAAATAATACAGGAATAATTTAAAATGTTTTAAATTTTTTTGAAATGTTTTAAAATTATTAATTTAGGAAAATAGAAATATGTTTTTAAATAATTTAAAGTTTTTAATTTTTTTAGAAGAAAATCATGTGAGTTATAACTTTAAAAAAATTAAGAAAAAAAAAAAGTTAACTTTTTCCAAAAAAAATAAGCTTTTCTTCTAAAAAAATTGAAACTGAATTTAGACAATTTCAGAAAAAGCGTAAAAAGCACAAAAAAAAAAAAAAAAACTTTTTTAACTCTAAATTTTTTTTGGAAAAACTATAATTTTTTTAAGTTATATATATTTTTTCTTTTCTGATAAATTTGGCATTGGGCTGAAGGGTACAATAGGTAGAAAAAAGTTTGAGGTACTATATTAACAGGTAAATCGGAAATTCAAGTATTATCTTGGCAATTTTATGAGTACAAGTATGATATAGATATATTTGAGAAAGTACGTAACTATTAAATGCCTTAAACTCCTATTATTTATTATTTTAATTTTTAGAATAGTGAGTTAGTGGTTAGTAGATTGAGTCATGCAGTAACATTAAAACGAGCAGTTTGTTTTTCTCAAAAATTCGTCTAGTTATAGTTAGCTCTTTATCAACTTTGTCTGAAAAAAAATGTTCTTGCCAAGACCCGAACCTCAAAAATATTTTTGACAAGACTCGAACCTAAGAACTAAACCAAAGTAACCCGAAAGAAACCATTTATGAGTTATGACAACTTCATTTTATAAAACTTTGTTTCCAACAAGAGGTGTGAATAAGAACCAGCTTAAGATTCTTAAATGTAGTACTACGTAATACCATTGATATTCTTTTATCCTAATTCTTAAAGTAGGTATAATGGTAGTCGCATATATGTGACTTGTTGATAATAACCTATGTATGTATGTTAGAGCCCAAAAACATTATGACTCATCACAAGATCGACTCATGAATAAAGTTGAAAGAAACCCACAACCTAAATATCCGAAGAAAGAGATGAAACCACCCAGCAAGGAACGTCTACATGTACAGGTCACTCGAGCGGGTTTACAAGTCGCTAGAGGCCGGTTTCAGGCAAGCTACCTAGAGTTGTTAGAGACAGCTCCTAACGTTGGGTTCTTATTATCATAACAGAAAACCTAACATGCCATCAAATTTATCTTCCAAACTAGGAAATGTTACTCTGTTAGCATACGATACTTAACATTGTTAGCGGGTCAAACCTAATAGGGTGTAAAATCTAACAAATCTATGATTAAAATCAACAAGAACTTATAACAGAGAACCCAGCCAACCACCCCTTGGCTCTCTTTATCAATGAATCAATTATAATATCTCTGAATACAAGAATGAATCAAACAAACACGCTCACAGACTCACAAGATTGATCAAGATGTATCAACTTGTTTCTCTCACTAGAAAACGATAACAGAAAAGATGATAAACTGAATGAATGAATAAAATGAGTTAGTTAGGTAGCTTATATACTCCCACTCGCACAGCTGTCTCCAAGTTCCACACTTTGGCATAATCAGTCCTTCAAGAATATAGCTTCTTCCATTCAAGTGCAAATACTCCCCCTCCATCTTTAGCTAAATACTTTAATGCCCTCCAGGTTTAATAGCTTACTTCTTAATACTCCCCCTTAAGCTCTTAACCTGCAAATGCATTATACAAACCAAGCATACTACAAAACTTCTTATGATCAGATATAAGCAATCCTTTAGTAAAAATATCTGCAGTATTATGTTCAGATTTAACTTTTATAGGTTTTATATATCCTGCAGATATTTTCTCTCTTAAGAAATATAGATCAATTTCAAAATGCTTGCTTCTTTCATGTAGCACTGGATTCAAAGAGATTTGAATAGCAGAACTGTTGTCACAGTTCATATCAACAGGTAGAACAACATTCACTTTCATATCATTAAGCACTTTATGAATCCACATGACTTCACAGCAAACATTACACATAGCCCTATATTCAGCTTCTGTGGAAGATCTAGAAACAACACTTTGTTTCTTACTCTTCCAAGAAACTAAATTGTTCCCCAGAAAAACACAATAACCAGTCAAAGACCTTCTGGTTATCTTACATTTTGCCCAATCTGAGTCCACAAACACATTCAGCTTACTACAATCTCCTTTCTTAAAAGTGATACCTAAACCAGGTTCACCTTTCAAGTATCTAAGCACTCTGAATGCAAGTCTAAGATGAGAAGTCATATGATTATGCATGACTTAACTAAGACAATGTACTGCATAAGCAATATCAGGTCTAGTCATAGTCAAATATATCAGTTTTCCAACAAGTTTTTGATATGAAGTAATCTCAGTTAGTTTTTTATCCTCACCAAATTTCTTGTTAAGCTTTTTATATCTGGATTAACTTCAATAGGAGCACCACATGGTTTACATCCTAACATATCAAATTCTGACAACAACTCAGTGCAATATTTTCTTTGTGTTAGACAAATACCATTATCAATGTCTATAACCTCAATGCCTAAGAAATATTTAAGTTTTCCAAGATCTTTAATAAGAAACTTGGTACTTAAAAACTGTTTAAATTTATTAACTTCATCAAAATTATTTCCAGTGATAACAATGTCATCCACATAAACAAGCAAAACTAAGAAAACATTGTTGCTATTCTTTATGAACAAAGGGAAATCATTAGGACTCTGAATAAATCCATTTTCAGTAAGAACAGAAACAAGCTTCTCATTCCATTTTCTAGGAGCTTGCTTTAATCCATATAAAGACTTAACCAATTTACAAACTTTGTTACCATTCTCATCACCATAACCTTCAGGAATTTTCATATACACTTCTTCATCCAGTTCTCCATATAAAAAAGCATTATTTACATCCAACTGAAATAATGGCCAGTTATTGCTAACAGCTAGACTTAAAACACATCTAACTGTAACAATTTTAACCACTGGTGAAAAAGTTTCATCATAGTCTATTCCTTCTCTTTGATTAAAGCCCTTAGCTACTAATCTAGCTTTAAATCTCTCTACATCACCACTAGATTTATATTTAACTTTTCATATCCATTTACATGGAATAGCCTTTCTTCCCTCAGGAAGATCAGTAATAATCCATGTATTATTTCTGTTTAAGGCTTCCATTTCTTGATTCATGGCCTCAATCCATCTGCTATCTTTGATAGCTTCAGAATAATGAGTAGGCTCATGAATTTTATTAAGATTAGTGGTAAACACAAAATTATCAATGCTTAAATTGGCATAACTAACAACTTTATTAATACTATATTTAACATTCTTGTTAAGCACAAAATCCTTATACTTAGAAGGAAAATTAGTTTTTCTACTGGTTCTCCTAACAGTGTTCTCTACTGCTGGTTCTGGTGACCAATTAAACAAATTTCTAAAAGACTCAATGCCTTCATCCTCAGAGGAATTATCATCATCATTACTAATGTTTGGTATACCCTCAGAAACCTCTTCTGTTGCATACTCAACCCTAGTGTCCTTCCTACTAGAATCTGTATTAGTATTAGATGATCTGTCTACCTCAGAAACAATATCTGTATCAGTAGTATGAACACCTTCTTTGCTTTTACAAGATTCTACAGTCCTGTCACTAGGTTTATCATTAGTTTTAGGTACAAGCCTATGCTTACTACCTATACTATCTCCATTATCATCATCAGATTCACTAGGCACTTGACTGTTTATGTTAAAAAAATTTAAATCATCAACACCATTTTCAAAAAAAACAAATTCTTTACTGATCACATCATTTTTTAAAGGAAAAACTGTTTCATAAAATTTTACATCTCTTGAAAATAAAAACTTTTTACTTTCCAAACTAAACAGTTTATATGCCTTCTTATCAAAAGCATACCCAACAAAGACACATTTTTCAGACCTAGACTCAAATTTGTCAAAAACATTTAACACATTGGAAAAACACAAACAGCCAAAAACTTTTAAATGGAGAATACTTGGTTTAGACTCATAAACCATTTCATAAGGACTTTTACCAGATAAAACAGCAGTAGGTAACCTCTTAATTAAATAAGTAGCAGTTAGCACACATTCAGACCACATGTTTAATGGAATGCCCCCCTGAAACATGAGGGCTCTAGATGTATTAAGTAAATGTCTATGTTTTCTTTCCACAACACCATTTTGTTGTGGAGTATAAGCACAAGTGGTTTGATGAACAATACCATTAAGTTTAACAAATTCAGAAAACCTGTTATTAACAAACTCAGTTCCATTATCACTTCTGAAAATCTTAATATTTTTATTTAAACTAATTATCAATAAGCTTGACAAAACTTTCAACACATGAAAACACTTCAGTTTTACTTTTTAATAAAAAAACCCACACAGACCTAGTATAGTCATCAACCACAGTTAAAAAGAATCTAAATCCTTCTCTACTAGCAACTCTATATGGTCCCCAAACATCAAGATGAACAATATCACCAAGCTGTTTGGTTTTATGATCACTCAAAGAAAAAGACTCTGTAGTTTGTTTAGCCTTATGACAGACATCACAAGGTTTCAAACCTTTAAGTTTAATTTCTGAATTATCTTTTCTTAGAACATCTAGCACTTGATCTGCTGGATGTCCTAACCTATTATGCCAAATAGAACTAACCATATTACAACTTCTAACACTTTTATTAAACACATGCCTACCTTCATCAAGAAAATATAAACCATCTTTTTCACTACCAGTCCCCATTAGGACATTGTGAGCTAAATCCTGAATCACACAACAATTTTCATTAAAGCTAACATTAACTTTATTATCTCTAGACAATTTCTGAACAGACAAAAGACTCACTTTATATCCAGGAACAACCAGCACATCTTTAATCACCAAATTATTAATTTTAAAACATCCAATTTTTTTCACATATTCTAAAGTCCCATTAGGATGAGCAACACTTATGTGCAAAGAAGACACATCAATAACATCAAATAACAATTTTTCAGAAAAAGTTATATGCTGACTGGCTCCTGAATCAATAATCCATCCAACATAAGTACAATAAGTACTAATGTTGGAATTGTAGTTAAAAAATCTACAAGATAAAAAACTAACAACACAATTATTCACTCTAAAGGTACCTGCAATGGTTGCAGAACCCATTGAGTTATCTCCAGAAACATTCAGCAATTTTATGAGCCTTTGATATTGATCAGGAGTAAGATTATGAGCTATATTCTTACCCTGATTACAATTGCCATCATTAACACTAACATTATGAACATTGTTTTGAGCTGGATTATTATTATTTCTTTTAAAGTTAGGAGGATACCCAATTAGCTCAAAACACCTGTCAACTGTATGACCCTTCATGTTACAATGAGTACACAAAAGATTACCATTTCTATACCCATTAGACCTAGTCCTATTACCACTCAAATTATTATTATTCCTGTTAGAATTCCCAGTATTAGAATTTCCATTATTATTATTTCTGTTTGAATTCCAATTATTGGAATTCCCACCAGACTTAACAACAAAAGCAGAAGGACTAGTCTTATTATTTTTAGACCCATTTCTATGTGATTCATCCCTGGACAAAGTAGCAAAAGCAGTTCTCAAATCTGGTATGGGATCAGAAGTGAGAATCTGGCTTCTCACAACATTATAACAATCATCAAGCCCCATCAAGAACTGCATCAGTCTGAGAAGCTGATCATGTTCTTTAAGGGCTTCAGACCAATCACAAGTACAATCAGGTAATTCAACAAGTGCATCAAATTGTCTCCACAAAGAATTACACTCATGATAATATTCAGATAAAGACATACCAGATTGAGTTAAAGTGTATATCTTATGATGAAGATTATATGTAACAGAACCATCTTGCTTATTATATGTTTCTTCCAATTCATCCCAAACATCTTGGGCATATTTAGAAAATATTTGTCCTTTATATAAATCAGGTGAAACACAACCAAGTAACCAAGAAAGCACAACAGCATTACATCTATCCCACTGATCTCTAGCATGACCATCATTAGTATCTTGCACACAATTACCATTAATGAATCCAAGTTTATTTCTAGTTTGTAAAGCAAGTTTAACAGCAGCAGACCAAACTTTATAATTTTCAGTGCCCTCAAGTTTGAAGGTAACCATGCTCTGATACCATGTAAAATCTAACAAATCTATGATTAAAATCAACAAGAACTTATAACAGAGAACCCAGCCAACCACCCCTTGACTCTTTTTATCAATGAATCAATTACAATATCTCTGAATACAAGAATGAATCAAACAAACACACTCACAAACTCACAAGATTGATCAAGATGTATCAACTTGTGTCTCTCACTAGAAAACGATAACAGAAAAGATGATAAACTGAATGAATTAATAAAATGAGTTAGTTAGGTAGCTTATATACTCCCACTCGCACAGCTGTCTCCAAGTTCCACACTTTGGCATAATCAATCCTTCAAGAATATAGCTTCTTCCATTCAAGTGCAAATACTCCCCCTCCATCTTTAGCTAAATTATTTTAATGCCCTCCAAATTTAATAGCTTACTTCTTAATATAGGGTCTGACAGGTCTGCTAACAAACATAACATTAAAGAGGTGTTTTTTTTAACAACCTTAAATTAGGATGTTAATTTTTAATATCATTTCGGAAAAGGGATAATCAACAGGACAACAAAGTAGATAAATTAGTGGACTTTCCTTTGAAGTCACATAAACAAAATTCGATTTGTTAACTACATAAAATTGATTATTTATTTATTTATTATTATTTTTTTGAACGGCACATAAAATTGATTACTAACTTCTTGTTCTTTTGGTAATTATGTTCCGACCTTTATTTAGAGTGTAACAAAGGTTACATGCACGCAATTAAGTGTTATTGGCATGCCACTTCAGTGTTTAACTGTTATTGGTGCATGTAGGTAGCACAAAAATCTCATCAAAAGTATCTCACTCGATCATAAAACAAAACCAAAGAGCCAACAATACATGGAGCGGTGTTGTTTTGCCCGGCGTTGGTCCTCAAATAACCCGTTAACGGGCTGCTACCGTGTGCTCTTAGAGCAGGGGAGCGGTAGCTGCTAGGAGGGCTGGAAGCCTTTTGGCGCCGGACCCTCGTTGACGCACCACTCTTGGCCTCGCGTTATCATGACTCGCGCCAAACTTAACAGCCAGCGCCAAGGGTTTCAATTTTTTTTATTTTTTTTTGTTTTGTTTAAAAAATATCCGTTGGGAAGGGCTAAAATGCAAAAAAAAAAGTATCCGTTTTGAAAATGGCACCCCAAAACTAGTCGTTTAAAGGGCTAAAATGCAAAAAAAAAAAATCAAAAAATTTAACAAAATATATTTTTTTTCTATAAATACCACATTTTCACAGACAATTTTCACACACACTTTCAGAAATCAAAAATGGCATGTTCTTTCCCACATAACAATGACGAGATTAAGGCTATGATTTATAAACAAATAACCTAAGTTTTTATTTAAGTTATTTTGTGTGAAAAAAATAAATAAATAATTATTTTTATTGGCACCGAACGAACATTTCTTCGGGTTCAACTTCATGTTGATCCTCCTTAGATTATCAAAGGTTTCTTGTATGTCCGCCAGCATGTCCTCTTCGGTTTGGCTCTTGATCATCAAATCGTCTACGTATGCTTCCAAATTCGTACCAATTTGTGAGCGGAAAGCTGAGTCGACTAACCTTTGATAGGTTGCTCCTGCATTTTTCAACCCAAAAGGCATTTTTGTGTAACAATACGTTCCCTCATTGGTATAAAATGCCGTCTTTTCTTCGTCAGCTTCGTCCATTTGCACTTGATGATAGCCTTTGTAAGCGTCTAGGAAACATTTGAATTTGTATCCCACTACGGCCCCTATCTTGACGTCTATATCCGGCAGGGGATAATAATCCTTCGGGCAAGCAGAATTGAGATTCTTGAAATCAATGCACATTCGCCAATTTCCATCCGGCTTTTTGACTAGGACTGGATTGGAGATCCACGTCGGGTACCGTACCGGTCGGATGATACCTGCTTTTGTTAACTCTTCCACGTCTTTTTTAACCGCTTGGCTTTTTTCTTCACCTAACGTCCTTCTTTTTTGGGCAATCGGTGCGGTCTCCATGTCCACGTTCAACGAATGTTTGACGATTCTCCTAGGTACTCCCGTCATGTCGGAAGGCTCCCATGCGAATACATCAACGTTGTCTTTCAGTAACTCTATGAGTTGAATTCGATATTTTTTGGTGAACAATCTTCCGATAGTGATCAACTGTTCCGGATATCCGGGATTGACACAGATCTGCTCCGTCATGTCTCCTGCAACTCGTTGCTGTTGATTGAATTCCTCCTTGGCAATCCATTCATCTAGCTCTTTTCCCACAGCTGACGCTTTCATCGTCTTTATCTTTTGGCTATCTTCTATGATTCGACATTCGTAGATGGCTCGTGCTTTGGTTGTCATGGTGGCTATACCGTTGGGGGTTGGAAACTTCATGGATGAGTGCACAGTAGAGGGCACGGCCCTTAACTCTCTGATTCCGGTCCTTCCCAGTATGATATTGTAAGGGGATGGTGCTCTAATCACTGTGAAGTTCATCATCGTTCGCCTTGTTAAACTGTCTGCTCCAAAGGTTACCTCTAGGTCTATCTTCCCGAGGGGGGTGGTTTCCTCCCCCGAAAAGCCCCGGACTTTCACGTTATCGGGCGTTAACCTTCTTCGGATTGCTAGATCTAGATTTAGGAAACAGTGCTCGAACATGACCTGCATGGTGGCTCCTTCATCCACAAACACCCTTTTTACCCAATATCCCTCTATTTCGGCCTCGAATATCAGCGGTTCCTCCGAAGCCTCATCATCGGGTATAGGAGGAAAGGTTATGGGGACATTCATCCAATCCATTTCGATCTTGCACACCTCCTTCCTCTTCATGCCGCTATACCTTCTTTCTATCATGTTTATAGTCCTTCCCTTAAAATCTCCATTTCCTCTTCCTTGATTCCCTTTATTCACTCTTCCCCGTAGGTCCTTTACCAAATGGTTGAGCTTACCAGACTCCAGAGCAGCCTCCAGCTGTTTCCTCAACTGATGGCAATTGTTGGTGAGATGGCCCTTCTCTTGATGATAGTCGCAATACTTATCCATGTTTTCCGGACGGATGATACCCTTGGTTGGTTGCGGTGGAGGAAGGCACAATTGCAACTCAGTTGCTAAGATTTCTTTTGGAAATTTGGTGAGCGACTCCAAGCTGGAACGTTGGTATGGTGCCCTTCTTCCATAATTTGGGTTAACCGGAGGTACATATGGGGGGAACGGGGGTCTGGACCGATAATCATTTCTTTGACGCCCTCTTTGTCGCCCACGTGAACCGGAAGGGCCATACCTTTCGTCCTTGCTATACTTTACGTTGCCATCTCCCGCTTCTCCTGTTGGCAACTCAGTGTTTCGGTATGCATCTTCGGATTTTATGAAATCATCTACTCTTTGCATCATCTCTGCTACCGTCATCGGAGTGTCATCTGTAAAACGTCGGACCAATTCCGGGCACTTGGCTCCATTTACGAAGGCCGATATCTTCATCACCTCCGGAACACCTTGAATATAACTTGCTTCGTCTCTCCAACGCTCTTTAAATACTGCCAACGTTTCATGAGCCTTGCGGACGATGGTTGTGATCTCCATTGGAGCTTTAAGACTCTTTCTTCTCAAGGAGAATCTTTCTAGGAACTGTTCCTTCAAATCTTCCCAATTGTCTATGCTACCCCTCGGCAACCTTTCAAACCATCCTCCAGCGGGTCCGTCTAAAGTTTGCTGGAAAAATCTACACCATACTGGCATCGGCCATTCTCCCGAATTGGCGGCACCGGCAAACCGAGTGATATGGTCATTAGGATCCGTAGCTCCTGAATACAATTTGAGAGTTGCGGGTAACCTATGCTTTGGTGAGGAGAATTATATGATTCTTTTAGTAAATGGGGAGGCCATCACATCTTTGAAAGGCTTCTGCAAATCATCTTCCGGAAGGTGAGCTTCCTTCTGAACCTCCCGTCCTTCGTCCTTACCCTTCGGTAGATTCGATACATCTTCCTCGAAATCTAGGCGTATAGGCGAAATGGGTCTTTTGGACGCGGCGTTATGACGCTCCACCAGATCTTGTAGCGCGCTCATACTCTCCAAAATCTTTTCTCGTAAATTTAGAGGCGTTTCCGTCTCTTTCCCTATCGTTGCGGGGTCACGACTAGGGGAAGATGAGGGATCCGACTCCCCTGAGACTCCTGCCATTGCTTAGCTGTTGTGTGGAGATCCGAGTTTAGGGTCCCACGGGCGGCGCCAAATGTTGAAACAAAATCCTCCGGCTATACTGCGGTCAGTGATCTTGCCTCGACATCATAAAGGTATGCTCGTCTCGATCCCTTTGAACCTAGGATACACAAGACAACACACGTTAACTCGCCCCAGGTTTGACCCCGAGACCAAGCTCCGGTGTGAGAATAAGTAGCTATCCACACGAATGGTATTTAACAATAAATACCGGAAGGTAAAGGTATATGTTAATGGAAGTATTGAATGTATTGTGTGTTAAATGCAGGGGTATTTATACTAACCCAAGGCACATACCTGTTGAGTAGTCACATCATAGGCTAGGCCTTGAAACCTGGGCTAGACAAATCCCCACAATCAAGGGATTTATTGTCCCAAGGGCGGCGGTGTATCCTATTACCCACAGGACGGACGGATGGTCCCTGGATAATAGAGTAAGTGCCTTTTGCTTTTTTCCTCGAGCCTTGTTATGCTCATTAATGCTCTACTGTTCACGTCACGCCTTCATTAAATGATCCAAGGCTCCGGGTCTGAGGCGGGGAAGCGCTCGTCTCCGGAAGCGTTGACCGGAGACATACGCGAACATGTCCCCCCCAGTATCATAGTGTTAGCCTAAGCTAGCGGTATGATACTCAAAATACGTGTCTTTCAAGTAGCAACGAATGCAATTAATGCGAGCCGCCTATATGGCTTCGCATTAATTGATTTTGTCTTTTGGGCTTCGGGTTGTCGGCCACTTGTGGCATTGATTTTCGCTCTTGGGCTCGCATCTGCTTCCACGTGGCCCTTCATTTTTCAACGGTATGGATTTATCCTGGGGACTTGTGCACGTCCCTTCAATGCCCCCTTTCTTTAATATAAATACCCACCCATTTTTTCATTTACTTCACGCTTCTCCTTTTTCTTGTTTCCGCCATTGTTATTCTTTCTTCCAGGATTCCTTCCAAGCAGGTGTGCACCTCTCTTTACTCTCACTTTGCTTCGTACTTTAGTTATGTCTACCAGTAGTTCCGGTGAGGAGGCTACTTTTTGCGATCCAAAATGCGATATGCATATTAGGGTTTCGACATTGACGGAGGACGACCTGAAAAAGATACGCAGAAAGTATCGCATACCCAGTGAGCTTCGTCCACGGTTACCGGACCCGCTTCTCACTATGGACAAACTTCCGGATCGATTTATTGGAATATACGAAGATTACTTGAAGCATGGGGGACTTCGGATTCCTTTCTCTACCTTTCTCTTATCTGTGTTAAGATATTTTCTTGTGCATATTTCTCAATTAGTTCCCATGAGCGTCAATCGTGTTACTATGTTTGAAATCCGTTGTCGGAGCTTGAACATTCCTTGTTCTGTAACTTTGTTTCGGGTATTATATAAGCTGGGTAAACAGGGGCACTGGTTCTCCTTTGAAAGTCGGTATCTGGCTAGGTATGGCAAATGCTTGAAAGAGACTACTTCTAGCTTGAAGCTTTGGAAACACAAGTGGTTCCTCATAGACCGAAGGGCCATTCCACATGCCATGCCCTGGAGAGATAGGGACACCGACGTCCATGATGATTTCCCCATTGGTTTTAATGCTGATCACGCTAAAATGTTGGCTGATGACCCGGTTCTGCTTCGCCCTCCTCACCGGCATTTGTTGTTTCTAGCCGGCTTGTGGGTTCCTTATGAGGATCCTACCCTTCGCCGCATAGTTGTTGACCCTGATGATGAGGGTACTTTACATATATACCTTTTTTATTTTCCGCGAGCTCTTGTTGCTCGCTCTAACTGTTATTTCCCTTTTTATTTGCAGAACTCACTATGGATGAATTTATCAAGCTTCCGTCGTTCGAGAACGCCAAGGTTGGTAGAGATGAAACCGAGAAGGCGCCGTTGCCGCCCCCGAGGGTGACCCAACCACTACCGCTGACCACTCCCATACCTACGTTGAACGCTCGCCAGAAGGCTGTTACTACTCCTGATCCTAAGATCCAGGCTGCTCGGCTCCGTCATGAGGGGAAGAATCCGGTGGTGAACAAGAAGAGACCTGCCGAGGGTCAGTCGTCTGGACGCAAGCTTAAGCAGAAAGCCTCACAAAGCCAAGTGCAGTCTGGGGCTGAGGATATGGAAGCGGATTCGCCTTCTCCTATCCATGAGTCCCACCCCTCCGGCTCGGTAGATGGTCACAGCAAATCTGATGCTACCCACAAGACTTCTGCTCATATTAATCTGAGCGACCATTCGGATGGTGATGACGATGCTGCAGGTATGTGTTCTCTTACACCCCTCTTCTTAACAACGTGTTTTGCTTCTATGCTCTCTTCTTTACCTTGTTATTTTTTACTCAGGGAATGTGCAAGGACCGGTGCGCCGTCATGTACCCTTGTGGCGTTTGACTGAAGATGTGCACATTGACTCTCACTATTCTTCCCGAGAATTGCTGTATCATTTGGCCACCCCTGCGGAACAAGATAGACTCTCCTCTCTTTCCAACTACGATGTCCTGAGCTATGCTTACCAGACTATTGCCCGCAGTACCCTGACCGTATCCGAGCTTATGAAGAGGTACGAGGCCCTCAGCCGGGAACATTCCCGCTTGACTGCTGTGCCGGAGGGGGTCCAAGGGCACTTTGCTACCGGGAAATCCGTTCTTGATCAGATGGCTATGGCGCATAAAACCCTTGAAGATAAATATAATGGTTGTCTTGACTGGGAGAAGGAGAACCTGGCGACTATTGACAGGTTGAAGCAAGAGGTTGAGGATTCCGGTGCTATGATCGCTACCAAGGATGAGAGAATAGCTGAGCTGGAGCATTTATCAAGTCTTAGCATCCAAGATCATGTCAGGGATTCCGAGAGGATCAAAGAGCTTGAGGCCTCAAACAAACATCTAACCTCTCTACTTGCTCAAGCCGAAGTGGACAAACAGGTTTTGGTGAGGGATGGCTTCCCTATCTTGGTGCGCAAGCTGCTTGCTAGTTATGAGTACAGACGATCTCTCGCCTTGGGTACCGGCGGTATGTACAACGCGGGGTTTTTGAAGGCTGTTGAATACGGGCGCACGCCGGAACAAGTTGAGGCTGCTATTGCCGCTGCCGATAATCTTAACACAGAGATGGCCAAGACCTGGAAGGAGGACTTCATTGCTCTATTTTCTGCTGAGTATCCTTTCGTGGCCAAGGTGTCTGCGGCCAATAAGCTTTCCGTTGTTGATATCATGCAGCTTGTTCCAGCTGAGAAGCCCCCCGTCCCTACGGCCGAGACTGTTGATGCTACTCAACCTCCGGTGAATAACCAAGATGGTGTCGGTTCTCAATCCACAGCACATGGCGGTGAAGCTCCATGACTTGAAGACCCGGAATGCCGGGATATCTTGTAATCTGTTACTTTAAAACATTTGTGGTTACTGTAATAATCCTTTACATTTGTGGTTCCGTAAACAAGTTTCACCTATGGCGTTTAACTTTTATGCATGGTTATAAAATTTCCTTTGTGTTACATCTTTGTCCGAATCGCTATGATTACCACTTGTTGCCGCTATGTCTCTTATAGACTTGGCCTTATTTTTTATTATTTACACTTCATATATGTGGAAGACATCGGTACTTGACCGCTTTTACTTTGTCTTCGGATTGCTATTCAGGCGCATCCGACACTTGTACGTCTACATTAGTGTATATATGGTTTGGGAGACATCGGTACTAAACCGCTTTTTGTTTGCCTCCGGATTGTCATTTAGACGCATCCCATCAAGTATAATAATACTTTTAACAAGTGTGCGTGGGAGATATCGGTACCGGACCGCTTTTTATTTATCTCCGGATTGCCTTTTGGGCGCATCCAGCATTTCAAAGCGTATTTACATACCATACGGTTAGCTAGGCCGAGGTTTATAATTACTGCAGTCAAACATGCTTAAACTTTCATTCATTAGAACAACTGAAAACGATACATTTTGTTCCTATTACATAAAACATTTTTGCAAGTTGGTTGCATGCCAGGTACGCGGGATTTCTTTCCCCTTGATTGTTTCCAGCTTGTACGATCCAGTCTGATAGGCTTCGACAATCCTGTAGGGACCTTCCCAGTTGGGACCCAACTTCCCTATTTTCTCTTGCCGGCTGGCCATGTTGCGCCGGTACACAAAGTCTCCGACCTTGAAGGAGCAGGGTCTAACACGCTTGTTGTAGTATTGTTCCACCTTCTTTTTGTATTTGGCTTCCTGTATGGCCGCAGCCTCTCTTCTTTCTTGCAAAAGATCTAAGTTCAGCCGTAGTTCTTCTTCATTTGCTTCACCATCAAACAACAAGGTTCTTGCGGTGGGGATGCCTATTTCTGCAGGAATGACCGCTTCACTTCCATAGGTGAGACTAAACGGGGTTTCCCCATTGCTTGTCTTGAGCATGGTGCGGTGAGCCCATAACACATGGGGCAGTTCGTCGACCCATCCGGTTAGCCTTCTCCCTAGTCTTGCTTTCAGCCCGTGCATTAGTGACTTGTTGGCTCTTTCAACTAGGCCGTTGGCTTGCGGATGTGCTACCGTAGTGTTCATCTGCTTGATGTGCCATTTCTCGCACCACTTTCCGAAGGATCCATCTATCAATTGCTTGCCATTATCAGTCACTATCACAGCGGGTAGACCAAATCTACACAATATGTTTTCCCAAGCAAATTTTTGCACTTCCTTTCCCGTTATCTTAGCCACCGGTTTTGCTTCAATCCACTTGGTGAAATAATCAATGGCCACTATTACAAACTTGATGTTCCCGGCATTTCCACTGATCGGACCAAGTATGTCCATTCCCCACTGGTAAAAGGGCCAAGGTGACGTTATTGATGTGAGGTTGGTTTTTGGGAGCCTCGGTATAGGACCATGTATTTTGCATGAATCGCACTTGGAGATCTCGTCCCATGCGTCTTGGTGCATGGTCGGCCAGAAATAACCTTGACGCATTATCTTCGCCACCACAGACCTTGCTCCGGCATGCATTCCGCATGCCCCTTCATGAACCTCTCTGATTATATAATTTGCTTGCAAAGGACCGACACATCTTAACATTGGAGATAGGTATGATTTTTTGAATAGGATGCCATTTTCCAGTGTGTACATGGGAATCTTCATCCTTAAGTTCCTGGCCTTTTCCGGCTCTTGAGGCCATATTCCCTCCTCCAAACATCTTTTAATGGGAGACATCCAACACTCGCCCTCCTCTTCCACTATGTCGTTGACCTCTTGAACATCTATTGACCTTGCGTCCAATGCCTCTACCAGAACCTCCTTAGTTAAATGGTTGAACGCGATTGAAGCGAGTTTGCTTAGGACATCAGCTTTTTGGTTCTTTTGTCGTGGAATGTGCTCTATGTCGAATTTTGTGAAGACAAGAAGAAGCTCTTTCACTTTAGCCAAGTATTTGGACATCCTATCATC
This sequence comes from Glebionis coronaria, assembly GCA_025667525.1. NCBI lineage: Eukaryota > Viridiplantae > Streptophyta > Magnoliopsida > Asterales > Asteraceae > Glebionis > Glebionis coronaria. The sequence goes on along the minus strand of CM046874.1, from coordinate 584,891,601 downwards.
GTTTGCCTCAAACTCCCCTTTGATCTGACAAGCCACCAACTTTGAATCCACCTTGGCTTGCAACTCTTTTACTCCCATCCTTTCGGCCAGACGGAGCCCCGCCAGAAGGGCTTCGTACTCAGCCTCATTGTTTGAGCAATTGAAATTGAACCTCAACGCATACGTGAATTCTACCTCCTCTGGGTTAATTAGCACCAGACCAGCACCAGCTCCTTTGCTATTGGCCGCTCCGTCTGTATACAGGATCCATTGTGGTTCCGGCTCCTCTTCTTCGGACACTTCGTATATTGTTGCTGCTTCCTGCTGATCTAACGGAGCTTCGTTGAGGAAGTCCGCTAACACTTGTCCTTTGATGGAATTTCTGGGCACGTAGAATATTTCATACGTCCCTAACTCTACTGCATACTTTGCCAATCTTCCGGAGGCCTCGGATTTGCTTAGTATCTGCTTTAGCGGTTGGTCTGATATGACATGAATGTCGTGGGCCTCGAAATGTCTTCTTAACCTTCGAGATAAATGTAGCAACCCTAGGACCAGCTTCTCTAACGGAGCGTATCTTCTCTCGGCATCATGTAACGTTTTACTCACATATCTTATGGGCATTTGAATCCCATTTCGTTCCGCGAGGAGTACCCCGCTGACTGCTTCTTTGGATGCGGCCAGATAAACGTACAGAATCTCCCCTTTGAGTGGGGATGTTAACAATGGAAGGTCTAGAATCATTTTCTTCAACTGCTGAAAAGCTTCTTCGGCTTTGTCCGTCCACTGGAACTCATTTTTGTTTTCCTTCGTGATGTTCTTCAACGTTTCAAAGAAGGGCATGGACCTCTCGGCCGACCGGGATAGAAAGCGGTTGAGAGCTGCCAACTTGCCACTCAGGGACTGCATTTCTTTCAGCGTCTTAGGAGACCTCATTTCTGCAATTGCTTTGGTTTTCTTGGGGTTAGCTCTTATACCTTCGGATGTTACCATATAACCCAAAAAATTTACCCTCCTCGACACCGAACGAACATTTCTTCGGGTTCAACTTCATGTTGATCCTCCTTAGATTATAAAAGGTTTCTTGTATGTCCGCCAGCATGTCCTCTTCGGTTTGGCTCTTGATCATCAAATCGTCTACGTATGCTTCCAAATTCGTAACCAAATTTGTGAGCGGAAAGCTGAGTCGACTAACCTTTGATAGGTTGCTCCTGCATTTTTCAACCCAAAAGGCATTTTTGTGTAACAATACGTTCCCTCATTGGTATAAAATGCCGTCTTTTCTTCGTCAGCTTCGTCCATTTGCACTTGATGATAGCCTTTGTAAGCGTCTAGGAAACATTTGAATTTGTATCCCACTACGGCCCCTATCTTGACGTCTATATCCGGCAGGGGATAATAATCCTTCGGGCAAGCAGAATTGAGATTCTTGAAATCAATGCACATTCGCCAATTTCCATCCGGCTTTTTGACTAGGACTGGATTGGAGATCCACGTCGGGTACCGTACCGGTCGGATGATACCTGCTTTTGTTAACTCTTCCACGTCTTTTTTAACCGCTTGGCTTTTTTCTTCACCTAACGTCCTTCTTTTTTGGGCAATCGGTGCGGTCTCCATGTCCACGTTCAACGAATGTTTGACGATTCTCCTAGGTACTCCCGTCATGTCGGAAGGCTCCCATGCGAATACATCAACGTTGTCTTTCAGTAACTCTATGAGTTGAATTCGATATTTTTTGGTGAACAATCTTCCGATAGTGATCAACTGTTCCGGATATCCGGGATTGACACAGATCTGCTCCGTCATGTCTCCTGCAACTCGTTGCTGTTGATTGAATTCCTCCTTGGCAATCCATTCATCTAGCTCTTTTCCCACAGCTGACGCTTTCATCGTCTTTATCTTTTGGCTATCTTCTATGATTCAACATTCGTAGATGGCTCGTGCTTTGGTTGTCATGGTGGCTATACCGTTGGGGGTTGGAAACTTCATGGATGAGTGCACAGTAGAGGGCACGGCCCTTAACTCTCTGATTCCGGTCCTTCCCAGTATGATATTGTAAGGGGATGGTGCTCTAATCACTGTGAAGTTCATCATCGTTCGCCTTGTTAAACTGTCTGCTCCAAAGGTTACCTCTAGGTCTATCTTCCCGAGGGGGGTGGTTTCCTCCCCCGAAAAGCCCCGGACTTTCACGTTATCGGGCGTTAACCTTCTTCGGATTGCTAGATCTAGATTTAGGAAACAGTGCTCGAACATGACCTGCATGGTGGCTCCTTCATCCACAAACACCCTTTTTACCCAATATCCCTCTATTTCGGCCTCGAATATCAGCGGTTCCTCCGAAGCCTCATCATCGGGTATAGGAGGAAAGGTTATGGGGACATTCATCCAATCCATTTCGATCTTGCACACCTCCTTCCTCTTCATGCCGCTATACCTTCTTTCTATCATGTTTATAGTCCTTCCCTTAAAATCTCCATTTCCTCTTCCTTGATTCCCTTTATTCACTCTTCCCCGTAGGTCCTTTACCAAATGGTTGAGCTTACCAGACTCCAGAGCAGCCTCCAGCTGTTTCCTCAACTGATGGCAATTGTTGGTGAGATGGCCCTTCTCTTGATGATAGTCGCAATACTTATCCATGTTTTCCGGACGGATGATACCCTTGGTTGGTTGCGGTGGAGGAAGGCACAATTGCAACTCAGTTGCTAAGATTTCTTTTGGAAATTTGGTGAGCGACTCCAAGCTGGAACGTTGGTATGGTGCCCTTCTTCCATAATTTGGGTTAACCGGAGGTACATATGGGGGGAACGGGGGTCTGGACCGATAATCATTTCTTTGACGCCCTCTTTGTCGCCCACGTGAACCGGAAGGGCCATACCTTTCGTCCTTGCTATACTTTACGTTGCCATCTCCCGCTTCTCCTGTTGGCAACTCAGTGTTTCGGTATGCATCTTCGGATTTTATGAAATCATCTACTCTTTGCATCATCTCTGCTACCGTCATCGGAGTGTCATCTGTAAAACGTCGGACCAATTCCGGGCACTTGGCTCCATTTACGAAGGCCGATATCTTCATCACCTCCGGAACACCTTGAATATAACTTGCTTCGTCTGTCCAACGCTCTTTAAATACTGCCAACGTTTCATGAGCCTTGCGGACGATGGTTGTGATCTCCATTGGAGCTTTAAGACTCTTTCTTCTCAAGGAGAATCTTTCTAGGAACTGTTCCTTCAAATCTTCCCAATTGTCTATGCTACCCCTCGGCAACCTTTCAAACCATCCTCCAGCGGGTCCGTCTAAAGTTTGCTGGAAAAATCTACACCATACTGGCATCGGCCATTCTCCCGAATTGGCGGCACCGGCAAACCGAGTGATATGGTCATTAGGATCCGTAGCTCCTGAATACAATTTGAGAGTTGCGGGTAACCTATGCTTTGGTGAGGAGAATTGTATGATTCTTTTAGTAAATGGGGAGGCCATCACATCTTTGAAAGGCTTCTGCAAATCATCTTCCGGAAGGTGAGCTTCCTTCTGAACCTCCCGTCCTTCGTCCTTACCCTTCGGTAGATTCGATACATCTTCCTCGAAATCTAGGCGTATAGGCGAAATGGGTCTTTTGGACGCGGCGTTATGACGCTCCACCAGATCTTGTAGCGCGCTCATACTCTCCAAAATCTTTTCTCGTAAATTTAGAGGCGTTTCCGTCTCTTTCACTATCGTTGCGGGGTCACGACTAGGGGAAGATGAGGGATCCGACTCCCCTGAGACTCCTGCCATTGCTTAGCTGTTGTGTGGAGATCCGAGTTTAGGGTCCCACGGGCGGCGCCAAATGTTGAAACAAAATCCTCCGGCTATACTGCGGTCAGTGATCTTGCCTCGACATCATAAAGGTATGCTCGTCTCGATCCCTTTGAACCTAGGATACACAAGACAACACACGTTAACTCGCCCCAGGTTTGACCCCGAGACCAAGCTCCGGTGTGAGAATAAGTAGCTATCCACACGAATGGTATTTAACAATAAATACCGGAAGGTAAAGGTATATGTTAATGGAAGTATTGAATGTATTGTGTGTTAAATGCATGGGTATTTATACTAACCCAAGGCACATACCTGTTGAGTAGTCACATCATAGGCTAGGCCTTGAAACCTGGGCTAGACAAATCCCCACAATCAAGGGATTTATTGTCCCAAGGGCGGCGGTGTATCCTATTACCCACAGGACGGACGGATGGTCCCTGGATAATAGAGTAAGTGCCTTTTGTTTTTTTCCTCGAGCCTTGTTATGCTCATTAATGCTCTACTGTTCACGTCACGCCTTCATTAAATGATCCAAGGCTCCGGGTCTGAGGCGGGGAAGCGCTCGTCTCCGGAAGCGTTGACCGGAGACATACGCGAACAGTATTAAAGTACAATTTCCGACATATTAAAATAAGATTGCATCGCAAATGACACTAGAACATTTTTTTTTTTTTTGATCGTTAATGACACTAGAACATGATAGAGACTTTTGCACATAATGAGCATGAAACGTGTACTACAAAAATTCTAATTTGATTAGATGTTACATTTTACTTTTCATATGTTTCTCTCTCTCTAAGTAGTTTTTCATTAATGTTTCATGCAATAATACTTATGTTTCTCTTTCAATAGCTCCTTGTTAAATTTCTTGTTTGCCCATAAATATCTATTCATGATAATGTTTCTCGAATTTAAAACAAGATTGACATCAAATATTGTGGCATTTAGGAATTAGGTATAGTCTTCTGAAGCTTACTAGAAACACAAAAAACATATTAAAACACATAAATAATGCATATGTTATGTGATTTATAATGTCACTTTCATTCACTTATCTATTTACTTGTTCTCCAGAAAAGCTTATGACACCAAATGCTAAATATATGATAGTAAAGGGAAAAGTAAACAAACCTTAAAGGCATAAAAGATGCACCTAATGAACCAATATAATAGCAACTTTTATTTTTAATATACAACAACAAAATCTTACTCTTTCAGTGAAAATTTGTTATGAGCATGAGTTGCATATACATATAATGGTATCATAGCCCAAAACCTTGAAAAGTGTATCATAAATATTGAATTTAAAGGGAGAATATAATTTTAGAAAACATAAGAAAATTAATTTAACCTTGAGATCATAACCTTAGAAAGTGGAACCAAAATATATATGGTATACTGTATACATAGTAATTTTCTTTATATAATATTACTTAGCTTTGATGTTCTTCTCAATTCTAAACATACAATAATTTGTGTGTAAAATAACAAAGTGACCATGCATGCATGTGGGGGATGATTCTGCCAGTTTTTAATTGGCAAGAAGTGGTTAAACTTTAGAGATTATATATAACTCTCACAACTTCAATATTTAATCAATAGATATCATAGTTGTCACATTTTGTTTGTATACTCAACAAGCATCTATATCATACTTTAGAATCAGTTTCTGTATCTCTCTATCTCTAATCACGTTATGCTTTCAAAAGTAATAATTAAATAAGTAAGATTAAAAGTAATGATAAGAAAACACCTTAGGCTTAGGTAAAATTACCAAATGCAACAAATTGATCTCCTTTCAGGGACGGAGCTAGGGGGTTCCCGCGGGTGCCCGTGACCCCATGAAATTTTTCTGTGTAGTGTTAATTTGTGAAGAAAACATCGATTTTTCCTAAATTCATCTTAAATGCACCCAGTCAATCAGAACGTGTTTCTACCCTTCGTTTTAATTCATTTTTTACATGTGTTATATTACGGTTAAAAGAATTTGTGCACCCGGTCATATTTCGTCCTGGCTTCGTCCCTGGTAGTGTATGTGACCATGTGAATATCAAATTCTTTTAGTAATTAACTTTAGGTCTTTAACCAGACACTATAAACTTATGTTTTAGTAGTATACTATGTATGTATTATACATTCAGGTGATTATGTAACCATTGTTTTATAATGTTAGTAACAGTTTTTATTGTTATTGAAATCCCGAATGCTAAAGATGTAATAATAGAAGAATTCACTAATGATTATGAGATGGAGGCGTGTGTGAAAATATTCAATTTGTCTCACCTTGGAGTCTTGGACCACTCTCATACTATTGAAAATGTTTCTTCAAACACACTCGAAAGTTACATAAACTAGTCACGTATTTTATTTTTCTATTTTAGAAATAAAAATGTATTTATTTTGAGTTCAAAATTGGCACTCCGTATATTTAGGAACGTTTGAGATTGCTTATTGAAAATAGATTATGTGTTTGAAAAAGAATAATTAGATTATCAACAATTAAAAAACGTGGTTTTGAGAAATAATGTTTGGATTTGATTATATTGTTTGAAATCGGAATAATTAGATTATCAATTTTTTAATTTTTAGTAAATCTGATTATTTGTTTAGTTGATAAGTAAATGACTATAATAGATTCATTTTATCTTTTCTTCATTTTAAAAATAAAATAAATACCTCGTCACTTACTTTTTCAAAACTTTATTTTAAAAGATTCAAAACGCAAATAATCACTTTCTTCCTTTTATTATCCAAACAATCATTTTATCTTATCTTCATTTTAAAAATAAAAATAAAAAATTGGTAATCTATTTTCAAACGCAATTTCAAACACTTCTTACTTTGAATTCAAAAAATAAAAAAGATCTTTTACAAGTTGCAACGAAATTGAGCCATAAGATTCCATTTCTCATATAAGTTCATTTAGACATTTGGAGACTACTATGAAAATGCATAAATATAATTAACAATTTGATCTTACCTTATAGTATATCTTTACAAAATATATATAGAATGAAGTAAAAAAAGAAGAAAAGTCCAAAATAAGTCCCCTAAATACCAACAAAACCCCAAAAGTGAACACAATATTAGTACAATTATGCCCTACTAACATGTAAGCTTTTCATTGGCTTGTATGACTTGTAAAAATTGATATGTTTATACTTATTTTTCTCTCAAGCTATATATATATATATATATCATATATATCTTGAGTGCATGATCCATATCTTATCTCACAACACACTTTCTCTGTATCTCTCTTTGAACTAAAGCAAAAAACAAACGTGAAGTAATAGCAGATGAAGCTGCCAGCATGATCTTAATTTTTCTTAACGATTAATGGTAATTAAGAAAAGATGAGATCATGTGGTACTTCATCTGTTGATTCGTTTCACGAATTTATAAATCTTTGTGTTCTTCGGTTCTTGAAACTGATAGGTACGTCACATCTCACGTTCACCTCTTGGTTCTACTTTCCAAGTCATTTCCTTTCAACGATCATTTAAACACGTTGAATATAAAGGTGGTATTGAAATGAGGTTCACGTACTTGTTCACCTCTTGGTTCTATTTTTTATTTTTAAAACAAAAATTGTTGCCTAGCTGATATCCATGTGATACTCTCTAATCAAGTACTAATTCATGTCATGTGTTTGTCCTTAAATAAATGTTTACAGTTGATTTTCAAAATTATTTTTTTACAATTTTGACCTAAAATTGTTTTCTATTTGTTATATAATACGGAGCAGTTGAAAATAATTATAGTAATAAAAAATATATTTTAAGTTCAATTTATTTATATATTTTGTATTGAATATTATATAATACGTAAAATGATATTTAATAGGATAGAATTTTCGAGTGGCTTGATATGACTCTTCTTTTCTTACCAATTGCGGATATCGTGGATTGGATTGGCTCAATGCATTGCAGCCTCAAATGCAAAAAGGTATTAGAAGTCATTACCATAACGTTTATGTGGGTTATTGTGTCAAATGCTTTTGAGTAGTGTTGGAGTAGGAGTAGATATTGTTCGATAATTGGTCATTGTTGTTGCAAAACTCACTGCTTTATATTTTGTAATTAGTTTCTTTAGCTTTTTGTTAGTTTTTCTTTTATAAAATTAAATCTGTTCAAAAAAGTATATTTAAAATTAAAGTTATCAAAGATTGACTTTAAAAGTTAATGATGAACATTTGTTTAAGGATAAAAAAGTTTATAAGATTTTTAGTTGCCGTCTAAAATTTTCTTTTATCGCATTCAAGAACCTCACCGTATAGAACAAGCGTAGTAAATGAGTAATACGTACTATTTTTTTTTTTGGCAAAAGAATAAGTTTATGATATAAATTAAAATTGATCTTAACAAACATTGAAGATTGATAATATTACATTTGGTAGTTGATATGTTAGTAAATTCAAAACCGAGAAAACAAACGAAGTTAAACAAATGAATCGGAAACTTTCTTTTTCAAATAACAAACTAAATTACAAAGTCAAAACCAAATGTATCAATACAAAATTTTAATTCAAAAAGTACAAGTAAAACTAATGTCATTAGCTTATGTTTATAAGAAATCAATGAGTTAAATTACTAAATTCAAACTTACAAAAAAAATAACAAAACTTGTAAGGCTTTTCAAACAAATTATCAAAAACAAATTCACAAAACAAATCCTAAAGTTTAACTCACTTTCCAACAATCTTCACGTAAGTTAAACTATCCATGTGTTCCAAAGCAAATTCCAAATTTCAAATGATAGATATACTAACCAAATTTAAACAAACGATCGAATCCGAAAATAAACCAAAACAAATCCCGACGATCGAATATGAAAACAATCTAAAACAAATCCTAATGATCGAATGTGAAAGCGATCCAAATAAATCCAAACAATCCAAATCAAATTAAAAAAAAACAATCGAATCTGAAAACGATCTAAAATTAATTCCAAATAATTATTTCATTATAACCGAGAAATCCAAATCCAGATCTTCAAATCGAAAGTCAAACTTCAAACGTTTCATTTAGGTCTATTAAAAAACAAACGGTTTTTTAATAAACCTAAATGAAACGATCAACGAATCAGTCGAACAATTAAACTCTCCGAATCACAATACCAAAAGCCGAATGTAAAACCTGATTCTAATCTAAAAGATCACAATTTTATTGCAAACTCGATACAAAAGTTTTAACAAAAGAAACCAAGCAACAATGATAAAAATCAAATGGATCCATTACCTCAATAATTAAGCAACACAAAAGCCCACTACAAACTACAAAGTCCAATATCGAAAACAAGCCAACGCACTACAATCAAAACAAACTTTTTTTTAATGACAAATCGATTTAGCTCCAATATTTTTATTTTTTTTTCTTTCTGGTAACCTTGATTTCTGACACATTGGCCGACTAATATATGGGGTTTGAGCCCACCGCCACACAGACTCAAACCAGGTAAAGTCCTCCCTTTTCAGGAAGTTGGTGTGGCCACTTCAAGTTTATTTGCTAGAAGTTTGTTTACACCTAGCAGAAATTGAACTTAAGTCCAATATTACTTGTTAGTAAATTCAAAGATCGAAACAAATAAACAAAATCAAACAAACAAAGCAGAAACTTAATTAGAAACTTAATTCAGACCGTAAATCAAATTACAAAGTCAAAACTAAAGGTACCAATAAGGTACAAAGAAAACTAATGATATTAGCTTTTATTTATAAAGAATTGATGACTTAAATTACTAAACTCAAACATACAGAAAATAACAAAACTTGTAAAACAAATTAAATAGATTAAATAAAAATAAATTTACAAAATAAATCCTAAAGTGATATTTGGGAGATCATCTTTGACAAATACATATCACAAGGAATTGACAAGATGTTATATCTAGAAGAAGAGTTAGACATTTGAAATGATTTATAAGACCCGATTGATACTTGACATTTGAGAAATTTTTCATGGAACTTTTTTGTTTAAATTGCATAATTTTATAATAAAAAATTTTGAAGCTCCTCATGAAACTTTTGAGAGGATATCGAACAAAATGTTACCTGGGGGGACATAATTGTCGCTCAAAGAAAAACCATTGTAAAAACTACAAACAACAGCAACATATCTAACAAGAACAATACCCGTGCGTTGCACCGGTAGATTGTTATATATAATTATTATCTTCACTTATCAAAGAGATTTTGGTAAGCTACTTTGAGACATTTGCTCCTTCTATACTTCAGTTAGTAACTTTATACAGTAATATATCAACATAAGTCTTTATTTCTTGTACTTTAAACTAAACATATATTGTCAATGTTTTTCTAATTGCTCCATACACAACCACATATTTATTATAGTTAGTATAACTTTATACAATAATATATTGATATAAGTCTTCATCTTTTATAATTTAAACTAAACATATATTGTCAGTGTTTTTCTAATTGCTCCATGCACATCCACATATTTATTATAAGAGGACTGGGTACAGTCAGCGTTTTCACAAAAACGACGCACGACGGCTCGCGCAACTGTACCTCGAGTGGCGGTTTCGCGTCTTGTGTAGTACTCGACAATCCAAATGGTCACAAAACGCGAGGGCTGTACCGACCTCGCGTTTTCGCGATTTTTTTTTTCAGATCTGGGTTTTCTGCTAGTGTATTTGCCTGTGTGTTTTAGGCGGAAGAAGATGATCTGTTGCAAAGAATGATAAAACATGTGAGGATATATTTGATTATATTTTTTTTAGTTTAATAAATTAAGCCTTACGTCATTGGTCTTTAAATATATTTTGTTTACATCATTGGTATTTGAATTGTTACTACCCACAACTACTGCTCGTGTTAAAAAACACACCTAATGAATTAAACTAAATTTTATGTATTATTTATTTTTTTATTAAATTTAATGTTAATTTAATATAATATTTTAATTTAAAGTAATTAATAAAATAATGAGGTCTCCGTAACACCAGAAATTCTGGTGTTAACCAAGGAACCTAAATTTTAAAGTTATGGTAAAAGTACTAATATAGTGTGTATTTTTTCCATATTATCACACGACGACACCACACCGTATCTTGTGCTCTAATACCCGATTACTTGATTGATGGACAAAAAAACATGCCGTGTTGTTCATTAATTGATTACTTCAACATGTCGAATGTGAAACTTGCTAATTTTTTAAACCAATAATTGAACAAATTTGCTTTAAATATAAGTCAAAAGTCAAACTAAGGTCTATATCTCTTTCACTCGTTACTTCCTATGTAACTTTTTAAGAACACACACTACAACCTCCAATCCAACAATGACTCATCATTTAGTCGTCTTTAATATTCCTGCTAAAACTCGAATCACAAACATAACCACGTTTTAGTATTTCTACTCAGATCCATTTGAACCATCCATGGAGTCAAGAACCAAGAAGTATTCGTCTTCAAGATCTATTAATTTATCTCGGGTAGGTACCTTATAATTGTTTGTGTGTCTTTTGAATCGTAACAATTATATGTTATAACAATTTAGTTAACATATCTTTGTGTTCGGATAAAAAGAGAAGATGATTATTTTCTTATAGATATGTGTTCAAACCTAACAAAAATCTTCAAAAGATTTGTATCAAAATGTTAAACCTGTCTGAGATTGATTTTTTTTTTCTTTCGAGTCTCTTGTGATGTTGAAGTTGGATGTTTCAGGTGATTATAATTAGGGTTAGATGTGGATGAATAAAACAATGAGATATGCAACTTATATAGCGACAAAGACGGACGGAAAAGATGCCAGAGTACCGAGTTTATCTGAAAGTTTTTGCAAGTTAAGTAAAAGTAGGCTATCAATATAATACTTTTGTACTTATCTTCACATCCTTGGTAACAAAACGTGTTATAATCCACTCATATCTTCTCAACTGAAAATCCTAAAATGGGGCATAAGTTTAAACGGTTCAGATTAATTTCAATGTGAATTTATACGGTTTAGATTATGCCATGTCACCTTTTTTTATCTCTGCACCGCCAGCAATAAATAAGTTAATCTCGCTTGCCGCGTGAGGTATGTGGGAGGTGAAATGTAGATAGATCTTACCCTTTGTAGTAAACCTAACTTTAAAATCAACATTTATACTGAGTTCTAATACTATTTCTAATATTCGGATCAATATTTACTAATCGACTTTTAATTGTCATGTTCGTTTGACTAATAATATTGATTTCTCGGCTAACCGGAAAGGTTAAGGCTTTAACGTATCAAATACGTGTCATTTATTAGTTATCAACAAAGTCTATGTCCGCCATCAGCTGTAGATATTCTCGTCATGACATAAAAATATTTTTATTGTCGCCGTTTTAATTTTTCGTTTTACGAGCATTATTCATAATTTATGTTAAACTTTTAGTCGTCATTCGTTATATAACATGTTAATGTATTTTAAATCATAAGCCCTCATTTATATATCAAAATATAAATGTTATCCAAATTTCGAAGTTTTTATTTTATATTGAGCGTTTATCTTTCGTGTTTTACGCGTATTTTTTAAATCGCGTAACTTTTAAAACATCGGACTTCGTTAATACCCGCTTTTAACAATTGTGAAGCAAGATTTATAATAAATCTCCCTTCAATTTACATAATAGATGTCCTACTCGTGAAGTTTGTTTAACAAATACATGTGTCATGTGTTTCTATAAACTTATCTACACACTTACACATCACTAAAACTAGAAACTTCACAAACATATTTCCATCTCTGTTTGTAACGTCAACACAAATGAAATATCAACATTACCATATTCTTTTCACTAGTTATTTACATCAAGATTGAATATCATGTATTGATAAATAATCTTGATCACTAGTGAAAAAGACTTTGCTAGAAGTGATTTTAGTTTCTTTTCACATAAATCCAACATCAACATAATCTTTTGAAAAGTTATTTGGAGATGATTTTTGAAGATCAAAGGGCTGATATCATGGAGTTATTAAAGAGTTTGCAAGAATAAAAATATTGGATTGATGGTTATGGTGGATTTAGATGCAACCTTGGTTACCTTGTTCTTAAATCATCATCTTTCCTTTGTAAGGATCATATTCTTTGTTTTATAGTTTTTACATATATTTTGATCTTGTATATTTAATACTCAGATTTATATGTATTTTTAAGTAATTTTATCTTGTAAGTATTATCTTTATATATTTTGGACATTGTATTTGATGATTGAACAAAAGTACACTAGTAGGCTTACTTTTGTAACAAATGAATGAAACTGTTTTCAATCAGTTATGAACTCGTGCAATAGGGGCAAATCAGTAGGTATTGGAACTTGGGTGAAAATATAGGGTTATAGGCCTGTGTTTTGTGGCGATTTGGCCGGGTCGCTCGTCTCGTGACGATACCCGATGAATTATATATGGCCGAAATGATAAAAAGTGTAAAATCTGAACATGCTAAATAAACGGCCTGATAACTCTTACAAGAACTCATAATCATTGTAAAAGGTAAAACTATGGGTTGTAGATAAATTTATAAAGAACTAGAATCAATTGGATAGTCCACCAGTTCCTTACGGTTTGGAAATGGCGGCCAAACGGTAGAAACGAAGTTTACTGCAAATAACAGCCAACACTTCTAAGTATAAAAACGGGTCATTAATCTATGATTAAACGTAAGTTAAGATTAATTGGACTTGAGATTAGTAAAGTACATGGGTTAGAGGATAATTATGACATAAAGAACTCACCTTGACAACTGACGGTTTAGGAGAAACGATCTAATCTACGAGACATGTCGGGAAAATTGTAAGAATTGGACAATATTTAATTAACGTAAAACTTGATGATTTTTATAAAAATCGAGGTGGTATGACCCACTTATTGTGAAACAAGGACTCATTTACATACTGATAACTATAAGACCCGAGACTCGACCATCGAATAATATTAAGTTGATGTCGTTTGAGGCGTTTTAGAAACCGTAATGCATATAAAGTGGACTTGTTAAAAGCCCAACTCACACTTATAATGGCTATTGAGCTATTGTTATGCCTAATATTTATAATATGTTTTGAGTTTAATACTGAGATTGAAATGCACTAAAGTCACATGAAATTGTAATGGGCCACTAATTGGATTTAATGGGCTTAATGGTTATAATGAGATAATACATGATAAATTGCTATCAAAAGTCTTATGAAAAGTTTTATGAAACTTATACAATGTCCAAACTTACTAAAGTGAACTTTTTACATATATTTATAACTTATGTATAGTCTCGAACCTAAGACGCGCCTCGTCATTATAGGACTCGTTCGGTTATATGTCGACCGTTGGGCATCTCGTTCTCGAGCAATGAGCGACTGATATCTCGTGAAGTCTTATATCGACTATTGGATGTTTGTTCCTCGATAAATGTGTGATAGCTATATCAGTTGAGTTCATAGCCTCGCTTTTACTGCTTTATATGTGTTTATAAACCCGCGAGGGGGAATACATGCTCTTGGTAAATAAGCATACGTGTTGTATCCTTTTGAAAGGATACATGATTGTGAATAAACATTCGTTGTTGGAATATATGCTTGAACGAATACAAGCTGTTGTTAATAAACGTAAAGACGTTTGATTGAATGCTTTTGGAAAATGAACACAAGCGTTGATTGTATAGGTAATGAGCCACTATTAGTAAGGCTAAGTTGCTTATTTCCAGTGAAAAGTCCCTATAAATCGTGAACCGTTAACTACCTATGATGGGTAGGCGCTCGTACAGACGAATGGATCCATTGGGAATGATGACCCCCACCCAGGCAGGTCGCACCTGTGAGTTGGAGGCTCAGTTGGGTGTGTTGTATGTGAGGTATGGGGTATTTGGCAAGAGGCCTGAATAGGGAAAATTTATTGATTAAGGCATCGGTGTCATGAGCTTAGCGTAATAGTGTGGAGTATTGATATTGTATGTGTTACAATATCGCCAGTGGATGAGATTCTTGTGTTCAAAAGCTTTATGGTTTATTTCAAACCCCATTAATGTTTATTTAAAAACCTATAATTATTGAATGGTTTATTTTAATAAACATCTCTTTTGAGGTCGTTTTCTATGACTGTGTGCGATGTACTATGAAGTAACACCCAATGTTGATATTTTGCTGCCTTGTGAGTTTGGGGGTGCTACAGATTGGTATTAGAGCCACAAGTTATAGAGAACTAGGTCGATTTTGAAAAACCTAAACTATAACTTTGGTGTGTTCTAAAAAGTTTTAAGCACGCAACTACTCCGCATAGCTCCGGTAAGGCTATTCTTGCATTACTTTATGTTTGGTTGTAATTATGTGATCCTATGTGTATGTAGGAATGGTAGTATGTATATGTATGATCATACTATGGTATTTAAAGGCATTGCACACGAAGCAATGTTCCTTGAATGATTGTCGTACATTTTATAATGCGGTTTTGTATCAGATTTGGCCTCACCGCAAATCACCAATCTTGATAATTATGTATCATCTAAATACGAGTGTGAAACCCGTTTGATACTTTTAGTATGTATATACTGGTTCGTAATATATCGCATATCGACTAATTTAAGCTCGATTGTTGTCATCGCATCGTGATGTGCCATTTTATGACATCTCCTTTTGAAACGTAATTGATAAACGTATTATTTTGTTTCTATACTCCTTATGATTTTGAAGAATCATTTCTTCATGGAGACATCTTCTATATAATGTAACGTTTAATTTGATTGTGTATTATTACGTTTTATTGGTGAAAAGGAGGATGCCAATGTTGGACTTAAGTTATATATATCCTAATAAAATATATATAGTTTGGGTACAACAAAGATATGCTCGTAGTAGTCATTCGATTGAGTGACTTAAAAACATTTTATCTAAATGGAATGGGACATTTAGATATAGAGATTTTAACTCGCCCAACTATGAGTCGTTTAAGGTTGTCTTATTGAAATGGATTAGGACATTTGAATAAGAAAATTTTAAACCAATAGACCTTAGATTGTTGTGTTTTTCCTTATTCAAATGGAATGGGACGTTTGAATACGGAAATCATGATGTAATTTTATTGACACCTTGTATTTACTATGGTATTTTGATATGATATCGTGTTAAGAGATGGTAATACTTGAGTAGGATAACTTATAATCGTCTTGTTGAAATGGATTGGGACGCCTTTTCATTTGAACAAGAAAGTCATAAGTTCCTGAACCGTAAATTTATAAATTCTTGTATACATGGAAAGGGACGCCTTTTGATGTAGACAATGAGTTATAAATGAGTGGGCCCAAGTATGTCTGGCTCGATTTGTGAGTGTTTGGTATGCGTACGTCTTCCTTCGAATCGTGTTTCGTTGGTATGAATCGTTCAGTGCCGTCGTCATTATGATTATCATCGATTATCATCTATGTACGAGTAACACGTTAGACTTCTCTCGAGTTATGATTTATTTTGATGGACCATTTCTAATGTGTCTCGATGATTGCGAGCTTTATAATCAGATTGTTAAGAACCATTTACCGTTCCGAGAATAGACAACTTGTCTAATAGACACCAAGATTTAAGTGTGTACTTGTAGGTCCACCGACAATTAAGTTATAACCGACATCTTATATTAAATGAAAAGATTTTGTAAATTTGCTCGTTATGTATTTATGGGTATGTGATTTAGTCGATTGGTCGTACGTTGTGCAAGCTCGAGGCAGCATTGCCAAATGAGATCCGATCGTGGGTAACGCGTACTCGGTATTTAAGGTATGTATCCGTTTGTGAGCACCATGTAATATCTTTTGGGTATGGATCCTTTTGTGAGCACCATGTAATATCATTTGGTTATGGATCCATGTGTGAGCACCCTATGATGAAAAACATATTTTTGGATATACATCCATGGCTATCAGGCCCGTGAACGTCCTTTAACTTGCAAACTTTCCTTTGACTGGACTTATCTGAAACATCATATCAAATATTTTTATTCATCATGGATTGGCTATCTAGCCAACATGAGTTAACTTGATTGAGCTTATTGATTTAGCATGGCTTGGCTATTTTGCAAGCATGTCGTGATGTGATTATATGTGCCTAGTGATGGCTTTTGTATTTGATCTGGATCGTAGTTCCTTCGATCGAGTATACGCCCAAAGATTTCTGTGTTGATAAATTTGATTTTGAAGAAATAGGTTTGCATGTTTGAGATCATGCAATTCGGTGATTTTGTACGACTAACAATAATTATCTCGTTCTGAATATTCTTGAAATGTTTTCGATGGAGTTAGGGGCGATCCGTGCGATTTTCTTTTATAAGGTAATTGTTTTTTTTTCTTATGGAACCCGTGGGCGATATGTGTTTTAATTTGATCGACGTGATCAGTGATTGTTTTGAATTGATTGTCTCATTGGATATTTTCCAAATGCGCCCACTTCTTTTGACTCATCACTTGTCATTTGGACTTTTTCGAACTTATATCGATTGTCGCAAGTTTAATAAGCTAGTAGTAATGTACCTTGAAGCACTTTCAAAAATTGACGACATGTTAATTTCTCATTTCCAATGGCTTCTCCTTCGAGTTATGTATTCATCTCTCCTTATAAGGATTGAAGCATAATTCAAATCGTTCATTTGTGCTCGTTAAGTATACTAGTTGCTTTACTTTTGTTCATTCAACCTTCCTTAGAAACTTCATTGATGACTTATTTATTCCACACCTCTTTGCCATTAAACTGAAGATTGTTGAGACGAATTAAGCGTCGTGACGTCGCTTCCTAAAGGGGTAGCTACTGTAGTAAACCCAACTTTAAAATCAACATTTAGACTGAGTTCTAATACTATTTCTAATATTCGGATCAATATTTACTAATCCACTTTTAATTGTCATGTTCGTTCGACTAATAATATTGATTTCTCGGCTAACCGGAAAGGTTAAGGCTTTAACGTATCGAATACGTGTCATTTATTAGTTATCGACAAAGTCTATGTCCGCCATCAGCTGTAGATATCCTCGTCATGACATAAAAATATTTTTATTGTCGCCGTTTTAATTTTTCGTTTTACGAGCATTATTCATAATTTATGTTAAACTTTTAGTCGTCATTCGTTATATAACTTGTTAATGTATTTTAAATCATAAGCCCTCATTTATATATCAAAATATAAATGTTATCTGAATTTCGAAGTTTTTATTTTATATTGAGCGTTTATCTTTCGTGTTTTACGCGTATCTTTCAAATCGCGTAACTTTTAAAACATCGGACTTCGTTAATACCCGCTTTTAATATTTATGAAGCAAGATTTATAATAAATCTCACTTCAATTTACATAATAGATGTCCTACTCGTGAAGTTTGTTTAACAAATACATGTGTCATGTGTTTCTATAAACTTATCTACATACTTACACATCACTAAAACTAGAAACTTCACAAACATATTTTCATCTCTGTTTGTAACGTCAACACAAATGAAATATCAACATTACCATTTTCTTTTCACTAGTTATTTACATCAAGATTGAATATCATGTATTGATAAATAATCTTGATCACTAGTGAAAAAGACTTTAGTTGCTAGAAGTGATTTTAGTTTCTTTTCACATAAATCCAACATCAACATAATCTTTTGAAAAGTTATTCAGAGATGATTTTTGAAGATCAAAGGGCTGATATCATGGAATTATTAAAGAGTTTGCAAGAATAAAAATATTGGATTGATGGTTATGGTGGATTTAGATGCAACCTTGGTTACCTTGTTCTTAAATCATCATCTTTCCTTTGTAAGGATCATATTCTTTGTTTTATAGTTTTTACATATATTTTGATCTTGTATATTTAATACTCATTTATATGTATTTTTAAGTAATTTTATCTTGTAAGTATTATATTTATATAGTTTGGACATTGTATTTGATGATTGAACAAAAGTACACTAGTAGGCTTACTTTTGTAACAAATGAATGAAACTGTTTTCAATCAGTTGTGAACTCGTGCAATAGGGGTAAAATCAGTAGGTATTGGAACTTGGGTGAAAATATAGGGTTATAGGCCTGTGTTTTGTGGCGATTTGGCCGGGTCGCTCGTCTCGTGACGATACCCGATGAATTATATATGGCCGAAATGATAAAAAGTGTAAAATCTGAACATGCTAAATAAACGGCCTGATAACTCTTACAAGAACTCATATTCATTGTAAAAGGTAAAACTATGGGTTGTAGATAAATTTATAAAGAACTAGAATCAATTGGATAATCCACCAGTTCCTTACGGTTTGGAAATGGCGGCCGAAACGGTGGAAACGAAGTTGGCTGCAAATAACAGCCAACACTTCTAAGTATGAAAACGGGTCATTAATCTATGATTAAACGTAAGTTAAGATTAATTGGACTTGAGATTAGTAAAGTACATTGGTTAGAGGATAATTATGACATAAAGAACTCACCTTGACGACTGACGGTTTAGGAGAAACGATCTAATCTACGAGACATGTCGGGAAAATTGTAAGAATTGGACTATATTTAATTAACGTAAAACTTGATGATTTTTATAAACTCGAGGTGGTATGACCCACTTATTGTGAAACAAGGACTCATTTACATACTGATAACTATAAGACCCGAGACTCGACCATCGAATAATATTAAGTTGATGTCGTTTATAGAAACCGTAATGCATATAAAGTGGACTTGTTAAAAGCCCAACTCACACTTATAATGGCTATTGGGCTATTGTTGGGCCTAATATTTATAATATGTTTAGAGTTTAATACTGAGATTGAAATAGACTATATAGTCACATAAAATTGTAATGGGCCACTAATTGGATTTAATAGGCTTAATGGTTATAATGAGATAATACATGATAAATTGCTATCAAAAGTCTTATAAAAAGTTTTATGAAACTTATACAATGTCCAAACTTACTAAAGTGAACTATTTACATATATTTATAACTTATGTATAGTCTCGAACCTAAGACGCGCCTCGTCATTATAGGACTCGTTCGGTTATATGTCGACCGTTGGGCATCTCGTTCTCGAGCAATGAGCGACTGATATCTCGTGAAGTCTTGTATCGACTATTAGATGTTTGTTCCTCGATAAATGTGTGATAGCTATATCAGGTGAGTTCATAGCCTCGCTTTTACTGCTTTATATGTGTTTATAAACCCGCGAGGGGGAATGCATGCTCTTGGTAAATAAGCATACGTGTTGTATCCTTTTGAAAGGATACATGATTGAGAATAAACATTCGTTGTTGGAATATATGCTTGAACGAATACAAGCTGTTGTTAATAAACGTAAAGACGTTTGATTGAATGCTTTTGGAAAATGAACACAAGCGTTGATTGTATAGGTAATGAGTCACTATTAGTAAGGCTAAGTTGCTTATTGCCAGTGAAAAGTCCCTATAAATCGTGAACCGTTAACTACCTATGATGGGTAGGCGCTCGTACAGACGAATGGATCCGTTGGGAATGATGACCCCCACCCAGGCAGGTCGCACCTGTGAGTTGGAGGCTCAGCTGGGTGTGTTGTACGTGAGGTATGGGGTATTTGGCAAGATACCTGACTAGGGCAAATTTATTGATTAAGGCATCGGTGTCATGAGCTTAGCGTAATAGTGTGGAGTATTGATATTGTATGTGTTACAATATCGTCAGTGGATGGGATTCTTGTGTTCAAAAGCTTTATGGTTTATTTCAAACTTCATTATTGTTTATTTAAAAACCTATGAATTCACTCAACCGTTGTGTTGACATGTTAGCATGTATTCTCAGGTGTATAGGTTTAAAAGCAGCTGGAGCATGGAGCCGCGCAGGATAAAGTAAAGGCAAAACAAACAATTTCCATTCGATACATTTGACAAATCTTTATTATTTCTTAAGGTTTGTATAAATTGTTGGGACCTCTTTTTAGTTAACTCTGATTTAATAAAATTATCGAATGGTTTATTTTAATAAACGTCTCTTTTGAGGTCGTTTTCTATGACTGTGTGCGATGTTCTATGAAGTAACACCCAATGTTGATATTCCGCTGCCTTGTGAGTTTGGGGATGCTACACCCTTACCTTCAGTGTAAATCCAAAAGTAAAGACTACTTCTAATGGACCTCCACCAGCGTACGTGTGCATAAGGTGTTGTAGACAGAAAGACGAGAGCAAGTGCAATAAGCATCATAAAAATGCGAAAAGGGGCGAACCAAACAAACGGGTACAAGGCACACCGAAGCACATAAAAGACACGCTACAAAGCATAGAAGAGCAAGAGCTAACATACATATATACAATAGCACACAAGCTAACAAGAAAAACAAACAAGCAAACAAGAAAAAAAAAAGCATACAAGCACTGAGAACCATTATAGAAACAACCATGCACAATGAGCATAAAAACAAAGAAGAAACACGTACAAAGACGAGAAGAAGCGCATAAAAAACCATACCACAAACACAAACCATATAGCAACAAGTTAGACCGCAAGGGCCTAAAAACAAAGTTTAAAACCACGACTAAATAGAAAATTAATTGAAACCAGGCACCTAAAGAAATGCTAGCCTAATAGAAAGCAATGGGGCTAAATCTATTTATAAAAAAAATAAAAGCTAGAAAAAAACCTACGTGCAATACTTACTACGAGACCTATTACTCCTACCCGCTAATCCTAATTCTCTCTCTTCACGCGATCCTATCAGACGTCATGTCCCCTGACAAGAGAAGTTCTTTCATGTCGTGCTTAAGTCTATCATTTCATCTCAGTTTTGATCTACCCTTCTCCTCGAGTCGTCGACCAACAAAGGTTTAACTCTCCTAACCGATGTCGTGTGTGGTCTCCTCTTAATATGCTCGAACCATCTCAACCTTCCTTCCCTCATCTCATGTCTAACATAGTTTTATGGTTCAACCTTCCTTCCCTCATCTCATGTCTAACATAGTTTTACCAAAAGTCCACCTTATCATTCTCAATTCTGTCATCTTCACCCTATTCACTTGAGCTTTCGTGATCGATCAACACTCATAGCCATACAACATAACTTGTCTAATCGCTACTCTGTAGATTTTTTCCTTGAATAAATTCTTCACGTGTTAGTCCTATCTTGTTTGCTTTCACCAACATAAATACCCAAATATTTTCTTGTATTTTTTATAGTGCAATTTAGAACCTACTTGTGAACCAAAAACTCACGGTTATCTCGTTGTGACAGCGCCCGAATATCAAATAATTTGACCCACATTATAGTACATGTAATCTAGAAAAGATCAAGCCACATTTTATGAGGACAGGAAAAAAATTACATATAGTCTCTTACGACATAAATAGCACTAGTCTATTAAAGGTTACAGTAAGCAATAATGTCATCCTCTCTTAAACAAAATGTCTATTTTATCTTCTATAACACTTTATCGATAATAAAATGTCCCCATTTTACCTTCGATGACACTTCATTAAATCAATCAAGAATACATTGTTCACTTTTGCCCGTGCCTATTTTGGCTCGAAACCGTTGTTTAAGAAACAATCATATACGTCTAATCACCACAAACAAATTACCAACTTCCCGAAAAATATCTTGTCCTCGTCAACATAATGCATCTACGAACAGTGAACCAGCATCATGATTGTTCGACAGGTACTATGTTTGCATGCATGTCCTGCCATTTTAACAGATATGGTTAGAGTTTAGAATATGGGAGTACAGGTACATCTCTTGAAGCCAAAAGTTATCAGCAAATTAATTTAAAATCATTAATGATAAAACGGAAAACTTTTGTGCGGGTCGGGTCAACACACTTTTTATCTAAAGATTTTTTTTTTAGAAATGATTGTTTTCTTGATAGGCTAATCCGCTAATACCACATCCATGTCTCAACTCAAAGCAGGACACCATGTGGTTAAAAGAAAACCTTATGGACTTGCGCTAAATTAGTCATAAATCCTTCGAATAATTCTTCATATGGATGATTTATTCCTTCGAATAAGTTAGTTCCCGGATATTAGGCTTAAAATAAAATATATCATTTCAAAAATAATGAATTCTTCAAGAAATGATTTAGAAGTATGCTATAAAATACAATTGGCAGTTTTTTACCCATTTGATCCATTTCCTTGCAACCTATATTACTCTGTATTATTTTAAAAATTCGACCTATCAAAGATTAAGGGGAAGCCTAATCAACTCACTTAAGGTAAATGGGTCAAAATTGTCACCTCCAACGTACTCATATCTAACTCGCAAATAGCAAATTTCTCATAAACAAAACTAAGTAGCAAATTACCTGTGCTTATTCTGCCTTATTGCTGTACTTGTCTATGTATCTGAAGTAACCAATCAGCATAACCGCTCATACCACCAACCTGGTCCTCAACTAGATTTAAAAGTAGAAAGAAACCTTCACGAGGCTGTTCCCCTTGTCTCACAAGATGACATAACTGATAATATGACGCATCGCCCTCTCTAAGTTTCTTTAGGATCCCCATCAGCTTTCTCGACATTTCGTTATCTCGTTCATTGAGACAAACCTGGTTCTTTAAAAATGAAACAAAGAGCAATAAGTTACAGCAGTTGCATAACATCGGCATGTGCATTAGAAAATTAGTCTATCTGGTTATTGAAACTTGAAGCCGTAAATAGTCAACTTTTGGTGTAAAATAAAATAATTCTATTATTATTAGTATCTCTTAGAGTCAACTTTTGGTGGAAAATAAAATAATTCTATTATTCAACAATCTTCAAACATAAAAACTAGGAAGATATATAATTATTTGAAGACGATAACCCTTGTTAAAATGTCAGTAGATAGTCTATTGTATTAAAATACATTTTCAGATTTGATAAAAGTATATACTTATATACAAATTCAAAATGAAGTTCGACATATAGAAGCGTCCTTTTAGTCATTTTATCTATTAGTTCCTCCACAAGTCAACCAAACAATTTCAAACAACAGCTCCAATACTATCCCATAATCAGTTTCAAAACACGCGTCCAAACACCTCAGTAATAGCCAATATGTAATATATCTAGAGATGGGTAAAAGAGCATACCCTTGAGAAGTCTGAAGCTGGATCTTCCTCTACTAAATTCCTGGCTATATCGGGTGAAAGCATGCGACCAAACCACACAACAAAACGGAAACCATCATCAAATATATAAATTCCTCTTGAATCTAAGCTCTCTGCAACAAGCGGCAACCTTGTACAAACTCTATAAAACTCATCATCCAGGGTAGTTGTCTGCAAATATACAAATGGTCAATATTATGTATGTAACCACGATACTCGGAAGTGATGTTAAACCGTTTACTTAGCCACTTAAAAGCGGGTGGAATCGGTTTATCTTTCATTTCTAACAAGTCAATACAAAAAAATATATTGAAATAAAATGTGTTGAAAGTCGTTGAGAAGTGTACTTCTAATGCATAAAACTCCAAAAGAAGATCTTACTCAAAAACTTGGATGATTATGAAATAATACTGGTATGATTTTGTACAGTTATTTTTCAAAATGATTAGTATAAAAAAAATTCATAACTTTGGATAGGAAGTGTGACGGTTCACCCAAACATTCGGCACTTCAGCTATAAACACCAGACCATAAACTAGAAATGCATAAAATAAAACTAACCTTTACAAGATACTCATCTACTCGTAACAAGCTAGGGTATAAAAGCTTCAACATTTTCTTAACAGGTAAAGCCATCATGGTGAAACCTGCTGCACATCGTTCGTCAAGTTGGGCATCGGCAAACCCACCACGAAGTGCAATTGATTTACATAGTGACAATCCATATAAGGGCAAATACTTGAGTGATTCTGGGTAGATCATCCTGCTTCCTACACGATGTTGCACTGAATACAGTTTTCGATATTCTTTGAGGGCTTTGACGATTTTCATTTGAACAGCACTACGGGCCTCTTCTAATTTATAAGACAGCGATTTTTCGATTGCTGCATATAATTCAAATGCATTCATGGAAATATCAAGAGCATGAATAAATCTATATTCACAGTAACCGTATTTTTCTAAAAGAAGAAGTCCCTGTGGTCTGGTAAAATTTAAGAAAGTCATCCCTCAGCGATACTATTTGCATAAATGATTCTTATTTAACCTGTTTGCTTTCACTTTTGGTCCCCCTCTTTGGTCTTTAGGGACCAAACCAAATTAAGATAGACTTAAGGGGGCAAAGCTGTAATTAGTTACATACATACGAGACCAAGATTTAAACTAATAACACACTTGAGGTACCAAAATTGATACTATTTACGTGTACTTAAGGGATCAATTGATCAAAAGTATACAGTATAATTGCGGATCAATTAAGCAAATAGTAGCGACCAGGGATGATTTTTATAACTTCAATCAACCCACAAGGACGATTTATCTATCTTGCTAGAAACATTTTTTTTTTCCTTAATCACATAGAAAGAGGCATATCTTACCTAGTCTGCCAAGCAAAGAAACAATAGCACCCGTATCAGCCTGGCGATACATCTCCCCTAAATCTGTAACCACTGATGCTGCAGCAGTGTGCACTCTAATACGCCTTTCACCGCAAGATGCGGTGTATCTTTTTGGTTGTTAAGTATTCATATATTTATAGCCAATGTCAACTACATGCGCAAGTAATAACACATCCCACATGTTGTAAAAAAACAAACCATGAGGTAATATTAAAATGAGAGAACGAAAAATACATACAGAAAATAATAATTATGATGATGAAATCAAGTTGATATATATGTGTTTAGTGACGGGCAATCAGATTCTGTTCATGCCAAATTAAGGCAAGCGCAAAAATATAAGCCAGGTAAATGAAATACTGGACAGTGAGCTAGAACATAATGTTATGAAAAGCTCAAATACCAGAGAAACATACTAAAAAAGGATTTTCAATACAAAACGTAAGTGGCGATATGAGTGGGTCAAACAATTCGGTTGACCTATAAGCCCTTCAAAAATTATTTACTTTTTTAAATTAATTGCTATTAGAAGTTTAAGACAATGATGCAATTTGTCTGCATTTACAAACTTGGGAATCTGCAAGCATTTGGTATATTCCGGATTGCTTATAAACCCGTGAGGCCGTGACCCATATATCCTTTGAGCTAAAGTTTTTATAATGTTTGACTGGTTACCAATAAGAATATAATCGACTCATACTCTGCAAATGGGTTGAAATCGCCTCGTCTAATAGGGTGGAAGTTAATTTCAGAGAGAACAAATAATACTCCGTAGTATGTTTAGCAAACCTTAAAACGCAGAATTATTAAAAAGGGCCTTAACGGAAAGATTTAAAGGATACAGTAAAGCCACTTGGAAATACACAATCTGAGTTGTGAGCAACGTCTCTTCAAGAGCAAACTGCATAGCATATGCTTTATCGCAGTCAACAGCTGGAAGCGCTAATAGATCTGTGGATCTTAGCATAAAGTTTCCATGATACGTGGTGAAACGAACTCCTATAGAGATAAAAAAAATCAGTCCTTTACTGAACAACATAATCAAAGTCATTCATACCGAGAATATAATCCTTGCTAAAGCATATATTCGCAACTAGCACATAGTCTCGGAATTAGACGAACCTTTGCCACATCTGATGCGCATTACAGACTCCCAGGCAGTTTCTCTGGTGAGGTCTCTAGCTAATTCATGTCTCAACTTGTCTTTATGAATGGCAGAATGAAAGCTTGGATAATAATACACCTGGCCACCAGTGTATTTTGCCAAAGTACCTGCATGTAAACAATTTCACATTAGTGCACATACAAAACTAAACTTCCATAGCAATAATGCATATGGAAAAAAGCATGAAAATTATGGCAATACACCTACATTAAGCAAAAATATAGTAGTAAATAATACTGTTGGGATCGTGTATTGTTGTGTATGTAAACTGTTGGGAAAAGAAAGTTGTGTAACGGACCAAAACAGGCGAGTTTTAGTTTGTGTCAGATTTGCTAGATTCCTAAACACCTTTTTACCCATTTTGTAATTTATAAAAAAATGAATGCGCCAAATATATATGACAGTAATAATCCAACTTCTTAGCCATACGAAAATGCACTTGATTACAATTCTAACAACTTCGAAAGTATTCGGTACATTGACCATTTCCCAATTTGGTATTCTTTAGAGTTTACCCATCAGACAAAAACGATAACTGCATATAAACTGGTCAAAATTTCCAACTTAAAAAAAAATCTCTCAAAAGCATGTGAAGTCCACCGCCAGTACATACCTAGTGAGGCTATATCACTATACTTGTCACTGAATGCATAGATATTTACTGCAACCTGGAATTTGGTAAAATCTGCAGCCATCTGTTTATAGAATGGGTCTTCTGGTATTCTTAAAGCATACTCCTTATCTGTTCCATAAACACGGAGATCGTCTCCCCGCAACCTCAAACGACCTACACCAAGTGAGGGAAGAGTACTCTGGAAAATTAATAACTTCCCTCCAAGTTGGCTCTGCATCAGGCAAAGGAACTTGTTAACATTGTACCAAAGAATACTTATAACCAGTCCAGGCATCAGACAGAAGATAAGCAAGATTCATAGTATATCCAAGAATCACAGAATTGATAATATAAATTACATCATACAAGCTGTGTGTGTTATGCGTAAAACTATTAGTCAGTCTACGTATCTGTCATAATATGTGCAAAATTTGCAAGTGCGTTACATCAATAAAACTAAGTTTATAATGCTGAATATGAAATCGCCCATTTAGTTATTAAATAAGGACATGATCATACAAGCTTACCATAACCATATGAGCTGCTTTAAGAGCTGGCCCAAAAGCAGATTCCACATTAACATTGTCCTGAAACATAGAAGGCAGGCTATCAAGGAAAGCCTCCACCACCGTTCTGGATTCTGACAAGTTGACTAGGAGATCATCTGGTAATGGAACAAAAACATCTTCCAAATCTGATACGACCATCATCTGAGGCTGTGTCAAAGAAGACTGGCAAATATGAAACAGAAAATGTGGGTCAGCACATGCCAACGTTCTGATTGGGAAGAAGGCATAGCAAGGGAAACTGTGAATAACTTGCCTTCATGTTGTAAAAATGAATTGTGCTGTCAAAAGTTATGAACCCAATCTGTGTTCTTGTGCTGCCTGGCAATCTGTCCAAGGAAGATTTTATAGTTTGGGCCATCACCTAAGAAAATGTAAGCAAAGAAGAATAATAACTAAAGCGCACTATAGTATTCAGTAAACATGAGCAGAATAGCCGATCAAGCCGTTAACGAAATTCATAATGGAAAATACAAGAGATGTAATCAACAGGCTAAATGTGAACAATAAATTGGAACATGTGACCTCTTGACAAAAGATTTGCAACAATTGGCTAAAATCAATTGACTGAAACATCATGTATAGCTAATGTGCAATAACATGCAAGAGTTTAGTTACATCAATATCGACCCCAATAAAACTCACACACAATGGGGATCTAACTATCAGTCCCATAAGTCCATAACTGTGAGAACCAGCCAATATGTTTGATTCATATAGTTGTTATTCAGTTTCAAAAGAATACAAAACTGTTATGATACAGATCTACCTGCATATGTGACATGTCATACAATGAAGAATAGGTTCAAGATTTGATCTATGATTCAGAATACCAGATTTTTAACACTGCGGATAATATTTAGAAATAATGACAGAAGCTGTGCATTTTAACAAGCCTACAGATCCTAGAACTCACCCTGCTTTATATAATTACTTGCTATAATTTTTTCATAAAAAGATTTCATGGTTCCAACGGACAAGGTGTTGCACCACCACTGCAAACTTTCCATTCCAGATATCATTACAAGAACTAAGCACAATGAGAGCTAGCTTAAGATGTTTATTACTGTTTTCATAGATATGGCTTGCAGAAGCCAAGATCAATGTATAAGTGTTGGTGCAATGAAAAGTACCAATGATATTAAAAGGAAAAGCTTACCTCAAGCATTCCACTTTTAACTGCAGATATTGATACATCGATCAAAAAGAAGTACAGTGGCGGCATTGGTGGCCGAACCATGTATTCAGCTGGAGCAACAAATTCCACGGAGCCCTTTGTAAGCTCTGGACGTTGATCTAGATCAAGTCTTCTTCCAGTGCTGTCTAATTGAGAATAATAATCGCCTTGCACTGCGTAGTATGGATACAAAATACTTGATTTAAATATCATAATTTCAATAAGAGCTTCATGTACAACAAAAATAATCAATAACAGTCATCAAACTGATGATGATCATTAAAGGATATTTGGCACATAATTAAGGTCGTATGTGTTTACAGACCCTTGACATATTACAATTATCTACACATCATAAGTGTTGCCGGGCGAGCGGTTGAGCAACTGAATACTGTTTCTCATAATCTCAAAGAATAATGACTGGCAACATTTGTAGCTTGGGTTACAGTATACAGCAATAAGCAAACATTAAGAGTGCATCTGTGTGACGATGATATTGATAGATTTACTGGATTATCAAACAACTTGATAGCAGTGAGCAGCTATTCAAAAGTTATCAAGTAAAGGCCAGGCAACAAGGAATATAGTCTTCATTTACCAAAACCATTGCCCAAACAAAGTATATAATTTAAAAAGTGCAAGTGCTCCTATAGTATTTATATGAAACTGACAGACCTTAAGACAACGCACTAGACATTAGAGAATCTTGTTAGCTCTGTGCACACTAACTACAAGTGACAAGCAATCGCACCTACTCAAGGAAGGGAGAACTAGGATTAATAGCTGAAACTTTAACACTACACATTAGAAACGTTAAAATGTGAGACGTTACTACAACATTCAAAAGCAGACAACATCATGGTATTAGATAGCTGGTGATGAAGCAGATTCCCTTAATATCAAGGAAAATATATGGTTTTACTATGTTATCATGTACCTTATGAAATAAGGCATAACTGCAAATACAAAACAGACCATTCTGGGAATAATCAAAAGATAACACTAAGCGACAACATATTGTCAAGGAACTTTTGAGCAAAATTTGCCAATTTGAAAAACAAACCGTGTAAGGAATTGAAGTATTACCTTCATTAAGCAAAGCACATATATTGCATCTCCACTTTCTTCCACCATCTGTAAAAGTCACATATGGGTTCACATATGTACGACATCTTCTGCAACGAACAATGCCCGTTGTGGCAAAATTAACGACTGGTACTTCCTCCTGGACAATAAATGATACAGATGTTAAAAAAAATACAAGTATTTTCTTAAATAGCACCATGTAACATCTAGTAGTTGCTCTGTTAGTGCATAAAACTCACCCCCTCAGGAGTTTCTGCCAGAGGACACACAACTGCTCCAAGAGGCAAATGCCACCTCGAAACAAGAGACTGTGAATTTGGTATAGCACTGGTTGTAAGTCGTAGATATCTAGAATCACAGTTCATGGGATACATCCCAGCAAAGGAACTTGGTTCCACATCCCCGTCCAGTGGTCTTGGCAAGATTTTGGTATCAAGCCCAGGATCAAAAGATCCAGGAGCGGATCCTAGAGAAAGTGAGCTGAAGTCTTCTACCAAACCCGACATAGCTCCCGTGGGAGGTGCTGACCCTCCTGCATACATTCCTGGTGAAGACGCAACTGGTGGAGCTTGTCCATAAGCGCCTTGATGAGAACCAAAGGGAGCAGGTGTAGTTGGCTGATGTGCGGCATAACCTCCTTGATAAGAAACTGACGGTGGTGGTGGTGGTGAAGTGAATGTGTTACTCTGGAAACCCGGATAGCCAGGTACAGCAGATGGCAAAGACGCCTGAGCAGCACCAGGATAAGGCAGTCCCGTTGAGGATGGGGGTTGCTGCTGCATGTTTGGTCGTGAAGCAGCGTACGGTGAATCTAAAAACGGCTTTGGAGGATTATTGTTAGAAGAAACAGTGTACAAGCTTTGAGGAGGTGATCCCATCGGTGCTGGTTGTATCTGAGGCTGACGATTTAAGGAAGTCGACATTGGTGGAACATGGCCGGGAGGAGGTGGTCTCATTGTTGGCGGAAATATGGGCTGTCCCGCATTAGAATTTGGTGGTAGAGATGTGGGGGGAAACTGTGGGGAAGGAAAACGCTGGATAGGTCCCGTAGTTGGAGGGCCATATGGCGAAGTAGGCCTACCAGGTTGCATGGGTCTAAAACCAGGATTCCCAGTTCCAACCGCAGGCCCAGATGAAGAAAATGGAGTTGTACTTGAAGCAGCAGGCATTGTACTCAGAGAACTAGGGACTGATGTTGGCCTGAAAGCAGAGGCCTCTGATCCGACCATGGGAGGAGCCGCAAAAGGAGTATTACTTCGAGGAGCCGCAAAAGGAGTAGACGCTGGTCCTTGATAATTGTTTGCACGGTTAGGATTTTCAGTCCCCATTGCTTGGATATATCGTACTATATCACGTTATTGTTAAGCTTCCATCAATGATCTGCAAGAAAAATTCAATTCCGTGAATGTCATTTTTCAGATGGAACCCGAAATGAAAATTTCTATCATCTTGTTAAACAATAATGAGATAAGCTAAAGTGTGTATATTTATCTACTGGTTTTATTACCATATCTTCCAGAATTCATGGTATTGCCAAATACTTATTCAAAATATGGAAAACATGCTTATTTGAAATATCTATAATATTCACGTTTTTATTGTGAGATAACTATATCCCATTCCAACGTATCTTATACGTTCTATAAATAGCAAATAACGTGAAAAGGGAGGAGAGGGGGGCAGCAGTAAACGAGAATTCAGGTTCAAATTAAAAAAAGAGAGCATTTTCAATTGACAATGTAAATCATTTAATAAGAAAGGTGTCTTAATCACGTCAAAATCACATAACATTTTGTTCTGAGTTTCCCAACTTGATGGAACTTCATTGACTACGTTGCTTTTGTAGTTTCGTGCAAGATAAATTTTAACAAAAATATGATAAGGGGCTAGAAAAATAAAATTTAGGCAACTATTTCCACAACTGCTAAAACATATGTTGAAGCATCGCTAAACCTGTAGGCGCTAAAAAATGCAATTCATCCATTCTGAGCATTCGCTACAATTATGCAGTAATCATTACATTAATGGTGCTTATACTCGTATAAGTTTATGATCCAAGAGGTCCTAACTAAGACGCTTATATCCAAACATACCACATTCTCGCCACTAACGGAGCAATTAACTAGATAAAATCGACAACATTAATTTCAAACTACAGTCGATGAGGCTTAATTCCAACACAATCGACCCTATAACTAGCAAAAAAAAGGTGATTAACTTTGAACGAAATTCGATTATAAAATCAAAGGAATTAAAGCATAAAACTGACAATCAGGCTACGCTAACGAGCGTGACCAATCTAGTTCACATATAAGAGTCAATCATAACATAACTACAAATGATGTTGACCTTAAAATTGATGAGATATCCACGTGATCAATCGAAATCGTATATAACGTTACCTGATCGGAGAAGATCTAGTACAGATCGGTGACGGAGATAAAGATGTGAAACTGGAGCCCTAGCTATGATAATAATTTGTCTTTATATATATAATATGAAAATTCAATTGGGAATGAACAAGTGAGTGGTGGTTTACTGGTTTTTTTTTATTCAATTCAATTGTATGGTACTGTGTAGTTGATTGGGAACAGGTCAACTTTTTTTACTTAATGGGTAAAACCAACAAGAACAATACCCGTGCGTTGCACGGGTAAATAGTTATTAATAAGCTAAAAATTAATCAATGTAATATTTATAATAAAAAAACAAAAAAACTTTAATAAGCTCAAATGACACATTCTTTTAGTTAGCATAGTTCGCATTTAAACTCTTATCAGTTTGTTGACTACTTTAGCACAAATTGTTAAACGTCGGTATCATTTATAAAGCATGTTGGTTGCTTGATATTATCTTTTTTGTGATTTTTAAGTTTAGTGGTATAGTGTTAAACTACTGAATTAGTTAATCTATTTTGATTGCTAAATCCATACCATAAAAGTCAAAGATTAAGTATTACAGTACTACACAATGTGTGAATATCAATTTCAACTATTTTACAAACATGTTATAATTTCAAGAAAAAATTTCATGTTTGGTCCCTATCGTTTACCCCAAACATCAAGTTTGGTCCCTATCTCAAACTAAGTGCACAGATAGTCCCTATCGTTTACATTTTGGATCAAAATTCGTCCCTATCTTGGATGGGTGTTAGTTTTCTTCGTTAAGTCTTGAGAAAGGAGGGGCATTTTGGTCTTTTACTTATTTTGACTTCATTTAATACAAACACCTACCATTTTCATCTCACAAGATCAAACATACACCCTTTTCATCCCCAAATAAACTCTTCATCAAAATAAACCCATACACCCTTTTTATCCCACAAATAAACTCTTCATCAAAATAAACCCATAAATTAAAGATCCAAAAATTTAACAAGATCCAAAATATAAATTAACAAAGATCGCAATTCTTGCTCCAAGAATATATGCATCAAAACCATTTGAACAAGTTACTTGCTCTTCGGGTCGATTTGTATGAATGGATTTCTGAAATTCTTTGTAGACAAAACGGGATCTTTACTTTTATGGGTCCTTGGTTTACCAATCTCAACTGTATTATTACTGCTGATCCTCGCAACCTTGAGCATCTTCTCAAATCCACCCCCAGAACAACCTGAGATACCATTTGCTCAGGCCTTTGAAGCAGCTACAGAAGCAACTATACTACGGTTTGTTAGTCCAACCATGGTATGGAAGATCATGAGGCATCTGAACATAGGATCTGAAAAGAAACTGAAGCATTCAATAAAAGGAGTAGATAGTTTTGCAGATGAAGTGATCCGAACCAGGAAGAAAGAAATCTCATTGCAGTCAGATGACAAGAAATAAAGGTCTGACCTGTTGACGATCTTTATGGGACATAAAGATGAACAGGGAAAACCTTTTTCAGATAATTTTGTACGTGATATATGTGTAAACTTTATACTATCTGGAATGGATACTTCATCAGTGGCGTTAAGTTGGTTTTTCTGGCTTCTTGATCGTAATCCAACTGTGGAAGAAAAGATCCTAAATGAGATATGTCAGATCGTGAAGAATAGGGAAGATGACGACGAAAAGGGGGATCTAGTTTTTAGACCAGAAGAGGTGAAAAAGATGGAAAATGATGGAAGGAAGAGATTGGTTTGGATGAACCGGGTCGGGTCGGGTGATGCGAAAAATGGTTCGTTTGGAGAGATAGAACCCCCAAGTGGGGTCAGATATGCCGGTGTTTGGGAGGATGGGGAAACGAGAGGATAAAAGGGTGATTGAGGATCGCCAAGAGGTGCAAACTGATCGGAATTTGATGAGATCTGTGTCGGAATTCAGGTGTTTGGAGATTAGATCCAGGAGTTCTTGAGGGAGCTGTGACCAATCTGCCATTTTTGTTTTTGTTGGTTATGAAAATGATGGAAGGAAGAGATTGTGAGTGAAATCTGGTTTTTTGTTGTTGTTTTTGATGAAGAGTTTATTTGGGGATGAAAAGGGTGTATGTTTGATCTTGTGAGATGAAAATGGTGGGTGTTTGTATTAAATGAAGTCAAAATAAGTAAAAGACCGAAATGCCCCTCCTTTCTCAAGACTTAACGGAGAAAACTAACACCCATCCAAGATATGGACGAATTTTGATCCAAAATGTAAACGATAAGGACTATCTGTGCACTTAGTTTGAGATAGGGACCAAACTTGATGTTTGGGGTAAACGATAGGGACCAAACATGAAATTTTTTCTAATTTCAACTAAGGATATAAATCAGCATGGCCTCTGATTTTGACACTAAATTTCAACCTTAACTAATGAAGAAATGTTTGAAAAAAATATTCGATGCATATATCACCAGATCTACAAAAATATAAAAAAGTCATAAAATATAAACCAATCTCATATCAATAAAAGATATAATCTTACAACATTCTAAGTTAGAAAGTACGTCAGTACTAAACCATTATCTCCGTAATATACCCAGGGACGAATCTATAGTGTAATTATGGGGTCCGTTGCCCCCATGGCTAGCCCGATACAATGAGATTTTAGTGTTTTTTCCTTCGATTTTGACCTTTTTTCGAAAGCGCCCCCACTAAAAATTCAAACTGCTCCTACCCATATAATAAATCCTAACATTTAACGTTTTAAAACATTATAAATCCGTCATTTGTAGTCTCAATTTATCTTTCTGATACTACCTTTTATTCCATATTTTGTTGTTATTGCAAAAAAATAAAATAATTCCCCCCCCCCCCCCACACACACACAATCTTATTACCCTGGTTCCGTCACCACTAAATATACCGGATGATCAAAATAAACTCTAATCGGAATCATGCACATTAAGCGCTTATTAAATTAAGTTATCTTAAATTCACAATTCTGTATAGTTTTACACATACTTACAGTTTTTATGATTAAGAATTAAGATCCCATTACTTTCACTATATAAACTAACATGTCATAAAAATGAACATTTGATGTTTATTTATAAGATTTGATGCAGTGGATCCCAATCGGTATAAACTCGAACTCCTTTGCTTTCCCGCCGTTTGTTTGTAGATTCCAATGCCAAGTCACTCGTGACTTTTGTCAAGAATGAAGTAATAAACCAAACTCAAACTCTTGCTCGTTTAGCCCAAAAACCTAAT
Source organism: Glebionis coronaria (assembly GCA_025667525.1). Lineage (NCBI taxonomy): Eukaryota > Viridiplantae > Streptophyta > Magnoliopsida > Asterales > Asteraceae > Glebionis > Glebionis coronaria. The sequence continues at coordinate 584,856,157 of CM046874.1, read as the reverse complement.
GAAATTTCTTTTATAATCTTCCCATATGGACCTGTTCTATAGACGTGACCTACATATAAAAATAATCATGTGAAACAAACTACTATAACGTCTACAAAACTTTGATAGAAAGACTCTAGAAAAGCTTTCATAAATAATCAAACAATATCAACTCAAATTTTGGACGTCTTTTGGTTTGTTGATCGAACACGGTTTGTTGGTTTCGCGTCTTGTTCACTACCATCGACCTTGGAGCATTCTTTTGCAAATGCTTTAACCTTTTATAAACTCTAGGAAAAGGACCTTTTGCAATGTTTGCAGAGATGCGGGCTGTTACATTTTCGCTACAACTATAACACTATAAACTTATGTTTAATTCACTACCAACTAATACATATATACAGCTCGAAACCAGAAGAGTCGTTTTTAATAGCTCCTCATTTTTTTATTGAATGATATGGCCTTGATGAGAAATGTATGGTACAATCTTTTGATGCTGCTAGTGTTGCCGCAATGATTTGTCCCACCCAAAACACACACTGCACGTATACAAACACATAGAAATTGAAGTCAAATTTTTCAACACTAACATAATACTGCATTATCTAAACAAACATGTACGTATATGAAATGGCCAAATGGGTATCTGCTTTCATATGCTATAAGTAGGTAAAAGGATAACCTGATCATTCATGTGTAAAGTGGTGTTGTAAATAACAGTTGCACCTTTCCAATTCAATAATGTTTGCCGTATATTGGTTGTTTATATAGTAAATTTCCAAGTTCCAATTTGAAGTGCACATTTTTAAGGAAGTTAGTTAAATAACATCCTTTTTGTACTTATCTTCCAATGTAAATTAAAAAACGTGAGAATTAGGAAGAGAATAAGTCAAATGGAAAGCACCAGATTTTTGGGAATGAATTTATACGGCTGAGATTAGTTTTAATGTTGATCCAATGTTTTATATGGCATGCCAAGTCATATTACTTTCTCTTTGTAGTGCTGACAATAAATAAGTAAAATGTTTTGAAACCCGGTTTTCAAATTGACCCTGGGTCCGGGTCGACCCGTGTCACTCCAAATTTGGTGGGTCGAGTCAGGTTTCAAAAATGTAAAATCCGAGTTAATATGACCTTTTTCTCGATCAGAATCGAGTCAACCGTTTGACCCGAGTTTGAAAACATTGGTAAAAACTGAAAACTAGTGTTGTATAAATGCAATCTTTTTAAAAAGAAGGGCGAAAACGAGCCGAGTCATTCTCAAGGTCGAATGATAAACGAGGTCGAGCATAGGGGTGAGCATCGGGATGAAACTGACCCGATACTGACTCATCCTGAAATCGACATCGTGGAAAACTCAAACTGAATCATGACCCGATTTAATCCCGAGTCTTGAACCAAACCAAGTTAGGCCAGAGTTAATCCCGGTTTGTGTGATTTTCTTTGTGCGATCACGATTTAATCCCGAGTCTTGACATCGTAGAAAACCCATCCCGGGTCAGTTTCGATCGATTTGTGTCGGTTTTCGATCGTCGATCGGTTTTGCTCACCTCGAGTATAAGTTTATGTTTATTTAATAATAAAGATTTTGTATAAAAAGAACGAATAAGCTCGTGAGCCTAAATTGAGAGGTGAGAAAACGAGCTAGAAACCAGAACTCGGGTTTTATATAGTCAAAACTCGAGTTCGGCACAATTAAGTATTAAGTATGAGTAATTATTTCATATTGTCATGGTTTTAGTTAAAGGGAGATGAGAAAACAACTAAAAAACTAAAACCAAATGGTAATAATTAAAATGAAACGAATACACTTGATGATATATGTGATCAGCAATGTTCACTATATGTGTTTGACGTACATGTGTGTATCTCAACTGTATAATATTTTTTCATGTTTTTTGTATGAAAACATTATTCAATTTGAATCAACAATGTGAAAATAAGAGCAAAATATTTACTTAGATAAAACAAGTTTGTTAGCCCGAATTGAGTTGACAAAAATAACTTGTTTAGGCTTTGACCAATGTTGCAAAAAAAACTCTATAAGATCTATTAATTGTTGCTTAATCGCTACAAGGCAATCAACTTTGCATATTTATGTAAAAGGCGATTAACGGCGGTAAAATGTGGTCAACGACGGTCAAGGGAGGTCAAACTTGCCGTAAACCTGCAAATCTTACTAAAAATACCAAAAACTCACTATAAACTTGTGTTTATCACTTATTATGTATTATATGTCGGATTTTATTAATAATATTGCTGAAAATACCTAAACTCGTTAGAAATAGCAAAAAGTTGCCGAAATACCCAAAATTTGCTACCGATTCGATAAATCATCGATTAATTCCGCCTAGAACGATTACAAGATACAAGGTGGTCGACCGACCGACTAGCGATTCATAATTTTTGCAACCCTGGTTTTTGACAAAAAAAAACACAAGTCGAACCTCACAAACCCTATTAAGAGGCATGTTTAAACTCTTTTGATACACTCATTTCGATTTATTTGAAAGGGGTACATCTTTATGCGATCATTGCAAAATCGACAAGCTTACAAGCTTTTTTTTAAAGTTTGTGAATGTATCAACTTTATTTTTATGAAGGGAACCAATTGTCACATTTTAAATTTTCATTGCCACACTCCAGTTTACAATATGTTAAAGTACAATTAAAGTCGTTATGAGTGTGGTAATTATTTTCTAGTTCAAGTTCTAAATTTATATTTTGCTGACTTTACCTAATAGAACGATCTAACGAGCAGTGTACTTGATCGATCGTGGACTAGTATGGTAAGTTAGGCGTCGATCACTAAGAGGGATGTTAAATTCTAATTCTAATAATGTTTTAATCTACCTAATTGTTAGTCTATGTTAAACCTATGCTAAACCTAAACTAAGTTAATTCTATTTACAATATTTAGAAGTTGGTTATCATGTGGGTTTTCAATCTCATAGATTGGCACAAGTTTGTTTTGATGACTTATCGTTAGGCTTGATGGGTTTGAACACCTTCATTCTTGTATCTCAACACCCTTACTAATTAAAAAGTACTTAAACTGAAGTTGAACCAAATGTGTACTACTTGTTCTTTACTTGTGATATTGACCTCTCCTTTCAAACCTGTTTAGTTTACTGTATTTAATTTTTTCTCTTACTACTTCAAAAGTTTATTGTATTTAATTTTTTCTCTTACTACTTTAAAAGACTAATCTTTGCAGTCAATATCAACTCCCAAATTAAACAAATCCATTGAAACCAAAAAAACTATACATTCTAAATCTGTAAACGGTGCCTTTTTAACGGATCCAACATCAGATCTAATTGGTTTGCCACCGGATCTAATCGGTTGTCACCGGATCTAACCGGGTTATCACCGGATCTAACCGGTTAACAACTGTAGTGGCGGTAGGTTGGTCGCTATTGTGGTCTGAAACGGCGGCGGCGGCGGCTCGCCTGTGGTGGTGGCATGGATGTTTGGTTGATGTTGATGGTGGTGGATACAATTCGGTGGTGGTTGATGATTATAGAAAACTGGATAAAGAAAGTAACAAATTAATACATGAATTTTGTGATGTTTTTTTTTACAAATCTGAAAATATTATGAGAGAGAAGGCTAGTACTTGTTTCTTCATTTTATTAATGACGGTGGTTGTTGGTTTTAAGAGAAACTGTTGTGTGTGAGAGGATGTAAAAATATGTGAGAGAGAATAATACATGTGGGTCGCACTAACTGTTTTTACAATTTGAGTGTAAGGTACACAGTACTTTTCTGATTTAATTTTTGGGTGTGGGGTCCAATGGGAGTCTAAACCACACGACTCTATCGTTATTATCTCCTTAATAATTCACTATCAAGTTAAATGCCTAAAGCTAGAAGTCGATCAAGATTTATATTAAAGGAATCGTGTTAACCATATTTAATCTAATATACCACAAGTTTATTTATTTAGTGTAATGATTGTCTTATCTCGAGGCGGATATCATTCCTATACTAAGGAAGGACTTCTTCTTTAAACCTAGACACGTTAATCCTGTCACAATTAAACGCATCCACATAAAGCTTCCTATGTATTGATTATAATCTATCTTAGAACGCAATGATGATCTTACTATGTATTGTCGGTATTGTACAACAAGTGGTATCAGAAACACGGTTATTGTGATCTCCAAAGGTCGAGTGTTAGATCTAAGTTACGAGTTCGTCAAAATTTTGAAGTTCGGTTTTGCGATAGGTTGTAGCATAATTGATCGAGAAAATAAAAGGTTGAAGGTTCGATTTTTTTCTTGGAGTAGCGATATGCGACTCGAGGAAAAAGACCTTATAATAACGTGAGGGTGTCTTTGATTGTTTAATCAAAAGTTTTAGAATATTATATCACGTGGAAAATTATTTACTACAAAGGCGGTTTGGTTTATTCTAGTAAAAAAGGGTATCGACACATATAACATCGACTTTGATTAATCGATTTTGATGGGTTGTCTTAAAGGCGATTAGCTAGAGTGAAAGTTATAACGTTGTTTTGGGTTTATTGTGGTTCAAGTTTGATCGTGGTTTGCTTGGGTTTTCAAGTTAACGATCGGGTTGCTTGTTCAAAATCGAGGGTTAGTGTTATTCTAATTAATTCGATTTGCAAGAAAGGGTTTTTAGCAACAACGGGTATATTGCACACGGATTGTGAGGCTTGTCGGTAAAGTTGGTTAAGAAACAACTTGACAAGGTTTGTAGCAAGGTCAAAGAAGAATGGCTAGTTCGATAACTAGGTTTGACATCGAAATTTGATGGGAAGAATGACTTCGGGTTATGGAAAATAAAGATGCGTGCAGCGATGCTGCATTAGAGACATTACCCGCGGACATGAAAGCAGACGAAAAAGTTGCTTTGATGAAGAAGGCATACGGTACTTGATTTTATGCTTAGGAGACCATGTTTTAAGGGAAGTTACCAAGGAAACATCTATTGGAGAAATTTGGACAAAGTTGACTAGTCTGTATATGACTAAGTCATTAGCAAACAAACTGTATCTGAAAAATAAATTGTACACGTTCTATATAAGTCCAGGTACGAAGATCATATAGACGATTTTGATAAGTTGGTACTTGATTTGCTGAATATTGATATCAAGATTGAGGGTCAAGATCAGGCACTTATGTTACTTACGGCGTTGCCATCATCTTATGAAAAATTTATGAAGACATTGTTGTATAGGAGGGAATCCTTGACAATATAGGATGTTCCAGCAACTCTGAATTCAAGGGAGTTGAAGAAAAAAAACTGAAGGCACAAAGGAAGAGACCGGTGACGAGTTATATGTAAGGGAAAGGTCAGATCATTCAAGGAAAGCTCATTCTAATGGTAGTTCGTGGTTTATATCAATGGGTGGAACTGGTAAACTCAAGTGCTTCATATGTCATTCAGATAGTCATCTGAAGAGAGACTGTCCATTGAATAAGTCAAGTGGGTTCGTCAAGAAGGGTAAACATGACTAGAATTATGATTCTTCTAATGACGAAGGTAACACCTACTTTGGAGAAGCTTTGGTGGTAGTCAGGGAATGATGAGATGACTGAAATGGTAATGGATTCAGGTGGGTCTTATCATATGACACCTTAAAGGGATTCTGATATGACCTCAAGGATATTGATGGTGGTGCGGTTCGGTTAGGTGACAACAAGACATGGACTATCAAAGGGACATGGAAAATGAAGATATAGTTGCATGATGGATTAAACTTCCTACTGAAAAGATGTCAGGTATGTTCGAGGGTCAAGAAAAAGGTTGATTTCATTGGGTACTCTTGAAAAAGAGGGTTATACTGTGAAGATGCATATGGGTAGAATCAAGGTGATCAAAGGTTATCGGGTTATGATGAATGGGAACAGGTTGATAAATGTGTTTGGTTTGAGGTGGAACTATAGGGAGCTCAATGGGATCGTGAAGCTGAGGTTTTTCAGGTTAGTAACGATTTTGTTGCAGCGGCTTAAAGACGGTTGGAGCATAAACAACCTGAAGAAAAGACAAACACAGGCTGCTTGGTAAATGAGCAGGAAAAAGGTACACATTGATTTAAAGGTGGGGGCAAACATTTCGGTAACCGGAGTACTAGGTCAATAAGGTGCAGAGGGTAATGTTACCGAAAAGAAGAAGAAATGAAAGGAGTTTAATAAAGTTAATCAACGGAAATTACTTAAGTACAATGTCTGGTCGACTAGGTGGTTCTAATTCGAGGTTCCAACACCGGTAAAAGGTGTTGAGTATCGGTTATGTTTAAGTGTTACTCCTAAGGTGGAAATTGCTGGAATTTAGGAGCAAACTTATATATAGTTTAGGGACGTAATTATACTTTGTAATATATATTAGAAATAAACTAGTATTAGAAAATATTTAGGCTAATCTTTTAAGTTGGTTTATGAGAAGTTTCTTATTAGACTTAAAGAGGTGTCTACCCCTCATCTATATAAATAAGGATGACGGGATCCTAATTGAACAATTATTCTTCCTCAATGTAATATTTATTAGTGTTTTTAATAACAAAAATGTTATTTCCTCCTAAAAAACAACCTACAAATCTTCCTACTCACAGGATGCTGACAAGTGTCAGAACGAACGGTTTAGATGCGGAGAGAAAACTAGTGGAAAAAAATATTTAATATTATTGTGTGTGTAGAAGGATATGTAGGCATATGTTATAGGAGGATATAACAAAGCTCTTTTAATAAATGGGGTTTTAGGGTATACCGTGTGCATATATTTATCGGTTCTTTGTAGTCTCTCTTGTCCGCTAGTTGTGCTCGGTACAACTAGCGATCTAGCGTTCCATGATCAAACTTCGGGTTGTTGTCGGTATTGTACAACACATATTAATCAATACACAAACGTTATACGTACAACAAAGGTAAAATTAACAATGATACCAAATATTGAACGTGTAATCAAGGTAGATGAATTACAAGATGTTTTATATGGAATGGTGTTGTTTCTTGACCTTTTTGGCTTCAAAGATTCGAAATTTTAGGGATACAAGTTCGTCTTTTGGATAAGCACGCTACAAAAACGAGTTTGAGATTTCTTTATAAAGGGGTATTATAACCGACATGCATATGGCGTATGCATGAAACTTGAAATGTGGTACACGTTTATACTAAAATAACCTCTGACGTATATCCATAATCCCCCATACGGCGTATAGGTATTGACTATTGACGTACTGGGATTTATAAAACTAGGAGCCCATGATTATAATATTTTGGAATAGTCCTTTAGCAATTCCCCATAGAGTGTATCCTTATAAGAGCAAGGGGAACGGTCACGTTAAGCGTGACTGTTAGCCCTTTGGCCTGATAAAATCGTTGGCGCACCTATCGAACTTTTTACTAAAAGTGGTATACAACCTTTTGGTTACAACTATAATATAAAGGTGTATATATCATCGTCCTAACTTAAAACTTATTTAAAAAAAAATTATGAGTAAGAGAGTAGATCTTAGACAACATTTTTATTTTGGTTACAACCTTTTGCAATATTTTTATTTTTTTTATTTTTAAATAATTTATACTAGTACTACGTATTATTTTGATTGGAAATTTTAAATTTTAACATCAATTTGATAAAAGAAATAATAAGATGACAAACAATTCGATCATCACAACACGAAGCAAAGGTATATAATCATATATCATCATCCGTTATTCCTTCATTTAACTACTTATGAGTTAGTTAGGGATAGTTTGTTAGTTAGTTGCGAGTTTCTGTATATAATTAGCATTATAAATAGGCGTTCTCTTCTGTATTGTACTTATAACCTTATATTCTTATCTCAGTTCGGAACTTTGTTTTACTTATATATAACATAAGCGTTAATTTTATGGCTTATTTGGAGACATATGGGCTTATGTATATTTATTATGATAATAAACTTATATAAGCACACATGTCTCCAAATAATCTTTAAAAATTAGAATTTAAATATAGCTTATTTTCGGCTTATATAACATAAGCTCTAATTTTTTGGCTTATTTTGAGACTTAAGGGCTTATATAAGTTTATCATGATATACTAAACTTATATAAGCCCATAAGTCTCCAAATAAGCCACAAAATTGAAGCTTATGTTATATAAGCCGAAATAGACTTACGTTACATAAGCCAAACCAAACACCCCCTCATTTAGGAAGTTTACGATTATGTGATTTTAATATGATAATTTTTTTAGTGTCTAAAAAATAATTCAATTTGAACTTTGATACACTCACATCGAATTCTAGAATCGTTAATATTAACTGGTCAGTGCCAGCATTTTAGTGTGAGGTGACTAACTTTAAATTGATCATATATGCAGTTTTCATAAGATAATGGAATATCTAAACGTACGCTATTGCAAATTATGACCTCATATCATGATTAGCCATAAATTGAGTTGTGCGTGTTTCTAGGCAGTCTAGGTCGACAATTGGAGTCAATTTGACACTCCTTCGCCGTCTCTGATCCGAATGGGGTGCTTGATTTAATCTTTTTCCAACCCATTTATAACCTAAGGATTTATAGATAGACAATTTACTTTGTGGTATTGAAAGGGTACAAGTACGTGGATAGGTTATTAGCACTTGCATAAGTATAAGAGTTCTTTAAGGAAGTTAATGATTTTATGGCATGGTGGTCTGATATCTTCATCGTCATATTATGACTCGGCACCTCAGAGTTGCTCACTTATTATGTTCCATTTCGATACCAAAGTTTACTGGTTATAAGTCAATATTGCATACTCACGTTCATAAACTTTGTCTATTAGGGTTCATGTTAAGTTTTCTGCACTCCTACAAATCCTGCTCTAGACCACCTGAACTCTTTATTTTATCCAGGTGCAAACTGATCTACAGTTCTACCTGTCCGGCGGGTTATAACTTGGAAACATAGCTTTTACTGACTTAATAGTAGTAGTAATTTATTTGAGCTTAACACGCTTTTATAACTGAGGCTCAACTTGGAATGGAAGGCATAATATTGCACAGTGCATTCTTTTTATATTCTTTTGCCGTAAATTTACTTTGAAAATGGGTTCGTCGATGTGAAAAGGTGCAGACAAACAGCATAATGTCAAGTTAATACTCTCGCCTCCTTCACCAAAAGGAACTATAGGTTAGAACACCATTCACTGAATCGGTTGTCATATGTCCAAATAGTGTTTGGTCATATGTCAGGGGAACATGTTTTCTGTACTGACGATGAATGATACATTTGCATACAAACTTATAGTTTTCTTTCAGTTCAATTAGCTGGTTATGCTTCTTTCCCAACTTTGAATATGTTTCAACCTTCAAGATCGATAGTTATACGGAATAGCTCTGATCAGGTGGATCCGAATCATTATTTCTAGATAGAAATAATCACTTATATGTGCTGAACTTTATTGCTATATTATGTTGATAACTGGATAGCCTAACCCCATTCTTTATTGTAAGATAGTTAGATTGTATAGATTACACAAGCTGCATATTAGAAATAGTTTAGATAAGAGTTCTATGGCTTAGGATACGACTGATTTAATTCGATCCTGAGCGGTAACAGAGCCAGCGATGGACCAGGAGGATCTTTTATACTATGTAGGACTGCAGGAGTCCATCTGATCCACGAGAAATTTTAGAAGAAAGGTTTGCTTCCTTGTGCTTCAAGAGTGATTAATGTAGTTTATCTAAATTAACTAAAAAAATATTTTATACAGAAAACAAATAATCAGATAATACAAAGAATCAGGAACAAAATACAAATGGTCGTGTATGCATCAAATAAGGTGTAAGAATCACCTCCCACACTATAAACCCCCACCCCCGTGGTGTACTAAATGTCTAAATCCATCCTCGTATATAGCTTAGAAAAGGTCTGTCTGGTACTGGTATCAACTTCACAAACCAACCAATAGGCCACGATAAAGCTGCGATTGCTATACAAATTCCCCACTGCGTCCAATTTAGTCTTTCTGTATCTGCAAAGTTCTTTAGAAACTCGACCATCACAATTTGAAGAATGACAGTCACCCCAATAATTCCAATAAACAACCGGTTCTTGTGAAGTCCTTCAAAGACGTTCCTCTTTTCCAGTTTCCTTGAGTTAAATTCATTGAACACTTGGCAGAAAACAAAAGTATTGAAGATAATGGTATTCTTCACTCTCTCGTCCACATTAAAGATTGATTTACCTCTGAACTGGAAGGTCAACAGAACGGATATTTGAAACAGCGCCTGTGCCAATAAGTTTCTCCACATGACATTAGTGATAAGAGGCGCAACTCTACCCACCGGCGGTTTATGCATGAGTTCGTTAGTGGGTCGCTCTGTGGCGAGTGCTAGAGCACCTAATGTGTCCATAATCAGGTTGACCCACAATAGTTGAACTGCTGTTAATGGGACATCACCAGCAGAAACAGCTGCAACAAAGTTGATAACTAGAGCTGCAACATTCACGGTAAGCTGAAACTGAATAAACTTTTGAATGTTGTTATACACACACCGTCCCCACCTCAACACAACTGCAACAGAAGCGAAATCATCGTCCAAGATGACAATGTCTGAGCTTTCCTTTGCCACCTCAGTCCCTTGAATTCCCATTGAAAGTCCGATATCTGCTTCTTTTAAAGCTGGTGCATCATTTGTACCGTCACCTGTGACTGCAACCACATGACCTTTCTTTTTCAAGCACTGAACCATTAGAAGCTTGTCGAAGGGTGATGATCTTGCCATCACTTTGATACTGTCAACCTTTTCCATTCTCTCCTCATCTGTGTAATTACGAAATACCTCACCTTCAATAACTTCCTCTTTGCTAACCTGTTGACCAGCCTTAAGTATTCCGCATTCAGCAGCTATGGCTTTTGCTGTGAAAACATTGTCTCCGGTTATCATCTTTATCCCCACACCAGCTGACCTACAAGCGTCGATAGCTTCCTTTGCCCCAGGTCTACAAGGGTCCTTGATCCCAACAATGCCTAGCAATGTTAACCCTTCTTCTTTTAACGTTTTGTAGTTGGTACCATCTGCTGGAATCTGCATATGAGCGAAAGCAATGCACCTGAGGCTGCTTGCTGCCATTCCCTGGATTAAATTCTCAATTCGTGATTTATCTTCTTGATTTATAGACTTCATGATCCCGTCTTTCTGATAATAGTTTGAACACATTGCTAGTACCATCTCAGCAGCTCCTTTCCAGTGGACATGTACGGCGTTGTCTTCTTTTTTCATTACAGAAACCCCACTTCGTTTCTTCTCAGAGTTGAACGTTTCAACGTGAAGAATGGTAGAATCTTGTTTCAGTTTCTCCATATCCATACCTAAATTTGTGACCGCCCATGACAGTATTGCCTTTTCAGTAGGACTGCCGGAATATTCATGTGTGGTTCCTGAACTGTAAACGCTACCAGTGGTGTTTAAACCTACCCCTTGATGGTAAAGCTCTAGTACTTTTGCATCTACTGAAGAATCGTCTTCAATATTATCAAGCCCAACCCAAAATTTTGTAACTTTCATTTGATTCATAGTCAAAGTCCCGGTTTTATCTGTACATATAACAGTAGCCGAACCCATAGTTTCACATGCGGATAGCTTTCTAACCATAGCTTGATCAGCCATCATTCTCTTCATGGAATAAGCAAGCGTGAGTGTTACAGCTAGTGGTAGACCTTCCGGGATTGCCACCACGACAATTGTTACTGCCGCAGCGAAGATACGCGTAACAGAGTTGAGTATATCATTTGTACTGGTACGTTTCCCGTTATACTCGCGGTTCCCGTCCTCATCTTCTGTATTTCCGGTGAAATAACGAATCAACATAACCACAAGAACTAGAAAAGCAACTGCAAGACCAACCTTTCCGATTGAAGATGTGAGTTTATTAAGACGAGATTGCAGCGGTGTTTGCTCATCTGAGTCGCCCGTAATGGAACTCATCATTTTACCCCAAGCAGTGTTCATCCCTACTGATATCACCAGCATTTGACCATGCCCATCAGCCACTTTTGAACCAGAGAATAAAAAGGGATTATTGATGGCGTCAATGTCTATATGATCACTTTCACCCGTCATGCTTGACTCATCAATTAGCAAAGAATGTCCATTTATGAATAAACCGTCTGCAGGAACTTGATCACCTATGTTAAGAATTATGACATCCCCAACGACCACGTCGAAAATTGATATCTTTTGTCTCCTCCCTTCTCTTACAGCGTCTATCTGTATATTATTACTTATTTTTGACAACCGGTCAAATTGTTTTTCTTGTCTGAAGTTACTAACCGCAGATACGGCTATAACTAGTAAAACCGCCACGAAGATACTACCACCTTCATACCATCCTTCTTTAGCTCCCTCTTCTTTAATACCGAACCCCAAGGAAAGGGTGGCACATGCTAGCAATATGAGAATAGTAGGGTCCTTAAAAGCCTCCACCACAAAATAGAGAAAGCCTTTCGGGGGAGGTTTTTTATATGTATTGGAACCAAATGCAGTTTTCCGACTTTCAATATCATCGGTGATAATTCCGTGCTCAAGATTGGTGTGAAGAGATTTAGCCAAACCCGTGACACCATCATGGTCGTGAAGAGTTTCGAGATCTTTGTTTTTTACCATATTAGTGAGGTCAAACGGGTCAACGTTTGAGAAACGTTCACTATAGGCTTCAGGATTTGTAGCCTCTGGAAATATTTTAAGAGCAGTGTATGCTGGTGCTGCTACAATTTCAGAAATCGGGTAACGGGCCAATTTAGTGGAAACTTTGGCAACGGATAGCATAGTGTTTGAGAAATGAATAGAAAAGTAAGCTAGACGCCATCTTTTCTGGGCTTTCGTGAGTGCTATCGTGCTTATGTTATAGAGCAAGGCTCCAATGTCGTGTTGAATTTCACTAACCATTCTCGGGACTTTTTTCGTTCAGAATTTGAAATTTAAAAATGGAGGCAAAATGATTCTTAGTGTAGAAAGATGTGATAGATTGTTATTCTTAGAATTGCAGTCTGTAATCCTCTCTTATACCTGGAAAAACTTGATGCTTTTGGAAACTGCAACGAACTTACTCTTAAGTCTTCTTAATGAATAAGTATATTATTTAACACTAAATGCTTTTCCCATCACAATTTCTTATCATAATACAACATAAGAATGTTCAACAATTCGATCACACGCATCAACTATATAAGAATAATAAAAATGAAATGAGGTAATACTTACTTCATGGAATTTCAGCTGTGATCAAACAATATATGGCTATCTGTTTTTTTTACAAAAGTTAAAAGTTGTTCAAACAACCAATATCAATGTTGACCAAGTAATGCAGAACACATGATTAAAGCAATGTTTTGAAACCCGGTCGATCCGGCCGGTTCAACCGGTTGAACTGGTTCTAGCCGAAAAAAACGGGTCAAATTGACCCGAGTCTTATATATTAGAAACCCAGTGTGACCCGCCGGGTTTGAAGCGACCCGGGTCGACCTGGTTCGTGAGACCCGGCCGGGTTTTGATTTTTTTCGTTTTTTATTTTTTAGTTTTTCGTGTTTTTTCGTGATTTAATTAATGTATTTGCAACGTAACCTTGTTTTTACATGTTATATTTGTTAGTAATTAGGTTTTAGGCCAAATATATGAAGTATTAGTGATTGTTATATAAATATTTTTTGTAATATTAAAAATATATATACAATTTTTTTTAATAGAAAACTAGATCGATCTGACAGTCCGACCGATTGAACCGATGACCCGGCCGCTCGACCGAGTCGATTCAAAACCCGGGTTTCAAAACATCATTAAAGTTCCAAATAATCCTAGGAAATTATGCAACAACTCTTACATTTTTTTCTAATGGAAGTGCTTTTACATTTTTTTGCTTAAATTATGTTTAGTCTATATAAACACATAATTTCTAGACTTTTTGTATTTTATATTATATTAGTTTATTTAAAAGGATTGAGATCACGATCATGTTCTTTCATAATCAAAAAGAAAAACGAGTCTTTCGGTAGACTTTACTATTTTATTTGTGAGTGAATATTATCGGTTATTTACGAATCCTAAATAATGTCTAGATTGATTTTTAGTAGGGGTGGCAATCGAGTCGTATTCGTGTCAACCTGTTCGGATTCACGGGTTGACGTGTTATTATAACCTTAATCCAAACACGACCTATTTATTAATCGTGTCAAGAAACTTAACCGTAACCCACACTTGCATAACACGTCTTACTTGTTCTTGACTCGTTTAACTTGTTTAAGTAAATATGTCAAGTGATTAATAAGGTGATGTTTTGTCAATCTGACTAATTTATATGCAAAAAATGATATAAATATGTAAAAATAATAAACATTACAAATAGTTATGCAATAATTTCAATAATATATGAATTATAATGATAATTCACTTTTATTATTTTAATAAAATAAAATATATTTAATCCAAATCTACCACAAAATTAAAGTTATACGTAGTATATTTTATTTTCAAATGCTTATATATAATTTAGCGGGTTCACGTGTTGACCTGTTTAATACTTACTCAATCCAAATATAACTCAATTATTAAACAGGTTATACGGGCTAACCTGTTTTTGACCCAAACATGTTTATCCTCAACCAAACCTATTTAACTTTCGTGTCGTTTATCGTATCGTGTCAAAAATTGACATCCCTAATTTTTAGTGTGTTACTCGTTTCGTTTACATTTGACTAAATTTTTGTCTCTCAAAGTACTTTTGTTTTGGTAGCTATTGTTTTTGTACAGAGTCTTTAATTCGGTAAACAAAACTTTGACAGTTAATGAAACAGTTTGTTGCATCTAAAATAAATACTCGTATCTAATAAGTCGGCCAATGGAATTAATTATTAAGTAAACTAATCCAGCTAGAAATCGGACCGTGTCAAGAATGTGTTATCGACATATGTTACGATTTTGTTTCATTACCTAAATAATTAAGTTTGATCGACATCTTCATATTCCCATTTCTCTATCTACATCTATAAGACATAGATTGTTATTATAACTTGTTATAAAAGAAAAGTTGTATGTACATAGGCTGGTTCTTTGAATAGTATACACGTATGAAATTTCAAGTTTATCAATTTTATGATACTCCGTAGTATTAAACTAAAATGAAAAAGTGTTCATTTAGGTAACCTTGTTTCGCAAGAAACTATACGTAGATGAGAAATGATTATTACTTTTGTTTCAAGCAATCGTGAGTTTAGGAGTGGGTGGTGTCAAAGCCAGGTAAGATTTTGAAACTTTAGCACAAAAATTTTTGACACCACATTTCTGAGGTAATCGTTGAGGCCCAAAATGTGATGCTAACAAAAATTATTTTTTTTTAAACACAAAATAACTTAAATAAAAACTTTATTAAAACATAAAAAAAGAGTACATTAATTTTAAAACATAACAAAAAAACATACCGAAAATAATCACAACGAAAAGAAATAAACTAGTTCTCGGGAGGGTATACAATGCGCGAATCACATCTTTTTGACTCTCAATGATTGCCCGGTCCGAGGGACTCATCTTGATTGTGTTGATTTGAAGAATTTTGAAGTCCTCGGCCACCTTATGCGTGTTGAAGTAATTAAGTTTTGCATTCGCCTCACGCTCCATGATATAACAGTAGCTGAACCCATAGTTTCACACGCGGATAGCTTTCTGACCATAGCTTGATCAGCCATCATTCTCTTCATGGAATAAGCAAGCGTAAGTGTTACAGCTAGTGGTAGACCTTCCGGGATTGCCACCACGACAATCGTTACTGCTGCAGCGAAGATACGCGTAACAGAGTTGAGTATATCATTTGTACTGGTACGTTTCCCATTATACTCGCGGTTCCCGTCCTCATCTTCTGTATTTCCGGTGAAATAACGAATCAACATAACTGCAAGAACTAGAAAAGCAACCGCAAGACCTACCTTTCCAATTGAAGAAGTGAGTTTATTTAGACGAGATTGCAGCGGTGTTTGCTCATCTGAGTCGCCCGTTATGGAACTCATCATTTTACCCCAAGCAGTGTTCATCCCTACTGATATCACCAGCATTTGACCATGCCCATCAGCCACTTTTGAACCCGAGAATAAAAAGGGATTATTGATGGCGTCAATGTCTATATGATCACTTTCACCCGTCATGCTTGACTCATCAATTAGCAAAGAATGTCCATTTATGAATAAACCGTCTGCAGGAACTTGATCACCTATGTTAAGAATTATAACATCTCCGACGACCACGTCGAAGATTGATATCTTTTGTCTCCTCCCTTCTCTTACAGCGTCTATCTGTATATTATTACTTATTTTTGACAACCGGTCAAATTGTTTTTCTTGTCTGAAGTTACTAACCGCAGATACGGCTATAACTAGTAAAACCGCCACGAAGATACTACCACCTTCATACCATCCTTCTTTAGCTCCCTCTTCTTTAATACCGAACCCCAAGGAAAGGGTGGCACATGCTAGCAAGATGAGAATAGTAGGATCCTTAAAAGCCTCCACCACAAAATAGAGAGAGCCTTTCGGGGGAGGTTTTTTATAAGTATTGGAACCAAATGCAACTTTCCGACTTTCAATATCATCGGTGATAATTCCATGCTCAAGATTGGTGTGAAGAGATTTAGCCAAACCCGTGACACCATCATGCTTGTGAAGAATTTCAAGATCTTTGTTTTTGACCATATTAGTGAGGTCAAACGGGTCAACGTTTGAGAAACGTTCACTATAGGCTTCAGGATTTTTAGCCTCTGGAAATATTTTAAGAGCAGTGTATGCTGGTGCTGCTACAATTTCAGAAATCGGGTAACGGGCCAATTTAGTGGAAACTTTGGCAACGGATAGCATAGTGTTTGAGAAATGAATAGAAAAGTAAGCTAGACGCCATCTTTTCTGGGCTTTCGTGAGTGCTATCGTGCTTATGTTATAGAGCAAGGCTCCAATGTCGTGTTGAATTTCACTAACCATTCTCGGGACTTTTTTCGTTCAGAATTTGAAATTTAAAAATGGAGGCAAAATGATTCTTAGTGTAGAAAGATGTGATAGATTGTTATTCTTAGAATTGCAGTCTGTAATCCTCTCTTATACCTGGAAAAACTTGATGCTTTTGGAAACTGCAACGAACTTACTCTTAAGTCTTCTTAATGAATAAGTATATTATTTAACACTAAATGCTTTTCCCATCACAATTTCTTATCATAATACAACATAAGAATGTTCAACAATTCGATCACACGCATCAACTATATAAGAATAATAAAAATGAAATGAGGTAATACTTACTTCATGGAATTTCAGCTGTGATCAAACAATATATGGCTATCTGTTTTTTTTACAAAAGTTAAAAGTTGTTCAAACAACCAATATCAATGTTGACCAAGTAAGGTGCAGAACACATGATTAAAGCAATGTTTTGAAACCCGGGTCGACCCGGCCGGTTCAACCGGTTGAACCAGTTCCGGCCGAAAAAACGGTTTATATATTAGAAACCCAGTGTGACCCGCTTGGTTTGAAGCGACCCGGGTCGACCCGGTTCGTAAGACCTGGCCGGGTTTTGATTTTTTTCGTTTTTTATTTTTTATTTTTTCTGTGTTTTTTCGTGATTTAATTAATGTATTCGCAACGTAACCTTGTTTTTACATGTTATATTTGTTAGTAATTATGTTTTAGGCCAAATATATGAAATATTCGTGATTGTTATATAAATATTTTTTGTAATATTAAAAATATATATATAATTTTTTTTAATAGAAAACTAGATCGATCTGCCAGTCCGACCGATTGAACCGATGACCCAGCCGCTCGACCGAGTCGATTCAAAACCCGGGTTTCAAAACATCATTAAAGTTCCAAATAATCCTAGGAAATTATGCAACAACTCTTACATTTTTTTCTAATGGAAGTGCTTTTACATTTTTTTGCTTAAATTATGTTTAGTCTATATTAAACACATAATTTCTAGACTTTTTGTATTTTATATTATATTAGTTTATTTAAAAGGATTGAGATCACGATCATGTTCTTTCATAATCAAAAAGAAAAACGAGTCTTTTAGTAGACTTTACTATTTTATTTGTGAGTGAATATTATCGGTTATTTACGAATCCTAAATAATGTCTAGATTGATTTTTAGTAGGGGTGGCAATCGAGTCGTGTTCGTATCAACCTGTTCGGATTTACGGGTTATTATAACCTTAATCCAAACACGACCTATTTATTAATCGTGTCAAAAACTCAACCGTAACCCACACCTGCATAACACGTGTTACCTGTTCTTGACTCGTTTAACCTGTTTAAGTAAATATGTCAAGTGATTAATAAGGTGATGTTTTGTCAATCTGACTAATTTATATGCAAAAAATGATATAAATATGTAAAAATAATAAACATTACAAATAGTTATGCAATGATTTCAATAATATATGAATTATAATGATAATTCACTTTTATTAACTATAAAATAAAATATATTTAATCCAAGTCTACCACAAAATTAAAGTTATACGTAGTATATTTTATTTTCAAATGCTTATATATACTTTAGCGGGTTCACGTGTTGACCTGTTTAATACTTACTCAATCCAAATATAACCCAATTATTAAACGGGTTATACGGGCTAACATGTTTTTAACCCAAACATGTTTATCCTCAACCAAACCTATTTAACTTTCGTGTCGTTTATCGTATCGTGTCAAAAATTGACATCCTTAATTTTTAGTGTGTTACTCGTTTCGTTTACATTTGACTAAATTTTTGTCTCTCAAAGTACTTTTGTTTTGGTAGCTATTGTTTTTGTACAGAGTCTTTAATTCGGTAAACAAAACTTTGACAGTTAATGAAACAGTTTGTTGCATCTAAAATAAATACTCGTATCTAATAAGTCGGCCAATGGAATTAATTATTAAGTAAACTAATCCAGCTAGAAATCGGACCGTGTCAAGAATGTGTTATCGACATATGTTACGATTTTGTTTCATTACCTAAATAATTAAGTTTGATCGACATCTTCATATTCCCATTTCTCTATCTACATCTATAAGACATAGATTGTTATTATAACTTGTTATAAAAGAAAAGTTGTATGTACATAGGCTGGTTCTTTGAATAGTATACACGTATGAAATTTCAAGTTTATCAATTTTATGATACTCCGTAGTATTAAACTAAAATGAAAAAGTGTTCATTTAGGTAACCTTGTTTCGCAAGAAACTATACGTAGATGAGAAATGATTATTACTTTTGTTTCAAGCAATCGTGAGTTTAGGAGTGGGTGGTGTCAAAGCCAGGTAAGATTTTGAAACTTTAGCACAAAAATTTTTGACACCACATTTCTGAGGTAATCGTTGAGGCCCAAAATGTGATGCTAACAAAAATTATTTTTTTTTAAACACAAAATAACTTAAATAAAAACTTTATTAAAACATAAAAAAAGAGTACATTAATTTTAAAACATAACAAAAAAACATACCGAAAATAATCACAACGAAAAGAAATAAACTAGTTCTCGGGAGAGTATACAATGCGCGAATCACATCTTTTTTACTCTCAATGATTGCCCGGTCCGAGGGACTCATCTTGATTGTGTTGATTTGAAGAATTTTGAAGTCCTCGGCCACCTTATGCGTGTTGAAGTAATTAAGTTTTGCATTCGCCTCACGCTCCATGATATCCAATTGTGACTTGCGGTCTAGCTCGTAGTGTTCTTTCATCATTTGTTGATACGCTTCCGGGTTTGAACCCGAACTAGCCGTTGAGTTAGAGGAACGTTGACTTTTAGCAACACGATACGACCTGGCTGGCCATGGGACCGCGCCGGGACCGAAGAACTCGAGACCGTCCTCGGTAACACAAGACGGTTTCGCCTTTCTTAAGTCGGGGTTCTTCCACTTATGCTTGTCCTTCAAAAAATTTCAAGCAGACTTGTGCTTCAAAGTTAACCCCGTCATTCTTTTATAAGCTAGCTCAACCCGAGTCATAAACCCCTCATCGTTCTCCCCACTCATCAATTGCATCTCCTCAAAAAGATTGTTAAACTTTTTGATTTCATGATTCAACGGGGTCCCCTTACCCGTCATCATGTTCTTGGTGCGAGTCGGTAACTTTTTGGTTCTCGCAATCGCATTGTATGCGTCGGTTACCTTGTACCAAAAAGTATCTTTTTTTTACCCGCACCAACCTTAAGATCCTCGGAAATTTGTATGTAACATTCGGCCAAAAGATACTCCTCCACATTGGTTCATAAATTCCTAGTACCCGGACCGGCTTCCGATTCTACATTCGTCTTAGCCTTGCCCTTCCTACGGCGACCTTTCTTTGACTTTGGTGTCGAGATATTTTCTTCGTCATCTTCATCTACTAGATGATGGGATTGTTGGTCGGATTGTGGTGTAGGTTGTGGTTGTGAACCGATTTGAGCCGAAATTGTTGTTGTTGAAATTTCAAAATTTGTTCTTGTTGAAATTCCAAAAATGCTTAATTCTGACTGGGATAAAATGGCATATAGTTGAATTGTGGTTGAGAAGAGGATCCCAGATTCGAAGACGAACCGGGATTGTAGTTTGAAAATTGGTTGGAAGGATCGATAAGCATGTAGTTTGTCCAATTGGGACCCATTTTTAGTGAGTAAAATTGAAAGAGATTGTTAAAAAATGAGATAAAAAGTGTAAGAAATGAGTATAAAAAATTGGGTGAAAAAAGGTACTATAATTTATAGAGTGATTTGGGTTTTTTTTTTTGGAAAAAGATGAAAAATTTTAATTCCAACGACTACTTTTTTAAAAACCAACGGTTATATTTGATTTTTGGAAGAAAAAAACCCGAAAATTCTATCAGCTGGGCTGGTGTTCTTGGCGCGAGCCGAAGAGCGGTGAGCCAACGAAGGTCTGACACCAAAGGCTTACCAGCCATGCCAACAACCACCGTTCCCCTATCTTATAACTGAAAATTGAACCGAATAAGCCTCATTATATAACTTTAATTATTTATTACTTTTTTATATAAATTTTTAGCATAAAAAATATTTCAAACTTAAAATGTTATATCTAAGAGTTTTAATATTTATATGAATCCGGTTTCGGTTTGGATTTCCAGAACCATAAGCTAACTGAAAAACGAGCGTTTAATTTTGTTCGGTTTTTGAAAATTCGGTTCAGTTACATATTTTGCTCAGTTATTTTCGGTTTTAGTTTTCGGATATTGCCCGAACAATACAAGAGTTTCTGCTGAAAAGTTCGGAAAAACATTTTTTTGATTAGCAACAGGTTATGAGCTGTCAAGTGACATTTATGAGTTGGAATTAGTGACGTGGCAAGAGTGCCATGGATTAAATCAAGTGACGGGCCCCAGTTTCTTTTTGCATGGCAGTTGAGAGCAAACATATATATATATAAAAAACTCGACCGCATACCCAATCAATTCACCTGCTAATGGATCGATCTAGGTAAACCACTTGTTTTGTATGAATTGATTTCATAATTCAAAGCTTTATATGAACGATTGAATTAAGTTGTTAGCTGGAATACGTGGACACGATTTTAGTGTTTATTTTTCATGTTTTTGCGGTGTTAATGTTAATTTATGTAAACAGAAGCAACCATAGTGCTGACATAATTCATGTTACGTCTCTTGATGTGTGTTTTGCCTTGTTTATGTTTGCTGCTGCTCAATTATCGTCTTTGACATGTTTTTAAAAATGTGTTTTAACTCGTGTATCCGATTTTGTTATCTTAAACATGTTTTTCTAACCTTTCCCCTGTTTAAGGCATTTTTTCAGATGAAAACTGTCTTGTGGTTTAGATAAGCTTTTTATTGTGCCTGATTATCCATAGAGTTTTATTCTTAGGCGGCGCTTGGTTGAACTGACGGGAATGAGAATGGGTAATGGAAAGGAATGCAAAGGAATGCAATGAGCATTTCCTAGTATTATCATTACCATTATTAGTGCTTGGTTAATATAACTTCTGGTGGTGATTGGAGATGGTGGCAACAACGGCTAGGGTGATAGTCAGGGTCGCGACGACGACGATGTTGGTAGGGAAAGCAATTAATGGAAATTAGTGGCGGTTAGTGGTGGTTGAGGACGACAACCACTACAACAGACAACTACGAAATTATGGTAGTCAGCAGAGGTGGCGATCGGAGGTGGAGGTGGAGGTTGCGGTAACGGCCATGATCGGTGGTTTTTTGTTGGTTGACGGTTGGTGGTTGCGATAAGCGGTTGTGGTAGATGGTACATGTAGCGACGAGATGGGGAGGTTGTGGTGTGGGTGATGATCGGCGGTGTGGTGGTGGTAGTGGTTGCGCCATCGATAGCCGTGAATGATGGTGGTAGATTGTGGTGGTCGTTGGTGGACATATATACACTTGAATCCATGGTGAGGTGGTAACGGCCGTTGGTAATAGCGGTGGTGGTGGAGGTGGCGACAGAGAGCGGTGGTGACGTTGGAAATGTGGTGGTAGCAACAATGGTGGTCATTAGTGAGATATTGGTAGGGGAAACAACTAATGGAAATTAGTGGCGGCTAGTGGTGGTTGAGGATGGCAGCCATTGCAACAGAGATTGCTGACTTGTAGTATTCGGCAGAGGTGGCAATCTGAGGTGGAGGTGGTGGTAACGGCGATGATCGGTGGTTTTGGGGTGGTTACTGACGGTTGATGGTTGTAATGTGGAAGTTATGATAGATGGTTTAGGTAGCTGCGGGATTTAGAGGTTGCGGCGATGGTGATGAGCGGCGGTGTGGTGGTGGTAGCGGTGGCGCCATCGGTAGCCATTAATGATAGTGGTAGAGTGTGGTGGCGGCATCCGTACATGTGGTGGTCGTTGGTGGACAAATACACACTTGAATCCATTGTGAGGTGGTAGCGGTCAGTGGTATTAGTGGTGGTGGCGGCGGAGAGTGGTGGTAACGACAATGCTAGTGGTCAGTGATGGTGGTGGTGGTCGCTAGAGACACACATACCTGAATCTATTACCTCAAATCCTTTACCCCCAATTTACACGGGAATGGTTTATTACCCAGTAATGAGTAATAATTACTTATATTTCTAATAGCCAAGCATTAGTAATCATTATCATTCCCATTCCTTACCCCCTAAAACATCTAAGCATTAGTAGCAAAGAAAATACATTATCTGTTATCTCACTCTTCTTTTGTGAAACATCTTTTTCAACCAACTACAAACTAAACTTATCAACGACTAATGCCTTTGTTTTATGTTCTGACAGGCACACCACATCCGTTTTCAATATGACGAAACCTAAGAATGCATTGAATACTAAGAATGCATTGAAACCTGTAGATGATGGTGAGCCTCAATTCCTCTTCAAATCCTGAAAACTATAAATTTAGGAATTGTTTTTTTCAAGTAAAATGAGTATTCAACTTAATACTCATATTTACACAGTATTACTCCACATCAGACATTAGATTAGATAGGCATATTATTCGAAACGCCAGATTTTACATTTTGAGATTACACATGAAGTGCGGCTATAGAAAAACTAAAATCTTAATGATGTAAATTGAAGGTTTACTAAAAAGGAAATGGACTAACCAAGTCAAAAGTCATCTTACGTGTAATTAACTACAATTTTTCACTTTGCTAAAACACAATTTGATTAGTAATGTGCTATTATGATTTTTTAGTTCTCACAACACTGATTGTAATCCTTGGCTTCTTGGAATATGTAGAGACTGAAAAGAAAAAGATGGAAGAGGCTAAAATAAAAGCAAAGTTGGATGAACTAAAAGCAAGGAGGAGGCTACTAGAGCTGAGGATAGAATGGGATAGTAAACATCGAGAGTCATTAGGATTAATATGAAACAATTTGGGGTCGGGTCGAGTTGAGCTCAATTAAATCAACCAATTTTCCAATGTACACTTATGTTTCTTCATAAAGTATCTTAGTTGACAACATTTATATTTCGTATTCCGTGGTTGCTTTCATTAAGGAGAATGTAGATTTTTTTTAATGACTTGATTGAAGTAATAATGCTCCTTACTAGCAGCTACAAATCTTGAAATGTGAAAAGTTGAAATCAGTTTTGAAACTATATGTTACGTTTAAGACATCCATTCCAATACTGTATAATTAAAACTGTTATTCTGGTCTAAGCTCGATTATATACATATCTTATTCATGGTCTAATGAAATCAATATGACAAAAAGCTCGAGACATTTCAGTATAGTTTTTCACAATCCGTAAAGGTAAATGACCTGGTGTTATTATCACTCACTTGTTAACGACACTGCAACACTTACTGCGTTGTGTACATTTTTATATAGAAAACTCATTATGAAGTCCAATTTGATTGAACATAGCTCGATGGTTTTTTATACAACACAACTGTTTTGAATGTATGCATGACATAATGTAGTACTAAACAATTTATGCCACTTGTTTTTTTATATCTCTACTACTCGTGCAAATGGTGTGAATAATGTAATGAGTGGATCCGCGAACTGGACGTCCATTTTTGCCTCTAAGTGAATCAGGCCTTAAACATATTAGTTGTTATCTGCTTGGCTCTTCTCTACGGCTTGATCGAGTTTTGTTGATATGTGTTGCAAAATTGAAGAGCACTACAAGTATGTACAAAGATTAATTGAAACTAGGTACGCATACAAGAAATAAGTGATTAGAGAATGGTAGGTTTAACGAGTGCTACTGATAGAGTAAGGATAAAGTGCTAGATTTCACAAATTGTTGACCTCAAGTTATTTGAATATAAGCATGGCTATTTTTAAGAGGATCTATACTAAGCGGGCACTGCTATATACTAGAATATTAGCATGATTTTGTTTTTTATAAATACTTGTAGTAGTTCTGTTGTATTCATGTCTTTGCAGATCCATGAAACTGCTGTTTGATTATTCAGCCGATGTCATAGTCTAAGCTTGTGAACAGAAGTCAAATGTCATTGACTTTTCTAATGATCAGTTGATTAATGATTGTCAAATTAAAATGTGTACGAAATATAATTTTTATTTTTTTTGCGGTTTTCTGAGATAACGGGGTGCTTCAAACCTTAAAGCTATTAACTACTTGGAGCGACTTCACTATGTTTTTTTTCAAATAACCTGATTGGTGTACTATGTTATTAAATGTCGGATCCTGCTAAACACGCAACTCATTAACTTAAAGCACTCGAGTATTCTATCGTGTTGACAAACTGCATTATGAATGCCATTGTGAATTGTGATCCCGTCTTAAATATATTTGAATTTAGTTGCCCATGTTTATAGGCAATGCAAGTCGATACTTTGACACAGATTCAATTTTGATAATCATGTGTGTGAACTATGGAAGTATTTTGAAAGCAGCTATAAGCTAAGGCTTCATAGCTGGACATATTACTTAATTTTGCAGCGTTACAAGTAGTTAGATAGTTTTTTTTGCAACACTTACAAAAGCTTAAATAAGAGTACTATATAGAAGTTATGTTTTTTTTAATTCTATGACATTATGGCTTGCCATTCTGTTTTCTAATTCTTTCCTAGTGACTTGGTTCTAGAGATTTATGTTGTTTCATTTGAATACCAAGCTTCACCCATCAATAGTCAACATTGTAGCTTTAGACCTGTCGTTATCTAATTTGTCATCCGATTTTGCTCTTATGACATGGTTTTTCATAAAACCTTTTCTGAGTCTACATATTGTTCGTGTATGTCCTCGGCCAAAGGCCTCCGGACATGCAGTACTCTCAGGACAAAGGCCGAAGGATCCATAATTAATGAACTACTGAGAAGTAAGCATTTAATGCCACAAACCTAGGAGCTGACGAAAAGAAAAAGCAGGCCATCATATTATCTAGTACGCACCATTCGGCCCAGCAGGTAAAACGCTACACCGCCGCCGTGGGGAACAAATCCCTCGATTAGTGAGAAAGATCTTACCTCGAGCTTAGAACCTAGTCTATTGATGTGATTAGACATCCATGTACATTTTATGGAGTAGTATAAATACTCCTCACATTTAATACACATACAACTCAACTTAGCTTACTTACTGCCATTGACATACTTTACATTTATACTAACCTCTGGTATTCCACACAGGACACCATCCACGTGATAGTTACTTATTCTCACGCTAGAGCTTGGTCTCGGGTCAAAGGTGGGACGAGGCTAACGTGTGTTGTCTTGTGTTTATAGGTTCAATACCAAGATACATTCTATATCATAACCATGACCGAAGGGAGTTCACTCGAGTATCTCCAGCCGAGGAATTTTGCTTCAACATTTGGCGCCATCCGTGGGACCTTAAACTCGAATCTCCATAAACAGCTACCTATGGCAGAACCTTCGGGAAGAGGGTCCCCTCTACAGTTTTCCCCAGATCGTGAACCAACAACCACGGGGGAGGAGGCAGAAACGCCTTGTAACATACAAGAAAAGATCTTAGAGAGCATGAGCGTGTTGCAAAGTTTGGTGGAGCGTCACAACGCTATAGCCAAAAATCCGATTTCGCCAACAAGATTGGTCTTCGAGGATGAGACCCGTGATGCACAGAAGGATAAAAGTGAAGCACAGAAAGATGGAGTTGAGGCGCACAAAGCTCGCAAAAATACTGATGCTCCTATAGATGAACTACAGAAACCTTTTAAGGATGTTATCGCCTCACCCTTCACTAAGAGAATCATAGAGCTCTCCTCGCTGAAACACATACTACCCGCAACCATCAAGCTATACACCGGGGAGACCGATCCTAACGATCATATTACCCGTTTCGCCGGAGCAGCCAAATCGGGAGAATGGCCAATGCTGATATGGTGTAGATTCTTTCAGCAGACGTTAGATGGAGCCGCAGGGGCTGATTTGAAAGGCTACCGCGAGGAAGTATAGATAACTGGGATGATTTGAAAGACCAATTTTTAGAAAGGTTCTCGCTAAGAAGAAAAAGCCTCAAGAGTCCGATGGAGATCACTACTATTATCCGGAAAGCACATGAGTCTCTAGCAACGTTCAAAGAACGATGGACAGACGAAGAAAGTTACATCCAGGGAGTCCATGAGGTAATGAAAATATCAGCCTTTATAAACGGAGCTAAGTGCCCAGAGGTATCCCATCGATTCTCCGACGATACTCCAAAAAGGTCACCGACATGATGCGAAGGGTAGATGATTTCATCAAGTCGGAAGAAGTTTTCAGAAACACAGAGTTGCCGCAAGGAGAAGCTGGTGACAGGAACACCAAATTTAATAAGGAAGATAAATACCCCTCCTCCGGATCGCGTGGACACAACAGAAGCTGACAAAGAAATGACTACAGGTCTAAACCTGCGTTCTCTCGATATGTGCCACCAACAAATCAAAACCCTACAAGGAGAAGTCCATACCAGCGTCCCGGATTGGAATCGCTAACCAAGTTTCCCAAGGAGATCCTAGCAACTGGGCTGTAGTTACAGTTACCGCAACCTCCCTCAACCAAAGGCATCGTCAGACCGAAAAATATGGATAAGTACTGTGATTATCATGGGGAGAAAGGTCACCTCACTAATGATTGCCATCAATTGAGTAAGCAGCTAGAGGCGGCTTCAGAATCCGGCAAGATAAATCACTTAGTCAAGGACCTGCGAGGTCGCGTAAACAAAGGCAATCAAGGAAGGGGAAGCGAGGATTACAAAGGAAAGACGATAAATATGCTAGAGAACAGACATGACCGGATGAAGAGAAAGGAGATATCCAAAATCAAGGTAGACTAAATGAATGCCCCCATCACGTTCCCCCGGTAACCGACGCAGAAGCTTCGAATGACCCTTTAATATTCGAAGCCAAGGTGGAAGGATATTGGGTAAAAAGAGTGTTCATCGACGAAGGGGCCGTAATGCAAGTTATGTTTGAACGCTATTTCTTAAGTTTGGAACCCGCCATTCGACAAAGATTAACCCCCAACCACGCGAAAGTGTTAAGTTTTTTCGGGGAGGAAACCACACCCCTTGGAAAATTGATTTGGAAGTAGATTTTGGGTCACACGACCTGATAAGAAGGACAATAATGAGCATCACCGTAATTAGAGCACTGTCGCCATATAACATAATACTAGGAAGGACCGGAATCCGGGAGCTAAGGGTTGTACCTAGGGGTGTGATTCGGGTTGACCCGGTCGGGTTCGGGTCAACTCGGGTCGGGTCAAGTCGGGTCAAGGGTAAAAAATATATAACCCGAACCTGAGCCTAATTAGAACTTGGGTCACTCGGGTTCGGGTCAATTCGGGTCGGGTCAACTCGGGTCGGGTCAACTCGGGTTCGGGTCAACCTGAGTTTAAGGAAAATGTGTAAAAAGTGGCTAAATTAAGTACTAATATAATGTAAAAAATGTAATTTTAGTCGGGTCAAGTCGGGTTGGTCGGGTTCAGGTCAAGTCGGTTCGGGTCAAGTCGGGTCAAGGGTAAAAAATATATAACCCGAACTCGAGCTAATTAGAACTCGGGTCAATTCGGGTCAACCCGAATTGACCCGAATACACTTTTGGACCCGAGTGACCCGACCCGAATATGATTATTCGGGTTCGGGTTCGGGGCGGGTTCGGGTCGGGTCAACTTTTTCGACACCCCTAGTTGTACCCTCCATGGTACACACGACTATGAAGTTCCCCACTCCCAATGGAGTAGCAACCATGAGATCAAAGGCTAGGGAAATCTATGAATGCAGAGTATTCGAAGACGGACAGAAAATAGAAAAAAGAGAAGGCAACTGTTGTAGGGAAGGCATTAGACAAGTGGCTCATCCACGAAAAGTTTAACCAACAAGAACAGAAGGCAGGTGGAATGACAGAATAAATCATAGTTCATCCAGGATATCTGGAACAATTAGTCACCATCGGAAGATTGTTCACTAAAAAGTGCTGACTGCAACTTATAGATCTATTAAGGATTAACTCCGATGTATTTACGTGGGAACCCTCAGACATGACCGGAGTCCCTAGAAGGGTCATAAAACATTCTTTGAATGTTGACGTAACAGCAAATCCAGTAGCGCAGAAAAGAAGGACCTTAGGGGGAAAAAGCCAAGTGGTCAAAAGAGATGTTGCAGAACTAGTGAAGGCAAGCATTATACGACCGGTGAGATATCCTAGGTGGATTTCGAACACGGTCTTGGTAAAAAATCTGGATGGTGGCTGGCGAATGTGCATAGACTTCAAGAACCTCAATTCTGCCTGTCCGAAAGATTACTACCCCTTGCCAGATATAGATGTCAAGATAGGAGCAGTCATGGGGTACAAGTTCAAATGCTTCTTGGACGCGTATAAAGGATACCAGCAAGTACTCCTGGACAAGGATGATGAAGAGAAGACAACATTCTATACTGATGAGGGTACGATTGCTACACAAAGATGCCCTCGGCCTAAAAAATGTCGGGGCCACATACCAAAGATTGGTGGATTCAACATTCCGCTCACAAATTGGGGTAAACCTAGAAGCATACGCATATGACCTCATGATCAAGAGTAAGACCGAAGAAGAAATGCTTGTGGACATCCAAGAAACCTTCGACAACCTGAGAAGAATTAACATGAAGCTAAATCCGAAGAAATGCTCGTACGGTGCCGAAGAAGGAAAATTCCTCGGTTACATGGTAACCTCGGAAGGAATTCGAGCCAATCCGAAGAAGACAAAAGCAATCACCGAGATGAGATCTCCCAAAACGTGGAAGGAAATGCAATCCTTTAGTGGGAAGTTGGCAGCGCTGAACCGGTTCTTGTCATGGTCAGACGAACGATTTATGTCGTTCTTTGAAACATTGAAGAGCATTACCAAGGACAACAAAGAGCAATTCCGTTGGACAGAAAAGGCCGAAGAGGCCTTCCAACAACTTAAGAAGGTAATTCTGAAGCTCCCATTACTCACCTCTTCGGTCAAGCGTGGGATACTATATGTATACCTGGCCGCATCCAAAGAGGCAGTCAGCGGTGTGCTTTTGGTTGAACGGAATGAAATTCAACTACCGGTGAGATATGTAAGTCGAACGCCTCATGACACCGAAAGGAGATATGTCTAACACCCCCAAATTACATGCGCAGTGGAAATACATAATTTGGGTGCTAGGAAGTTATCATCACACACTAGTCATACATAACGACTCAAAAGAGACGTTGAAAAGTTTACATTTATAAAAATGTACAACAACAAAGTATAATTAGTTTTTCCAATCCAAAAGTACAACAAAGAGCATCTAGGTCCCCACCGAATCTCAACCAAATATCTAAATCCTTACATTTTTAAACAAAATAAATTTAAAATTTTTAAACAACAGGGAGGAAAACATAATAGACCACAAAAGCCACACCAACTTTCCATTGCATGCTCCGCCACATCCTAGTCTTGATTACCTGAACACATGCTTAAAAGGGTCAACAATAATGTTGAGCGAAATCTATAGGTTTTACAATCACATATGAACATAAGAGTATACAATTCATTCACGATCATTCATAGAATTGTCGATTAAACAATCTATTATTCAAGGTTGTTATCTTTAGCAATAGCTAATAATTGTGTTTGAGCTCATGACATCGAGCCGTTAACTAATTAGTCACCCGCGCCAAATGCCGACGTAACTTATATGAAACCATTTCCCCTCTAAAGGCATTAGTTGTAATTAATCCTTATTTCTCATACAAAATATCTGTACGTAGAGGGTACTCAACGTACAACTCTCGTATCAAATTGGGTCGTCAACCCCGTAGTACCATAAATTGTATAAGCGGCTATTTCCAATTCACACAAGAATTAGACAATAACTAACGGTTCATGAAATTAGGGACTTTTTGCAACTAGGTACTCAACACAATTCAAGGCATCATCTGGGTCCAACAATCATTCATGACTTATGTCCATTTTCATTTAAATAGCATGTATCCCCCTCGCGGTAAAAATAATTTGAAATACAGTAGAAAGAGAGGCTATAGACTCACCTTATGTAGAAGTATTAGTCGAAGTAACGGATGACGATCACCGACGATGAGGATGCCCGGGAAATTCAATCACAACACCTAACGAATAAAAGCGAAATGAGTCAACTCATTTATAAACCATTAGGTACTGTATAATACTTAAATATAGTCAATTGTAATAATTACAAACTCCCGCCAAGCGCAAACAAGTGATAGTTACTAGACTGGTACCATTTATCTAAGTAACTAAAAACGTTGCTCATTTTATAATTATGCCGGTACTTACCAAAAGTATGGGCTGTTTTCTTATACTTAGACATCACCATAAATTATGAGAAAATTTATAAAATTCACTTATAACCTATCTATAACCCATATTAAATTTCATAAAAAGTTTTCACTTTTAAGATTTTCTGCTCGACACATTTCTAAACTTAAATTTTCGGACAGTTTTGTACCTTCACATTGTAAGACTTCTTTGACACATTTAAAATGTAACACTTGCTAATTTGACTCCTAAGTCTAAAAATAGACTCAAAAAAACAGGTTTCTAGCTAAAGAACAACTCTCAACTCTTTTTAAAACTCTAGTTATAGTCCCCGAGATTTGACCTAAAATCGAACACAATTTCGGATTATGTCGACTTTCATCTCCTGGTACACACGAATTTTCAAACTAGCGTAACTTTTGACTCGTTAGGAGTTAAAAGCTCTATCATATATCAAAACAAAGCTTGAGAAAAGCTCTTCAACTACATCTAATCCTTATAACCTGGACTTAGACTTAAGACTACTAAAAATGACCTTAAACAATCTGTTTGAAAAAGACATTTTAAAACTCAAATCAAATCACCATTTCAACCAATTCCAACAACTCTTAGACCTATAATAACATCACATGAGCATCCTAAATCATCCTAAACACCCTATATCACTTGTATGATCACTCATTCACAAAACTCCATTTTTAAACTAAACATGCAATATGTTTTAATCATTCAAAAACATCATAAACATCATTATAAACGTAAACCCACAACATTTTTTGATCAAAACCAAAATTAAACACCACCCCCTTTTGGGCCGTGGGCTTCAAGAACAAAAACAAATTTTATTTTTTTTATTTAAGCTAATTCAATCAATATCGCATGTTCATAAACACTCAAACCAAACATGCACATACTTTAATTGAGTCAAAACCCACTTAATAAAAATCAAATTTTTTGTGAAAATTAAACCAATGCATGTATGTAAATGATGGATTAAATTACTCACAAGGATGAAAGAAAGGTGGGTCTTGGTTTATTTTCTTCCAAAACAAAAGAAAAAAATCAAATGACGGTGGTGGTGGTGTTGCTATGGCCGGCGGCTTCAAGAGAGAAAGAAAGAGGAATTTCTTTTTGAAATGAAGTTGTGTGTTTGTTTTTCCTTCTATCTCTTTTTGTAAAAATTAGAGGGACCTCCTGGAAATTTTAGTATTCTTTTGGCCTTAAATTTAAACGATACTTTTAAAATGCGGGAATCGACTCACTAGTCGGTTTTGAAATTCTGCGGGAGTCGGGGTTCGTCCCGGCTTCTTAAAACATATTCATACGTTTATACTAACACAAAATAAAGTAAGAACGGTTCCAAATCGACTTATCACGTAAGTAAAAATAAAAATCTCAAAAAATCAAATATCGATCAATCGATAATAAAATATAAATTTTTGGGCATCCCTCGGTATCGCGATCACTATCGATTCTTCTTAAATCGTCAAACATCGAAATTTAGTCTCGTTTATCGGTTACAACTTAAACCGTCAAATAATTCCACGTTAAAATTTTTTAAAAATTTCAAAAATATGCGTAAAATAGGATAAAATAATGACCTCGGTTTTTGGGGTGTTACAATATGCCCCTCTAGAGAAATTAGCCTTAGGGTTGTTGCATTTATCACGAAGGTTGAGAAGATATTTTGAAGCTCATGACATTCACGTCATAACGGACCAACCTTTGAAGCAAATATTAAGTAATTCTGAAGCTTCAGGAAGGCTGGCAAAATACTCAGTCGAATTGGGAACATATGAAATTCCTATGTACCCCGGAACTCAATCAAAGGGCAAGTCTTAGTCGATTTCCTAAACGAAGCCCCGCTAGAACATCAACAGGCCGCAATAATCTACGAAATATCCGAGGAGGAGGAGCCCGAAGCCCAATGGACGCTATACACAGACGGGACTGCAAACATCAAGGGTGCCAGTGTCGGACTAACTTTGATCAATCCAGAAGACGTTGAGTTCACATATGCATTGAGGTTCAATTTTAATTGCTCAAACAACGAAGCCGAGTATGAGGCACCACTAGAAGGCCTTCGTTTGGCTGAAAGGATGGAAGTAAAAAAGTTGCAAGTTAAAGTCGACTCGAAGCTGGGCGCTTATCAAATCAAAGGTGAATTCGAAGCGTGTGATAACCGGATGATCAAATACCTAGCAAAGGTCAGGGAACGATTAACCACTTTCACATAGTTTAACATCGAGTGCATACCTAGAAACAAGAATCAGAAGGCCGACGTGTTAAGCAAGCTTGCTTTGGTCGCATTCAATCACCTCACCAAGGAAGTATTAGTGGAGGCCCTCGAGGCAAGATCAATTGATGTCCAGGAAGTCAATGATATAGTCGAGGAAGAAGGAGAATGATGGATGACACCAATCAAAAAATGTCTGGAGGAAGGAATATGGTCGTAGAATTCGGACGAAGCCAGGAATCTAAGGATGAAAATACCCCAGTATACCATTAAAAACGGAGTCCTGTTCAAGAACTCATATCTGTCACGAATGCTAAGGTGCGTAAGACCACTCCAAGCAAAATACATCATCCGAGAGGTTCACGAAGGTGCTTGTGGTATGCATGCCGGGTCAAGGTCAGTTGTGGCAAAAATAACGCGTCAAGGATACTTTTGGCATGCATCAGGATGCGTGGGATGAAATATCTAAGTGTGATTCTTGAAAGATACAAGGCCCCATACCAAGGCTCCCAAAGACGAAGCACACTTCGATAACATCAACATGGCCTTTCTATCAATGGGGAATGGATATCTTAGGACCCATCTCCGGAAACGCTGGTAATATCAAGTTCATGATTGTAGCTATTGATTACTTCACCAAATGGATTGAAGCCAAACCAGTGGCCAAGATAATTGGCAAAGAGTTCAAGAAGTTCGCTTGGGAAAACATTGTCTGCAGATATGGATTGCTTGGAGTCATAGTGACTGACACGTGTTAGCCTCAAATATTAAGTCAAACAAGAATGTTAGGTCATAGATTTTTATTGTAATATTTATTAGAACGTTGTAATAGTTAGTTAAAATAGTTGTGATATTACGGGCTTGATGGCTAGCTTAAAAGGCCTCTTTCAAGGTACTAAGCATTTATTCAAGCCCGACCCAAAACAATATAGTCCATTAGAGAGCCCGCATGTGGGTGGACTATATAAGCACCCTCCTAGCATGTTAGGAGGGTGGATGTTCTCATAATTCTTAATCTAATCTTACCAAGTTAATCACCTCCTTCTCTCTACTTTCTCTCTCTAGAATCCATCTTATTTTCTTCTTTATTTCTATCTTATATCATCTAAATCTATGGGATAACATTTGGTATCAATCGCCACGGGGTAGATTAGTGATTGGTTGTTGTTATTGGTTTGATTTGTGTGATTTAATCATAAATCATCACGAATTATTTTTTTAGTGTTTTTCGAGCTCTAAATCTTGATTTAAATCTCCTACAAAGTTATGGTAGGGATTTAGATTAGTTATTGTGATTAAAATCACAAGTTTCTAGGGCGTTTTGGATTGATTTTGGGTTACGGTTTGTAAATAGTTGGTTTGGTTTTAGCTTTGAGGATTGGCTGTTATTCCTTTCGTAAAAGGATTTTAGAATTAGCCTGAAAGTTGCCTGATACACGGCTTTTGACACCCTATATAAAAATTAATTAAAGTTCGTTGTGTGGTTCTCTTCGAATTGAAAAACTTATTGTTTAATGTGTGACTCAGTTGAACTTTGGTGAAATAAAGATGTGTCGTTGTAGTTTTGAAAATAAAAGGTGCAAAACAATTAAAAGTGCAATTAAAATAAATCTAAATCTAATTAAAATAAAGTGCAAGTATTTAAAAGCGCGACTAAAATTAAAGGGCAGTAATGTAAATAACGCAAACTTAAATCTAACTAAGGCAAACTTAAAACGCAACTAAAACTAAATCTTAAACTAAGGCAAATAAACTTAAAGTGCGATAAAGGAAAAAGGCGGGAAAAATAAAAGGCAGAAAATTAAAAACTGAAATTCCCTATCCGGAATAAATCTCCTATTCGGAATAAATGCTACTCGGAATAACTGTCACCTATTCGGAAAGATAGCCCTATTCGGAATAATTGTCTACTCGGAAAGAATGACCCTATGCGGAATGTGCCTCCTATTCGGAATAAAAGCTCTATTCGGAATATCTGTCCCTATTCGGAATAATGCCCTACTCGGAAAAAGATGCCTATTCGGAAAGTCCAATCTATTCGGAAAAAGGGCCTGTTCGGAATACTAGTCCTATGCGGAAAGTTAACCCTATTCGGAATAACTTCCTATGCGGAAACTTTGGCCTATTCGGAATGTTTGGCCTTACTCGGAATAAATAATATTCCGTATAAACCTGATTGCCAAATCCTTACTCGGAATAAATGATATTCCGCATAGACCACAAACTGACAAAACCTCTATTCGGAATAACCTGGGCTCGAGTCTGGGAAATACAGTAGCAGTAAGCCTAAGAACAAGGAAGGATGAAAAGCACGGATCTAATAGAAACTTAGCCAAATCAACAAAAAGATTTAACCAAACTAATAAACAATCAATCCAAAACAACAAATCAAACAATAAAGATCAAGATAATCAAAACCACTTTAATCAAATCAACCAAAAATAAAGAACTTGAACATAAACAAATCAACACCAAGATTAAGAAAGGAAGAATGAGATTAACAAGATAAAGATAAAGCTTGACAAGAATTAAAAAGGAAAACTTACTTGAATTAAATGGTAATTAAGTGCAAGACAAGGTAATTAAATTGGACAAGTAATAAAAGGTGCAAGGTAATTAAAAATGGAAGAGCTAATTTGTCAAGTTAGCCAACAAAAAGAAATGATTAACAATCCTAATCTATATATAGGGGAGGATTAGGAAGCTTCCTCCCCTCCTTCATTTCTTGTTAATTGCAAGGTCAAGTCCTTCCTTCATTTAATCTTCATTAATTGCGTCATTAGCCCTTTTCTTCTAATCTTTCTTTTAAGTTTGGACTTTAAGGACTTGTGGCTCGGGATATCTTTTGAACTCGTCTTTAATTTCTTCAATAATATAGACTTGAGTTTCTCGGCTTTTGATAAACTTCCGTCTTTTGACTTTTTCTTCGATAAATCTTCAGAATTGGTCTTGGACTTCCATTCTTTTTCCACTCTTGACTTCTCGACTCCGTCTTTCATCTTTTTCTTCAATAAAAGTCGTGAATGCCCGTGAATTCTCGTGTTTTCTCCACTTTTCACAATTTCATCCTAAAATACAACAAAAACACAAACCACGCATAATTCCGACATAAAAGACATAAAATACACGTTTTGGTCCGGTTATTATTGTAATTAAGTGGTAGAAAAGATGGGTGTTTACACACCTATCAAATCCCCTACACTTGACCATTGCAATGTCCTCATGCAATGCATTAGTTACAAAGCAAGATTACACTTTTCATCGTAATCAATCCACGTTGGCCTTTATTAAATAAATAGAAAATTAAAGACATTCAAAAATAAAGAAATCAAAAGCATACCTTGGGTTTTGAAAATGTTATGAATAATCATCATCCTCAAGTTTTCACTTTCTCCAAACCAAGCTTAAAAACGAGATCATTGTTATTATAAGTTAGTAAACTAACACGAACTCATGTGGGCCAATTACTTACTTAGACTCCCTTATTCCTAAGGGTATCTCTTATATTTTATTGTTGTCTTGAATGATCACGAAGATGCATTGTTTGACTTATTTCGATAATTATTAAGTCTGAAAATAAAGTGCACGATTTAATCAATAGTTAGCTAAAGGACCAAATCTTTTAAAACTGCTTCTCGGGATATCAAAAAGTTCATATCTTGGCATAACTTGGTTCGCGATTTGAGACCTTTCTCGGGCCGATATTTGGCAGCGACTTCATACTTCAAATCTTGAGAGACGTTCATGAAATAATGGTCTTCTCTTCATAATTGGAATTTCTTCACTTGAGAGATTCTTCATATATGGACCACGACTTCTTTATTTTTCTCCAATCTTTATTTTGGATTTTGATATACAACGATCCGCCTCCTTTATTGACTTGGATCTATTTATCCTCATACCTTGTTAGGGTCTTTTCGGATACACTTCTCCATGACTTTTGGGAGTTTTGCTTTACGTCGTGTGTCTCGATCCTTCATATTGATTTTCGATAAATGATTCTTCACATCACTTTTGGATCTTTAGCAACAAAATATAGCCCTCATGCCTTGTTAGGGCCTTTTCGGACTCGCCAATCTTCGCGCCCCGCTTCATAAGTTATGCCTTGGCTATGAACTCTCGTCATTACCGAGCAACTTTTAAACGATCTGGGGCTAGAAGCTAAGTAACTTTTCAAATCGTACAACCTTATTTATTAGCAGATAAATTTATTAGCAAGCGATGGGAGAATAGGCTTATAATTAACTCACATAAATTCATGAAAGAATACCGAACTTATAATTGGCTCTATCATCTCTCGTTCTCCATAGTTTAAAATCTCAAGTAATGAGACTCGTGGATACTTAGCCTATTAAATCAAAGTTTTGGGTTTTCGAGTCGTCTATAGGAACTTGCAAATTCTTAGACTCTTTCAAGTTTAGAAATCGCATCTTAAAGTTCCCTTGATAAACGACTCTCTAGGATCGATTATAGGAACTTGCGAAAAGTTCTTGTTCTTAACCCGTGAGAGTTAAGACTTTCGCGTTTTATAGCTCCCTATATAAAAGCCTAGCAAAACTTGACTTAAACACGTTAAGGATACTAGCTAGAGTAAACTCGGATTGAGTCAAAAGATTCACAACGTTTGAAAATTAAAACCACTTATTAAACATTTATTCTAGCAAAGGAAGAAAATAACTATACAAAGATAACGACTAATAGGCCAAAATAGATCAAAAATTTTGAAAAATGGCGAAAAATTGAGTTTCCTGTTAAAATGAGGACAAATACAAGGAAAAGACCACTTAACTTCGATAGAAGTCCCCCTACACTTAAGATAAACATTGTCCTCAATGTTTAAGCATGTGGGAGTAAACTCCCCTACACTTAGGACATTGTGCACGTTGTTTAAATCGCGCTAAGGAAAAGACAACTAAAGAGATTCCTATTTTAATATTGAGAAAATATAAAATAGTGAATTGAAAAGAGTTTAGGATAGAACCGGGAAGAAGTAGAGCACAGAATCACGGGTCGTCAAGAATCATCAAGAGTGGATCATTGAAGCTCGAATCCCTGATTAAGAAGTGAGGAGAGGAAATAGCAATCCAAAGGGGTCCCCCCCTACACTTATGGTAAAGAAAGCGGAAAGATAGATGCATGGGTTGCCTCCCAAGAAGCGCTTGGTTTTTGTTAACCGAGTCGTGAGCCTGACTCGACCTGGATCATCAACGGAGGTAGCATGAAACAAATCCACCAGGATCGAAGACATAGTTTTCATCCATCACTAAGCACGAGCTTAAGGCGAACAAGGCAAGCCAAAAGAGAAGTGGCAAGGTTCCCTTAAGCAGTGATGGAGCACGGTAGAAGCAAGTATGAAGCGGTGCAAGCATGTCTTCAATGGTTCCAAAGATTTTTCCTTTTATTTCATCAGGTGGATACTGAGATGGCTTAAAGACTTCAATACCGGGGTCGAACACCTTTTCCTTCAGGGGAAAATAGCACTCCGGCTCAGCCGAATGTGAAGAAGATCCGCAAAGAAGCACAACCTCGTCCTCAGAAGTGGGACAAAGAGGTGTCAAATCATATGTGCAACGGATTTCGGTGTCAACCGGTTTCTTCTCCTTGGACAAAATTTTCTTCAAATCCAAAGTAGGATCAAGACGATAATCTTCAAAGTCCAAAGGAGGTGCATCACTCTCATGAGGGAAGTAT
The DNA here is from genome assembly GCA_025667525.1 of Glebionis coronaria. Classification (NCBI taxonomy): domain Eukaryota; kingdom Viridiplantae; phylum Streptophyta; class Magnoliopsida; order Asterales; family Asteraceae; genus Glebionis; species Glebionis coronaria. Next base: position 584,817,097 of record CM046874.1, on the reverse strand, counting down.
GTGTTAAGAAATTCAGAGAAATCTTCCTCGAATGAGTAATCGTCTAAAGTAGGATCGAGTGATGGCGGAGGATCTTCATCATGGGAAGAATCGCTCGAGAGAGTATCAGCCTCATCAAAATCATCGAATGTGGGCAGCTCGGGATACTCAGAAGTACAATCCGAATCTGAGCTAGAATCATCATCATAAGCATCAAAGACCGGTGATGAATCATAAATGGGAGAAGCGTCCAAAGTAGGGAGAGAATCATCCACATCATCTTCAAAGAGTGGATGATCAGTGGAAGACTCGAATAAAGGATTATCGTAGACGGTAAAGTCATCGAGCACATTTATCATATTCACTGATTCTCGGCCTCCAAAGGATTTGCCTGTAAGCTTCCCCATTTTAAAAACTTTAGAATCATCCCCGACTCGTAAGATTAACTCACCTTCGGCCACATCTATTAAAGCACGTCCGGTTCTCAAGAATGGCCGACCAAGTATTAGAGGAATACGAGGGTCCATTTCATAATCAACTACGACAAAATCGACCGGGAAGGTAAATGTGCCAACTTTGATAAACACGTCTTCGGCTATACCAACGGGGTAAGCGAGAGTGCGGTTTGCAAGTTCGAGAGTCATCTTTGTAGGAATGAGATCGGGCAATGATAGTGTTTTCCAAACACTGAGTGGCATAAGATTAATACTAGCCCCGAGATCAGCAAGGGCAGTAAATTCTTCAGTTTTGTTGAATACGCAAGACAACACAAAACGACCGGGATCTCCAAGCTTTTCCGGAAGTTCTCTAAGAAGGACTGCAGAGCAGTTTTCATTTAAGCGTGTGTTGGCGAGTTCAAGCAACTTCTCCTTCTTGCTAAGCAAGTCCTTGAATGCTTTGACAAATTTCGGCATGTGGCAAAGTGCTTCAACAAGGCTGATGTTGATGGTCATTTTAGATAGCATATCCACATATTTCATTACATTACAGTCATTCTTGGTTAGCTCGTTGGTCTTGCCTATGCGAGAAGGGTATGGGATTCTGGGCTGATAAGGGTTAGGTGAAGGTGTAGGTGGTGACGGTTGTGATGTTGATGGGTCCTTCCGAGATACATCGTTATGACGAGGCGGAGACGGTAATGGTGCACTATTACTAGGTGTAGGAGGAGTAGGGATACATGGTGGTGGAGGAGGTGTAGATGATGGTGGTGGGGTAGATGGAGTGACAATGGTAGTTCCACTACGCGTAGTTATAGCACTCACATTAGCTCGCGGATTGGTGACGGTGTTTGAAGGTAGAGAACCCGAAGAAGAAGAAGGTTGAGCTTCGGGCAAGAAACTAGCCAACAGATTCTTCAATTCAGTTGTTTGAGTGATGAAAGAGGATTGAAGATTATCACGAACCTCGGTTCGGATGTCATTACCTTGCTTCAAGATATCTCCTTTCAAATTAATTATTTGGCTCTGTAGATTCTTGATTTGCTCACCTTGAGTTCTCATGATGGTGTCAACATCGGGATTAATGGGTGGGTGTTGTTGGGTGGGTGGTTGATAAGGGTTAGAAGCACGAGGTGGGATTTGGTTGCTTCTATTGTAGTTGTTGGGGGGATTTTGGTTTTGAGGAGAAAAACCGGGTGAAAGGTAGTTGTTGGAACGGTAGCTCAGCAGATTTCTATCCCCTTGTTGTCTAGCTTGGTAATTTTCCGGTGAATAATTACCATAAGCAGCATACACATTTTCCGGATTTCCTTGTGTAGAAGGACAATCGGTGTATGAGTGAGGACCGCCACATGTTTCACAAGGATTAGCAACCGCTTTAACTTGTTGTTGTTGTTGATTTGAAGCGAGAAGCGTAATACTTTTGCTCATTTCAGCCATCATGCGTGTGAGTTCGGTCATCTCAGGGTTTGCTGAGGTAGAAGAGACATTGACTCTCGTGTTGTTTCTGGAAGAAGCAGAGGAATCCCAGTTCTTATGATGAGTAGTCATGTTTTCAATTAACTCTCTACACTCCTCGGGTCTCCTTTTCATGAATGTGCCACCGGCGGCTGCATTGATCGTATCACGATCTCGAAAAGTCAATCCGTTGTAGAAAGTATCGATCAAGGTGACCGGAAGCATGTTGTGGTTTAGACAACGGTCGATCAAGACATTATATCTCTCCCATGCATCAAAAAGAGATTCATCGGGATCTTGCATGAAACCGCTGATCTGATTGCGAAGGCTTGTGACCATGGATGGTGGAAAGTAGCGCGAAAGAAAGCGTTGAGTCATGTCATCCCAAGTGTGAATAGAATTCTTTGGGAGACGATCAAACCATTTCTCGGCATGATGTGATAAAGTATGCGGGAAGAGTTGTAGGCGGAGAACATCCATTGTGGCCCCAGGCAACTTCATGCTTTGGGTGATTGTAATGAACTTGTCGAGGTGTTTGTTGGCATCATCATCAGGCAATCCTCTAAATGGGTTTGTTTGTACTTGCTGAATCATGTGGTGCTTCAACGAAAACTCAGGAGCGTTGATTTGCATCGGCGCAATCGGTCCTCCTCGTCCAAACATTGTTGGTTGACAAAGTTCCTCCATGGTCCGAAGATCGGGCTGTGGAAGAGCATTGTTATTATTATTATTATTGTTGAGGTGCGGTAGTTGAGTATTGTTGTTAACACCTGCCATATCTAAATCTTCTTGAGGCTCGGGCTCTTGATAATTAGAAGATCTAGTACGCATACACCTGAAAATGCAGAAGAAAACAAAACCAAACACAAAGACAATATATATACACAATAAAGATAAAATCTTTTTGGATTTTTGAAATTTTTAATTTTTATGGATTTTTATCAATTTTTTTTTATGTTTATGATTTTTTGAATTTTTTAGGCAAGAAAAATAACGCTCACAAGTGAACGGATCCCAAAAAGCAACGTGTCTCTCACAAAAAACTGTTGATCTTTACGAAAAGAGCCGGCAGCGGCGCCATTTGATACACGGCTTTTGACACCCTATATAAAAATTAATTAAAGTTCGTTGTGTGGTTCTCTTCAAATTGAAAAGCTTATTGTTTAATGTGTGACTCAGTTGAACTTTGGTGAAATAAAGATGTGTCGTTGTAGTTTTGAAAATAAAAGGTGCAAAACAATTAAAAGTGCAATTAAAATAAATCTAAATCTAATTAAAATAAAGTGCAAGTATTTAAAAGCGCGACTAAAATTAAAGGGCAGTAATGTAAATAACGCAAACTTAAATCTAACTAAGGCAAACTTAAAACGCAACTAAAACTAAATCTTAAACTAAGGCAAATAAACTTAAAGTGCGATAAAGGAAAAAGGCGGGAAAAATAAAAAGGCAGAAAACTAAAAACTGAAATTCCCTATCCGGAATAAATCTCCTATTCGGAATAAATGCTACTCGGAATAACTGTCACCTATTCGGAAAGATAGCCCTATTCGGAATAATTGTCTACTCGGAAAGAATGACCCTATGCGGAATGTGCCTCCTATTCGGAATAAAAGCTCTATTCGGAATATCTGTCCCTATTCGGAATAATGCCCTACTCGGAAAAAGATGCCTATTCGGAAAGTCCAATCTATTCGGAAAAAGGGCCTGTTCGGAATACTAGTCCTATGCGGAAAGTTAACCCTATTCGGAATAACTTCCTATGCGGAAACTTTGGCCTATTCGGAATGTTTGGCCTTACTCGGAATAAATAATATTCCGTATAAACCTGATTGCCAAATCCTTACTCGGAATAAATGATATTCCGCATAGACCACAAACTGACAAAACCTCTATTCGGAATAACCTGGGCTCGAGTCTGGGAAATACAGTAGCAGTAAGCCTAAGAACAAGGAAGGATAAAAAGCACGGATCTAATAGAAACTTAGCCAAATCAACAAAAAGATTTAACCAAACTAATAAACAATCAATCCAAAACAACAAATCAAACAATAAAGATCAAGATAATCAAAACCACTTTAATCAAATCAACCAAAAATAAAGAACTTGAACATAAACAAATCAACACCAAGATTAAGAAAGGAAGAATGAGATTAACAAGATAAAGATAAAGCTTGACAAGAATTAAAAAGGAAAACTTACTTGAATTAAATGGTAATTAAGTGCAAGACAAGGTAATTAAATTGGACAAGTAATAAAAGGTGCAAGGTAATTAAAAATGGAAGAGCTAATTTGTCAAGTTAGCCAACAAAAAGAAATGATTAACAATCCTAATCTATATATAGGGGAGGATTAGGAAGCTTCCTCCCCTCCTTCATTTCTTGTTAATTGCAAGGTCAAGTCCTTCCTTCATTTAATCTTCATTAATTGCGTCATTAGCCCTTTTCTTCTAATCTTTCTTTTAAGTTTGGACTTTAAGGACTTGTGGCTCGGGATATCTTTTGAACTCGTCTTTAATTTCTTCAATAATATAGACTTGAGTTTCTCGGCTTTTGATAAACTTCCGTCTTTTGACTTTTTCTTCGATAAATCTTCAGAATTGGTCTTGGACTTCCATTCTTTTTCCACTCTTGACTTCTCGACTCCGTCTTTCATCTTTTTCTTCAATAAAAGTCGTGAATGCCCGTGAATTCTCGTGTTTTCTCCACTTTTCACAATTTCATCCTAAAATACAACAAAAACACAAACCACGCATAATTCCGACATAAAAGACATAAAATACACGTTTTGGTCCGGTTATTATTGTAATTAAGTGGTAGAAAAGATGGGTGTTTACACACCTATCATTGCCTTTCGTAAGAGGGTTTTTGAAAAGTTACGAAAGAAAGAGTTCCAAAAGCTTGTTTCTACGAAAGTTGTGATCTACGAAAGGATTTTGGTTACGAAAGGATTTCAGCGAAAGAGATACGAAAGGATTTTGGCTACGAAAGGATTTTAGTTACGAAAGGAATCAAGTTACGAAAGGAATCAAGTTACTAAAGGCATTTAGCTACGAAAGGTTTACGTTCCTCCGAAAGGTTGTTCCTGCGAAAGGATTCTTCGAAAGGTTTCTACGAACGGTTTCTATGAAAAGATTCTACGAAAGGTTTCATCGAAAGGTTTCTACGAAAAGATTCTTCGAAAGGTTTCATCGAAAGGTTTCTACGAAAAGATTCTACGAAAGGATTGTTTCTACGAAAGGTTTTTCTACGAAGGTCTGTTTCTACGAAAGGTCATTTTCTACGAAAGGTCATTTTCTACGAAAGTTCTTTTATAAGAAAGCTTTCTACGAAACTTTGTTTCAACGAAAGGATTTTTATTTTTGTGCAAGTGAAAATTTTTATCGTGTGTTTTTGGCCTTAGAATTTTTGGTTTCTTTTAAAGACAATTTTTAGAGGATTTCAACATCTTTCTTCGACAACAACAATCACAACTCATCTACTTAAGATCCTTTTTCACTTCAACAATTTCAAAATGGATTCTACTCAAGAGTATCGTGTCACAAACAACAACATAATGGTGGCGGGTAACAAAGAAAGACCACCAATGCTTGTGACGGGTTGCTATGCACAATGGCAATCACGATTCCTTCGATATATTGACACCAAACCCAATGGTGATGTTCTTCGACGTTGTATCAAAGAAGGACCCTATACTCCCACTACAATAACCAATCCTGCAATTCTAGCAACCGACTCGACGACTGGTTCCGATGAGCAAACAATTTAGGAAACATATGAGAATACTTAGAAAGAGAAACGTGCTTGGATTGATGCAGAGAAAGAAGCAATCTATTTGATTCTAAGTGGGATTGGGGAGGATATTTACTCAACGGTTGATGCATGCTCTACTGCTAAAGAGATGTGGTTTGCCATTGAACGTTTGCAACAAGGTGAATCACTTAGCAAGCAAGATGTCAAAACTAACTTGTTCTGGAACTTTGGTAAGTTTACTTCATTGGATGGGGAATCAATTGATTCATATTACTCAAGGTTCTACAAGATGATGAATGACGATAAGAAACAATTTGCAAGTCTCCACCATGCAAGTCAATGTGCAATTTCTACAACAACTTCAACCAGAGTGGACACGATTTGTAACTTTGGTGAAACAACAAAGTAAGTTAGAGGAGGTCAACAATTACACGCTCTTTGACATTTTGAAACAATTTCAGAATGAGGTAAATGAATTTCGAGCTGAAAGGATAGCAAAGACTACTAATCCACTTGCTTTGGTGTCTACCACTCAACACACTCAAGATCATCGCTCTCGTGCTCCAAAGTCATACTCCACTACATCCTCCTCACCAAGGTACTCCACTACATCCTCCTCACCAAGATACTCCACTTCATCTAAGTATTCAGCTCCCATAAGATCACGAGACAAAGAACCAAGAGCACCATCACCATCACCTGAGCCATCATCTGAAGAGGACAGTGATGAAGAACTAGCTCAGAAGGATAGGGAGATGAAGCAACAAATTGCTTTCATTATGAAGACCTACAAGAAAATCTTCAAACCCACCAACAACAATCTTCGAACATCATCAAATTCAAGGAATCAATATGTTGAGACTCCTCGAAGGTATGACACACGTCAACGTGATGAAAGTCCTCCAAGGTATGATCGACGTAATCCAACACATGTTGAGGGTTCTGCACGGTATGATCGACAAACTGCAAAGTATGATGCTCAGAGGATTGCTACTGCTGCTGGGAATAGAGAAAATGTTGGTACTCAAGTGGTTCAACAAAGTGGTTTAGTGCTTTAATTGTCAAGGCTATGGGCATATTGCAAAGGAATGTAGGAAGCCGAAACGGGTTAGGGACTCTGGATATCATAAGGAAAAGATGCTGCTATGCAAGAAGATGGAAGATGGGGTTAAATTGTCGACTGAGGAAGGAGCAATGCTTGATGATACTGATGATGAAGCCTCCGATCAAGAACTTGAGGCACATTACTCGTACATGGCAAAGGTTGAAGAAGTTCTCAACGTCACTGAAGATGACAATGGTCCTATCTTTGATACTGAGCCAATCGATAAGGTACACACTGAAGAGGAATATAACGTGTTTGGTAATATTCATGAGCATTGTGAGCTACCTAAAGCCATTAATGACACATGTATGATGGAAACGGTTGATAGCAATACCACACCCGATTCATCAGACATATGCAATAATGAGTCTGCGGATGATCAACATGCAAATGAGTATGATGATGACGAGGAGCTTATTGCACTTGCTAACTTAATTTCTTCTTTACAAAAAGATGTCAAAGAAACTAGAAAGAGTCAAAAGCAGTTAAAGAAGGAAAATGCTACGCTCACTCAAAATTTTGAAGAATGCAAAGCTGCTCTAATTAAATCTAGTGAGACCATTGATAGCTATAGAGCTTAGCTTTTTCAAAAGACTAATGAGATTGAGGGGTACAAAGGGTGTTTAATTAATGTTAAGAAGGACTATTTTCAACAGAAATATAACGAAACTCTTAAGCTTCTAGAACAAAAGAAACGTAATTATAACACCTCTTTGAGTACTGAACGTCACAAAACGTATCTTGCTATCACTAAAGTCAATGAGCTAACTCAAGTAAATGGTTTTCTTCAAGAAGATAAAACTAAATTTGTTAACGAAAAGAAAGCTGTGGTTGAAAAGATGGAAAAGGATTTCAAAACTAAACAAGCGAATGACATCGACAAAATGGTGGAACTTGAAACTCAAATTGATTTTTACAAGAAAATTGTTTACAAAACTAATCAATCAATTCAAACCATGAGAATGTTGGCACCTCGTTCGTTCTTCAAGGATAGACCTAGTTTTACAAATCCTAAGTACCTTGAGCAAGCTCAGTCTGAGAATCAACACTTATATCTTGATGAGTCCCAATGGACCGACCTTGATTGTCTTGTTGTTAGGCCCGATAGTGAAGAGACAAACAATTTGGAAGAAGAGAGTAGACCAAAAGTTAATAAAGAATTCGTTAAACCATATAATTATGCTTATGAAAACAGTCTTTATGGTCTTTTCAAACCGCAAACACAGAAAACTCGTGAGCAAATATTTTTCGAATGTGAACAAATAAGAATTAAATGGAGACAAGCTTTTGCCACTAAGAAAACTAATGTTTCACAATTTATTGAATACTTTCCATTTAAAGCTTCTGTAAGCAAGAGTAAGCAAGCACTTAGTATTCTCAAGAGTAACATTGAAAATTTCTAAAAGGTTGTTGATGATGACAGGAAAAAACGTGAACTTTCGAAAGGAGACAAAGAAATTCCTCACGATATAACTGTGCTTGTGAAAAGTATTTTGATTCCGCTTGCGGAAAGAACGCAAAAAAATATTTTAGAATTTGAAACACTAATTAAGCAAGAAATATTTGATGATTTGAAATATGTGGAATCTCTTGAACAAGAAGTGAACGACCATCAACCTGAAAGAGACGAGTTTTTTTACAGCATATGATCTACTCTTACATGAATGTCTCTTAATAGATATTATGTGTGTGTATGTTACATCTTGTGCTGATATTGATGAATATTCTGATGTTGCATGCAAATATCTTGATCAAGTTAAAGAATGTGAACGTCTTGAAACTGAGCTTTCGAATAAAATTGATCAAAAAGAGTTTTCGTTACTTCAACATAGAAATGATTATCTTCAAAAACATTGTCACTCACTTGAACTTGCTTTGCAAAAGAAAGTTGGCAGCTTTTCAAATGATACACCTTTGGAAGCAAAATTATCTGAGTCATGTCGATTACTAAACGAAAAAAAGTCTTGATATTTTGGATTTGAAAGCACAGTTACAAGAAAAAGACATAGCAATTGCAGAGTTGAAGAAACTCGTTGCTAAGATGGGTGGGAAAGTTATGGAACCTATCATTAAGAAACCCGTTGTTAGACAACCTAATGCCTCTAAAGTGAATAGATCCTCTATCTTGGGAAAACCATCTGCTTTCTCAAATTCTTCGTTTGCAAAACCTGTGTTTGCCCCCAAGATGGATGGAAAGGAAAAGTTACCACATACTCAACCCATAAGGAATGCTATAGCACCAAGCGTTAAGCACAATAATGTGATTAAACCAGGGATGTATAGAATGACCACTAAACCCACAAACAAAGTTAGTCACTCGACTCAGACTTCTAGAACACTAATATTCGTGTGTCTTCTACTACAGGAGTAGTCAACACTGCTAGTGTTAGCCGACCTCAGCTTAAGAGCACTCAAGTGAATAATAAGGTCTGGAAAAACGAGTCAAGAGAAGATGAAGGAAGTAGAAGAACACCCTAGGAATTTGAATGTTTTTAAGAATAAAAAGTCTGTAATTGCGTGTATGATGATTTGAATGATTTGAATGCTATGAATGTGAAATTTGTTTGTGTCAAATGTGGAAAATATGCTAATGCTAATCATTCTATGTGTGCTATCAATAATGTCAAAGGCGTAGATACTAGAACTAAGAAGCCAGTTACGATGTCTATTAGTGCTACTAAACCCAAACGCAAAGTGAACCATTCTGGTGCAACCCTCACTAAGAAAAGTAATGCATCAGACTCCACCACTAAGAAACTTAGAAGCCGAATTACGGAATTATATGAGTCTGCTAGCAAGTCTTGGAAATGGTGGTTTGCTAATCAATGTCCTCCAGGATATAAATGGATGCCTAAAGTTAGGACAAAAAATGTGACAATGAGTGTTAGTATGCCTTTAAATGTTGCTAAGGACACTAATGATTCTACAATCACAACTACTATGGTATCCAATTTAGCAAATGCTCCATCGTGTTCTAACTCTTTTGCAGGTGATACAAATAATTCTCTTCATACTAGACTCCGGATGCACGAAGCACATGACGGGGAATCTCAAGCTTCTAATTAACTTCGTGGAGAACTTCCTGGGTACGGTTCCGATTTGGAAATAATCAATTTGCACCGATCCTAGGATATGGAGATTTGGTTCAGGGGAATATCACAATCAAAAGGGTATACTACGTTGAAGGGCTCAATCATAATCTTTTCTTGGTTGGTCAATTATGTGATGCAGATTTGGAAGTTGCTTTCAGAAAGAAGACATGCTTTGTTCGTGATTATGATGGGAATGACTTACTTACCGGTACACGGGGTACTGATCTTTACACAATTTTACTACAAGACACAACTTCATCAACTCCAATTTGCTTCATGGCTAAAGCTTCAACGACTCAGGCATGGTTTTGGCATCAACGTTTATCTCATCTTAATTTTGATACCATCAACTTGCTTTCCAAGAAAGATATTGTGAGAGGCCTTCCAAGCTTGAAATTCATCAAAGATCATCTTTGTTCTTTTTATGAGCTTTGTAAAGCTAAACGAAGTAGTTTCAAGATAAAAACTACACCAAGCTCTAAAGGACGGTTAGATCTTCTTCATATAAATTTGTGTGGTCCCATGCGTGTTCATACAATGGGAAGAAATATGTTATGGTAATTGTCGATGATTACTCAAGGTACACATGGACTCACTTCTTGAGGTCCAAGGATGAAACACCCGAAGTTCTCATCAGCTTCCTTAAACTGATACAACGTGGTCTTCAAGCTCAGGTAAAATTGGTTCGTACTGACAGAGGCACATAATTTTTGAATTCAACTCTGAGAATTTATTTTGAAGCTGAAGGAATTGAACATGAATCATCTATTGCTCGAACACCCGAACAAAACGGCGTTGTTGAAAGACGAAATCGTACTTTAGTTGAGGCTGCTCGAACATTATTATCCGCTTCAAAACTTCCACTATACTTTTGGGCCGAAGCCGTTTCAACTGCATGCTCCACACAAAACCGTTCCTTAATTATCCCAAGACACGAAAAGACACCATATCACATAATTCATGATCGAAAACCTTCACTCAAACACCTTCATGTTTTTGGATGCACTTGTTACATTATTCGAGATGGTGAAAATCTGGACAAGATGAAAGAGAAAGGTAATGCATGTATTCTAGTGGGATATGTAACTCAGTCTAAGGGATATGGAGTGTACAACAAGAGAACAAAATTGATAGTCGAGACTATTCACATCCGATTTGATGAATTACAAGAAATGGCACTTGAACAAAACAGTTTAAGTCCCGATCCACAATGACACACGACTTCCGTTCACAACCGCACGAAACTCGGAACTCAATACCACAATAATGAACCTTTAAGTTCGAAGTTGGTTCAAGGAAATGTTCCAAGAGCAGATATGACAGTAAACACGACAATTGAAGAGTTGGAAATGTTATATGGACCAATGTATGATGAATATTTCACGGGGGAGAAACATGTTGTATCGAAGTCTTCCACTGTCACTCCTGATAAGAATGATAATACCGATCATCGTCAACAAAACAATACAAATTCATCTACTTCAACACGGGTTGCTGCAGATTTACATCCTCATAATATCACATCAACAACCGCTCCTACAACATTCACAACTACTGTCATTGCTCCAGAGAATACAAATCAAGCAGACAATGCATTATCTGACGAAGACGAATTTATCAACCCATTCGGTACACCGGTACACGAAAATGGAGAGTCTTCTACTCGCCATGTTGATCCGTCAAATATGCATACGTTCTACCAACGACATCCTTCAACACATCATTGGACCCGAGATCATCCTTTGGTTCAAGTTATTGGAAACCCTTCACAGCCTGTTCACACAAGACGGCAACTTGAAACCGATGGCGATGTTTGTATGTTCGCACTCGCCATGAGCTCAGCTGAACCGAAAAACATCAAAGAAGACATGGTTGATCATGCTTGGATTGAATCGATGACGGATGAACTTCAATAATTTGAAAGACTTAAAGTCTGGGAACTTGTTGACAGACCATATGATGTAATACCATTAAATCTTCGATGCATCTGGAAAAACAAGATGGATGAAGAGAACACGATCATCAAAAATAAATCTAGGCTAGTGGCTAAAGGGTATGGCCAGAAAGAGGATATTGATTTTGAAGAATCATTTGCACCAGTAGCTCGTTTGGAAGCGGTCAGGATTTTCCTTGATTATGCTGCACATAAGGGATTCATTGTTTATCAAATGGATGTAAAGACGACGTTTCTTAACGGTCCTTTGAAGGAAGAAGTCTATGTCACACAGCCGGAAGGATTCGTCAATCCTCATTATCCCGACAAGGTGTATCGTCTCCACAAAGCACTTTATGGACTCAAGCAAGCTCCAAGGGCGTGGTACGACGAGATCTCGAAATTTATGGTATCCAAAGGTTTCTCAAAAGGTTCAATTGGTCTAACTTTGTTCACTTATAAATAGGGGGATGACATTTTACTCGTGTAAATTTATGTTGATGACATTATTTTCGGGTCTACAAACCCAAAACATTCAAAATGGTTTGAAAAATTAATGCACAGCAAATTTTTCAATGTCTATGATGGGCGAACTAAAATTCTTTCTAGGAATTCAAGTTCACCAATCCCCAAGTGGTATATTTGTCAACCAAGCTAAGTATTGTCAAGAGATAATCAAAAATCATGGTATGACCTCATGTGACCCCGTTGGGACACCATTATCAACCACATCCCTAGATGCTGATTTGGAGGGAGATGCAATAGATCAAACGAGATATCGTTCCATGATCGGCTCCCTTATGTACTTAACAACAAGCCGACTAGATATATCACATGCTACGTGTTATTGTGCACGATATCAAGCACGATATCAAGCACGACCCACTGAAAAGCACCTCAAGGAGGTTAAACGGATCTTTCGGTACCTTAAGAATACCATTCACATGGGAATCTGGTATCCGATGGAAACCGGTTTCTTTTTAACGGTCTATTCAGATTCTGATCATGCAGGGTGTCTTGATACACGTAAAAGTACTTCTGGTGGTGCACAATTTCTAGGTCAAGATAAACTTGTGGGATGGTCTTCCAAGAAGCAGGATTGCACATCATTGTCATCAGCCGAAGCGGAGTATGTGTCTTTATCTGCGTGTTGTGCTCAAGTTCTTTGGATGAGAACACAACTCACGGATTATGGCTTCCACTTTGATAAAGTACCTATGTACTGTGACTCAAAGTCCGCCATAGCCATCTCCTGCAATCCGGTACAGCATTCTCGCACGAAGCACATTGATGTCAGATATCACTTCATTAAGGAACAAGTTGAAAAGGGCATCGTTGAATTATAATTTGTTGGAACTGATTACCAATTAGCTGACTTGTTTACAAAAGCTCTTTCGAAAGAGAGGTTTGCGTATCTAGTTAAGCAAATTAGTATGAGATGTTTGAATCCAGCAGAACTGGAGCATCTGGCAAAGAAGCCTGCTGATTCATCTATCAAACATCTACATGTAAATATTAATTAAAAAGCAAAATACAAAATTAAAAAATCTTTCAAAATACCAAAAAGATTCTTCTATACATGTCTTTCAGTATCGATAATATGGACGTGCCTAGAAATGGTCGCTCAATAACAACACGGGTGTGTACATAAAGCTCGAATGAAAGTTGTAAATATTTTTCAAAACATGTCATTTCTACTTTTAATAAAGGAAAATGTCTATTTTGGACAATTTTTCCAACAACGGGTAGAGCAATCTATCTTGGGTTAAGCTTGTCACAAAACATTCAAGGTTTTGAGCTCAACACAATGGCTTGTAATCACTTTCAGATTGCAACCCGGATCTATATTCACGGGGTGTGTACAATTTCGTGCTCTTACCCTCAACAAAAAAAAGAGAAATCTTCTTACACTTTAGTGGATTCGTCAAGACATTCAAAGGTCTATGAACTCAAGTTTATGCTTTAGAAAAACCTTTTCGCCAAAAAGAAATAGGATTTTTCAAAAAGCGTTGAACATAATTTTTTCAAGAATTTTTCAATGATTATTCAAAATCTTTCAAAAATTGTGTGTTCAACAACTCCTATCCTCAAAAGTTTAATGTGGATCATATCCTCGTAATGACAATTCCATTGGATCAATTTTTGAGGGGGAGCGTTCCAAATTCATACTAGTTTGACACATTATTCTCCCGAAGGTTTTCCAAGACTATTTTTCAAAATATATTTTAATCAAATTTGGTATCTCTAATATCAAACGATTTTATATATTAGAGATAGGGGAGAAAATGTAATTAAAATGTGATCTAAAGACTAAAGCACTCATGGTTACGATCAAATACCCACAACATCTTTACTTCACGACGTTATTGGTGTCAAAAGGGTGGTTAGGTTTAAGTCCTATGATTCAACCAGAACCGGAGGGATCTTCTCAGGTACAATCCAATAGATTATTAGAAATCCTTAGGAAAGATGGAGTAGAATGTGAACGAAGCTGAATGCAGACTAAGTACTGAAGCTAGCACTGGAACAATCACAACAAGGTGTTAGTAATGATGTCTTGGTAAGCATTGAAGGGGTTGAAGAATGAAAAATAAATTTAAGGATAAAGGGTTTAAAGAAATAAGCCCTCCATACAACTTAGGCAGAAACCGGGTCAACATATCATGAAGACAACGCATCATGGATCCAGTGATGTAATGCACAACCCCTCCCCAGCTGACTCAGGCTTCTCTCAAAAGAAGTTTGTTTTATTGTCACGGAGATCAACACGACTTCTATTGACTTTCTCACTCCGAGATAGTTGATATTGAATAGGTGGCATCTGCTCCAGCCTCCGATCACCAAAAGTGCACAAATCGGTCTAGAGCCAAGAGATCAATCAAATCTCGTTAGGACACACGGATGACGATCAAGAGAGTCCTACGCTATGTCCTTGCGATATTGCTAGAATAGTCAGAGTGATAGTATTCACAATGATGAGTGGAAATCCTTCCAGTGTTAACATCAAACAGCACTGCGGTAGGTCATGTGTAAGATTCTTATGAATTGAACATATGTAAAACTGAAAAGCAACAGTGGTTTGTTTCTTTATTGATCCAAACTCGTTTCAGGTTTCTACGCAATATCTTTATGGTCTTGCCAGAACATTCAGAGTGATATTCATTAATATTCACAGTGACGAATGGAAATCCTTCTAGCGTCAACATCAAACAGCGCTACGGTAGGTAACTTTTGAGATTCTTATGAATCAAGCTCGTGTCAACTGGAAAACAACAATGGTAAGATTCTTAATGAATTAAACTTGTTCCAGGAATTTGAATTGACGACTTTAATCAAGCGGATATCTATCCAATTGATTCACTCTTTATGTTCGCAGTCTTGAGACGGTCGAGTAAAGAGAACGACAAGTACAGCCGCGAAACCCTGTCAAGGAGGTTCTTAATTGAATTTACCTAATCACAGGTACGATATTTAATATCATGTAACGGTCTTCACCGACCGGAGGTAAAACGCTACCGATTTAGGACGAATGTCAAAACCATTCAGTCCGTGTCTAAGTTTTGTCTCGAGAAGGTGGCGTTACGGTGTACTTAGCAAAGTCGAAGATTCAAAACCACATTCTCATACCCAAAGACATTCAACCATCAAGAAAGCTAAAGACTTCTACAACTCTGATGATCAAAATCTTCCTTATAAATTAATGTAGAGGAATGACCTCAATTCAAAGGAGATTGTTAGTAAGTTTTTAAGATAGTGCAAAGTATGAGCATGTGGATAAAGACACGAGATCGCAAGATGCAAAGACAAGTCAAGGATAATTTGAAGATCTTAAGTTTAAAAGACAAAGTCGAAAGACAATGACAAAGGCTCAAAGAGCACAACATGAAGGAACAAGACTACTATTACACGCTCAAGACTCATTATGACGAAATTCGTAATCTCTATTGATCTCCAAATATCGAAGAGGAATGACCTCACATTGGGGGAGATTGTTAGCCTCAAATATTGAGTCAAACAAGAATGTTCGGTCATAGGTTTTTATTGTAATATTTATTAGAACGTTGTAATAGTTAGTTAAAATACTCGTGATATTACGGGCTTGATGGCTAGCTTAAAAGGCCTCTTTCAAGGTACTAAGCATTTATTCAAGCCTGACCCAAAACAATATAGTCCATTAGAGAGCCCACATGTGGGTGGACTATATAAGCACCCTCCTAGCATGTTAGGAGGGTGGCTGTTCTCATAATTCTTAATCTAATCTCACCAAGTTAATCACCTCCTTCTTTCTACTTTCTCTCACTACTTTCTCTCTCTAGAATCCATCTTATTTTCTTCTTTATTTCTATCTTATATCATCTAAATCTATGGGACAACAACACGTCATATGGAAAATGGTGTGACAAATGGAACGTCAAACAAATGACCACCGCAGTGGCCCATCCGTAAACGAATGACTTGGTTGAAAGAGCCAACAAATCGTTGATGCATGGTTTGAAAGCCCGATTGGGAAGAAGGTTAACAGGCTGGGTCGATGAGTTACCGCATGTGTTATGGGCACATAGGACAATGCTCAAGACCAGCAATAGAGAAACTCCATTTAGCCTCACCTACGGAAGTGAGGCGGTAATCCCTACTGAAATTGGGATCCTATCTGCTAGAACCTTTCTCTTCAATGAAGATGCAAATGAAGAAGATCTGCGGCTAAATCTGGATCTGCTGCAAGAAAGAAGAGAGGCTGTGGCCATTCAAGAAGCAACATATTAAAAGAAGGTCGAGCAATACTATAACAAGCGTGTTAAACCGTGTTATTTCAAAGTTGGAGACTTCGTTTACCGCCACAATTGGCCAACAGACAAGAAAAGATAGGGAAGCTAGGTCCCAATTGGGAAGGACCCTACAGAGTCGTGGAGGCTTATCAAAGCGGTTCATACAAACTGGAGACGTGGATGGAAAGAAAATACCACGTACATGGCACACAATTAACTTACAAAAATGCTTCATGTAAACTAAACAATGATGTATTTATGATTTGTAATGAATGAAATCTTTTGTTAAACATAATTAATCGCAGTAACTATAAACCTTGGTCTAGCTAACCGGAAGGTATGTAAGTACGCATTAAGAAATGTTGGACGCACCAAAAGGGTAGTCCGGATACAAATTAAAAGCGGCCCGGTGCCGATGTCTCCCATGTGATTGAATAAAACATGCAAGTGTTGGACGCGCCCAAAGGGTAGTCCGGAGATAAATTAAAAGCGGCTCGGTGCTGATATCTCCAATATGATTGAATAAAACATGTAAGTGTTAGACGTGATTCATTGCTACTTATTAACCTGATGCCTGCTAGTAGTGTTGCATTAGCTGAAAATATTGCTTCCATCACGGGTCTTTCATTTTCTCATGCGCTAAATGTACTAGGTGTGCCTAAAGGGTAGTCCGGAGATAAATTAAAGCGGCTCGGTGCCGATATATCCCATATGATTGAATAAAACATGTAAGTGTTGGACGCGCCTAAAGGGTAGTCCGGAGACAAATTAAAAGCATCCCAGTGCTGATGTCTCCCATGTGATTGAATAAAACATGTAAGTGTTGGACACGCCCAAGGGTAGTCCGGAGATAAATTAAAAGCGGCTTGGTGCCGATATCTCCTATATGATTGAATAAAACATGTAAGTGTTGGACGCGCCCAAAGGGTAGTCCGGAGACAAATTAAAAGTAGCCCGGTGCTGATGTCTCCCATGTGATTGAATAAAACATGTAAGTGTTGACGCGCCCAAAGGGTAGTCCGGAGATAAATTAAAAGCGGCTCGGTGCCGATCCCATATGACTGAATAAAACACATAAGTGTTGGACGCGCCCAAAGGGTAGTCCGGAGACAAATTAAAAGCGGCTCGGTGCCGATGTATCCCATATAATCGAATAAAACGTAAAGTGATTGGACCTGACCACAGAGCAATCCAGAGACAACTCGTGTATGAGTTCTAATGTCCTCCGGCGTTGGCACTCCGATAACGTATTCCAAAAGTACTAAGCAAAACGAGCGGAGTAGAAATTTTAAGTGGCAAAACTTAGCAAATAAAGAGGAAACATAAGCTAATATTATTACACAAATGAGGTGGGGCTTGTTCAAATAAACTAAGAGATAAGCAGGGTAGAACTTGTCCAAACACGAAGGACACACGACTATTACAGACACAATTGTAAGAAAATATTGTTCATCAAAGACAAGATTATAAGTCCACACTGGCATTCCGGGCCTTCAAATATCCTTGGTGGTCATCTTGCACCTGAGTCTCCTGGTTCTTCTAAGAAGCATCCTTCGGCAGGCCGGGGTCATTGGCAGGAGTCTGAGAAGAGTTGGCATTTCCGGCTGTAGAAGCATCCTCAACCGAAGAGATAACTGGCCTCTCGGCCGGAACAAGCTGCATAATGTCTACTACTGGAAGTTTGTTTGCCGCTGCTATCTTGGCAACAAAAGGAGACTCAGTTGAGAATAAAGCAGTAAAGTCCTCCTTCCAAGTTCTGGCACCTTCCACATCAAGTTTATCAGCAACAGCGATCGTTATGGCTATCTCCTCAGGGGTACGCTTGTACTCCACAGCCTTCAAAAACCCTGCATTAAAAGTAACATTGGCTCCAAGAGAGAGGGACCATCGGTACTCATAGTTGGACACCAACCCGCGGATAAGGATTGGGATGCCAACCCTGACAAGAACTTGTTTGTCAACCTTAGATTGGGCAAGGATCGCGGTCAGATGTCGGTTGGCAGCCTCCATCTCTTTAATCTTGTTAAAATCTTTGACATGACCTTGGGCACTCTCACTAAGAAGCTTCTCCAGTTCAATAACCCGTTTATCTTTTGCTTCGACCGACCCTTGGAGATCTTGTGCCTCCCTTTCCAACCTCTCGAAAGTACCAAGATGCTCTTGCTCCTGGGTAAGGCAACCATTGTAATTATCCTCCAGCTTCTTGTGAGCGAGGGCCATCTGGTCCAACATGGTCTTGCCGGAAGAAAAATGACCTTGTGAGCCTTGGTGAGCAGAAGACAGGCGAGAGTGTTTGCGACTCAAAGCTTTATACCTCTTCAGCAACTCGGAAATGGTAAGGGTACTCCTGGCAAGAGCCTGGTAAGAATGGTTCAGGACATCATAATTAGAAAGAGAGGAAAGATCAACTTGCTCAGCCGGGGTGGCCAGATAAAACAGCAGCTCCCTTGATGAATAATGAGAGTCAATGCAGACATCCTCATCCAATCGCCATTGAGGAACGAACCGACATGACGCCCCCCCCCCCCTCTTGGAAGACAGGACCCTGCAAACCTCCTAAAGAGGAATTTGAAAAAGAGAGATAAGTAAATATACAAAAAAATGCAACAAGAAGCGCAAGGAAGACCGAAACAATCATACCTGTGGCATCATCAATATGAGCATTGTTGTTCAAAGGAGAAGATTGATCACTGAGATTGATATGAGGAGGAGTCTTCGGCTTACCGCCACTAGCTTTACTTATCTTATCCTCAGAGCCTGAAGGGTGAGAACGGTTGAGGGGAGGTGTCGAATGTACTTCTGTATCTTCCGTCCCCGACGACCCTTGTGCCTTAACAACTGGCTTCCGCTTCACATTACGACTAGAAGGCTCCCCGCCCGAAGGCCTCTTCTTAGTATTGACCACAACATTCTTACCTTCATGAAGAAGGCGTGCAACAACCTTGGGATCAGGGGCAGTCATAGCTTCTTGTTGAGGAGTAAGCGCAGGTATCGCAGTCCCCACAGCCAGCGGTTGTGTAACCTTCGACACTGGGACCGACATCACTTCATTCTCATCCCGACCTACCTTAGCATTATCAAATTAAGGGATCCTCATAAACTCATCCATGGTAATCTCTGCGAAAAAAGAAAACGACCACGGTTAGAGCGAGCAAAAGTAGCCCGTGAAAGTAACATAAAAAAGGGGGCATATATAAGTACCCTTCTTATCAAGATCAACAACAATACGACGGAACGGGGGAGGGGGTGGGGGGGGGGGGTTCTCATATGGATACCACAAACCAGAAAGAAATAACAAGTGTCTATGGGGAGGACGAAGTGCTATAGGATTGTCAGCAAGTAACTTCGCATGGCCTTCGTTGAAGTGGGTTGGGAAATCATCATGAGCATCCGTATCCCTATGTCTCCAGGGCATGGCATGAGGGATTGCCCTTGTCAATAAGAAACCATTTATGCTTCCATCCCTTCAAGCTAGATGTTTTCTCCTGTAAACACTTACCATACCTCGGGGGCCAACGACTCTCGAAAGAGAACCAATGCCCTTGCTTACACAATCTATAGAAAACCCGGAATAGATTGACAGTAGAAGGAATGTTTAGGCTGCGACAACGTATCTCAAACATAGTAACACGGTTGACACTCATAGGTATTAGATGAGAGATATACACACGAAAATACCGGATCACAGCCAAGAAAAAACTAGAGAAAGGAATCCGAAGTCCCCCATGCTTCAAATATTCTTCGTATATACCAATAAAACGCCCCGAAAGTTGATCCATGGTTAAAAGAGGATCAGGTTGATGAGGACGGAGATCTGAAGGAATAAGATATTTTCTAACAATATGCTTAAGATCATCACTGGACATGGTAGAAACCCTAATATGCATGTCACACTTAGGATCACGAAAGGTCGAGGGTCCAACCTCCTCGTCGGAACCACTAACCGACATGATATATACAACAGAAAAAGGAACGGAATAAATCAAAATAGGAAAACGGAGTGCACACCTGTTAAACAAGACGCTCGCCAAGATAGAAATGCAACAATGGAGGTATTGAGAAAAGAAAGTGAAACGAAAATAGGGTGAAGGAAAGTATTTATACTCGATGAGCAGACAACGAAAAGACGTGCGCAATTTCCCACGCTTAATCCACACCGTTGAAGGTTGATGAAGCCACGTCGAGCAAGGTCAGCGATGACTGCGCAAAGACTGATGTCTCAAATGGATGCCAGTAGGGTAACCAAAAGACAAAGCTAATTAAAGAAGAGTTAATGCAACAGGCCGCATTTATTAGGCCCAACACTGTGGACAACAACAGTGAAACGACAACGTAATTAAGTATCACGCCATTAGCCGAAGCTAACACCGTAATACTGGGGGGACATGTTGGTGTATGTCTCCGGCCAAAGGCCTCCGGACATGCAGTGCTCTCTGGACTAAGGCCGTAAGATCCATAATTAATGAACTGACAACTGAGCAGTAAGCATTTAATGCCACAAACCTAGGAGCTGGCGAAAAGTAAAAGCAGGCCATCGTATTATCCAGTACGCACCATCAGCCCAACACGTAAAACGCTACACCGCCGCCCTGCGAAACAAATCCCTCGATTAGTGAGAAAGATCTTACCTCGAGCTCAAAACCTAGTCTATTGATGTGACCAGACATCCATGTACATTTTATGGAGTAGTATAAATACTCCTCACATTTAATACACATACAACTCAACTTAGCTTACTTACTGCCATTCACATAGTTCACATTTATAACTAACCTCCGGTATTCCACACCGGACACCATCCACGTGATAGTTACTTACTCTTACGCCGGAGCTTGGTCGGGGGTGGTCAAACCTGGGACGAGGCTAACGTGTGTTGTCTTGTGTTTATAGGTTCAATACCAAGATACAAGCCATATCATAACCGTGACGGAAGGGAGTTCACTCGAGTATCTCCAGCCGAGGAATTTTGCTTCAACACATACTATTCCCAATTTGTGACGATTTCTGCTCCAGACCACCTAACTCTATATTCTCCAGGGACAAATCAGTCTGTAATTAGATAATCTTTCGGCCTTAGTTATAAGTTGGTAACAGAGATTCTATTTTTATGACGGATATTAGTATTTTTTGGAACTAAATATGCTTTGCAAACTGGACCAACCTGGAATGGAATTGTAGAAACCTTTTACCCTCGGCACCATCACATGTTCAGTTCTTATTTGATTTCCTTTTGTTGCAGTCTTTCTCTGAAAATGGGTTATTAGATGGAAACAGGGCAGACAAATAGCATAGGTGTCAGGTTTATAACTTTCACTATAAGTAACTTCATTTTATTAGTATATCATTTTGTTTTGTGTAATACAGCTATAGGTCCATGAGGGATTACTAGTGTCGTAAGTAAAAATAAACACTTCGTATAAGTTAGTATTCAATATAAACTGTTACACTGCTATCTTTACAAAATAAGAAATAAATGATAACATGAGAGTGAGATTGTACAGACCACGCAACCTACGTATTAGGACAGGTCACAAATAGTTCCAAAAAGAGTTCTACGCCTTAGGATACGATTGATTTAACAAGATATCTAAATTATAATACAACTACAACATCATTACACACATATGGTCGCGTATGCATCAAATAAGGTGTACAAATCACCTCCCATCCTATAAACCCCCACCCCCGGGACTAAATGTCTAAATCCATGCTCGTATATAGCTTAGGAAAGGTCTATCTGGTACTGGTATCAACTTCACAAACCAACCAATAGGCCACGATAAGGCTGCAATTGCTATACAAATTCCCCACTGCGTCCAATTCAGTCTTTCTGTATCTGCGAAGTTTTTGAGGAACTCTACCATTACAATCTGAAGAATGACGGTCATCCCAATAATTCCAATGAATAGACGGTTCTTGTGAAGACCTTCAAAGACATTCCTCTTTTCCAGTTTCCTCGAGTTAAATTCATTGAACACTTGGCAGAAAACAAAAGTATTGAAGATAATGGTATTCTTCACTCTCTCGTCCACATCAAAGATTGATTTACCTCTGAACTAGAAGGTCAACAAAACGGATATCTGAAACAGTGCCTGTGCCAATAAGTTTCTCCACATGACATTAGTGATAAGAGGCGCAACTCTACCCACAGGTGGTTTGTGCATGAGTTCATTAGTGGGTCGCTCTGTGGCGAGTGCTAGAGCACCCAAAGTGTCCATAATCAGGTTGACCCACAATAGCTGAACTGCTGTTAATAGGACATCACCAGCAGAAACAGCTGCAACAAAGTTGATAACAAGAGCTGCAACATTCACGGTAAGCTGAAACTGAATAAACTTTTGGATGTTGTTATACACACACCGTCCCCACCTCAACACAACTGCGACCGAAGCAAAATCATCATCCAAAATGACAATATCTGAGCTTTCCTTTGCCACCTCAGTCCCTTGAATTCCCATCGACAGTCCAATATCCGCTTCTTTTAAAGCTGGTGCATCATTTGTACCGTCACCTGTGACTGCAACCACGTGACCTTTCTTTTTCAAGCACTGAACCATTAGAAGCTTGTCAAAGGGAGATGATCTTGCCATCACTTTGATACTGTCAACCTTTTCCATTCTCTCTTCATCTGTGTAATTACGAAATACCTCACCTTCAATAACTTCCTCCTTGCTTACCTGTTGACCAGCTTCAAGTATCCCACATTCTGTGGCTATGGCTTTTGCAGTGAAAACGTTGTCTCCAGTTATCATCTTAATCCCCACACCAGCTGACCTACAAGCGTCGATAGCTTCCTTTGCCCCAGGTCTACATGGGTCCTTGATCCCAACAATGCCTAGCAATGTTAACCCTTCTTCATTTAACGTTTTATAGTTGGTACCATCTGCTGGAATCTGTGTATGAGCGAAAGCAATGCACCTGAGGCTGCTTGCTGCCATTCCTTGGATTAAATTCTCAATTCATGATTTATCTTCTTGATTCATTGACTTCATGATCCCGTCTTTCTGATAATATTTTGAACACATCGCTAGTACCATCTCAGCAGCTCCTTTCCAGTGGACATGAACGGTATGTTATGATCCCACATCGGCCAAGTATGGGAATGGTTGATGGTTTATAATGTCCAGGTGTCCCCTCCTCAAACAAGCTAGCTTTTTGAGTGAGTTCTACACTTGGGACTTATGAACCGATTACGAGCCTAGTACACTGTTAGGATCAATTAAGATCGATAACAGATTACAACGGCTTGGACTCTCAAGATGATAAGAAACAGAGTGTCGAAAGCTTGATTGTATTATCAATGGTGAAAGTAGTTACATGTCTGTTACACAGTTGGGATATTTGTTACAAACAGTTGGGGAGTTTGTTACAGGTTTGAGGAGAGAGAAATACAAGAGGAAAAGTAAACATCAAAAACTGAATGAAATGAAAGTGAAAGGATAGTATTTATAGGAAGAGTGGAAGGAAGTTGTTATGAATTGGGAGAGAATCACGTGCAACTCACGTGTGTGGTAACACACGTGCACCTCACGTGCCACAACTCATAACACTATATATCAATCCACTCCCCTTAAAACATTCTTGTCCTCAAGAATGTGCAGTAAATGTAGGAAATTTAGCAAGTAAATCCTCTAAGAGCTCCCAAGTAGCATCTTCTGGAGTTCCTCCTTCCCACTGAATCAAACCATAGACTGCCACCGAATTCTTCTTCTTCACCATCTTCCTATCAAGTAAGGCTAATGGTGCAGGCTCCATTAATCCGTCTTGGTTGCAGCTAGGTAAATCAATCACTTGTGCTCTTTGAGGTTGACCCTGACATGGCTTGAGTTGTGATACATGGAAAACATTGTGGATTTGAGAATGGGGTGGCAAATCCAGCTTGTATGCAACTTGACCAATGCGCTCCACCACCTGGAAGGGTCCAAAACTCTTAGGTGAGAACTTATTTTGCTTCCCTTGCCTAATAGACACCTGCCTATGAGGTTGTAGCTTCAGAAAAACCCAATCCCCTACAGCAAGGATTCTGTCACTTCTATGCTTATCTGCCTGCTGCTTCATCCTGTTTTGAGCTCTATGCAGGTGGAACTTCAACAACTGAATAGCTTGTTCCCTGGCCTCTAAAGTTTTGTCCACTGCTTCTACCTTACTCAGACCTCCCAAATAAGGAACATGAATAGGGGGTGACTGTCCATATACTGCCTCAAATGGAGTGGTTTGGATAGAAGTATGAAAATTAGAATTGTACCACAATTCTGCCAAAGACAACCATTTAGCCCATTCTCTTGGTTTCTCCCCAGTCATACACCTAAGATAAGTTTCCAGGCACCTATTCACCACCTCAGTTTGACCATCAGTCTGAGGATGATAGGCTGTTGACAGTAGGAGCTTCACTTGCAACAACTTAAACAATTCCTTCCAAAAATTACTCAAGAAAACCTTGTCCCTGTCTGACACAATGGTGGAAGGTAGTCCATGTAACTTGTACACAGTATCCAAGAAGGTCTGAGCAACTTGTGCTGCTGAAAATGGGTGGGACAAAGGTATGAAATGTGCATACTTTGAGAGTTTATCCACCACAACTAGAATGATAGTATACCCCTGAGATTTTGGCAAAGCTTCTATAAAATCCATGGATATGCTCTCCCATATCTTGTCAGGAATAGGTAATGGCTGAAGTAACCCAGGATAAGCTGCAAGGTCTGGCTTATTTCTTTGACAAGTAATACATTCCTGCACAAATTTCTTAACCGCTTTCCTCATTCCCTTCCAATACACCACAGAGCACATCTTATGAATAGTGACTTGGATTCCAGAATGTCCTCCCATAGAACTACCATGAAAATAATCCAATAAGTCCAATCTCAGGTGTTCATCTTGGCCCACTACCACCTTATTCTTCCGTAACAACTGACCGTTGGACCAAGTGTAATGTTTCTTGCCTGTTTGACCAGTCTGCAGCATGGTAAGGAGTGTTTGGAGAGTTGGATCACTGTTCCAACTAGCCTGAATTCGAGTAACCATATCACTAGGGACTTGCACAGCCATAATGGCCATTAGTTGACCTTCATTGTGTACCCTGGAGAGAGCATCAGCAGCAACATTTTCTATCCCTTTCTTGTACTTGACCTCATAATCAAACCCCATTAACTTGGGCAGCCACTTCATCTGAGCAGGAGTAGTAATTCGTTGGTCCAATAGGTACTTAAGACTGTAATGGTCTGTTTTAATGATGAAGTGATTATCAAGCAAGTACCCCCTCCATTTTTCCAAAGCTAACATAACAGCCAAAAATTCCTTTTCATAAGTTGAAAGGGTTTGGTGCTTAGGAGCCAATGCCCTACTTAAGTAAGCAATAGGATGACCTTGTTGTTGCAACACTGCTCCTATTCCCAACCCAGAAGCATCTGTTTCAACCTCGAAAGGTTTTGTGAAATCAGGCAGAGCAAGTACTGGTGCTTGGGTCATGGCAGTTTGTAATGCCACAAATGAGTCTTGAGCTGTTTGTGACCACTTAAAAGAGTTCTTCTTTAATAGTTGGGTTAAAGGCCGACTTAAAATAGCAAAATCCTTGATAAACTTCCTGTAGTATCCAGTAAGACCCAGGAAACCTCTTAACTGCTTGATATTAGTGGGGACAGGCCACTGTTGCATCGCCACAATCTTGCTAGGATCAGTTGCCACTCCTTGAGCAGAAATGACATGTCCCAAGTACTCAACTCGCTTCGTCCCAAACACACACTTACTTCGCTTAGCAAAAAGTTGGTGTTGCCTCATAGTGTGAAGAACCTGAGACAAATGTTTTGCATGCTCTCGAACACTTTTGGAGTAGATCAATATGTCATCAAAGAACACAAGAGTGAATTTCCTCAAATAATCCTTGAAAACCTGATTCATCAATGATTGGAAAGTGGATGGTGCATTAGTCAAGCCAAACGGCATGACTAAAAACTCATAATGCCCCTCATGAGTTTTGAAAGCAGTCTTAACTATATCATCCTCAAACATTCTTATCTGATGATACCCTAACCTTAAGTCTAGTTTAGAAAATATGACGGCCCCATGTAACTCATCTATGAGCTCATCAATAATAGGGATAGGAAACTTATCCTTGACAGTGTGTTTGTTCAACTGTCTATAATCCACACACATTCTCCAAGTATTATCTTTCTTTTTTACCATAACTATGGGTGAGGCAAAAGGGCTTTGGCTTGGCTTAATCACCCCTGAGTCTAACAACTCCTTGACCATGGCTTCAATAGCATTTTTTTGTATTGGAGGGTGTCTATAAGGCCTAATATTAACAGGAGAAGTGCCTTCAATTAATGGAATTCTATGGTCATGACTCCTCTTAGGAGGCAGTTGTGTAGGAACCTCAAACACATCCCCAAATTCTTCCACTACTTGCAACAATTCAGGACTTAAAACTTCATCAGTCTTGGAAGCATTCTCCATATTAAACAGGGTTAAACCAGTGTTTGGGTAAACACTTAACATGAACAACTCAGGTTGTGCTGCCCTGACCATGGACTTCAACTGCCTCTTACTAGATACCCACTCAACTGTAGACTTATGAGTACCTCTTAGGACCACTTTCTGCTTATTGTACACAAATTCCATCCTAAGGTCCTTAAAGTTACACTTAATATCCCCCAAAGTAGAAAGCCATTGGATGCCTAATACCATGTCACACCCACCCAAAGGTAAGAGCATAACATCAGCCGTAAAGGTTTCCCCCTTTAACTTCCAAGTAAACCCCTTACATTCGCTATCACTAGCTAACTGTTTCCCTCCAGCAACTGTCACAGATAATGGACATGTAGGTCTGATCTTACAACCTAGCTTCTTAGCCAACTGAAGGTCTAGGAAATTGTGAGTAGACCCCGAATCTACTAGAATATGCAGCTCATGTCCATTACCATACAACCCTACTACCCTGAGCGTTTGGAAGGAACTCACTCCACTTAAAGCATGGAGTGAAATTTGAGGGTGAACTTCCTCATCCTCCCCCAAAGTATCCGCAACATCCATAAACTCATCATCTACCTCCTCCTTATCAGCTAACACAACTAATGTAAACAATTGCCCTTCACACTTATGACCAGGGACATATTTCTTGTCACAATAAAAGCATAGGTTCTTAGCTCTCTTCTCTTCATACTCTTTCTGAGACAATTGCTTCCTAGGTGGTCCAGTGTTAGCTCTAGGAGTCCATGTCTTAGTGTTATCTGGCAAAGCTAATAGTGGCTTAGAAACATTGTTAGGAACAGCACTAGTGCTTCCAAACCTTGTGTTCCCAATGTTATATTGCAGTTTATTCTTTTTCTTAACTGCATTAAGAGTTGCTTCCTGTAAATTTGTTAAACAATAGGCATCACTAAGGGTATGAGGCTTAAACATCCTAACTCCCATGGCTATTTCAGTAGGTAATCCACCCAAATAAAGACTAATCGAGTGTTCTACACTTACCTCTACCCTGCTCAACAAATCATCAAACCTATCCTGATAATCCTTAGCACTATTCTCATACTTAACATTTCTGAGCTCAGCCATAGGATCATCAAATGCAGCCCCAAACCTCTGGACAATAGCATCTCTATACACAGGCCACAACACATTTTCCCCATGGACTTTAATGAATTGCCTATGCCATAGTAAAGCTTTATCAAACAAATGGAGAGAGAGAAGTCGAACCTTTTGATTATCAGGTATGGTGTCAATGAGGAAGAACTGTTCACACCTAAAAATCCACCCTCTTACGTCATCACCCGTAAACTTAGGAAACTCAACCTTAGTAAACCTACTAAACTGATGCTGCTGCCTATTACCCCCATTATTTCCATTACCAGCCGTAACTGCCTGATTCTGCAAACTAAGGGCAGTAATCTGCTCCATCATACCCTCCAAACTACGCCTAATTCCCGATAAAGCATCATCAACATATCTGCGAGTGGTATCGTCTACATTATCTCCTGTGTTGCTACTAGAACCAATTGCTCGGGTAGTAGGAGCCATTAAACCCAATTGCAATTGATTGGAATACTAACTGAATGGATCAATTAATAACCGAATATAACGGACGATGAACGGATTTCGAGTTTTCCGGCGAGATTTCCCAGGAAAGTGCTCTGATACCAATTGATATACACTGTTAGGATCAATTAAGATCGATAACAGATTACAACGGCTTGGACTCTCAAGATGATAAGAAACAGAGTGTCAAAAGCTTGATTGTATTATCAATGGTGAAAGTAGTTACATGTCTGTTACACAGTTGGGATATTTGTTACAAACAGTTGGGGAGTTTGTTACAGGTTTGAGGAGAGAGAAATACAAGAGGAAAAGTAAACATCAAAAACTGAATGAAATGAAAGTGAAAGGATAGTATTTATAGGAAGAGTGGAAGGAAGTTGTTATGAATTGGGAGAGAATCACGTGCAACTCACGTGTGTGGTAACACACGTGCACCTCACGTGCCACAACTCATAACACTATATATCAATATTACGAGCCTAGTATGGGATAGGTTCGTATCAATTGGTATCAGAGCTAGCCCTACCTTACGAGGTTCCAACACTCGGAGTGGTGGCCTATGGAGTGGTGGCTTGGACCCAAAGGGGGTGCCAACCGTGACCAACATAGCCGTGACCAACGAGGACGTTGGTTCTTCAAAGGGTAGGGTAATGTTATGATCCCACATCGGCCAAGTATGGGAATGGTTGATGGTTTATAATGTCCAGGTGTCCCCTCCTCAAACAAGCTAGCTTTTTGAGTGAGTTCTACGCTTGGGACTTATAAACCGATTACGAGCCTAGTATGGGATAGGTTCGTATCAATTGGTATCAGAGCTAGCCCTACCTTACGAGGTTCCAACACTCGGAGTGGTGGCCTATGGAGTGGTGGCTTGGACCCAAAGGGGGTGCCAACCGTGACCAACATAGCCGTGACCAACGAGGACGTTGGTTCTTCAAAGGGTGGGGTAATGTTATGATCCCACATCGGCCAAGTATGGGAATGGTTGATGGTTTATAATGTCCAGGTGTCCCCTCCTCAAACAAGCTAGCTTTTTGAGTGAGTTCTACGCTTGGGACTTATAAACCGATTACGAGCCTAGTATGGGATAGGTTCGTATCACGGTATTGTCTTGGTTCTTCTTAACAGAAACCCCACTTCGTTTCTTCTCAGAGTTGAACGTTTCAACGTGAAGAATGGCGGAATCTTGTTTGAGTTTCTCCATATCCATACCCAAATTTGTGACCGCCCACGACAATATTGCCTTTTCAGTTGGACTACCGGAATATTCACATGTAGTTCCTAAATTGTACACGCTACCAGTGGTGTTTAGACCGACCCCTTGATGGTAAAGCTCTAGTACTTTTGCATCTACTGAAGAATCGTCTTCAATATTATCAAGCCCAACCCAAAATTTTATGACTTTCATTTGATTCATAGTCAAAGTCCCCGTTTTATCTGTACATATAACAGTAGCTGAACCCATAGTTTCACACGCGGATAGCTTTCTGACCATAGCTTGATCAGCCATCATTCTCTTCATGGAATAAGCAAGCGTAAGTGTTACAGCTAGTGGTAGACCTTCCGGGATTGCCACCACGACAATCGTTACTGCTGCAACGAAGATACGCGTAACAGAGTTGAGTATATCATTTGTACTGGTACGTTTCCCATTATACTCGCGGTTCCCGTCCTCATCTTCTGTATTTCCGGTGAAATAACGAATCAACATAACTGCAAGAACTAGAAAAGCAACCGCAAGACCTACCTTTCCGATTGAAGAAGTGAGTTTATTTAGACGAGATTGCAGCGGTGTTTGCTCATCTGAGTCGCATGTTATGGAACTCATCATTTTACCCCAAGCAGTGTTCATCCCTACTGACATCACCAGCATTTGACCATGCCCATCAGCCACTTTTGAACCCGAGAATAAAAAGGGATTATTGATGGCGTCAATGTCTATATGATCACTTTCACCCGTCATGCTTGACTCGTCAATTAGCAAAGAATGCCCATTTATGAATAAACCGTCTGCAGGAACTTGATCACCTATGTTTAGGATTATAACATCCCCAACGACCACGTCGAAAATGGATATCTTTTGTCTCTTCCCTTCTCTTACAGCATCTATCTTTATATTATTACTTATTTTTGACAACCGGTCAAATTGTTTTTCTTGTCTGAAGTTACTAACCGCAGATACGGCTATAACTAGTAAAACCGCCACGAAGATACTACCACCTTCATACCATCCTTCTTTAGCTCCCTCTTCTTTAATACCGAACCCCAAGGAAAGGGTGGCACATGCTAGCAAGATGAGAATAGTAGGATCCTTAAAAGCCTCCACCACAAAATAGAGAAAGCCTTTCGGGGGAGGTTTTTTATAAGTATTAGAACCAAATGCAACTTTCTGACTTTCAATATCATCGGTGATAATTCCATGCTCAAGATTGGTGTGAAGAGATTTAGCCAAACCGTGACACCATCATGCTTGTGAAGAATTTCAAGATCTTTGTTTTTGACCATATTAGTGAGGTCAAACGGGTCAACGTTTGAGAAACGTTCACTATAGTCATCAGGATTTTTAGCCTCTGGAAATATTTTAATAGCGGTGTATGCTGGTGCTGCTAGAATTTCAGAAATCGGGTAACGGGCCAATTTGGTGGAAACTTTGGCAACGGATAGCATAGTGTTTGAGAAATGAATAGAAAAGTAAGCTAGCCGCCATCTTTTCTGGGCTTTCGTGAGTGTCATTGTGCTTATGTTATAGAGCAAGGCTCCAATGTCATGTTGAATTTTACTAACCATTTTCGGGATTTTTTTCGTTCAAAATTTGAAATTTAAAAGTGGAGGCAAAATGATTCTTAGTGTAGAAAGATGTGATAGATTGTTATTCTTAGTATTACAAACTGCATCCTCTTATACAAGAAAAATGTGATAAGAAACTGCAAGGAACTTACTCTTATTGAATACAACATAAGAATGTTCAACAAATTCGTTCACACGCATCAACAACATAAGATAATCTGATCATGGAATTTGCAGTAGAAATGACATAATAGTTACTTCATGTAATTTCAAACAATATCAATGTTGACCAAGTTGTAGAACGCATGATTAAAGTTCCAAGTAATCCTAGGAAGTTATGTTACACAACTCTTACATTTCTTTCCTATTTTTATCAGGAAAAGGTATTCTCGAACAAATTGGAATACATTTTTTTCTTAAGTTATGTTTAGTCTTTTATTAAACACATACTACAATTTTTAGACTTTTTTTTATTACTTTATATTAGTTTATGAAAAAGATTGATATCATTTCAAGTTGATATAAACATGATCGATAATGTTTTTTTTACAATAAAAAAGAAATACTGTTTTGTTTGTGAGTCAAACATTATCGGTCATTTACGAGTTCGGAATGTTTAGATTGATTTTTAGTGTGTTATTCATTTCATTTACATTTGACTAAAATTTTGTTTCTCAAGGCACTTCCTTTGTTTTGGTGCTATCGTTTTTGTATCTCTTTGTAGTCTTAAATTCGTTGAATAAAAACTTTGACAGTTAATGAAACAGTTTGTTGCGTCTAAAATAAATATTTAACAAGTCAGCCAATAGAATTAATTATTAAGTAAACTAATCCAGCTACAAATCGGACCGTGTCAAGAATGTGTCTTAGAATTATCGACATATGTTACGATTTTATTTCATTACTTAAGTAATTAAGTTGATCGACATCTTCATATTCCCATTTCTCATCTTCATCTATAAGACATAGGTTATTATTATAAAAGAAAAGTTGTGTCTACATAGGCTGATTCTTTGAATAATATACAACTATGAAATTTCAAGTTTATCAAATACTCCGTATATGATAGTAGTATTAAACTAGAATGAAAAAGTGTTCACTTAGGTAAACTTGTTTGGCTAGTTCAAAAAAAAAAAAAAAAGAGAGAAGTGCAAAATTCATCCCTGTGGTATGTCGAAAAATCGAATTACATCCTTCGTTAACTTTTTGGACAACAGTCATCCCTCCATTAGTGCGCCGGGCACAATACATCCCTCATGGACTAACGGTTCAAATGTTTTCTCGTTAAAAATTAACAAAATCTAAAAGAGAGGGTATTCTTGTCTTTTTCCTTTCCCAGGGATGTATTGTGAACCTTATTATAAATAGTTTCAAAAAAAAATTTATTTTGAAAAAAAAAATTTATTTTCAGAAAAAATAAGTTTTATTTTCGAAAAAAAAAAATTATTTTCGAAAAAAAAAAATTATTTTCGGAAAAAAAGTTTTATTTTCTAAAAAAATTTATTTTCGAAAAAAAAAATTTATTTTCGGAAAAAAAAGTTTTATTTTTTAAAAAATAAGTTTTATTTTGGAAAAAAAAGTTTTATTTTGGCAAAACACCATTTTTTTTAATTTATTAATCAATTAAAAGTTTAATTACATAACTGTAGAAGGCAAGCGAGCAACAAGCTGCGCCGCAAGCCCTTTTTGAATTGCAAAGCTAATTCTAGTAAAAACCACATTTGTGAATTTAGGTGTCATAACGTTGCTATTCATTACGCGCTGAACTCTATTCAGAAACTCCACCGCTTCAGGTGCAAGAAAACCGAAGGTATCAAATGCAAAAGGAATAAACACGTGTTGATTTTCAAAAAAAAGTTTTATTTTCGAAAAAAAAAATTATTTTCGAAAAAAAAATTATTTTCGGAAAAAAGTTTTATTTTCTAAAAAAAAATTATTTTCGAAAAAAAAAATTTATTTTCGAAAAAAAAATTTATTTTCGAAAAAAAAAAATTATTTTCGAAAAAAAAAATTATTTTCTAAAAAAAAAATATTTTTGAAAAAAAGTTTTATTTTCGAAAAAAAAGTTTTATTTAAAAAAAAATTATTTTCGAAAAAAAAGTTTTATTTTCGAAAAAAAAAATTATTTCCCGAAAATTAAACATATTTTTTCGAAAATAAAACTTTTTTTTCCGAAAATAAAACATATTTTTTCGAAAATAAAACTTTTTTTTCTAAAATAAAACTTATTTTTTAGAAAATAAAACTTTTTTTTCCGAAAATAATTTTTTTTTCGAAAATAAATTTTTTTTTTGAAACTAAAACTTATTTTTTCTGAAAATAATTTTTTTTTTGAAACTATTTATGATAAGGTTCACAATACATCCCTGGGAAAGGAAAAAGACAATAATACCCTCTATTTTAGATTTTGTTAATTTTTAACGAGAAAACATTTGCACCGTTAGTCCATGAGGGATGTATTATGCCCCGCGCACTAATGGAGGGATGGCTGTTGTCCAAAAAGTTAACGAAGGATGTAATTCGATTTTTCGACATACCATATGGATGATTTTTGCACTTCTCTAAAAAAAAAAGGTAAACTTGTTTGGCAAGAAACTATATGTAGATGAAGAATTCAACAAAGCTCGATATATTAAAAGTTAGAAATTTTTTATAAATAAAGGCTATGTTTGGTAAAAATAGTTGTAAGCTGTAAGCTGTTAGCTGTAAGCTGTTAACTGTAAGCTGTTAACTGTAAGCTATAAGCTGTTAATTATATAGCTGTTAACATTAGCTATAAGTTGTATTGATTTTCATTAAAAGTGTTTGGTAAATTAGCTGTTAACTGTATAACTAAGATGTAAAATGACTTAAAAAGACATATTTAGATAAATTATAATATGTTTGGAGGGTATGTCAGTGATTTACAGCTTTTACAGAGCTGGTTGTTTAAAAAACTGTATGAATCAACTTTTCATTTAAAGAGCTACTTGTTTAAAATAAAAAGCTAACAATTTTAAAAAGTTGTTGTACCAAACAGAGCTAGTTATTTTAAAAGAGATTATCTTTGAAAAAAAAACTAACAGCTCTTAAAAAGTTTTAAAAAATCTCTTGCCAAACATAGCATATATCTAACTAAACCATAATTAAAACTAAGGGTGCGTTTGGTTTACTCATGGGTTTAGATTTAGATTTAGGTTTAAAGCTAGGTTTGGATTTTGTTTAGGTTTTTTTAGTAATATATTTTAATAATAAATTATTTTATACACAAATATATAAATAAAATATATTGTTTGCAAGAATGTATGGAATTGTTATTAGCCACATATGGTGACCCCACTCAAAGTTCTTAAATCCATCATTTATATTGGGTTCGAGCTCTAGGTACACTAACATGAAAAATCCTATGTTATTTCGTTACCTCAGCGCGACGTAAGCGAAACACCCAAATAACATCAATCCTTCTTATCATAACATCAACCAACACAACATTTCCCTTTTTTTTCAAAAAACCCTCAACAATTAAACCATTTTTTTAAATAAACACACATTTCATTCATTAATAAAAATAACAAACTAAATTACAAAATAAAAAAAACATTACGAATTTAAATAAAAAACCTACGAAATAAAAAAAAACATACGAAAAATAAAAAAACATTACGAAAAAAAAACATTACGAAATTAAAGAAGATTAAGATGCTTCGGCACCGTCGTCTTCATCCAAATCGCTCCTAATCTTCTCCCGAATTAGTTGTTTTTGCCTCCTAATCAAATAGGCGTCTTCGTCGTCCACATCCATATGAATCGGGGTACCTAAAAATCGCAACTCCTCCAAACGCGTGAATGTGCGATCTTTCTCGATTTGTGCATCAAAAACCCTTTCGGCGGCTTCTCGTTTGAGATGCATCTCGGTCTCCAACAACAAATCAAAACTAGTTGAGCTACTTCCACCCGTGCTCGCATCGGACTTGGTTTTTTTGGAGGGACGTGGTTTGCCGGGAGGCCTTGGTCTTGCATCATGAGAGAACAAGCTCTCTTGGCTAGGTCCGGGGGCGGGTCCGGTTAAGTCAACCGCATCAACCGCATCCGGGGCGTCCCATTTGCTATGGTTTCT
Source organism: Glebionis coronaria (assembly GCA_025667525.1). Taxonomy (NCBI): domain Eukaryota; kingdom Viridiplantae; phylum Streptophyta; class Magnoliopsida; order Asterales; family Asteraceae; genus Glebionis; species Glebionis coronaria. The sequence goes on along the minus strand of CM046874.1, from coordinate 584,781,665 downwards.
CAAAATTTCCCGAACACCCAATTGAGTAAACGCCCCCCTTTATGCTCGTCTCGGTAAAAATTGTGTGCCCGTTTCATCACATCCGCATCATTCTCGCCACTTTTCCCTAAACGTTTGGCCCATTTGTAAAGCCCGTTAAACTTTTGGCAATTGGCATTCAAAGTATGCCATTTGCTAGATATCATATCCTTGTTACGTTTTTGGAAATTTGAGGCGTTGAAGACGTTCACCACACGAACCCAAAACGTATCACCCTTTTGACATCGACCAACATTATTATCTTCCGAAACTCCTATCCAAGACGATGCTAGCAATTCTTCTTCAACCGGTAGCCAACGACCCGCGATAATCGGTTCTTCATCCGCAACACCTTTGTCTTTCTTTGAAGATTTCTTTTTTCGGGAAGCTTTTCTTGACGGGGATTCGGTTTGTGTGTGGTCCTCGGTTTGAGATGTGAATGAGGTGTCTTGTAGTGTCGCGGCTTGAGATTGTTGCCAACAAAAGAATGCTTCTTGTTGTTCTTGTTGATGTTGTTGCAATGCTTCCAACGAAGCAAATTGTGAATTTTTGATTCGACGGGTTTCCGGCACAAGCTTCGCTCATCAAGTTAACGAATTCATGGGGTGGGTAATCGGCCGTTGTTTTTTTGCTTGAGATTGGTAAGAAATAGATATGGATTTGCTAATAAATTGATATGAATTTGGTAAAAAATTAAGGTAAACAAAAGTTGTATATATAGTAGTAATTTTTTTATAAATAAATTAGCCGTTTAATATAGCCGTTAAAGGGGGGAGTGGAAATGGAATTTTTTTTAAAAAAAAATAGCCGTTAGGGGGGGGGCTATTTGATTTTTTTTAAATATAGCCGTTTAAAACATGTGTGTGTGTGTGTGTGTGTGTGTGTGTGGGAGGGGGAAATTTTGAATTTTTAAACAAGAGGGGAAAAGGAAATGTTTATATAAACGTTGGAGGGGGGAAAATGAACATGAAAATTTTTAAAACACCCCCCTAACGGGCGTTAGCCAGTCAATGGGGTGTAACGTCGTTGCTTTTTTTTTGGACAGGGGTATAGTAACGTGGGATAACGCGGGGCAACGCCCGTTATCCCGTTACTGTACCTAAGCCTCTTAGTGTCAATGGCTATTAGGCCTAAATATTCACTTTAGAAAGTTAACCAAACAATTCTATTTACTCCCAAAGTTAATCCTGGCCTATAAAAGTTCAAAACCAAACACACCCTAATCTAATCTTATCCAAAATATATATATTAAAAAAAGAAGATCAAATGAGTCAAGTAGATCGTAGGGGCGAACTAGTTTGTTAATTCAATCGATCGCACATGATCGTCGCAACGGAGTCGACTTTCAACGAAGTCGATCGACCGATCCGTTGCGGGCAACCTAATATCATTGCAAATATGTTTGGTACGTGTTATTGTCTTTTGCGGGTACAAATAATGAAAAATAGAGGAAAATGTGGATTTTCGGGATCGAGTCCACAACGTTTGCACATTTTTAGAGTTCAATACGAAATACTAAAACAACCACGAGCATACCATTGGAAATAAACGAAAAAAAAAGCTAGCGGTGCTAATCTCACCCCGTAACTTATCACCTAGCTCAAGCAAGATATGGACTTATGTGTAATACTTGGACTTATATAACTCTTCCGAGAGCAACAAGCAGGTGTGTTTGGCGTCACGTAGCAGGAGTAGGAAGAAGTAAGAAATAGCAGTTAACAAGAGTAGTAAGCGATAACTGCTTGTTTTTAAAAGGTGTTTCGTAACGTAGTTGTAAGATATGATTAGAAAGTGTACAAAATTACTTAAAAGGACATATAACCTAATTAAATAAAGTATAAATGTTATATCTAAGGGCATAAATGTAATTTTATAAATTCTCCAACAAGCATTTGAAACTGGATCATTTAGACAATATTAAAATGCTTATTGAGGTGTTGCCAAACAAGCTTTTCATCTAAACTGTTTGCCGCTTGTCGCTCTTAAATGCTCAGTAATACTTGCTACCAAACATAAACCTAACAGTTTTTTCGGTTTGAGTTTTCGGTTTATTCGGGTATTGCCCGAACAATCAATTTCTTCTGAAACAAGCTAAGAGTTTCTGCTTCAAAAGTACGGAGTACTATATATAGAAGTTATGTACTTATTTTTTTACTTTTTTTAATTCTATGACATTATGGTCTGCCATTCTGTTTTCTAATACTTTCCTAGTGACTTGGTTTTAGAGAGTTATGCTGTTTCATTTGAATACCAAGCTTCACCCATTATTAGTCAACGTCGCAGCTTTAGACCTGTCGTTATCTAATTTGTCTTCAGATTTTGCTCTTATGACAGGGTTTTTCATAAAACCTTTTCTGAGTCACATACTGTTCCCAATTTGTGACGATATTCTTCAGGGACAAATCAGTCTGTAATTAGATAATCTTTCGGCCTTAGTTATAAGTCGGTAACAGAGATTCTATTTTTATGACGAATATTAGTATTTTTTGAACTAAATATGCTTTACAAACTGGAATTCAACCTGGAATGGAATTGTTGTTTCAACCTTTTACCCTCCGCACCATCACATGTTCAGCTCTTATATGTTCTCCTTTGTTGCAGTCTTTATCTGGAAATGGGCTGGTAGATGGAAACAGGTTTAGAAAAATAGCATAGGTATAACTTTCACTAAAAGTAGCTTCATCTTACAATATCGTAAGTAAAAATAGGGCCATGAGGGATTACTAGTGTTGTAAGTAAAAATAAACACTTCGTATAAATTTATACACATAGATGGTATAATATATTATAAATCGTTACACTACAAAATAAGAAAATAAATGATAACATAAGAAATATCTTGGTGAACTTAAATAATATCGATAATGTTGCTTGAATCAATATAGAAAACACAAATTCTTCACTTTCTAATATTGGCACTTCTTGGTCTTTTAGTTCCAATTTGCTGGTCTATGCTTCGTTACCAATTATCCCTTACCTGTGATAAACTTGTTTGCTATATTGTGCTAATAATTGGATAGCCTAACCCCTATGTTGGCTGTAAGAGAGTGAGATTGTACAAACCACGCAACCTACGTATTAGGACAGGTCACAAATAATTCCAAAAAGAGTTCTATGCCTTAGGATACGATTGATTTAACTGGATCCGAACCTGTTACATAGCCAGTGATGGACCGCGAGGATCTTTTCCTATGCAGGAGTCCATCTGATCTGCAAGAAATTTCAGGACAAAGGTTTCCTTACTTGTTACTCTATTAATATAGTTTATCTTAATTAACTAAAAAGAATATTATACAAAGAAACAAATAATTAGGTATTACAAATAATGAGGAACGAATTACAATAATATGTGAGTACTTAGGGTGAGGTCATGCTACTAAATAACCTTATCTATACTACATTATAAAGGGTGTATCCCTTTGGTTGAAAGTTAAAAATGTTGAATGGTTGAAAAATGTGGGTCCTACTAATATATATCTATACTACATTATAAAGGGTGTATCCCTTTGGTTGAAAGTTGAAAATGTTGAATGGTTGAAAAATATGGGTCACACTAATCTATATCTATATTGCATTATAAAGGGTGTATCCCTTTGGTTGAAAGTTGAAAATGCTGAATGGTTGAAAAATATGGGTCCCACTAATCTATATCTATACTACATTATAAATGGTATATCCCTTTGGTTAAAAGTTGAAAATGTTGAATGGTTGAAAAATGTGGGTCCCACTAATATATATCTATACTACATTATAAAGGGTGTATCCTTTGGTTGAAAGTTGAAAATGTTGAATGCTGGAAAAATGTGGGTCCCACTAATGTATATTTATATTACATTATAAATGGTGTATCTCTTTGTTGAAAGTTGAAAATGTTGAATGCTTGAAAAACGTGGGTCCCATTTAAAACTACTACATGCAAATCTTATTCATTAAAAAAGATATAAACTTTCGTTAATTAAACAAATGGCACCCTTTCATCCAATTGAAACATACTTATAAGATATTTTGAATTATAACATGTTACAACGCTTTGAAATAAAAGTTTAATCTTTTGACGTTAATTTTTGAACTTCACCGAAACACTTACCACAATATCGCATCGTGTTAATTATCTGTTGCTAGACAATTTCCGCCGCTATGCGCGGGTACTCGTCTAGTATAACATAAGGGAGGTGATACGTGCACCAACTGATTTGATGCATACACCACCAAAGTACAAGATATCTAAATTATAATACAACTACAACATCATTACACTATGTTTATCAACGACTTCATTCAACCGGTTGAAGTACATAAAGGACAGAAAAAGAAATATTATATTCAAAAGTACAACAATGAGGGAGAGAGAAGTGAACGACCGGTTCGTGGGATGACTTTCAGATCATGAAGCCAACCTTCCACATGTCACCATAAGAATGGTTTTATGTACTTTTTTCTCTTACACACTCTCTTTTATTTCATTTTTTCTTGAAACCCCAATATACTTATTATTAGGGGCGGATCTAAGGCATGACAATAAACATGAAATTGAAAGCCATGTTTTTAATTGAGTTGCAGGTTTTCAAGATTTTGGATTTTCTGTTTTAAATGTTTTACAGTGGATGTAGATGTAGGAGATAGCGGTGGAGGCGATAACTAAAAACTAGGTTAATATAAGTTAAATTTAAAACCCAATAGCTGCTAGCCCATTAAGATAAGAAAAATATTTTGGCCCAATTTTTGCTTATTATTAGGCCAATTGTCATTAATTTCCGTATGGAAAGTGTGTATTTTATTTATTTTTATACATTAAAATGTTTTTAAATGGTAAGAATATTTTTATTTTGTAATGATATTGTATATATATTAAAGATATTTAAAACTAATATTTTATATATTAGATTGGGTTGGGTTGTGTTGTGAGTTATTTACGGCAGAGGCCTTTTACAAGGGTCTTTGTCCATCAGAGACCCTTTTAAAATAACTTTACGAAAATGACCCTGTTCTCCGCGCCACTTTTGAAGCGGAACAAAATATAACACGTGTCAGCTTCTTGTTGAACCATAAAAAAGAAAAAAAAAGGAAAAAGTTCTCCGCTCCATTTACCAAGCGGAGCATAATTTTTTTAATAATTGTCAGCTTTTATAATAAATTTATTTCCATTATTAAAAGTTATCCGCTTCATATTCTAAGCGGAAAACTTTTTTGTGGGCCTTATATTTTTTTCATATCCTTTTCTTTTATTATTTCTTATCATTTTTTTTTTAGTTTTTTCTTTCCTTTCCCTTGTTTATTAAGTAGTTTATCGTCCATGTCTGGAGTGATTTTACATATTTGTAAGTTGCTTAACAATGTTATTGTTTGATGGTTTCCGCTCTTCACGACGAGGGCTTTAAAATGCACAAAAAATGGACACGAATAGAGCTAATATTTGCAAGATATGATGTGTTAAAGTGTGTCCGAGAGTTTTTGAAACATTTATATATTGGTGTAGCACTAACTTCTGCACTGTTTATGAATGTGTATAAGTTGTTTAACGATGTTGTTGTTTGATGATTTCTGCAACTGTATCTATTATATTTTTTTGTTCAACAAATTTTTTTATTGGGTCGTGGCTTTTTAGCTTTTTTTTCTAAAAAAAAATTATACTTTCTATCTTCAATTGTATCTAAACAATTATATATATTTTTTACACACCTCATTTGTTACAGTGCCAAATAGATGTCAATATTTGTTACGTGTTTAATGCGAGGGATTAATCATTTCAAACGAAATGATGTTAACTTTTAAAAACTGTATTCATAATTAGCTAGGTACTATATTACGTAATACCTAGTGGTTAATTTTTTTTTTTAAAAAAATGGTAAGAAATGATAAAGGAAAAAGAAACGGACAAAAAAAAAGATAAAAAAAGATAGGCCTCACAAAAAAAGTTCTCCGCTTAGAATATGGAGCGGACAACTTTTAATAATGGAAATAAATTTAATACAAAAGCTGACAATTATTAAAAAAATCATGCTCCGCTTGGTAAATGGAGTAGAATTTTTTTTTTTTTTTTCTTTTTTTGTTTCAACAAGAAGCTGACACGTGTTATATTTTGCTCCGCTTTAAAAGTGGCGCGGAGAACAGGGTCATTTTCGTAAAGTTATTTTAAAAGGGTCTCTGGTGGATAAACACCCTTGTAAAGGGCCTCTGCCGTAAATAACTCTTGTGTTGTTGATAAATGATAAAAAAGTTAGAATTGGTTGGATGTATTAATTGTATATGTGGAAGAGTAAGAAAATAATATTTTAATAATAGGTTGGGTTAGATGGGGTTGTGAATAAAGGTGTGTTACACACATATGGTCGTGAATGTCTAAATCCATCCTCGGATGTAGCTTAGAAAAGGTCTATCTGGTACTGGTATCAACTTCACAAACCAACCAATAGGCCACGATAAGGCTGCAATTGCTATACAAATTCCCCACTGCGTCCAATTCAGTCTTTCTGTATCTGCGAAGTTTTTGAGGAACTCTACCATTACAATCTGAAGAATGACGGTCATACCAATAATTCCAATGAATAGACGGTTCTTGTGAAGACCTTCAAAGACATTCCTCTTTTCCAGTTTCCTCGAGTTAAATTCATTGAACACTTGGCAGAAAACAAAAGTATTGAAGATAATGGTATTCTTCACTCTCTCGTCCACATCAAAGATTGATTTACCTCTGAACTGGAAGGTCAACAGAACGGATATCTGAAACAGTGCCTGTGCCAATAAGTTTCTCCACATGACATTAGTGATAAGAGGCGCAACTCTACCCACAGGTGGTTTGTGCATGAGTTCATTAGTGGGTCGCTCTGTGGCGAGTGCTAGAGCACCCAAAGTGTCCATAATCAGGTTGACCCACAATAGCTGAACTGCTGTTAATGGGACATCACCAGCAGAAACAGCTGCAACAAAGTTGATAACAAGAGCTGCAACATTCACGGTAAGCTGAAACTGAATAAACTTTTGGATGTTGTTATACACACACCGTCCCCACCTCAACACAACTGCAACAGAAGCGAAATCATCGTCCAAGATGACAATATCTGAGCTTTCCTTTGCCACTTCAGTCCCTTGAATTCCCATCGAAAGTCCAATATCTGCTTCTTTTAAAGCTGGTGCATCATTTGTACCGTCACCTGTGACTGCAACCACGTGACCTTTCTTTTTCAAGCACTGAACCATTAGAAGCTTGTCAAAGGGAGATGATCTTGCCATCACTTTGATACTGTCAACCTTTTCCATTCTCTCTTCATCTGTGTAATTACGAAATACCTCACCTTCAATAACTTCCTCTTTGCTTACCTGTTGACCAGCTTCAAGTATCCCACATTCTGTGGCTATGGCTTTTGCAGTGAAAACGTTGTCTCCAGTTATCATCTTAATCCCCACACCAGCTGACCTACAAGCGTCGATAGCTTCCTTTGCCCCAGGTCTACATGGGTCCTTGATCCCAACAATGCCTAGCAATGTTAACCCTTCTTCATTTAACGTTTTATAGTTGGTACCATCTGCTGGAATCTGTGTATGAGCGAAAGCAATGCACCTGAGGCTGCTTGCTGCCATTCCTTGGATTAAATTCTCAATTCGTGATTTATCTTCTTGATTCATTGACTTCATGATCCCGTCTTTCTGATAATATTTTGAACACATCGCTAGTACCATCTCAGCAGCTCCTTTCCAGTGGACATGAACGGTATTGTCTTGGTTCTTCTTAACAGAAACCCCACTTCGTTTCTTCTCAGAGTTGAACGTTTCAACGTGAAGAATGGCGGAATCTTGTTTGAGTTTCTCCATATCCATACCCAAATTTGTGACCGCCCACGACAATATTGCCTTTTCAGTTGGACTACCGGAATATTCACATGTAGTTCCTAAATTGTACACGCTACCAGTGGTGTTTAGACCGACCCCTTGATGGTAAAGCTCTAGTACTTTTGCATCTACTGAAGAATCGTCTTCAATATTATCAAGCCCAACCCAAAATTTTGTGACTTTCATTTGATTCATAGTCAAAGTCCCCGTTTTATCTGTACATATAACAGTAGCTGAACCCATAGTTTCACACGCGGATAGCTTTCTGACCATAGCTTGATCAGCTATCATTCTCTTCATGGAATAAGCAAGCGTAAGTGTTACAGCTAGTGGTAGACCTTCCGGGATTGCCACCACGACAATCGTTACTGCTGCAGCGAAGATACGCGTAACAGAGTTGAGTATATCATTTGTACTGGTACGTTTCCCATTATACTCGCGGTTCCCGTCCTCATCTTCTGTATTTCCGGTGAAATAACGAATCAACATAACTGCAAGAACTAGAAAAGCAACCGCAAGACCTACCTTTCCGATTGAAGAAGTGAGTTTATTTAGACGAGATTGCAGCGGTGTTTGCTCATCTGAGTCGCCTGTTATGGAACTCATCATTTTACCCCAAGCAGTGTTCATCCCTACTGACATCACCAGCATTTGACCATGCCCATCAGCCACTTTTGAACCCGAGAATAAAAAGGGATTATTGATGGCGTCAATGTCTATATGATCACTTTCACCCGTCATGCTTGACTCGTCAATTAGCAAAGAATGCCCATTTATGAATAAACCGTCCGCAGGAACTTGATCACCTATGTTTAGGATTATAACATCCCCAACGACCACGTCGAAAATGGATATCTTTTGTCTCCTCCCTTCTCTTACAGCATCTATCTTTATATTATTACTTATTTTTGACAACCGGTCAAATTGTTTTTCTTGTCTGAAGTTACTAACCGCAGATACGGCTATAACTAGTAAAACCGCCACAAAGATACTACCACCTTCATACCATCCTTCTTTAGCTCCCTCTTCTTTAATACCGAACCCCAAGGAAAGGGTGGCACATGCTAGCAAGATGAGAATAGTAGGATCCTTAAAAGCCTCCACCACAAAATACAGAAAGCTTTTCGGGGGAGGTTTTTTATAAGTATTGGAACCAAATGCAACTTTCCGGCTTTCAATATCATCGGTGATAATTCCGTGCTCAAGATTGGTGTGAAGAGATTTAGCCAAGCCCGTGACACCATCATGCTTGTGAAGAGTTTCGAGATCTTTGTTTTTGACCATATCAGTGAGGTCAAACGGGTCAACGTTTGAGAAACGTTCACTATAGTCATTAGGATTTGTAGCCTCTGGAAATATTTTAAGAGCCGTGTATGCTGGTGCTGCTAGAATTTCAGAAATCGGGTAACGCGCCAATTTGGTGGAAACTTTGGCAACGGAGAGCATAGTGTTTGAGAAATGAATAGAAAAGTAAGCTAGGCGCCATCTTTTCTGGGCTTTCGTGAGTGTGATTGTGCTTATGTTATAGAGGAAGGCTCCAATGTCATGTTGAATTTCAGTAACCATTTTCGGGATTTTTTTCGTTCAGAATTTGAAAATAAAACTGGAGGCAAAATGATTTTTAGTGTAGAAAGATGTGATAGATTGTTGTTCTTAGCATTGCAGTCTGCATCCTCTTATACCTGCAAATTTTGACGCTTTAGGAAACTGCAAGGAACTTATAGTCTTATGATTTAACAATGAATGCTTTTTCCATTAGTACAACATAAGAATGTTCAACAAAATTTGTTCACACACATCAACAACATAAGATAATCTGATCATGGAATTTGCAGTAGAAATGACATAATAATTAATTTATGTAATTTCAAACAATATCAATGACATAATAATTACACTACGTGATTAAAGTTCCTAAGTAATCCTAGGAAGTTATGTTACAACAACTCTTACATTTCTTTTCTATTTTTATCAGGAAATGGAAGTGCTTTTACATTTAATTAATGATAATTTGACAGTTAATGAAACAGTTTGTTGCATTTAAAAATAAATATTTAATTAAAAGTCGGCCTTGTTAAGTAATCTAATCCAGCTAGAAATAAAATACCTGCAGCCTGCTGACACGGTCTTCTTCACTAACGAACCGTGTCAACAATGTGTCTTAAAATGATCGACATATGTTGTTACGACTTTGTTTTATTACTTAAGTGATTAATTTTTTTCGACATCTTCATATTCCCATGATCCCATCTCTCTATCTTCATCATTAAGACATCTTTTTTATATTTATATTTATTTACGTATATAATCTTTTACTCCCTCAGTGCCAAATTAATAGTCCCCGACAAAAATACATTGTTTTAGAAAAATCAGTATTCTCTCTCTTATTTTTTTGTAAAATGACACTTTTACCTTTATGCAATTAATTAAAACTTTATATATAGCTTGTAATTTATACCACTAGGTGCAATACGGTAAATTCGTTACATTATTTATATCTATTTTTGGAAGGGGAGTATAATTTTGGGACGTCCCAAAATAGTATAAGAGACTATAAATTTGGGACGGAGGGAGTATATAATAAAACAATTAGATTTTTTGAGAATTTTAGTGGAAAGTGGAGGTTGTATAAAAAATAATTTGACCAATCAAATGACTTGATTTTGACACATAAACAATATCGAGGGTTGTGATAGGTGGAAAAAGTCAAAATTTAATTCAGTTTAGTCAAAATTAAAAATTTTGATACAGGAATTTGATGAAAACACATAAAAATATATGTGTTAAATTTGTAAAAATAAAAACTTAAAAAAAGAGGAGGGGATTGATAAAACTTTATTGGTTTAGTTTTGAATAAATTAGATAGATTTAAGAGTAAACTTAAAATTTTCTATATTTTTAGTAACTTTATAAAATAAAGAAAATACCCTCTTAAACTTTATACTTTTTTAACTTTTTATTTTAAAAATACAACATTTATGTTATATTAAAAAATTAATAAATCATATGATTATAAATATTAAAATAAAAACACAAATTATTATCTATTTTTATTTTGAAACTTACCAAAGTCAACTAATGCAATCTATGTAAATTATTATTAACATTAATATAAATATCAAAATGAGTGTCGGACATCAGACTTCGGTGTGAGATGAAAATAAATAGACGGGATTCTACATATTACAACAAAATATATTTTTCAAGGTCGTTATGTGTTACTAAATACACAATGTCTAGAAAATGATAGCTAACATTTCACTTAAACAAATTTAAATCCTTTATGCAACAAATATTTATACAAAATATCAATTAATATTATCACATAATGCAAAATCATGTAACACTTGTGGGTCAATGGACATCGTAACTATTTAAATATTAAAAATCTAATATTATTTTATAGTATAATATTAAGCATTACAAAATCATGAATTTATAAATCGTGTAGGTATAAGGTTGTGTAAGGTTGATGTAAATGGTTTGTTGATTAATAATAAAGATATAATTATTTAGAATAAAAATATCGAAAGTAAAAAACTTATGAAATTCGAAAAATAAAAATTGATATGAGTTTATTTTCACGGTGCACAATAAAAGAATAACATAATCAAACATATAAACATAATCAAACATATAAACATTAGATGTTTTAAAAAATAAATAATATACATAAAATCGAAATAACAAAATTATTACTTTTCTTATCCTTTATATTCAACTCTCGTGCGTGCACGGGCATTAAAACTAGTTTATATAATAAAACAATTAGATTATTTAGAAACTTTAGTGAAAATTGAAATTTGTAAAAAAAATAATTGGACCAATCAAATGGTTTAATTTTGACACATAAGCAAAACCGAGCGATGTGATTGGTCGAAAAAGTCAAAATTGAATTCAATTTAGTCAAAATTAAAAAATTTGTTGAAGGAATTTGACGATGAAAACATATAAAAATATATGTGTCAAACTTGTGAAAATAAAAACTTAAAAAAGAAGGAGGGATTAATAAAACTTTATTGATTGAATTTTAAATAAATTAGATGAATTTAAGTGTAAACTTATAATTTTTTATATTTTCTAGTAACTTGAGAAAATAAACAAAATACACCCTTAAAATTTATACCTTTTAAACTTTATATTTTAAAAATACAACATATATGTTATATTAAAAAAAATCAACAAATCACATGATTATAAATATTCAAATAAAAACACAAATTATTATCTATTCATATTTTAACAATTAACAAAGCCAAGCAATGCAATTTACGTAAATTATTATTAACATGAATATAAATGTCAAAACGAATACAGGATCTCAGACATCAGTATGAGATGAAAATAAATAGACGGGATTCTACATATTACAACAACATATATTTTTTCAAGGTCATTATGTGTTACTAAACACACAATGTCTATTAAAAGGATAGCTAACATTTTAGTTAAACAAATTCAAATCCTTTATGCAACAAATATTTATACAAAATATCAATTAATATTATCATAATGATAAATAATGTAAAACTCATGGGTACATTAGTATCATAACTATTTAAGTATTAAAAATTTAATATTGTTTTATATAATAATATTAAGCATTACAAAATGATGAACTTATAAATCGTGTACGTGTAAAGTTGATGTAAATGATTTGTTGATTAATAATTAAAATATAACTATTTAGAATAATAATATCGAAAGTAAAAAAATATGAAATTCAAAAAATAAAAATTGAGGTGACTCTATTTAATTTATACGGTGCACAGTAAAATAACAAAATAATCAAATATATAAACATTAGATGTTTTAAAAAACGTATATAATATACATAAAATCGCAATAACAAAATTATTATTTAATTTATCTTTTATGTTTAAGTCTCGTGCGTGCACGGACATTAAAACTAGTGGGTTATTATTATAACTTCTTATAAAAGAAAAGTTGTGCGTACATAGGATGATTCTTTGAATAGTACATACAAGTATGAAATTTCAAGTTTATCAATTTTATCGCCATGGATCATAATCATCCACGATGAAACAAGTTGGTAACTATCAAAGTGAATATAGCTTTTTGGAGGATTGGTAAAGGGAGGGAGACTCCCGACCAAAATCAACCTTGATTTAAGAGGTATTGACCTTCACTCGGTCCATTGCCCGCTTTGTGATTATGATTTAGAGACGGAAGAACGCCTGTTCATTCAATGTTGCATTGTTAAACAAGTTTGGTTGGATGTCTTAAGATGATGGAATCTATCTGATGTCAACTTCTCAACCATTAATGAATTGTTCTCACTTGCGGATCATATTCATCTCACTCCTACCCTGGCCGTCATCATCATAGAACTGAGGAACTTCATCCTCGCGTATTGTAGAATGGTGGCTTGACCACATCAAGTACAAGAATGCTTCAGGATATGCTCTTATGGGAATGCGGTTGATATTTATTACCTCGGCATCCCCAACTTTGTACGTACCAGGGTCGGGGAGCTCATCTCTCCTCATCGTCTTTGGGGTCAGAAAGTTAAAATCAAATGGGAACACAAGATCGTCAATCCAGAATAAATTATCGTTCTAATGCTTCAACGAATCAATCTTCTTTGAGTAACATTAAAGTGAGCCCGTGTGTTTGGAGAATGAGATCCACCCATTCTTCCACGCGGGGTTATAAAAAGCACAGAATAGGTTTACGGTGGGCTCTATGGCCAATAGACGGCAATTTATATCAAAGTTTGATATCTTCACTGCACCTATACAATGCAGCTGAGATATATGAATATGGTGGTAGGTAAGGACGTCTACCAGAAACCTTAATAGGGGTACACGATTTTGCAAATTCAAAAAACTTCGTGTATACCCCTACTTTGCCAACGGGGAAATTTTTTATATGCCACCGCGGTTCTGGTACTTTTGGGTGAAGATTCATCGGAATATGATATTCTAATATGAACTCGGGGAGTTCTTGGTAGGTTAGCAACGAGGTGATCTCTGATAGTTGTCTAACCATTGTGGATGTGAATTTAAACTATAAAGTCACGGTGTATATACGTTTTTTGGATGTTGGTCGTATTGGATCTGAAGGTTTGTTAATGGTGGCTAGAGTTTTCACTATGTAAAACACATTGAAAAGAGGGCTAGAGGTTTATATACCCCTAGGTTTTACAGATCACCTTCTTAGATGGACGTCATGTATCATCCACTTGCCTAATCAAACGGTGAAGCTGAATCGATAAGATGATGTGTCACACGCTTTTCACATTTACCGAGTGAGTGGTAAAAAAAGAGTGTATTCTAGAGCCTATGGCTCAGTACAGGTGCATGTGGCTCAATATTGATAATGAACCATAAGCCCACTCAATGAGCCGCACTCAGACTAGCCGTTGGACTTGTCTCCTATCAATAGTGGATCATATCACCATTTTCCAATGAACCTTTTTGGACAGATTTTTACTTCTTGTCCTCTTTCTATGATTCCAATCGTTAGTAAATGATCACTTAATGTGTTAAGTATGTCTACTTATGATTATCATCTTGATCCCCTTCTTTATATGTCTAAAGAGAAGTGATAGTAGTATATTTACGTGTTTTAGGAAAAACAACGTAAAAAGCGGTAAGTATTAAGCGTACGTTTAGGAGAACGTAAACACTTATGACCCTTATGTGAGTTTGTTCTCGAGGAGGATTAATGTGTGTGTTAAACTTGTTGAATTTGAGATTAATATTAATGAGAAGAAAGGAAAAAATAAAAACAATGACGGTTACGATTAAATTTAAATTACGACGAATAATAAATCGTAAAAACGTGACAAAATTAAAATTTTAATCTAAAAATTTATTAAAAATAAAAAACAATTCTAAAACAATATAAATAAGAATTAAAATTTAACAAAAATATTTTAAAATTTATTTCCAATTTAATATTTCATTTTAAATGCTATTTAAAGCCTTAAAATTAAATAAAATTAAAAATAAATCCAAAATATGATTTTATCAAATAAGAATCTTATTTATATTATATAAAAACTAAAAAGTATTTTTCTAGACTTTTTACAACTGATTTACTATTTTTAAATGACTAAAAACTATTAAAATGTTAAAATAATCCTAAAAATTAATTAAATGATGGGAAAAATAAAATTACTTTTCTAAAAATCTTAACTTAATGTATTAAAACTGAAAAAAATGAAAAAGTTGAAAAAGTGAATTTAGCCCGAATAGGACAAAAACAGATTTAATTAAAACTAGATTTAAATTAAAATAAAGCTAAAAAATAATTAAATATTCAGAAAAATAAATTAACTTTTTGAAAAATCCTAAAATAATTAAATTAAACTAGGAAAATTGAAAAAATCTTAAAAACACTAATGTTAGATCACTAAAGACAAAGTTCTAATAAACTGATAGTGACAAGTTATGGACTTTTGTCATTTAGTCTAGCAGTGGCTAGCAAAGGCTTGGCAGTGGGAAAGGAGTTCCCACTGCTTGGTCACAGAAACAAGTAAATGCTCTTTTGAGCTTGATTTTGTTGGTGATTTTGGGCAATCAAGGCACCCCTACAACCATTGAGTTGTATAGAGTCACAAACAAGCAGTCAAACACCAAGTAACCACACCAATTGATACAGTTTAATCAAGATATGCCCAGGTATGCAATTAAATGAAGCCGATGGATTCAGAAAGTGTTTAAAGAAAGTTTGAGCCAACAAATCTCTTTCAAATGCACACAACAGATAGAATGACTAATGTTTTAACACAAGCATAGCAATCTAACAGGTTTCATTCATGGATTTCATCAACCTGAACTAGTTTATGGCCTAGGTGACTTGCTGATATAAATGGTAAGCAAACAAAATCCAGTTACTGATGCAATTGACATATCTATGAACTTCAAATCATCAAAACAAGTTATCAAGTTGCACAAACTTAAGTTTTATACTATACAACCTTAAACCTAAACCTTAGCTAGCTAGATGACCAAGATTTACTTCACAAAGACCTAGAACAAACTTGTTTAAGACTACAAAGCAGGTGAGGTAATTTTAACACCAAATATGCAATTTTAACACTTACTACACCAAATAAGAACTAAACATAATATTGACCCTGATTAACAAAAAGAACACAAGCCAAGACCTTTTTTAGTTACTTAGTTGATACCAAAACGCGTACAAAATGCAAATCGAAACACCCTATTAAACTGACTGACTGATTCTAACAAGGCCAAAATAATTAATCTACATAGAGCAACTTAGAAAAGCACAAGTCTATGACTAATAAAATCTAAGAAACATGTTTAACAAACCAAACTCAATCAAATATCAGTAATCACCAGATCTCATAGCAAGAAATTTTCAACCAAGAAATTTAAAAAGAAAGAGAGAGAGAGAGAGAGAGAGATGGAATGAACCCACCTTGCTTTCTGTCACACCCCACCATGGCGGAATATATGGGGCGTGACGTATGGATATCATCACAACAATAACGTGTCTATAGAGTTAACTAAATGAAATAGAAATGTCATAAAAAGGTGACACAATGCCATGACAATATTTCAAACAATGCAGGCGCCTAGGTAAGTAGGTAACACGCCTACCTCTTACCAAAGACATACAAATAAACAAACATCAAACATATAGGTGTCTAAAAAGTATCACTTATTCAAACATTAAATAAAAACTAAGAGGAAAGGGATTCCTCCTAATGCAGTCTTAGTAGCCTCTAAACTCTAGCCACTTCTAACCTCATCCTCCTCATCTACCTCACCTGAAAATGACACTAAAATCTGTCAACATAAAGTTGGTGAGAACATAGGTTTAAGTTATCTAGAACATCATAAGAAACCTTTACATCCGCTGCAAATAAGTTGAAGGAAAACAATTTATAGTAATGGACCATAATGTGATAATCATGTTACATGCATCCACAACAAAACATAAACCAAGTACCGATCACATCTACAATTCACAAAGCACACTATAAAAATCAAGAAGTATCCCGTCACACACACAAGAACACACACCACACTATCCGGATCTTTCCCACACCACCTGTGGAAGATGAACTATATCCCCGTCGAGATATCTTGCCTCCGAAGAGACGATGCACAAGTACTCAGGACGGATCGTGTCCCCCGAACCAAGAACTCAAAATCAAGAACTCAGGACGGATCGTGCCCCACGCTCCACACACATCACAACTGGTCCCATAGACGCCCATACATCTACGTACCAATCCCATTCATAACCCAATCAAGATTCACATATCAGAACACATATCAAAGCACATATGAGAACACATAAGCACGCAAGTCACACAATATCACATGTATGTCCACACATTTTAAAACATAGTACTAAATCATGTTAAAGAACATTGCAAGTGTCATCTCCATCCCATACTGGAAAAACATTTAAAAACGTAGCAAAACGGGACTATGAACTCACCTGATAGCACAGCAAGCTAGCACTCCTGCAAACCTATAAAATCATACACGACACCCTTAGCTCAGGTCTTAACACCCAAGTTAAGTAACAATCAAGGAGATGAATCTAATCCCCCAATCCCCACTATTTAGTTCTCCCACTACAAGCTATTCTATACGTAAAATTCCAGTTTTTCCCCGGTACGGTTTACTAGTCACTAAACGATCACATGAAGTGAACTTAACACCACACTTGACTCCTACCCTACTGGAGTTATGTTTTTATATTCCGCATTCAGCAGCTATGGCTTTTGCAGTGAAAACATTGTCTCCGGTTATCATCTTTATCCCCACACCAGCTGACCTACAAGCGTCGATAGCTTCCTTTGCCCCAGGTCTACATGGGTCCTTGATCCCAACAATGCCTAGCAATGTTAACCCTTCTTCTTTTAACGTTTTGTAGTTGGTACCATCTGCTGGAATCTGCATATGAGCGAAAGCAACGCACCTGAGGCTGCTTGCTGCCATTCCCTGGATTAAATTCTCAATTCGTGATTTATCTTCTTGATTTATAGACTTCATGATCCCGTCTTTCTGATAATAGTTTGAACACATTGCTAGTACCATCTCAG
This sequence comes from Glebionis coronaria, assembly GCA_025667525.1. Classification (NCBI taxonomy): domain Eukaryota; kingdom Viridiplantae; phylum Streptophyta; class Magnoliopsida; order Asterales; family Asteraceae; genus Glebionis; species Glebionis coronaria. The sequence continues at coordinate 584,763,763 of CM046874.1, read as the reverse complement.
CAGCTCCTTTCCAGTGGACATGTACGGTGTTGTCTTCTTTTTTCATAACAGAAACTCCACTTCGTTTCTTCTCGGAGTTGAACGTTTCAACATGAAGAATGGTGGAATCTTGTTTGAGTTTCTCCATATCCATACCCAAATTTGTGACCGCCCATGACAATATTGCCTTTTCAGTTGGACTACCGGAATATTCACATGTAGTTCCTGAACTGTACACGCTACCAGTGGTGTTTAGACCGACCCCTTGATGGTAAAGCTCTAGTACTTTTTCATGTACTAAAGAATCGTCTTCAATATTATCAAGCCCAACCCAAAATTTTGTAACTTTCATTTGATTCATAGTCAAAGTCCCGGTTTTATCTGTGCATATAACAGTAGCTGAACCCATAGTTTCACATGCGGATAGCTTTCTAACCATAGCTTGATCAGCCATCATTCTCTTCATGGAATAAGCAAGTGTGAGAGTGACAGCTAGTGGTAGCCCTTCCGGGATTGCCACCACAACAATCGTTACTGCCGCAGCGAAAATACGTGTAACAGAGTTGAGTATATCATTTGTGCTCGTACATTTTCCATTGTACTCGCGGTTCCCATCCTCATCTTCTGTATTTCCGGTGAAATAACGAATCAACATAACCACAAGAACTAGAAAAGCAACCGCAAGACCGACCTTTCCAATTGAAGATGTGAGTTTATTAAGACGAGATTGTAATGGTGTTTGCTCATCTGAATCACCTGTTATGGAACTCATTATCTTTCCCCAAGCGGTGTTCATCCCAACTGATATCACCAGCATTTGACCATGCCCATCAGCCACTTTTGAACCCGAGAATAAAAAGGGATTATTGATGGCGTCAATGTCTATATGATCACTTTCACCCGTCATGCTTGACTCATCAATTAGCAAAGAATGTCCATTTATGAATAAACCGTCTGCAGGAACTTGATCACCTATGTTAAGAATTATGACATCCCCAACGACCACGTCGAAAATTGATATCTTTTGTCTCCTCCCTTCTCTTACAGCGTCTATCTGTATATTATTACTTATTTTTGACAACCGGTCAAATTGTTTTTCTTGTCTGAAGTTACTAACCGCAGATACGGCTATAACTAGTAAAACCGCCACGAAGATACTACCACCTTCATACCATCCTTCTTTAGCTCCCTCTTCTTTAATACCGAACCCCAAGGAAAGGGTGGCACATGCTAGCAATATGAGAATAGTAGGGTCCTTAAAAGCCTCCACCACAAAATAGAGAAAGCCTTTCGGGGGAGGTTTTTTATATGTATTGGAACCAAATGCAGTTTTCCGACTTTCAATATCATCGGTGATAATTCCGTGCTCAAGATTGGTGTGAAGAGATTTAGCCAAACCCGTGACACCATCATGGTCGTGAAGAGTTTCGAGATCTTTGTTTTTTACCATATTAGTGAGGTCAAACGGGTCAACGTTTGAGAAACGTTCACTATAGGCTTCAGGATTTTTAGCCTCTGGAAATATTTTAAGAGCAGTGTATGCTGGTGCTGCTACAATTTCAGAAATCGGGTAACGGGCCAATTTAGTGGAAACTTTGGCAACGGATAGCATAGTGTTTGAGAAATGAATAGAAAAGTAAGCTAGACGCCATCTTTTCTGGGCTTTCGTGAGTGCTATCGTGCTTATGTTATAGAGCAAGGCTCCAATGTCGTGTTGAATTTCACTAACCATTCTCGGGACTTTTTTCGTTCAGAATTTGAAATTTAAAAATGGAGGCAAAATGATTCTTAGTGTAGAAAGATGTGATAGATTGTTATTCTTAGAATTGCAGTGTGTAATCCTCTCTTATACCTGGAAAAACTTGATGCTTTTGGAAACTGCAACGAACTTACTCTTAAGTCTTCTTAATGAATAAGTATATTATTTAACACTAAATGCTTTTCCCATCACAATTTCTTATCATAATACAACATAAGAATGTTCAACAATTCGATCACACGCATCAACTATATAAGAATAATAAAAATGAAATGAGGTAATACTTACTTCATGGAATTTCAGCTGTGATCAAACAATATATGGCTATCTGTTTTTTTTACAAAAGTTAAAAGTTGTTCAAACAACCAATATCAATGTTGACCAAGTAAGGTGCAGAACACATGATTAAAGCAATGTTTTGAAACCCGGGTCGACCCGGCCGGTTCAACCGGTTGAACCAGTTCCGGCCGAAAAAACGGTTTATATATTAGAAACCCAGTGTGACCCGCTTGGTTTGAAGCGACCCGGGTCGACCCGGTTCGTAAGACCTGGCCGGGTTTTGATTTTTTTCGTTTTTTATTTTTTATTTTTTCTGTGTTTTTTCGTGATTTAATTAATGTATTCGCAACGTAACCTTGTTTTTACATGTTATATTTGTTAGTAATTATGTTTTAGGCCAAATATATGAAATATTCGTGATTGTTATATAAATATTTTTTGTAATATTAAAAATATATATATAATTTTTTTTAATAGAAAACTAGATCGATCTGACAGTCCGACCGATTGAACCGATGACCCGGCCGCTCGACCGAGTCGATTCAAAACCCGGGTTTCAAAACATCATTAAAGTTCCAAATAATCCTAGGAAATTATGCAACAACTCTTACATTTTTTTCTAATGGAAGTGCTTTTACATTTTTTTGCTTAAATTATGTTTAGTCTATATTAAACACATAATTTCTAGACTTTTTGTATTTTATATTATATTAGTTTATTTAAAAGGATTGAGATCACGATCATGTTTTTTCATAATCAAAAAGAAAAACGAGTCTTTTAGTAGACTTTACTATTTTATTTGTGAGTGAATATTATCGGTTATTTATGAATCCTAAATAATGTCTAGATTGATTTTTAGTAGGGGTGGCAATCGAGTCGTGTTCGTATCAACCTGTTCGGATTTACGGGTTATTATAACCTTAATCCAAACACGACCTATTTATTAATCGTGTCAAAAACTCAACCGTAACCCACACCTGCATAACACGTGTTACCTGTTCTTGACTCGTTTAACCTGTTTAAGTAAATATGTCAAGTGATTAATAAGGTGATGTTTTGTCAATCTGACTAATTTATATGCAAAAAATGATATAAATATGTAAAAATAATAAACATTACAAATAGTTATGCAATGATTTCAATAATATATGAATTATAATGATAATTCACTTTTATTAACTATAAAATAAAATATATTTAATCCAAGTCTACCACAAAATTAAAGTTATACGTAGTATATTTTATTTTCAAATGCTTATATATACTTTAGCGGGTTCACGTGTTGACCTGTTTAATACTTACTCAATCCAAATATAACCCAATTATTAAACGGGTTATACGGGCTAACATGTTTTTAACCCAAACATGTTTATCCTCAACCAAACCTATTTAACTTTCGTGTCGTTTATCGTATCGTGTCAAAAATTGACATCCTTAATTTTTAGTGTGTTACTCGTTTCGTTTACATTTGACTAAATTTTTGTCTCTCAAAGTACTTTTGTTTTGGTAGCTATTGTTTTTGTACAGAGTCTTTAATTCGGTAAACAAAACTTTGACAGTTAATGAAACAGTTTGTTGCATCTAAAATAAATACTCGTATCTAATAAGTCGGCCAATGGAATTAATTATTAAGTAAACTAATCCAGCTAGAAATCGGACCGTGTCAAGAATGTGTTATCGACATATGTTACGATTTTGTTTCATTACCTAAATAATTAAGTTTGATCGACATCTTCATATTCCCATTTCTCTATCTACATCTATAAGACATAGATTGTTATTATAACTTGTTATAAAAGAAAAGTTGTATGTACATAGGCTGGTTCTTTGAATAGTATACACGTATGAAATTTCAAGTTTATCAATTTTATGATACTCCGTAGTATTAAACTAAAATGAAAAAGTGTTCATTTAGGTAACCTTGTTTCGCAAGAAACTATACGTAGATGAGAAATGATTATTACTTTTGTTTCAAGCAATCGTGAGTTTAGGAGTGGGTGGTGTCAAAGCCAGGTAAGATTTTGAAACTTTAGCACAAAAATTTTTGACACCACATTTCTGAGGTAATCGTTGAGGCCCAAAATGTGATGCTAACAAAAATTATTTTTTTTTAAACACAAAATAACTTAAATAAAAACTTTATTAAAACATAAAAAAAGAGTACATTAATTTTAAAACATAACAAAAAAACATACCGAAAATAATCACAACGAAAAGAAATAAACTAGTTCTCGGGAGAGTATACAATGCGCGAATCACATCTTTTTTACTCTCAATGATTGCCCGGTCCGAGGGACTCATCTTGATTGTGTTGATTTGAAGAATTTTGAAGTCCTCGGCCACCTTATGCGTGTTGAAGTAATTAAGTTTTGCATTCGCCTCACGCTCCATGATATCCAATTGTGACTTGCGGTCTAGCTCGTAGTGTTCTTTCATCATTTGTTGATACGCTTCCGGGTTTGAACCCGAACTAGCCGTTGAGTTAGAGGAACGTTGACTTTTAGCAACACGATACGACCTGGCTGGCCATGGGACCGCGCCGGGACCGAAGAACTCGAGACCGTCCTCGGTAACACAAGACGGTTTCGCCTTTCTTAAGTCGAATCGGGGTTCTTCCACTTATGCTTGTCCTTCAAAAAATTTCAAGCAGACTTGTGCTTCAAAGTTAACCCCGTCATTCTTTTATAAGCTAGCTCAACCCGAGTCATAAACCCCTCATCGTTCTCCCCACTCATCAATTGCATCTCCTCAAAAAGATTGTTAAACGTTTTGATTTCATGATTCAACCGGGTCCCCTTACCCGTCATCATGTTCTTGGTGCGAGTCGGTAACTTTTTGGTTCTCGCAATCGCATTGTATGCGTCGGTTACCTTGTACCAAAAAGTATCTTTTTTTACCCGCACCAACCTTAAGATCCTCGGAAATTTGTATGTAACATTCGGCCAAAAGATACTCCTCCACATCGGTTCATAAATTCCTAGTACCCGGACCGGCTTCCGATTCTACATTCGTCTTAGCCTTGCCCTTCCTACGGCGACCTTTCTTTGACTTTGGTGTCGAGATATTTTCTTCGTCATCTTCATCTACTAGATGATGGGATTGTTGGTCGGATTGTGGTGTAGGTTGTGGTTGTGAACCGATTTGAGCCGAAATTGTTGTTGTTGAAATTTCAAAATTTGTTCTTGTTGAAATTCCAAAAATGCTTCATTCTGACTGGGATAAAATGGCATATAGTTGAATTGTGGTTGAGAAGAGGATCCCAGATTCGAAGACGAACCGGGATTGTAGTTTGAAAATTGGTTGGAAGGATCGATAAGCATGTAGTTTGTCCAATTGGGACCCATTTTTAGTGAGTAAAATTGAAAGAGATTGTTAAAAAATGAGATAAAAAGTGTAAGAAATGAGCATAAAAAATTGGGTGAAAAAAGGTACTATAATTTATAGAGTGATTTGGGTTTTTTTTTTGGAAAAAGATGAAAAATTTTAATTCCAACGACTACTTTTTTAAAAACCAACGGTTATATTTGATTTTTGGAAGAAAAAAAACCCGAAAATTCTATCAGCTGGGCTGGTGTTCTTGGCGCGAGCCGAAGAGCGGTGAGCCAACGAAGGTCTGACACCAAAGGCTTACCAGCCATGCCAACAACCACCGTTCCCCTATCTTATAACTGAAAATTGAACCGAATAAGCCTCATTATATAACTTTAATTATTTATTACTTTTTTATATAAATTTTTAGCATAAAAAATATTTCAAACTTAAAATGTTATATCTAAGAGTTTTAATATTTATATGAATCCGGTTTCGGTTTGGATTTCCAGAACCATAAGCTAACTGAAAAACGAGCGTTTAATTTTGTTCGGTTTTTGAAAATTCGGTTCAGCTACATATTTTGCTCAGTTATTTTCGGTTTTAGTTTTCGGATATTGCCCGAACAATACAAGAGTTTCTGCTGAAAAGTTCGGAAAAACATTTTTTTGATTAGCAACAGGTTATGAGCTGTCAAGTGACATTTATGAGTTGGAATTAGTGACGTGGCAAGAGTGCCATGGATTAAATCAAGTGACGGGCCCCAGTTTCTTTTTGCATGGCAGTTGAGAGCAAACATATATATATAAAAAACTCGACCGCATACCCAATCAATTCACCTGCTAATGGATCGATCTAGGTAAACCACTTGTTTTGTATGAATTGATTTCATAATTCAAAGCTTTATATGAACGATTGAATTAAGTTGTTAGCTGGAATACGTGGACACGATTTTAGTGTTTATTTTTCATGTTTTTGCGGTGTTAATGTTAATTTATGTAAACAGAAGCAACCATAGTGCTGACATAATTCATGTTACGTCTCTTGATGTGTGTTTTGCCTTGTTTATGTTTGCTGCTGCTCAATTATCGTCTTTGACATGTTTTTAAAAATGTGTTTTAACTCGTGTATCCGATTTTGTTATCTTAAACATGTTTTTCTAACCTTTCCCCTGTTTAAGGCATTTTTTCAGATGAAAACTGTCTTGTGGTTTAGATAAGCTTTTTATTGTGCCTGATTATCCATAGAGTTTTATTCTTAGGCGGCGCTTGGTTGAACTGACGGGAATGAGAATGGGTAATGGAAAGGAATGCAAAGGAATGCAATGAGCATTCCCTAGTATTAGCATTACCATTATTAGTGCTTGGTTAATATAACTTCTGGTGGTGATTGGAGATGGTGGCAACAACGGCTAGGGTGATAGTCAGGGTCGCGACGACGACGATGTTGGTAGGGAAAGCAATTAATGGAAATTAGTGGCGGTTAGTGGTGGTTGAGGACGACAACCACTACAACAGACAACTACGAAATTATGGTAGTCAGCAGAGGTGGCGATCGGAGGTGGAGGTGGAGGTTGCGGTAACGGCCATGATCGGTGGTTTTTTGTTGGTTGACGGTTGGTGGTTGCGATAAGCGGTTGTGGTAGATGGTACATGTAGCGACGAGATGGGGAGGTTGTGGTGTGGGTGATGATCGGCGGTGTGGTGGTGGTAGTGGTTGCGCCATCGATAGCCGTGAATGATGGTGGTAGAGTGTGGTGGTCGTTGGTGGACATATATACACTTGAATCCATGGTGAGGTGGTAACGGCCGTTGGTAATAGCGGTGGTGGTGGAGGTGGCGACAGAGAACGGTGGTGACGTTGGGAATGTGGTGGTAGCAACAATGGTGGTCATTAGTGAGATATTGGTAGGGGAAACAACTAATGGAAATTAGTGGCGGCTAGTGGTGGTTGAGGATGGCAGCCATTGCAACAGAGATTGCTGACTTGTAGTATTCGGCAGAGGTGGCAATCTGAGGTGGAGGTGGTGGTAACGGCGATGATCGGTGGTTTTGGGGTGGTTACTGATGGTTGATGGTTGTAATGTGGAAGTTATGATAGATGGTTTAGGTAGCTGCGGGATTTAGAGGTTGCGGCGATGGTGATGAGCGGCGGTGTGGTGGTGGTAGCGGTGGCGCCATCGGTAGCCATTAATGATAGTGGTAGAGTGTGGTGGCGGCATCCGTACATGTGGTGGTCGTTGGTGGACAAATACACACTTGAATCCATTGTGAGGTGGTAGCGGTCAGTGGTATTAGTGGTGGTGGCGGCGGAGAGTAGTGGTAACGACAATGCTAGTGGTCAGTGATGGTGGTGGTGGTCGCTAGAGACACACACATACCTGAATCTATTACCTCAAATCCTTTACCCCCAATTTACACGGGAATGGTTTATTACCCAATAATGAGTAATAATTACTTATATTTCTAATAGCCAAGCATTAGTAATCATTATCATTCCCATTCCTTACCCCCTAAAACATCTAAGCATTAGTAGCAAAGAAAATACATTATCTGTTATCTCACTCTTCTTTTGTGAAACATCTTTTTCAACCAACTACAAACTAAACTTATCAACGACTAATGCCTTTGTTTTATGTTCTGACAGGCACACCACATCCGTTTTCAATATGACGAAACCTAAGAATGCATTGAATACTAAGAATGCATTGAAACCTGTAGATGATGGTGAGCCTCAATTCCTCTTCAAATCCTGAAAACTATAAATTTAGGAATTGTTTTTTTCAAGTAAAATGAGTATTCAACTTAATACTCATATTTACACAGTATTACTCCACATCAGACATTAGATTAGATAGGCATATTATTCGAAACGCCAGATTTTACATTTTGAGATTACACATGAAGTGCGGCTATAGAAAAACTAAAATCTTAATGATGTAAATTGAAGGTTTACTAAAAAGGAAATGGACTAACCAAGTCAAAAGTCATCTTACGTGTAATTAACTACAATTTTTCACTTTGCTAAAACACAATTTGATTAGTAATGTGCTATTATGATTTTTTAGTTCTCACAACACTGATTGTAATCCTTGGCTTCTTGGAATATGTAGAGACTGAAAAGAAAAAGATGGAAGAGGCTAAAATAAAAGCAAAGTTGGATGAACTAAAAGCAAGGAGGAGGCTACTAGAGCTGAGGATAGAATGGGATAGTAAACATCGAGAGTCATTAGGATTAATATGAAACAATTTGGGGTCGGGTCGAGTTGAGCTCAATTAAATCAACCAATTTTCCAATGTACACTTATGTTTCTTCATAAAGTATCTTAGTTGACAACATTTATATTTCGTATTCCGTGGTTGCTTTCATTAAGGAGAATGTAGATTTTTTTTAATGACTTGATTGAAGTAATAATGCTCCTTACTAGCACCTACAAATCTTGAAATGTAAAAAGTTGAAATCAGTTTTGAAACTATATGTTACGTTTAAGACATCCATTCCAATACTGTATAATTAAAACTGTTATTCTGGTCTAAGCTCGATTATATACATATCTTATTCATGGTCTAATGAAATCAATATGACAAAAAGCTCGAGACATTTCAGTATAGTTTTTCACAATCCGTAAAGGTAAATGACCTGGTGTTATTATCACTCACTTGTTAACGACACTGCAACACTTACTGCGTTGTGTACATTTTTATATAGAAAACTCATTATGAAGTCCAATTTGATTGAACATAGCTCGATGGTTTTTTATACAACACAACTGTTTTGAATGTATGCATGACATAATGTAGTACTAAACAATTTATGCCACTTGTTTTTTTATATCTCTACTACTCGTGCAAATGGTGTGAATAATGTAATGAGTGGATCCGCGAACTGGACGTCCATTTTTGCCTCTAAGTGAATCAGGCCTTAAACATATTAGTTGTTATCTGCTTGGCTCTTCTCTACGGCTTGATCGAGTTTTGTTGATATGTGTTGCAAAATTGAAGAGCACTACAAGTATGTACAAAGATTAATTGAAACTAGGTACGCATACAAGAAATAAGTGATTAGAGAATGGTAGGTTTAACGAGTGCTACTGATAGAGTAAGGATAAAGTGCTAGATTTCACAAATTGTTGACCTCAAGTTATTTGAATATAAGCATGGCTATTTTTAAGAGGATCTATACTAAGCGGGCACTGCTATATACTAGAATGTTAGCATGATTTTGTTTTTTATAAATACTTGTAGTAGTTCTGTTGTATTCATGTCTTTGCAAATCCATGAAACTGCTGTTTGATTATTCAGCCGATGTCATAGTCTAAGCTTGTGAACAGAAGTCAAATGTCATTGACTTTTCTAATGATCAGTTGATTAATGATTGTCAAATTAAAATGTGTACGAAATATAATTTTTATTTTTTTTGCGGTTTTCTGAGATAACGGGGTGCTTCAAACCTTAAAGCTATTAACTACTTGGAGCGACTTCACTATGTTTTTTTTCAAATAACCTGATTGGTGTACTATGTTATTAAATGTCGGATCCTGCTAAACACGCAACTCATTAACTTAAAGCACTCGAGTATTCTATCGTGTTGACAAACTGCATTATGAATGCCATTGTGAATTGTGATCCCGTCTTAAATATATTTGAATTTAGTTGCCCATGTTTATAGGCAATGCAAGTCGATACTTTGACACAGATTCAATTTTGATAATCATGTGTGTGAACTATGGAAGTATTTTGAAAGCAGCTATAAGCTAAGGCTTCATAGCTGGACATATTACTTAAATTTGCAGCGTTACAAGTAGTTAGATAGTTTTTTTTGCAACACTTACAAAAGCTTAAATAAGAGTACTATATAGAAGTTATGTTTTTTTTAATTCTATGACATTATGGCTTGCCATTCTGTTTTCTAATTCTTTCCTAGTGACTTGGTTCTAGAGATTTATGCTGTTTTATTTGAATACCAAGCTTCACCCATCAATAGTCAACATTGTAGCTTTAGACCTGTCGTTATCTAATTTGTCATCCGATTTTGCTCTTATGACATGGTTTTTCATAAAACCTTTTCTGAGTCTACATATTGTTCGTGTATGTCCTCGGCCAAAGGCCTCCGGACATGCAGTACTCTCAGGACAAAGGCCGAAGGATCCATAATTAATGAACTACTGAGAAGTAAGCATTTAATGCCACAAACCTAGGAGCTGACGAAAAGAAAAAGCAGGCCATCATATTATCTAGTACGCACCATTCGGCCCAACAGGTAAAACGCTACACCGCCGCCGTGGGGAACAAATCCCTCGATTAGTGAGAAAGATCTTACCTCGAGCTTAGAACCTAGTCTATTGATGTGATTAGACATCCATGTACATTTTATGGAGTAGTATAAATACTCCTCACATTTAATACACATACAACTCAACTTAGCTTACTTACTGCCATTGACATACTTTACATTTATACTAACCTCTGGTATTCCACACAGGACACCATCCACGTGATAGTTACTTATTCTCAAGCTAGAGCTTGGTCTCGGGTCAAAGGTGGGACGAGGCTAACGTGTGTTGTCTTGTGTTTATAGGTTCAATACCAAGATACATTCTATATCATAACCATGACCGAAGGGAGTTCACTCGAGTATCTCCAGCCGAGGAATTTTGCTTCAACATTTGGCGCCATCCGTGGGACCTTAAACTCGAATCTCCATAAACAGCTACCTATGGCAGAACCTTCGGGAAGAGGGTCCCCTCTACAGTTTTCCCCAGATCGTGAACCAACAACCACGGGGGAGGAGGCAGAAACGCCTTGTAACATACAAGAAAAGATCTTAGAGAGCATGAGCGTGTTGCAAAGTTTGGTGGAGCGTCACAACGCTATTGCCAAAAATCCGATTTCGCCAACAAGATTGGTCTTCGAGGATGAGACCCGTGATGCACAGAAGGATAAAAGTGAAGCACAGAAAGATGGAGTTGAGGCGCACAAATCTCGCAAAAATACTGATGCTCCTATAGATGAACTACAGAAACCTTTTAAGGATGTTATCGCCTCACCCTTCACTAAGAGAATCATAGAGCTCTCCTCGCTGAAACACATACTACCCGCAACCATCAAGCTATACACCGGGGAGACCGATCCTAACGATCATATTACCCGTTTCGCCGGAGCAGCCAAATCGGGAGAATGGCCAATGCTGATATGGTGTAGATTCTTTCAGCAGACGTTAGATGGAGCCGCAGGGGCTGATTTGAAAGGCTACCGCGAGGAAGTATAGATAACTGGGATGATTTGAAAGACCAATTTTTAGAAAGGTTCTCGCTAAGAAGAAAAAGCCTCAAGAGTCCGATGGAGATCACTACTATTATCCGGAAAGCACATGAGTATCTAGCAACGTTCAAAGAACGATGGACAGACGAAGAAAGTTACATCCAGGGAGTCCATGAGGTAATGAAAATATCAGCCTTTATAAACGGAGCTAAGTGCCCAGAGGTATCCCGTCGATTCTCCGACGATACTCCAAAAAGGTCACCGAAATGATGCGAAGGGTAGATGATTTCATCAAGTCGGAAGAAGTTTTCAGAAACACAGAGTTGCCGCAAGGAGAAGCTGGTGACAGGAACACCAAATTTAATAAGGAAGATAAATACCCCTCCTCCGGATCGCGTGGACACAACAGAAGCTGACAAAGAAATGACTACAGGTCTAAACCTGCGTTCTCTCGATATGTGCCACCAACAAATCAAAACCCTACAAGGAGAAGTCCATACCAGCGTCCCGGATTGGAATCGCTAACCAAGTTTCCCAAGGAGATCCTAGCAAATGGGCTGTAGTTACAGTTACCGCAACCTCCCTCAACCAAAGGCATCGTCAGACCGAAAAATATGGATAAGTACTGTGATTATCATGGGGAGAAAGGTCACCTCACTAATGATTGCCATCAATTGAGTAAGCAGCTAGAGGCGGCTTCAGAATCCGGCAAGATAAATCACTTAGTCAAGGACCTGCGAGGTCGCGTAAACAAAGGCAATCAAGGAAGGGGAAGCGAGGATTACAAAGGAAAGACGATAAATATGCTAGAGAACAGACATGACCGGATGAAGAGAAAGGAGATATCCAAAATCAAGGTAGACTAAATGAATCCCCCATCACGTTCCCCCGGTAACCGACGCAGAAGCTTCGAATGACCCTTTAATATTCGAAGCCAAGGTGGAAGGATATTGGGTAAAAAGAGTGTTCATCGACGAAGGGGCCGTAATGCAAGTTATGTTTGAACGCTATTTATTAAGTTTGGAACCCGCCATTCGACAAAGATTAACCCCCAACCACGCGAAAGTGTTAAGTTTTTTCGGGGAGGAAACCACACCCCTTGGAAAATTGATTTGGAAGTAGATTTTGGGTCACACGACCTGATAAGAAGGACAATAATGAGCATCACCGTAATTAGAGCACTGTCGCCATATAACATAATACTAGGAAGGACCGGAATCCGGGAGCTAAGGGTTGTACCTAGGGGTGTGATTCGGGTTGACCCGGTCGGGTTCGGGTCAACTCGGGTCGGGTCAAGTCGGGTCAAGGGTAAAAAATATATAACCCGAACCTGAGCCTAATTAGAACTCGGGTCACTCGGGTTCGGGTCAATTCGGGTCGGGTCAACTCGGGTCGGGTCAACTCGGGTTCGGGTCAACCCGAGTTTAAGGAAAATGTGTAAAAAGTGGCTAAATCAAGTACTAATATAATGTAAAAAATGTAATTTTAGTCGGGTCAAGTCGGGTTGGTCGGGTTCAGGTCAAGTCGGTTCGGGTCAAGTCGGGTCAAGGGTAAAAAATATATAACCCGAACCCGAGCTAATTAGTACTCGGGTCAATTCGGGTCAACCCGAATTGACCCGAATACACTTTTGGACCCGAGTGACCCGACCCGAATATGATTATTCGGGTTCGGGTTCGGGGCGGGTTCGGGTCGGGTCAACTTTTTCGACACCCCTAGTTGTACCCTCCATGGTACACACGACTATGAAGTTCCCCACTCCCAATGGAGTAGCAACCATGAGATCAAAGGCTAGGGAAATCTATGAATTCAGAGTATTCGAAGACGGACAGAAAATAGAAAAAAGAGAAGGCAACTGTTGTAGGGAAGGAATTAGACAAGTGGCTCATCCACGAAAAGTTTAACCAGCAAGAACAGAAGGCAGTTGGAATGACAGAATAAATCATAGTTCATCCAGGATATCTGGAACAGTTAGTCACCATCGGAAGATTGTTCACTAAAAAGTGCTGACTGCAACTTATAGATCTATTAAGGATTAACTCCGATGTATTTGCGTGGGAACCCTCAGACATGACCGGAGTCCCTAGAAGGGTCATAAAACATTCTTTGAATGTTGACGTAACAGCAAATCCAGTAGCGCAGAAAAGAAGGACCTTAGGGGGAAAAAGCCAAGTGGTCAAAAGAGATGTTGCAGAACTAGTGAAGGCAAGCATTATACGACCGGTGAGATATCCTAGGTGGATTTCGAACACGGTCTTGGTAAAAAATCTGGATGGTGGCTGGCGAATGTGCATAGACTTCAAGAACCTCAATTCTGCCTGTCCGAAAGATTACTACCCCTTGCCAGATATAGATGTCAAGATAGGAGCAGTCATGGGGTACAAGTTCAAATGCTTCTTGGACGCGTATAAAGGATACCAGCAAGTACTCATGGACAAGGATGATGAAGAGAAGACAACATTCTATACTGATGAGGGTACGATTGCTACACAAAGATGCCCTCGGCCTAAAAAATGTCGGGGCCACATACCAAAGATTGGTGGATTCAACATTCCGCTCACAAATTGGGGTAAACCTAGAAGCATACGCATATGACCTCATGATCAAGAGTAAGACCGAAGAAGAAATGCTTGTGGACATCCAAGAAACCTTCGACAACCTGAGAAGAATTAACATGAAGCTAAATCCGAAGAAATGCTCATACGGTGCCGAAGAAGGAAAATTCCTCGGTTACATGGTAACCTCGGAAGGAATTCGAGCCAATCCGAAGAAGACAAAAGCAATCACCGAGATGAGATCTCCCAAAACGTGGAAGGAAATGCAATCCTTTAGTGGGAAGTTGGCAGCGCTGAACCGGTTCTTGTCATGGTCAGACGAACGATTTATGTCGTTCTTTGAAACATTGAAGAGCATTACCAAGGACAACAAAGAGCAATTCCGTTGGACAGAAAAGGCCGAAGAGGCCTTCCAACAACTTAAGAAGGTAATTCTGAAGCTCCCATTACTCACCTCTTCGGTCAAGCGTGGGATACTATATGTATACCTGGCCGCATCCAAAGAGGCAGTCAGCGGTGTGCTTTTGGTTGAACGGAATGAAATTCAACTACCGGTGAGATATGTAAGTCGAACGCCTCATGACACCGAAAGGAGATATGTCTAACACCCCCAAATTACATGCGCAGTGGAAATACATAATTTGGGTGCTAGGAAGTTATCATCACACACTAGTCATACATAACGACTCAAAAGAGACGTTGAAAAGTTTACATTTATAAAAATGTACAACAACAAAGTATAATTAGTTTTTCCAATCCAAAAGTACAACAAAGAGCATCTAGGTCCCCACCGAATCTCAACCAAATATCTAAATCCTTACATTTTTAAACAAAATAAATTTAAAATGTTTAAACAACAGGGAGGAAAACATAATAGACCACAAAAGCCACACCAACTTTCCATTGCATGCTCCGCCACATCCTAGCCTTGATTACCTGAACACATGCTTAAGAGGGTCAACAATAATGTTGAGCGAAATCTATAGGTTTTACAATCACATATGAACATAAGAGTATACAATTCATTCACGATCATTCATAGAATTGTCGATTAAACAATCTATTATTCAAGGTTGTTATCTTTAGCAATAGCTAATAATTGTGTTTGAGCTCATGACATCGAGCCGTTAACTAATTAGTCACCCGCGCCAAATGCCGACGTAACTTATATGAAACCATTTCCCCTCTAAAGGCATTAGTTGTAATTAATCCTTATTTCTCATACAAAATATCTGTACGTAGAGGGTACTCAACGTACAACTCTCGTATCAAATTGGGTCGTCAACCCCGTAGTACCACAAATTGTATAAGCGGCTATTTCCAATTCACACAAGAATTAGACAATAACTAACGGTTCATGAAATTAGGGACTTTTTGCAACTAGGTACTCAACACAATTCAAGGCATCATTTGGGTCCAACAATCATTCATGACTTATGTCCATTTTCATTTAAATAGCATGTATCCCCCTCGCGGGTAAAAATAATTTGAAATACAGTAGAAAGAGAGGCTATAGACTCACCTTATGTAGAAGTATTAGTCGAAGTAACGGATGACGATCACCGACGATGAGGATGCCCGGGAAATTCAATCACAACACCTAACGAATAAAAGCGAAATGAGTCAACTCATTTATAAACCATTAGGTACTGTATAATACTTAAATATAGTCAATTGTAATAATTACAAACTCCCGCCAAGCGCAAACAAGTGATAGTTACTAGACTCGTACCATTTATCTACGTAACTAAAAACGTTGCTCATTTTATAATTATGCCGGTACTTACCAAAAGTATGGGCTGTTTTCTTATACTTAGACATCACCATAAATTATGAGAAAATTTATAAAATTCACTTATAACCTATCTATAACCCATATTAAATTTCATAAAAAGTTTTCACTTTTAAGATTTTCTGCTCGACACATTTCTAAACTTAAATTTTCGGACAGTTTTGTACCTTCACATTGTAAGACTTCTTTGACACATTTAAAATGTAACACTTGCTAATTTGACTCCTAAGTCTAAAAATAGACTCAAAAACACAGGTTTCTAGCTAAAGAACAACTCTCAACTCTTTTTAAAACTCTAGTTATAGTCCCCGAGATTTGACCTAAAATCGAACACACTTTCGGATTATGTCGACTTTCATCTCCTGGTACACACGAATTTTCAAACTAGCGTAACTTTTGACTCGTTAGGAGTTAAAAGCTCTATCATATATCAAAACAAAGCTTGAGAAAAGCTCTTCAACTACATCTAATCCTTATAACCTGGACTTAGACTTAAGACTACTAAAAATGACCTTAAACAATCTGTTTGAAAAAGACATTTTAAAACTCAAATCAAATCACCATTTCAACCAATTCCAACAACTCTTAGACCTATAATAACATCACATGAGCATCCTAAATCATCCTAAACACCCTATATCACTTGTATGATCACTCATTCATAAAACTCCATTTTTAAACTAAACATGCAATATGTTTTAATCATTCAAAAACATCATAAACATCATTATAAACGTAAACCCACAACATTTTTTGATCAAAACCAAAATCAAACACCACCCCCTTTTGGGCCGTGGGCTTCAAGAACAAAAACAAATCTTATTTTTTTTATTTAAGCTAATTCAATCAATATCGCATGTTCATAAACACTCAAACCAAACATGCACATACTTTAATTGAATCAAAACCCACTTAATAAAAATCAATTTTTTTGTGAAAATTAAACCAATGCATGTATGTAAATGATGGATTAAATCACTCACAAAGATGAAAGAAAGGTGAGTCTTGGTTTATTTTCTTCCAAAACAAAAGAAAAAAATCAAATGACGGTGGTGGTGGTGTTGCTATGGCCGGCGGCTTCAAGAGAGAAAGAAAGAGGAATTTCTTTTTGAAATGAAGTTGTGTGTTTGTTTTTCCTTCTATCTCTTTTTGTAAAAATTAGAGGGACCTCCTGGAAATTTTAGTATTCTTTTGGCCTTAAATTTAAACGATACTTTTAAAATGCGGGAATCGACTCACTAGTCGGTTTTGAAATTCTGCGGGAGTCGGGGTTCGTCCCGGCTTCTTAAAACATATTCATACGTTTATACTAACACAAAATAAAGTAAGAACGGTTCCAAATCGACTTATCACGTAAGTAAAAATAAAAATCTCAAAAAATCAAATATCGATCAATCGATAATAAAATATAAATTTTTGGGCATCCCTCGGTATCGCGATCACTATCGATTCTTCTTAAATCGTCAAACATCGAAATTTAGTCTCGTTTATCGGTTTCAACTTAAACCGTCAAATAATTCCACGTTAAATTTTTTTAAAAATTTCAAAAATATGCGTAAAATAGGATAAAATAATGACCTCGGTTTTTGGGGTGTTACAATATGCCCCTCTAGAGAAATTAGCCTTAGGGTTGTTGCATTTATCACGAAGGTTGAGAAGATATTTTGAAGCTCATGACATTCACGTCATAACGGACCAACCTTTGAAGCAAATATTAAGTAATTCTGAAGCTTCAGGAAGGCTGGCAAAATACTCAGTCGAATTGGGAACATATGAAATTCCTATGTACCCCGGAACTCAATCAAAGGGCAAGTCTTAGTCGATTTCCTAAACGAAGCCCCGCTGGAACATCAACAGGCCGCAATAATCTACGAAATATCCGAGGAGGAGGAGCCCGAAGCCCAATGGACGCTATACACAGACGGGACTGCAAACATCAAGGGTGCCGGTGTCGGACTAACTTTAATCAATCCAGAAGACGTTGAGTTCACATATGCATTGAGGTTCAATTTTAATTGCTCAAACAACGAAGCCGAGTATGAGGCACCACTAGAAGGCCTTCGTTTGGCTGAAAGAATGGAAGTAAAAAAGTTGCAAGTTAAAGTCGACTCGAAGCTGGGCGCTTATCAAATCAAAGGTGAATTCGAAGCGTGTGATAACCGGATGATCAAATACCTAGCAAAGGTCAGGGAACGATTAACCACTTTCACATAGTTTAACATCGAGTGCATACCTAGAAACAAGAATCAGAAGGCCGACGTGTTAAGCAAGCTTTCTTTGGTCGCATTCAATCACCTCACCAAGGAAGTATTAGTGGAGGCCCTCGAGGCAAGATCAATTGATGTCCAGGAAGTCAATGATATAGTCGAGGAAGAAGGAGAATGATGGATGACACCAATCAAAAAATGTCTGGAGGAAGGAATATGGTCGTAGAATTCGGACGAAGCCAGGAATCTAAGGATGAAAATACCCCAGTATACCATTAAAAACGGAGTCCTGTTCAAGAACTCATATCTGTCACGAATGCTAAGGTGCGTAAGACCACTCCAAGCAAAATACATCATCCGAGAGGTTCACGAAGGTGCTTGTGGTATGCATGCCGGGTCAAGGTCAGTTGTGGCAAAAATAACGCGTCAAGGATACTTTTGGCATGCATCAGGATGCGTGGGATGAAATATCTAAGTGTGATTCTTGCAAGATACAAGGCCCCATACCAAGGCTCCCAAAGACGAAGCACACTTCGATAACATCAACATGGCCTTTCTATCAATGGGGAATGGATATCTTAGGACCCATCTCCGGAAACGCTGGTAATATCAAGTTCATGATTGTAGCTATTGATTACTTCACCAAATGGATTGAAGCTAAACCAGTGGCCAAGATAATTGGCAAAGAGTTCAAGAAGTTCGCTTGGGAAAACATTGTCTGCAGATATGGATTGCTTGGAGTCATAGTGACTGACACGTGTTAGCCTCAAATATTAAGTCAAACAAGAATGTTCAGTCATAGATTTTTATTGTAATATTTATTAGAACGTTGTAATAGTTAGTTAAAATAGTTGTGATATTACGGGCTTGATGGCTAGCTTAAAAGGCCTCTTTCAAGGTACTAAGCATTTATTCAAGCCCGACCCAAAACAATATAGTCCATTAGAGAGCCCGCATGTGGGTGGACTATATAAGCACCCTCCTAGCATGTTAGGAGGGTGGATGTTCTCATAATTCTTAATCTAATCTTACCAAGTTAATCACCTCCTTCTCTCTACTTTCTCTCTCTAGAATCCATCTTATTTTCTTCTTTATTTCTATCTTATATCATCTAAATCTATGGGATAACATTTGGTATCAATCGCCACGGGGTAGATTAGTGATTGGTTGTTGTTATTGGTTTGATTTGTGTGATTTAATCATAAATCATCACGAATTATTTTTTTAGTGTTTTTCGAGCTCTAAATCTTGATTTAAATCTCCTACAAAGTTATGGTAGGGATTTAGATTAGTTATTGTGATTAAAATCACAAGTTTCTAGGGCGTTTTGGATTGATTTTGGGTTACGGTTTGTAAATAGTTGGTTTGGTTTTAGCTTTGAGGATTGGCTGTTATTCCTTTCGTAAAAGGATTTTAGAATTAGCCTGAAAGTTGCCTTTCGTAAGAGG
Source organism: Glebionis coronaria (assembly GCA_025667525.1). Classification (NCBI taxonomy): domain Eukaryota; kingdom Viridiplantae; phylum Streptophyta; class Magnoliopsida; order Asterales; family Asteraceae; genus Glebionis; species Glebionis coronaria. The sequence goes on along the minus strand of CM046874.1, from coordinate 584,744,175 downwards.
GTTTTTGAAAAGTTACGAAAGAAAGAGTTCCAAAAGCTTGTTTCTACGAAAGTTGTGATCTACGAAAGGATTTTGGTTACGAAAGGATTTCAGCGAAAGAGATACGAAAGGATTTTGGCTACGAAAGGATTTTAGTTACGAAAGGAATCAAGTTACGAAAGGAATCAAGTTACTAAAGGCATTTAGCTACGAAAGGTTTACGTTCCTCCGAAAGGTTGTTCCTGCGAAAGGATTCTTCGAAAGGTTTCTACGAACGGTTTCTATGAAAAGATTCTACGAAAGGTTTCATCGAAAGGTTTCTACGAAAAGATTCTTCGAAAGGTTTCATCGAAAGGTTTCTACGAAAAGATTCTACGAAAAGATTCTACGAAAGGATTGTTTCTACGAAAGGTTTTTCTACGAAGGTCTGTTTCTACGAAAGGTCATTTTCTACGAAAGGTCATTTTCTACGAAAGTTCTTTTATAAGAAAGCTTTCTACGAAACTTTGTTTCAACGAAAGGATTTTTATTTTTGTGCAAGTGAAAATTTTTATCGTGTGTTTTTGGCCTTAGAATTTTTGGTTTCTTTTAAAGACAATTTTTAGAGGATTTCAACATCTTTCTTCGACAACAACAATCACAACTCATCTACTTAAGATCCTTTTTCACTTCAACAATTTCAAAATGGATTCTACTCAAGAGTATCGTGTCACAAACAACAACATAATGGTGGCGGGTAACAAAGAAAGACCACCAATGCTTGTGACGGGTCGCTATGCACAATGGCAATCACGATTCCTTCGATATATTGACACCAAACACAATGGTGATGTTCTTCGACGTTGTATCAAAGAAGGACCCTATACTCCCACTACAATAACCAATCCTGCAATTCTAGCAACCGACTCGACGACTGGTTCCGATGAGCAAACAATTTAGGAAACATATGAGAATACTTAGAAAGAGAAACGTGCTTGGATTGATGCAGAGAAAGAAGCAATCTATTTGATTCTAAGTGGGATTGGGGAGGATATTTACTCAACGGTTGATGCAGGCTCTACTGCTAAAGAGATGTGGTTTGCCATTGAACGTTTGCAACAAGGTGAATCACTTAGCAAGCAAGATGTCAAAACTAACTTGTTCTGGAACTTTGGTAAGTTTACTTCATTGGATGGGGAATCAATTGATTCATATTATTCAAGGTTCTACAAGATGATGAATGACGATAAGAAACAATTTGCAAGTCTCCACCATGCAAGTCAATGTGCAATTTCTACAACAACTTCAACCAGAGTGGACACGATTTGTAACTTTGGTGAAACAACAAAGTAAGTTAGAGGAGGTCAACAATTACACGCTCTTTGACATTTTGAAACAATTTCAGAATGAGGTAAATGAATTTCGAGCTGAAAGGATAGCAAAGACTACTAATCCACTTGCTTTGGTGTCTACCACTCAACACACTCAAGATCATCGCTCTCGTGCTCCAAAGTCATACTCCACTACATCCTCCTCACCAAGGTACTCCACTACATCCTCCTCACCAAGATACTCCACTTCATCTAAGTATTCAGCTTCCATAAGATCACGAGACAAAGAACCAAGAGCACCATCACCATCACCTGAGCCATCATCTGAAGAGGACAGTGATGAAGAACTAGCTCAGAAGGATAGGGAGATGAAGCAACAAATTGCTTTCATTATGAAGACCTACAAGAAAATCTTCAAACCCACCAACAACAATCTTCGAACATCATCAAATTCAAGGAATCAATATGTTGAGACTCCTCGAAGGTATGACACACGTCAACGTGATGAAAGTCCTCCAAGGTATGATCGACGTAATCCAACACATGTTGAGGGTTCTGCACGGTATGATCGACAAACTGCAAAGTATGATGCTCAGAGGATTGCTACTGCTGCTGGGAATAGAGAAAATGTTGGTACTCAAGTGGTTCAACAAAGTGGTTTAGTGCTTTAATTGTCAAGGCTATGGGCATATTGCAAAGGAATGTAGGAAGCCGAAACGGGTTAGGGACTCTGGATATCATAAGGAAAAGATGCTGCTATGCAAGAAGATGGAAGATGGGGTTAAATTGTCGACTGAGGAAGGAGAAATGCTTGATGATACTGATGATGAAGCCTCCGATCAAGAACTTGAGGCACATTACTCGTACATGGCAAATGTTGAAGAAGTTCTCAACGTCATTGAAGATGACAATGGTCCTATCTTTGATACTGAGCCAATCGATAAGGTACACACTGAAGAGGAATATAATGTGTTTGGTAATATTCATGAGCATTGTGAGCTACCTAAAGCCATTAATGACACATGTATGATGGAAACGGTTGATAGCAATACCACACCCGATTCATCAGACATATGCAATAATGAGTTTGCGGATGATCAACATGCAAATGAGTATGATGATGACGAGGAGCTTATTGAGCTTGCTAACTTAATTTCTTCTTTACAAAAAGATGTCAAAGAAACTAGAAAGAGTCAAAAGCAGTTAAAGAAGGAAAATGCTACGCTCACTCAAAATTTTGAAGAATGCAAAGCTGCTCTAATTAAATCTAGTGAGACCATTGATAGCTATAGAGCTTAGCTTTTTCAAAAGACTAATGAGATTGAGGGGTACAAAGGGTGTTTAATTAATGTTAAGAAGGACTATTTTCAACAGAAATATAACGAAACTCTTAAGCTTCTAGAACAAAAGAAACGTAATTATAACACCTCTTTGAGTACTGAACGTCACAAAACGTATCTTGCTACCACTAAAGTCAATGAGCTAACTCAAGTAAATGGTTTTCTTCAAGAAGATAAAACTAAATTTGTTAACGAAAAGAAAGTTGTGGTTGAAAAGATGGAAAAGGATTTCAAAACTAAACAAGCGAATGACATCGACAAAATGGTGGAACTTGAAACTCAAATTGATTTTTACAAGAAAATTGTTTACAAAACTAATCAATCAATTCAAACCATGAGAATGTTGGCACCTCGTTCGTTCTTCAAGGATAGACCTAGTTTTACAAATCCTAAGTACCTTGAGCAAGCTCAGTCTGAGAATCAACACTTATATCTTGATGAGTCCCAATGGACCGATCTTGATTGTCTTGTTGTTAGGCCCGATAGTGAAGAGACAAACAATTTGGAAGAAGAGAGTAGACCAAAAGTTAATAAAGAATTCGTTAAACCATATAATTATGCTTATGAAAACAGTCTTTATGGTCTTTTCAAACCGCAAACACAAAAAACTCGTGAGCAAATATTTTTCGAATGTGAACAAATAAGAATTAAATGGAGACAAGCTTTTGCCACTAAGAAAACTAATGTTTCACAATTTATTGAATACTTGCCATTTAAAGCTTCTGTAAGCAAGAGTAAGCAAGCACTTAGTATTCTCAAGAGTAACATTGAAAATTTCTAAAAGGTTGTTGATGATGACAGGAAAAACGTGAACTTTCGAAAGGAGACAAAGAAATTCCTCACGATATAACTGTGCTTGTGAAAAGTATTTTGATTCCGCTTGCGGAAAGAACGCAAAAAAATATTTTAGAATTTGAAACACTAATTAAGCAAGAAATATTTGATGATTTGAAATATGTGGAATCTCTTGAACAAGAAGTGAACGACCATCAACCTGAAAGAGACGAGTTTTTTTACAGCATATGATCTACTCTTACATGAATGTCTCTTAAAAGATATTATGTGTGTGTATGTTACATCTTGTGCTGATATTGATGAATATTCTGATGTTGCATGCAAATATCTTGATCAAGTTAAAGAATGTGAACGTCTTGAAACTGAGCTTTCGAATAAAATTGATCAAAAAGAGTTTTCGTTACTTCAACATAGAAATGATTATCTTCAAAAACATTGTCACTCACTTGAACTTGCTTTGCAAAAGAAAGTTGGCAGCTTTTCAAATGATACACCTTTGGAAGCAAAATTATCTGAGTCATGTCGATTACTAAACGAAAAAAAGTCTTGATATTTTGGATTTGAAAGCACAGTTACAAGAAAAAGACATAGCAATTGCAGAGTTGAAGAAACTCGTTGCTAAGATGGGTGGGAAAGTTATGGAACCTATCATTAAGAAACCCGTTGTTAGACAACCTAATGCCTCTAAAGTGAATAGATCCTCTATCTTGGGAAAACCATCTGCTTTCTCAAATTCTTCGTTTGCAAAACCTGTGTTTGCCCCCAAGATGGATGGAAAGGAAAAGTTACCACATACTCAACCCATAAGGAATGCTATAGCACCAAGCGTTAAGCACAATAATGTGATTAAACCAGGGATGTATAGAATGACCACTAAACCCACAAACAAAGTTAGTCACTCGACTCAGACTTCTAGAAACACTAATATTCGTGTGTCTTCTACTACAGGAGTAGTCAACACTGCTAGTGTTAGCCGGCCTCAGCTTAAGAGCACTCAAGTGAATAATAAGGTCTGGAAACACGAGTCAAGAGAAGATGAAGGAAGTAGAAGAACACCCTAGGAATTTGAATGTTTTTAAGAATAAAAAGTCTGTAATTGCGTGTATGATGATTTGAATGATTTGAATGCTATGAATGTGAAATTTGTTTGTGTCAAATGTGGAAAATATGCTAATGCTAATCATTCTATGTGTGCTATCAATAATGTCAAAGGCGTAGATACTAGAACTAAGAAGCCAGTTACGATGTCTATTTGTGCTACTAAACCCAAACGCAAAGTGAACCATTCTGGTGCAACCCTCACTAAGAAAAGTAATGCATCAAACTCCACCACTAAGAAACTTAGAAGCCGAATTACGGAATTATATGAGTCTGCTAGCAAGTCTTGGAAATGGTGGTTTGCTAATCAATGTCCTCCAGGATATAAATGGATGCCTAAAGTTAGGACAAAAAATGTGACAATGAGTGTTAGTATGCCTTTAAATGTTGCTAAGGAGACTAATGATTCTACAATCACAACTACTATGGTATCCAATTTAGCAAATGCTCCATCGTGTTCTAACTCTTTTGCAGGTGATACAAATAATTCTCTTCATACTAGACTCCGGATGCACGAAGCACATGACGGGGAATCTCAAGCTTCTAATTAACTTCGTGGAGAACTTCCTGGGTACGGTTTTGATTTGGAAATGATCAATTTGCACCGATCCTAGGATATGGAGATTTGGTTCAGGGGAATATCACAATCAAAAGGGTATACTACGTTGAAGGGCTCAATCATAATCTTTTCTTGGTTGGTCAATTATGTGATGCAGATTTGGAAGTTGCTTTCAGAAAGAAGACATGCTTTGTTCGTGATTATGATGGGAATGACTTACTTACCGGTACACGGGTACTGATCTTTACACAATTTTACTACAAGACACAACTTCATCAACTCCAATTTGCTTCATGGCTAAAGCTTCAACGACTCAGGCATGGTTTTGGCATCAACGTTTATCTCATCTTAATTTTGATACCATCAACTTGCTTTCCAAGAAAGATATTGTGAGAGGCCTTCCAAGCTTTAAATTCATCAAAGATCATCTTTGTTCTTTTTGTGAGCTTTGTAAAGCTAAACGAAGTAGTTTCAAGATAAAAACTACACCAAGCTCTAAAGGACGGTTAGATCTTCTTCATATAAATTTGTGTGGTCCCATGCGTGTTCATAGTATCAATGGGAAGAAATATGTTATGGTAATTGTCGATGATTACTCAAGGTACACATGGACTCACTTCTTGAGGTCCAAGGATGAAACACCCGAAGTTCTCATCAGCTTCCTTAAACTGATACAACGTGGTCTTCAAGCTCAGGTAAAATTGGTTCGTACTGACAGAGGCACATAATTTTTGAATTCAACTCTGAGAATTTATTTTGAAGCTGAAGGAATTGAACATGAATCATCTATTGCTCGAACACCCGAACAAAACGGCGTTGTTGAAAGACGAAACCGTACTTTAGTTGAGGCTGCTCGAACATTATTATCCGCTTCAAAACTTCCACTATACTTTTGGGCCGAAGCCGTTTCAACTGCATGCTCCACACAAAACCGTTCCTTAATTATCCCAAGACACGAAAAGACACCATATCACATAATTCATGATCGAAAACCTTCACTCAAACACCTTCATGTTTTTGGATGCACTTGTTACATTATTCGAGATGGTGAAAATCTGGACAAGATGAAAGAGAAAGGTAATGCATGTATTCTAGTGGGATATGTAACTCAGTCTAAGGGATATGGAGTGTACAACAAGAGAACAAAATTGATAGTCGAGACTATTCACATCCGATTTGATGAATTACAAGAAATGGCACTTGAACAAAACAGTTTAAGTCCCGATCCACAATGACACACGACTTCCGTTCACAACCGCACGAAACTCGGAACTCAATACCACAATAATGAACCTTTAAGTTCGAAGTTGGTTCAAGGAAATGTTCCAAGAGCAGATATGACAGTAAACACGACAATTGAAGAGTTGGAAATGTTATATGGACCAATGTATGATGAATATTTCACGGGGGAGAAACATGTTGTATCGAAGTCTTCCACTGTCACTCCTGATAAGAATGATAATACCGATCATCGTCAACAAAACAATACAAATTCATCTACTTCAACACGGGTTGCTGCAGATTTACATCCTCATAATATCACATCAACAACCGCTCCTACAACATTCACAACTACTGTCATTGCTCCAGAGAATACAAATCAAGCAGACAATGCATTATCTGACGAAGACGAATTTATCAACCCATTCGGTACACCGGTACACGAAACTGGAGAGTCTTCTACTCGCCATGTTGATCCGTCAAATATGCATACGTTCTACCAACGACATCCTTCAACACATCATTGGACCCGAGATCATCCTTTGGTTCAAGTTATTGGAAACCCTTCACAGCCTGTTCGCACAAGACGGCAACTTGAAACCGATGGCGATGTTTGTATGTTCGCACTCGCCATGAGCTCAGCTGAACCGAAAAACATCAAAGAAGACATGGTTGATCATGCTTGGATTGAATCGATGACGGATGAACTTCAATAATTTGAAAGACTTAAAGTCTGGGAACTTGTTGACAGACCATATGATGTAATACCATTAAATCTTCGATGCATCTGGAAAAACAAGATGGATGAAGAGAACACGATCATCAAAAATAAATATAGGCTAGTGGCTAAAGGGTATGGCCAGAAAGAGGATATTGATTTTGAAGAATCATTTGCACCAGTAGCTCGTTTGGAAGCGGTCAGGATTTTCCTTGATTATGCTGCACATAAGGGATTCATTGTTTATCAAATGGATGTAAAGACGACGTTTCTTAACGGTCCTTTGAAGGAAGAAGTCTATGTCACACAGCCGGAAGGATTCGTCAATCCTCATTATCCCGACAAGGTGTATCGTCTCCACAAAGCACTTTATGGACTCAAGCAAGCTCCAAGGGCGTGGTACGACGAGATCTCGAAATTTATGGTATCCAAAGGTTTCTCAAAAGGTTCAATTGGTCTAACTTTGTTCACTTATAAATAGGGGGATGACATTTTACTCGTGTAAATTTATGTTGATGACATTATTTTCGGGTCTACAAACCCAAAACATTCAAAATGGTTTGAAAAATTAATGCACAGCAAATTTTTCAATGTCTATGATGGGCGAACTAAAATTTTTTCTAGGAATTCAAGTTCACCAATCCCCAAGTGGTATATTTGTCAACCAAGCTAAGTATTGTCAAGAGATAATAAAAAATCATGGTATGACCTCATGTGACCCCGTTGGGACACCATTATCAACCACATCCCTAGATGCTGATTTGGAGGGAGATGCAATAGATCAAACGAGATATCGTTCCATGATCGGCTCCCTTATGTACTTAACAACAAGCCGACTAGATATATCACATGCTACGTGTTATTGTGCACGATATCAAGCACGATATCAAGCACGACCCACTGAAAAGCACCTCAAGGAGGTTAAACGGATCTTTCGGTACCTTAAGAATACCATTCACATGGGAATCTGGTATCCGAGGGAAACCGGTTTCTTTTTAACGGTCTATTCAGATTCTGATCATGCAGGGTGTCTTGATACACGTAAAAGTACTTCTGGTGGTGCACAATTTCTAGGTCAAGATAAACTTGTGGGATGGTCTTCCAAGAAGCAGGATTGCACATCATTGTCATCAGCCGAAGCGGAGTATGTGTCTTTATCTGCGTGTTGTGCTCAAGTTCTTTGGATGAGAACACAACTCACGGATTATGGCTTCCACTTTGATAAAGTACCTATGTACTGTGACTCAAAGTCCGCCATAGCCATCTCCTGCAATCCGGTACAGCATTCTCGCACGAAGCACATTGATGTCAGATATCACTTCATTAAGGAACAAGTTGAAAAGGGCATCGTTGAATTATAATTTGTTGGAACTGATTACCAATTAGCTGACTTGTTTACAAAAGCTCTTTCGAAAGAGAGGTTTGCGTATCTAGTTAAGCAAATTAGTATGAGATGTTTGAATCCAGCAGAACTGGAGCATCTGGCAAAGAAGCCTGCTGATTCATCTATCAAACATCTACATGTAAATATTAATTAAAAAGCAAAATACAAAATTAAAAAATCTTTCAAAATACCAAAAAGATTCTTCTATACATGTCTTTCAGTATCGATAATATGGACGTGCCTAGAAATGGTCGCTCAATAACAACACGGGTGTGTACATAAAGCTCGAATGAAAGTTGTAAATATTTTTCAAAACATGTCATTTCTACTTTTAATAAAGGAAAATGTCTATTTTGGACAATTTTTCCAACAACGGGTAGAGCAATCTATCTTGGGTTAAGCTTGTCACAAAACATTCAAGGTTTTGAGCTCAACACAATGGCTTGTAATCACTTTCAGATTGCAACCCGGATCTATATTCACGGGGGAGTGTACAATTTCGTGCTCTTACCCTCAACAAAAAAAAGAGAAATCTTCTTACACTTTAGTGGATTCGTCAAGACATTCAAAGGTCTATGAACTCAAGTTTATGCTTTAGAAAAACCTTTTCGCCAAAAAGAAATAGGATTTTTCAAAAAGCGTTGAACACAATTTTTTCAAGAATTTTTCAATGATTATTCAATATCTTTCAAAAATTGTGTGTTCAACAACTCCTATCCTCAAAAGTTTAATGTGGATCATATCCTCGTAATGACAATTCCATTGGATCAATTTTTGAGGGGGAGCGTTCCAAATTCATACTAGTTTGACACATTATTCTCCCGAAGGTTTTCCAAGACTATTTTTCAAAATATATTTTAATCAAATTTGGTATCTCTAATATCAAACGATTTTATATATTAGAGATAGGGGAGAAAATGTAATTAAAATGTGATCTAAAGACTAAAGCACTCATGGTTACGATCAAATACCCACAACATCTTTACTTCACGACGTTATTGGTGTCAAAAGAGTGGTTAGGTTTAAGTCCTATGATTCAACCAGAACCGGAGGGATCTTCCCAGGTACAATCCAATAGATTATTAGAAATCCTTAGGAAAGATGGAGTAGAATGTGAACGAAGTTGAATGCAGACTAAGTACTGAAGCTAGCACTGGAACAATCACAACAAGGTGTTAGTAATGATGTCTTGGTAAGCATTGAAGGGGTTGAAGAATGAAAAATAAATTTAAGGATAAAGGGTTTAAAGAAATAAGCCCTCCATACAACTTAGGCAGAAACCGGGTCAACATATCATGAAGACAACGCATCATGGATCCAGTGATGTAATGCACAACCCCTCCCCAGCTGACTCAGGCTTCTCTCAAAAGAAGTTTGTTTTATTGTCACGGAGAACAACACGACTTCTATTGACTTTCTCACTCCTAGATAGTTGATATTGAATAGGTGGCATCTGCTCCAGCCTCCGATCACCAAAAGTGCACAAATCGGTCTAGAGCCAAGAGATCAATCAAATCTCGTTAGGACACACGGATGACGATCAAGAGAGTCCTACGCTATGTCCTTGCGATATTGCTAGAATAGTCAGAGTGATAGTATTCACAATGATGAGTGGAAATCCTTCCAGTGTTAACATCAAACAGCACTGCGGTAGGTCATGTGTAAGATTCTTATGAATTGAACATATGTAAAACTGAAAAGCAACAGTGGTTTGTTTCTTTATTGATCCAAACTCGTTTCAGGTTTCTACGCAATATCTTTATGGTCTTGCCAGAACATTCAGAGTGATATTCATTAATATTCACAGTGACGAATGGAAATCCTTCTAGCGTCAACATCAAACAGCGCTACGGTAGGTAACTTTTGAGATTCTTATGAATCAAGCTCGTGTCAACTGGAAAGCAACAATGGTAAGATTCTTAATGAATTAAACTTGTTCCAGGAATTTGAATTGACGACTTTAATCAAGCGGATATCTATCCAATTGATTCACTCTTTATGTTCGCAGTCTTGCTTTGAGACGGTCGAGTAAAGAGAACGACAAGTACAGCCGCGAAACCCTGTCAAGGAGGTTCTTAATTGAATTTACCTAATCACAGGTACGATATTTAATATCATGTAACGGTCTTCACCGACCGGAGGTAAAACGCTACCGATTTAGGACGAATGTCAAAACCATTCAGTCCGTGTCTAAGTTTTGTCTCGAGAAGGTGGCGTTACGGTGTACTTAGCAAAGTCGAAAATTCAAAACCACATTCTCATGCCCAAAGACATTCAACCATCAAGAAAGCTAAAGACTTCTACAATTCTGATGATCAAAATCTTCCTTATAAATTAATGTAGAGGAATGACCTCAATTCAAAGGAGATTGTTAGTAAGTTTTTAAGATAGTGCAAAGTATGAGCATGTGGATAAAGACACGAGATCGCAAGATGCAAAGACAAGTCAAGGATAATTTGAAGATCTTAAGTTTAAAAGACAAAGTCGAAAGACAATGACAAAGGCTCAAAGAGCACAACATGAAGGAACAAGACTACTATTACACGCTCAAGACTCATTATGACGAAATTCGTAATCTCTATTGATCTCCAAATATCGAAGAGGAATGACCTCACATTGGGGGAGATTGTTAGCCTCAAATATTGAGTCAAACAAGAATGTTCGGTCATAGGTTTTTATTGTAATATTTATTAAAACGTTGTAATAGTTAGTTAAAATACTCGTGACATTACGGGCTTGATGGCTAGCTTAAAAGGCCTCTTTCAAGGTACTAAGCATTTATTCAAGCCTGACCCAAAACAATATAGTCCATTAGAGAGCCCACATGTGGGTGGACTATATAAGCACCCTCCTAGCATGTTAGGAGGGTGGCTGTTCTCATAATTCTTAATCTAATCTCACCAAGTTAATCACCTCCTTCTTTCTACTTTCTCTCACTACTTTCTCTCTCTAGAATCCATCTTATTTTCTTCTTTATTTCTATCTTATATCATCTAAATCTATGGGACAACAACACGTCATATGGAAAATGGTGTGACAAATGGAACGTCAAACAAATGACCACCGCAGTGGCCCATCCGTAAACGAATGACTTGGTTGAAAGAGCCAACAAATCGTTGATGCATGGTTTGAAAGCCCGATTGGGAAGAAGGTTAACAGGCTGGGTCGATGAGTTACCGCATGTGTTATGGGCACATAGGACAATGCTCAAGACCAGCAATGGAGAAACTCCATTTAGCCTCACCTACGGAAGTGAGGCGGTAATCCCTACTGAAATTGGGATCCTATCTGCTAGAACCTTTCTCTTCAATGAAGATGCAAATGAAGAAGATCTGCGGCTAAATCTGGATCTGCTGCAAGAAAGAAGAGAGGCTGTGGCCATTCAAGAAGCAACATATTAAAAGAAGGTCGAGCAATACTATAACAAGCGTGTTAAACCGTGTTATTTCAAAGTTGGAGACTTCGTTTACCGCCACAATTGGCCAACAGATAAGAAAAGATAGGGAAGCTAGGTCCCAATTAGGAAGGACCCTACAGAGTCGTGGAGGCTTATCAAAGCGGTTCATACAAACTGGAGACGTGGATGGAAAGAAAATACCACGTACATGGCACACAATTAACTTACAAAAATGCTTCATGTAAACTAAACAATGATGTATTTATGATTTGTAATGAATGAAATCTTTTGTTAAACATAATTAATCGCAGTAACTATAAACCTCGGTCTAGCTAACCGGAAGGTATGTAAGTACGCATTAAGAAATGTTGGACGCACCAAAAGGGTAGTCCGGATACAAATTAAAAGCGGCCCGGTGCCGATGTCTCCCATGTGATTGAATAAAACATGCAAGTGTTGGACGCGCCCAAAGGGTAGTCCGGAGATAAATTAAAAGCGGCTCGGTGCTGATATCTCCAATATGATTGAATAAAACATGTAAGTGTTAGACGTGATTCATTGCTACTTATTAAACCTGATGCCTGCTAGTAGTGTTGCATTAGCTGAAAATATTGCTTCCATCACGGGTCTTTCATTTTCTCATGCGCTAAATGTACTAGGTGTGCCCAAAGGGTAGTCCGGAGATAAATTAAAGCGGCTCGGTGCCGATATATCCCATATGATTGAATAAAACATGTAAGTGTTGGACGCGCCTAAAGGGTAGTCCGGAGACAAATTAAAAGCATCCCAGTGCTGATGTCTCCCATGTGATTGAATAAAACATGTAAGTGTTGGACACGCCCAAGGGTAGTCCGGAGATAAATTAAAAGCGGCTTGGTGCCGATATCTCCTATATGATTGAATAAAACATGTAAGTGTTGGACGCGCCCAAAGGGTAGTCCGGAGACAAATTAAAAGTAGCCCGGTGCTGATGTCTCCCATGTGATTGAATAAAACATGTAAGTGTTGGACGCGCCCAAAGGGTAGTCCGGAGATAAATTAAAAGCGGCTCAGTGCCGATCCCATATGACTGAATAAAACACATAAGTGTTGGACGCGCCCAAAGGGTAGTCCGGAGACAAATTAAAAGCGGCTCGGTGCCGATGTATCCCATATAATCGAATAAAACGTAAAGTGATTGGACCTGCCCACAGAGCAATCCAGAGACAACTCGTGTATGAGTTCTAATGTCCTCCGGCGTTGGCACTCCGATAACGTATTCCAAAAGTACTAAGCAAAACGAGCGGAGTAGAAATTTTAAGTGGCAAAACTTAGCAAATAAAGAGGAAACATAAGCTAATATTATTACACAAATGAGGTGGGGCTTGTTCAAATAAACTAAGAGATAAGCAGGGTAGAACTTGTCCAAACACGAAGGACACACGACTATTACAGACACAATTGTAAGAAAATATTGTTCATCAAAGACAAGATTATAAGTCCACACTGGCATTCCGGGCCTTCAACTATCCTTGGTGGTCATCTTGCACCTGAGTCTCCTGGTTCTTCTAAGAAGCATCCTTCGGCAGGCCGGGGTCATTGGCAGGAGTCTGAGAAGAGTTGGCATTGCCGGCTGTAGAAGCATCCTCAACCGAAGAGATAACTGGCCTCTCGGCCGGAACAAGCTGCATAATGTCTACTACTGGAAGTTTGTTTGCCGCTGCTATCTTGGCAACAAAAGGAGACTCAGTTGAGAATAAAGCAGTAAAGTCCTCCTTCCAAGTTCTGGCACCTTCCACATCAAGTTTATCAGCAGCAGCGATCGTTATGGCTATCTCCTCAGGGGTACGCTTGTACTCCACAGCCTTCAAAAACCCTGCATTAAAAGTAACATTGGCTCCAAGAGAGAGGGACCATCGGTACTCATAGTTGGACACCAACCCGCGGATAAGGATTGGGATGCCAACCCTGACAAGAACTTGTTTGTCAACCTTAGATTGGGCAAGGATCGCGGTCAGATGTCGGTTGGCAGCCTCCATCTCTTTAATCTTGTTAAAATCTTTGACATGACCTTGGGCACTCTCACTAAGAAGCTTCTCCAGTTCAATAACCCGTTTATCTTTTGCTTCGACTGACCCTTGGAGATCTTGTGCCTCCCTTTCCAACCTCTCGAAAGTACCAAGATGCTCTTGCTCCTGGGTAAGGCAACCATTGTAATTATCCTCCAGCTTCTTGTGAGCGAGGGCCATCTGGTCCAACATGGTCTTGCCGGAAGAAAAATGACCTTGTGAGCCTTGGTGAGCAGAAGACAGGCGAGAGTGTTTGCGACTCAAAGCTTCATACCTCTTCAGCAACTCGGAAATGGTAAGGGTACTCCTGGCAAGAGCCTGGTAAGAATGGTTCAGGACATCATAATTAGAAAGAGAGGAAAGATCAACTTGCTCAGTCGGGGTGGCCAGATAAAACAGCAGCTCCCTTGATGAATAATGAGAGTCAATGCGGACATCCTCATCCAATCGCCATTGAGGAACGAACCGACATGACGCCCCCCCCCCCCCTCTTGGAAGACAGGACCCTGCAAACCTCCTAAAGAGGAATTTGAAAAAGAGAGATAAGTAAATATACAAAAAAATGCAACAAGAAGCGCAAGGAAGACCGAAACAATCATACCTGTGGCATCATCAATATGAGCATTGTTGTTCAAAGGAGAAGATTGATCACTGAGATTGATATGAGGAGGAGTCTTCGGCTTACCGCCACTAGCTTTACTTATCTTATCCTCAGAGCCTGAAGGGTGAGAACGGTTGAGGGGAGGTGTCGAATGTACTTCTGTATCTTCCGTCCCCGACGACCCTTGTGCCTTAACAACTGGCTTCCGCTTCACATTGCGACTAGAAGGCTCCCCGCCCGAAGGCCTCTTCTTAGTATTGACCACAACATTCTTACCTTCATGAAGAAGGCGTGCAACAACCTTGGGATCAGGGGCAGTCATAGCTTCTTGTTGAGGAGTAAGCGCAGGTATCGCAGTCCCCACAGCCAGCGGTTGTGTAACCTTCGACACTGGGACCGACATCACTTCATTCTCATCCCGACCTACCTTAGCATTATCAAATTAAGGGATCCTCAAAAACTCATCCATGGTAATCTCTGCGAAAAAAGAAAACGACCACGGTTAGAGCGAGCAAAAGTAGCCCGTGAAAGTAACATAAAAAAGGGGGCATATATAAGTACCCTTCTTATCAAGATCAACAACAATACGATGGAACGGGGGAGGGGGTGGGGGGGGGGGGGGGGGGTTTCTCATATGGATACCACAAACCAGAAAGAAATAACAAGTGTCTATGGGGAGGACGAAGTGCTATAGGATTGTCAGCAAGTAACTTCGCATGGCCTTCGTTGAAGTGGGTTGGGAAATCATCATGAGCATCCGTATCCCTATGTCTCCAGGGCATGGCATGAGGGATTGCCCTTGTCAATAAGAATCCATTTATGCTTCCATCCCTTCAAGCTAGATGTTTTCTCCTGTAAACACTTACCATACCTCGGGGGCCAACGACTCTCGAAAGAGAACCAATGCCCTTGCTTACACAATCTATAGAAAACCCGGAATAGATTGACAGTAGAAGGAATGTTTAGGCTGCGACAACGTATCTCAAACATAGTAACACGGTTGACACTCATAGGTATTAGATGAGAGATATACACACGAAAATACCGGATCACAGCCAAGAAAAAACTAGAGAAAGGAATCCGAAGTCCCCCATGCTTCAAATATTCTTCGTATATACCAATAAAACGCCCCGAAAGTTGATCCATGGTTAAAAGAGGATCAGGTTGATGAGGACGGAGATCTGAAGGAATAAGATATTTTCTAACAATATGCTTAAGATCATCACTGGACATGGTAGAAACCCTAATATGCATGTCACACTTAGGATCACGAAAGGTCGAGGGTCCAACCTCCTCGTCGGAACCACTAACCGACATGATATATACAACAGAAAAAGGAACGGAATAAATCAAAGGAGGAAAACGGAGTGCACACCTGTTAAACAAGACGCTCGCCAAGATAGAAATGCAACAATGGAGGTATTGAGAAAAGAAAGTGAAACGAAAATGGGGTGAAGGAAAGTATTTATACTCGATGAGCAGACAACGAAAAGACGTGCGCAATTTCCCACGCTTAATCCACACCGTTGAAGGTTGATGAAGCCACGTCGAGCAAGGTCAGCGATGACTGCGCAAAGACTGATGTCTCAAATGGATGCCAGTAGGGTAACCAAAAGACAAAGCTAATTAAAGAAGAGTTAATGCAACAGGCCGCATTTATTAGGCCCAACACTGTGGACAACAACAGTGAAACGACAACGTAATTAAGTATCACGCCATTAGCCGAAGCTAACACCGTAATACTGGGGGGACATGTTGGTGTATGTCTCCGGCCAAAGGCCTCCGGACATGCAGTGCTCTCTGGACTAAGGCCGTAAGATCCATAATTAATGAACTGACAACTGAGCAGTAAGCATTTAATGCCACAAACCTAGGAGCTGGCGAAAAGTAAAAGCAGGCCATCGTATTATCCAGTACGCACCATCGGCCCAACACGTAAAACGCTACACCGCCGCCCTGCGAAACAAATCCCTCGATTAGTGAGAAAGATCTTACCTCGAGCTCAAAACCTAGTCTATTGATGTGACCAGACATCCATGTACATTTTATGGAGTAGTATAAATACTCCTCACATTTAATACACATACAACTCAACTTAGCTTACTTACTGCCATTCACATAGTTCACATTTATAACTAACCTCCGGTATTCCACACCGGACACCATCCACGTGATAGATACTTACTCTTACGTCGGAGCTTGGTCGGGGGTGGTCAAACCTGGGACGAGGCTAACGTGTGTTGTCTTGTGTTTATAGGTTCAATACCAAGATACAAGCCATATCATAACCGTGACGGAAGGGAGTTCACTCGAGTATCTCCAGCCGAGGAATTTTGCTTCAACACATACTATTCCCAATTTGTGACGATTTCTGCTCCAGACCACCTAACTCTATATTCTCCAGGGACAAATCAGTCTGTAATTAGATAATCTTTCGGCCTTAGTTATAAGTTGGTAACAGAGATTCTATTTTTATGACGGATATTAGTATTTTTTGGAACTAAATATGCTTTGCAAACTGGACCAACCTGGAATGGAATTGTAGAAACCTTTTACCCTCGGCACCATCACATGTTCAGTTCTTATTTGATTTCCTTTTGTTGCAGTCTTTCTCTGAAAATGGGTTATTAGATGGAAACAGGGCAGACAAATAGCATAGGTGTCAGGTTTATAACTTTCACTATAAGTAACTTCATTTTATTAGTATATCATTTTGTTTTGTGTAATACAGCTATAGGTCCATGAGGGATTACTAGTGTCGTAAGTAAAAATAAACACTTCGTATAAGTTAGTATTCAATATAAACCGTTACACTGCTATCTTTACAAAATAAGAAATAAATGATAACATGAGAGTGAGATTGTACAGACCACGCAAACTACGTATTAGGACAGGTCACAAATAGTTCCAAAAAGAGTTCTACGCCTTAGGATACGATTGATTTAACAAGATATCTAAATTATAATACAACTACAACATCATTACACACATATGGTCGCGTATGCATCAAATAAGGTGTACAAATCACCTCCCATCCTATAAACCCCCACCCCCGGGACTAAATGTCTAAATCCATGCTCGTATATAGCTTAGGAAAGGTCTATCTGGTACTGGTATCAACTTCACAAACCAACCAATAGGCCACGATAAGGCTGCAATTGCTATACAAATTCCCCACTGCGTCCAATTCAGTCTTTCTGTATCTGTGAAGTTTTTGAGGAACTCTACCATTACAATCTGAAGAATGACGGTCATCCCAATAATTCCAATGAATAGACGGTTCTTGTGAAGACCTTCAAAGACATTCCTCTTTTCCAGTTTCCTCGAGTTAAATTCATTGAACACTTGGCAGAAAACAAAAGTATTGAAGATAATGGTATTCTTCACTCTCTCGTCCACATCAAAGATTGATTTACCTCTGAACTAGAAGGTCAACAGAACGGATATCTGAAACAGTGCCTGTGCCAATAAGTTTTTCCACATGACATTAGTGATAAGAGGCGCAACTCTACCCACAGGTGGTTTGTGCATGAGTTCATTAGTGGGTCGCTCTGTGGCGAGTGCTAGAGCACCCAAAGTGTCCATAATCAGGTTGACCCACAATAGCTGAACTGCTGTTAATGGGACATCACCAGCAGAAACAGCTGCAACAAAGTTGATAACAAGAGCTGCAACATTCACGGTAAGCTGAAACTGAATAAACTTTTGGATGTTGTTATACACACACCGTCCCCACCTCAACACAACTGCGACCGAAGCAAAATCATCATCCAAAATGACAATATCTGAGCTTTCCTTTGCCACCTCAGTCCCTTGAATTCCCATCGACAGTCCAATATCCGCTTCTTTTAAAGCTAGTGCATCATTTGTACCGTCACCTGTGACTGCAACCACGTGACCTTTCTTTTTCAAGCACTGAACCATTAGAAGCTTGTCAAAGGGAGATGATCTTGCCATCACTTTGATACTGTCAACCTTTTCCATTCTCTCTTCATCTGTGTAATTACGAAATACCTCACCTTCAATAACTTCCTCCTTGCTTACCTGTTGACCAGCTTCAAGTATCCCACATTCTGTGGCTATGGCTTTTGCAGTGAAAACGTTGTCTCCAGTTATCATCTTAATCCCCACACCAGCTGACCTACAAGCGTCGATAGCTTCCTTTGCCCCAGGTCTACATGGGTCCTTGATCCCAACAATGCCTAGCAATGTTAACCCTTCTTCATTTAACGTTTTATAGTTGGTACCATCTGCTGGAATCTGTGTATGAGCGAAAGCAATGCACCTGAGGCTGCTTGCTGCCATTCCTTGGATTAAATTCTCAATTCATGATTTATCTTCTTGATTCATTGACTTCATGATCCCGTCTTTCTGATAATATTTTGAACACATCGCTAGTACCATCTCAGCAGCTCCTTTCCAGTGGACATGAACGGTATGTTATGATCCCACATCGGCCAAGTATGGGAATGGTTGATGGTTTATAATGTCCAGGTGTCCCCTCCTCAAACAAGCTAGCTTTTTGAGTGAGTTCTACACTTGGGACTTATGAACCGATTACGAGCCTAGTACACTGTTAGGATCAATTAAGATCGATAACAGATTACAACGGCTTGGACTCTCAAGATGATAAGAAACAGAGTGTCGAAAGCTTGATTGTATTATCAATGGTGAAAGTAGTTACATGTCTGTTACACAGTTGGGATATTTGTTACAAACAGTTGGGGAGTTTGTTACAGGTTTGAGGAGAGAGAAATACAAGAGGAAAAGTAAACATCAAAAACTGAATGAAATGAAAGTGAAAGGATAGTATTTATAGGAAGAGTGGAAGGAAGTTGTTATGAATTGGGAGAGAATCACGTGCAACTCACGTGTGTGGTAACACACGTGCACCTCACGTGCCACAACTCATAACACTATATATCAATCCACTCCCCTTAAAACATTCTTGTCCTCAAGAATGTGCAGTAAATGTAGGAAATTTAGCAAGTAAATCCTCTAAGAGCTCCCAAGTAGCATCTTCTGGAGTTCCTCCTTCCCACTGAATCAAACCATAGACTGCCACCGAATTCTTCTTCTTCACCATCTTCCTATCAAGTAAGGCTAATGATGCAGGCTCCATTAATCCGTCTTGGTTACAGCTAGGTAAATCAATCACTTGTGCTCTTTGAGGTTGACCCTGACATGGCTTGAGTTGTGATACATGGAAAACATTGTGGATTTGAGAATGGGGTGGCAAATCCAGCTTGTATGCAACTTGACCAATGCGCTCCACCACCTGGAAGGGTCCAAAACTCTTAGGTGAGAACTTATTTTGCTTCCCTTGCCTAATAGACACCTGCCTATGAGGTTGTAGCTTCAGAAAAACCCAATCCCCTACAGCAAGGATTCTGTCACTTCTATGCTTATCTGCCTACTGCTTCATCCTGTTTTGAGCTCTATGCAGGTGGAACTTCAACAACTGAATAGCTTGTTCCCTGGCCTCTAAAGTTTTGTCCACTGCTTCTACCTTACTCAGACCTCCCAAATAAGGAACATGAATAGGGGGTGACTGTCCATATACTGCCTCAAATGGAGTGGTTTGGATAGAAGTATGAAAATTAGAATTGTACCACAATTCTGCCAAAGACAACCATTTAGCCCATTCTCTTGGTTTCTCCCCAGTCATACACCTAAGATAAGTTTCCAGGCACCTATTCACCACCTCAGTTTGACCATCAGTCTGAGGATGATAGGCTGTTGACAGTAGGAGCTTCACTTGCAACAACTTAAACAATTCCTTCCAAAAATTACTCAAGAAAACCTTGTCCCTGTCTGACACAATGGTGGAAGGTAGTCCATGTAACTTGTACACAGTATCCAAGAAGGTCTGAGCAACTTGTGCTGCTGAAAATGGGTGGGACAAAGGTATGAAATGTGCATACTTTGAGAGTCTATCCACCACAACTAGAATGACAGTATACCCCTGAGATTTTGGCAAAGCTTCTATAAAATCCATGGATATGCTCTCCCATATCTTGTCAGGAATAGGTAATGGCTGAAGTAACCCAGGATAAGCTGCAAGGTCTGGCTTATTTCTTTGACAAGTAATACATTCCTGCACAAATTTCTTAACCGCTTTCCTCATTCCCTTCCAATACACCACAGAGCACATCTTATGAATAGTGACTTGGATTCCAGAATGTCCTCCCATAGAACTACCATGAAAATAATCCAATAAGTCCAATCTCAGGTGTTCATCTTGGCCCACTACCACCTTATTCTTCCGTAACAACTGACCGTTGGACCAAGTGTAATGTTTCTTGCCTGTTTGACCAGTCTGCAGCATGGTAAGGAGTGTTTGGAGAGTTGGATCACTGTTCCAACTAGCCTGAATTCGAGTAACCATATCACTAGGGACTTGCACAGCCATAATGGCCATTAGTTGACCTTCATTGTGTACCCTGGAGAGAGCATCAGCAGCAACATTTTCTATCCCTTTCTTGTACTTGACCTCATAATCAAACCCCATTAACTTGGGCAGCCACTTCATCTGAGCAGGAGTAGTAATTCGTTGGTCCAATAGGTACTTAAGACTGTAATGGTCTGTTTTAATGATGAAGTGATTATCAAGCAAGTACCCCCTCCATTTTTCCAAAGCTAACATAACAGCCAAAAATTCCTTTTCATAAGTTGAAAGGGTTTGGTGCTTAGGAGCCAATGCCCTACTTAAGTAAGCAATAGGATGACCTTGTTGTTGCAACACTGCTCCTATTCCTAACCCAGAAGCATCTGTTTCAACCTCGAAAGGTTTTGTGAAATCAGGCAGAGCAAGTACTGGTGCTTGGGTCATGGCAGTTTGTAATGCCACAAATGAGTCTTGAGCTGTTTGTGACCACTTAAAAGAGTTCTTCTTTAATAGTTGGGTTAAAGGCCGACTTAAAATAGCAAAATCCTTGATAAAATTCCTGTAGTATCCAGTAAGACCCAGGAAACCTCTTAACTGCTTGATATTAGTGGGGACAGGCCACTGTTGCATCGCCACAATCTTGCTAGGATCAGTTGCCACTCCTTGAGCAGAAATGACATGTCCCAAGTACTCAACTCGCTTCGTCCCAAACACACACTTACTTCGCTTAGCAAAAAGTTGGTGTTGCCTCATAGTGTGAAGAACCTGAGACAAATGTTTTGCATGCTCTCGAACACTTTTGGAGTAGATCAATATGTCATCAAAGAACACAAGAGTGAATTTCCTCAAATAATCCTTGAAAACCTGATTCATCAATGATTGGAAAGTGGATGGTGCATTAGTCAAGCCAAACGGCATGACTAAAAACTCATAATGCCCCTCATGAGTTTTGAAAGCAGTCTTAACTATATCATCCTCAAACATTCTTATCTGATGATACCCTGACCTTAAGTCTAGTTTAGAAAATATGACGGCCCCATGTAACTCATCTATGAGCTCATCAATAATAGGGATAGGAAACTTATCCTTGACAGTGTGTTTGTTCAACTGTCTATAATCCACACACATTCTCCAAGTATTATCTTTCTTTTTTACCATAACTATGGGTGAGGCAAAAGGGCTTTGGCTTGGCTTAATCACCCCTGAGTCTAACAACTCCTTGACCATGGCTTCAATAGCATTTTTTTTGTATTGGAGGGTGTCTATAAGGCCTAATATTAACAGGAGAAGTGCCTTCAATTAATGGAATTCTATGGTCATGACTCCTCTTAGGAGGCAGTTGTGTAGGAACCTCAAACATATCCCCAAATTCTTCCACTACTTGCAACAATTCAGGACTTAAAACTTCATCAGTCTTGGAAGCATTCTCCATATTAAACAGGGTTAAACCAGTGTTTGGGTAAACACTTAACATGAACAACTCAGGTTGTGCTGCCCTGACCATGGACTTCAACTGCCTCTTACTAGATACCCACTCAACTGTAGACTTATGAGTACCTCTTAGGACCACTTTCTGCTTATTGTACACAAATTCCATCCTAAGGTCCTTAAAGTTACACTTAATATCCCCCAAAGTAGAAAGCCATTGGATGCCTAATACCATGTCACACCCACCCAAAGGTAAGAGCATAACATCAGCCGTAAAGGTTTCCCCCTTTAACTTCCAAGTAAACCCCTTACATTCGCTATCACTAGCTAACTGTTTCCCTCCAGCAACTGTCACAGATAATGGACATGTAGGTCTGATCTTACAACCTAGCTTCTTAGCCAACTGAAGGTCTAGGAAATTGTGAGTAGACCCCGAATCTACTAGAATATGCAGCTCATGTCCATTACCATACAACCCTACTACCCTGAGCGTTTGGAAGGAACTCACTCCACTGAAAGCATGGAGTGAAATTTGAGGGTGAACTTCCTCATCCTCCCCCAAAGTCTCCGCAACATCCATAAACTCATCATCTACCTCCTCCTTATCAGCTAACACAACTAATGTAAACAATTGCCCTTCACACTTATGACCAGGGACATATTTCTTGTCACAATAAAAGCATAGGTTCTTAGCTCTCTTCTCTTCATACTCTTTCTGAGACAATTGCTTCCTAGGTGGTCCAGTGTTAGCTCTAGGAGTCCATGTCTTAGTGTTATCTGGCAAAGCTAATAGTGGCTTAGAAACATTGTTAGGAACAGCACTAGTGCTTCCAAACCTTGCGTTCCCAATGTTATATTGCAGTTTATTCTTTTTCTTAACTGCATTAAGAGTTGCTTCCTGTAAATTTGTTAAACAATAGGCATCACTAAGGGTATGAGGCTTAAACATCCTAACTCCCATGGCTATTTCAGTAGGTAATCCACCCAAATAAAGACTAATCGAGTGTTCTACACTTACCTCTACCCTGCTCAACAAATCATCAAACCTATCCTGATAATCCTTAGCACTATTCTCATACTTAACATTTCTGAGCTCAGCCATAGGATCATCAAATGCAGCCCCAAACCTCTGGACAATAGCATCTCTATACACAGGCCACAACACATTTTCCCCATGGACTTTAATGAATTGCCTATGCCATAGTAAAGCTTTATCAAACAAATGGAGAGAGAGAAGTCGAACCTTTTGATTATCAGGTATGGTGTCAATGAGGAAGAACTGTTCACACCTAAAAATCCACCCTCTTACGTCATCACCCGTAAACTTAGGAAACTCAACCTTAGTAAACCTACTAAACTGATGCTGCTGCCTATTACCCCCATTATTTCCATTACCAGCCGTAACTGCCTGATTCTGCAAACTAAGGGCAGTAATCTGCTCCATCATACCCTCCAAACTACGCCTAATTCCCGATAAAGCATCATCAACATATCTGCGAGTGGTATCGTCTACATTATCTCCTGTGTTGCTACTAGAACCAATTGCTCGGGTAGTAGGAGCCATTAAACCCAATTGCAATTGATTGGAATACTAACTGAATGGATCAATTAATAACCGAATATAACGGACGATGAACGGATTTCGAGTTTTCCGGCGAGATTTCCCAGGAAAGTGCTCTG
Organism: Glebionis coronaria; assembly: GCA_025667525.1. Classification (NCBI taxonomy): domain Eukaryota; kingdom Viridiplantae; phylum Streptophyta; class Magnoliopsida; order Asterales; family Asteraceae; genus Glebionis; species Glebionis coronaria. Next base: position 584,720,229 of record CM046874.1, on the reverse strand, counting down.
ATACCAATTGATATACACTGTTAGGATCAATTAAGATCGATAACAGATTACAACGGCTTGGACTCTCAAGATGATAAGAAACAGAGTGTCGAAAGCTTGATTGTATTATCAATGGTGAAAGTAGTTACATGTCTGTTACACAGTTGGGATATTTGTTACAAACAGTTGGGGAGTTTGTTACAGGTTTGAGGAGAGAGAAATACAAGAGGAAAAGTAAACATCAAAAACTGAATGAAATGAAAGTGAAAGGATAGTATTTATAGGAAGAGTGGAAGGAAGTTGTTATGAATTGGGAGAGAATCACGTGCAACTCACGTGTGTGGTAACACACGTGCACCTCACGTGCCACAACTCATAACACTATATATCAATATTACGAGCCTAGTATGGGATAGGTTCGTATCAATTGGTATCAGAGCTAGCCCTACCTTACGAGGTTCCAACACTCGGAGTGGTGGCCTATGGAGTGGTGGCTTGGACCCAAAGGGGGTGCCAACCATGACCAACATAGCCGTGACCAACGAGGACGTTGGTTCTTCAAAGGGTGGGGTAATGTTATGATCCCACATCGGCCAAGTATGGGAATGGTTGATGGTTTATAATGTCCAGGTGTCCCCTCCTCAAACAAGCTAGCTTTTTGAGTGAGTTCTACGCTTGGGACTTATAAACCGATTACGAGCCTAGTATGGGATAGGTTCGTATCAATTGGTATCAGAGCTAGCCCTACCTTACGAGGTTCCAACACTCGGAGTGGTGGCCTATGGAGTGGTGGCTTGGACCCAAAGGGGGTGCCAACCGTGACCAACATAGCCGTGACCAACGAGGACGTTGGTTCTTCAAAGGGTGGGGTAATGTTATGATCCCACATCGGCCAAGTATGGGAATGGTTGATGGTTTATAATGTCCAGGTGTCCCCTCCTCAAACAAGCTAGCTTTTTGAGTGAGTTCTACGCTTGGGACTTATAAACCGATTACGAGCCTAGTATGGGATAGGTTCGTATCACGGTATTGTCTTGGTTCTTCTTAACAGAAACCCCACTTCGTTTCTTCTCAGAGTTGAACGTTTCAACGTGAAGAATGGCGGAATCTTGTTTGAGTTTCTCCATATCCATACCCAAATTTGTGACCGCCCACGACAATATTGCCTTTTCAGTTGGACTACCGGAATATTCACATGTAGTTCCTAAATTGTACACGCTACCAGTGGTGTTTAGACCGACCCCTTGATGGTAAAGCTCTAGTACTTTTGCATCTACTGAAGAATCGTCTTCAATATTATCAAGCCCAACCCAAAATTTTGTGACTTTCATTTGATTCATAGTCAAAGTCCCCGTTTTATCTGTACATATAACAGTAGCTGAACCCATAGTTTCACACGCGGATAGCTTTCTGACCATAGCTTGATCAGCCATCATTCTCTTCATGGAATAAGCAAGCGTAAGTGTTACAGCTAGTGGTAGACCTTCCGGGATTGCCACCACGACAATCGTTACTGCTGCAGCGAAGATACGCGTAACAGAGTTGAGTATATCATTTGTACTGGTACGTTTCCCATTATACTCGCGGTTCCCGTCCTCATATTCTGTATTTCCGGTGAAATAACGAATCAACATAACTGCAAGAACTAGAAAAGCAACCGCAAGACCTACCTTTCCGATTGAAGAAGTGAGTTTATTTAGACGAGATTGCAGCGGTGTTTGCTCATCTGAGTCGCCTGTTATGGAACTCATCATTTTACCCCAAGCAGTGTTCATCCCTACTGACATCACCAGCATTTGACCATGCCCATCAGCCACTTTTGAACCCGAGAATAAAAAGGGATTATTGATGGCGTCAATGTCTATATGATCACTTTCACCCGTCATGCTTGACTCGTCAATTAGCAAAGAATGCCCATTTATGAATAAACCGTCTGCAGGAACTTGATCACCTATGTTTAGGATTATAACATCCCCAACGACCACGTCGAAAATGGATATCTTTTGTCTCCTCCCTTCTCTTACAGCATCTATCTTTATATTATTACTTATTTTTGACAACCGGTCAAATTGTTTTTCTTGTCTGAAGTTACTAACCGCAGATACGGCTATAACTAGTAAAACCGCCACGAAGATACTACCACCTTCATACCATCCTTCTTTAGCTCCCTCTTCTTTAATACCGAACCCCAAGGAAAGGGTGGCACATGCTAGCAAGATGAGAATAGTAGGATCCTTAAAAGCCTCCACCACAAAATAGAGAAAGCCTTTCGGGGGAGGTTTTTTATAAGTATTGGAACCAAATGCAACTTTCCGACTTTCAATATCATCGGTGATAATTCCATGCTCAAGATTGGTGTGAAGAGATTTAGCCAAACCCGTGACACCATCATGCTTGTGAAGAATTTCAAGATCTTTGTTTTTGACCATATTAGTGAGGTCAAACGGGTCAACGTTTGAGAAACGTTCACTATAGTCATCAGGATTTTTAGCCTCTGGAAATATTTTAATAGCGGTGTATGCTGGTGCTGCTAGAATTTCAGAAATCGGGTAACGGGCCAATTTGGTGGAAACTTTGGCAACGGATAGCATAGTGTTTGAGAAATGAATAGAAAAGTAAGCTAGCCGCCATCTTTTCTGGGCTTTCGTGAGTGTCATTGTGCTTATGTTATAGAGCAAGGCTCCAATGTCATGTTGAATTTTACTAACCATTTTCGGGATTTTTTTCGTTCAAAATTTGAAATTTAAAAGTGGAGGCAAAATGATTCTTAGTGTAGAAAGATGTGATAGATTGTTATTCTTAGTATTACAAACTGCATCCTCTTATACAAGAAAAATGTGATAAGAAACTGCAAGGAACTTACTCTTATTGAATACAACATAAGAATGTTCAACAAATTCGTTCACACGCATCAACAACATAAGATAATCTGATCATGGAATTTGCAGTAGAAATGACATAATAGTTACTTCATGTAATTTCAAACAATATCAATGTTGACCAAGTTGTAGAACGCATGATTAAAGTTCCAAGTAATCCTAGGAAGTTATGTTACACAACTCTTACATTTCTTTCCTATTTTTATCAGGAAAAGGTATTCTCGAACAAATTGGAATACATTTTTTTCTTAAGTTATGTTTAGTCTTTTATTAAACACATACTACAATTTTTAGACTTTTTTTTATTACTTTATATTAGTTTATGAAAAAGATTGATATCATTTCAAGTTGATATAAACATGATCGACAATGTTTTTTTTACAATAAAAAAGAAATACTGTTTTGTTTGTGAGTCAAACATTATCGGTCATTTACGAGTTCGGAATGTTTAGATTGATTTTTAGTGTGTTACTCATTTCATTTACATTTGACTAAAATTTTGTTTCTCAAGGCACTTCCTTTGTTTTGGTGCTATCGTTTTTGTATCTCTTTGTAGTCTTAAATTCGTTGAATAAAAACTTTGACAGTTAATGAAACAGTTTGTTGCGTCTAAAATAAATATTTAACAAGTCAGCCAATAGAATTAATTATTAAGTAAACTAATCCAGCTACAAATCGGACCGTGTCAAGAATGTGTCTTAGAATTATCGACATATGTTACGATTTTATTTCATTACTTAAGTAATTAAGTTGATCGACATCTTCATATTCCCATTTCTCATCTTCATCTATAAGACATAGGTTATTATTATAAAAGAAAAGTTGTGTCTACATAGGCTGATTCTTTGAATAATATACAACTATGAAATTTCAAGTTTATCAAATACTCCGTATATGATAGTAGTATTAAACTAGAATGAAAAAGTGTTCACTTAGGTAAACTTGTTTGGCTAGTTCAAAAAAAAAAAAAAAAGAGAGAAGTGCAAAATTCATCCCTGTGGTATGTCGAAAAATCGAATTACATCCTTCGTTAACTTTTTGGACAACAGTCATCCCTCCATTAGTGCGCCGGGCACAATACATCCCTCATGGACTAACGGTTCAAATGTTTTCTCGTTAAAAATTAACAAAATCTAAAAGAGAGGGTATTCTTGTCTTTTTCCTTTCCCAGGGATGTATTGTGAACCTTATTATAAATAGTTTCAAAAAAAAATTTATTTTGAAAAAAAAAATTTATTTTCAGAAAAAATAAGTTTTATTTTCGAAAAAAAAAAATTATTTTCGAAAAAAAAAAAATTATTTTCGGAAAAAAAGTTTTATTTTCTAAAAAAATTTATTTTCGAAAAAAAAAATTTATTTTCGGAAAAAAAAGTTTTATTTTCTAAAAAATAAGTTTTATTTTGGAAAAAAAAAGTTTTATTTTGGCAAAACACCATTTTTTTTTATTTATTAATCAATTAAAAGTTTAATTACATAACTGTAGAAGGCAAGCGAGCAACAAGCTGCGCCGCAAGCCCTTTTTGAATTGCAAAGCTAATTCTAGTAAAAACCACATTTGTGGATTTAGGTGTCATAACGTGGCTATTCATTACGCGCTGAACTCTATTCAGAAACTCCACCGCTTCAGGTGCAAGAAAACCGAAGGTATCAAATGCAAAAGGAATAAACACGTGTTGATTTTCAAAAAAAAGTTTTATTTTTGAAAAAAAAAATTATTTTCGAAAAAAAAAATTATTTTCGGAAAAAAGTTTTATTTTCTAAAAAAAAATTATTTTCGAAAAAAAAAATTTATTTTCGAAAAAAAAATTTATTTTCGAAAAAAAAAAATTATTTTCGAAAAAAAAATTTATTTTCTAAAAAAAAATATTTTTGAAAAAAAGTTTTATTTTCGAAAAAAAAGTTTTATTTAAAAAAAAATTATTTTCGAAAAAAAAGTTTTATTTTCGAAAAAAAAAATTATTTCCCGAAAATTAAACATATTTTTTCGAAAATAAAACTTTTTTTCCGAAAATAAAACATATTTTTTCGAAAATAAAACTTTTTTTTCTAAAATAAAACTTATTTTTTAGAAAATAAAACTTTTTTTTCCGAAAATAATTTTTTTTTCGAAAATAAATTTTTTTTTTGAAAATAAAACTTATTTTTTCTGAAAATAATTTTTTTTTTGAAACTATTTATGATAAGGTTCACAATACATCCCTGGGAAAGGAAAAAGACAATAATACCCTCTATTTTAGATTTTGTTAATTTTTAACGAGAAAACATTTGCACCGTTAGTCCATGAGGGATGTATATGCCCCGCGCACTAATGGAGGGATGGCTGTTGTCCAAAAAGTTAACGAAGGATGTAATTCGATTTTTCGATATACCACATGGATGATTTTTGCACTTCTCTAAAAAAAAAAGGTAAACTTGTTTGGCAAGAAACTATATGTAGATGAAGAATTCAACAAAGCTCGATATATTAAAAGTTAGAAATTTTTTATAAATAAAGGCTATGTTTGGTAAAAATAGTTGTAAGCTGTAAGCTGTTAGCTGTAAGCTGTTAACTGTAAGCTGTTAACTGTAAGCTATAAGCTGTTAATTATATAGCTGTTAACATTAGCTATAAGTTGTATTGATTTTCATTAAAAGTGTTTGGTAAATTAGCTGTTAACTGTATAACTAAGATGTAAAATGACTTAAAAAGACATATTTAGATAAATTATAATATGTTTGGAGGGTATGTCAGTGATTTACAGCTTTTACAGAGCTGGTTGTTTAAAAAACTGTATGAATCAACTTTTCATTTAAAGAGCTACTTGTTTAAAATAAAAAGCTAACAATTTTAAAAAGTTGTTGTACCAAACAGAGCTAGTTATTTTAAAAGAGATTATCTTTGAAAAAAAAACTAACAGCTCTTAAAAAGTTTTAAAAAATCTCTTGCCAAACATAGCATATATCTAACTAAACCATAATTAAAACTAAGGGTGCGTTTGGTTTACTCATGGGTTTAGATTTAGATTTAGGTTTAAAGCTAGGTTTGGATTTTGTTTAGGTTTTTTTTAGTAATATATTTTAATAATAAATTATTTTATACACAAATATATAAATAAAATATATTGTTTGCAAGAATGTATGGAATTGTTATTAGCCACATATGGTGACCCCACTCAAAGTTCTTAAATCCATCATTTATATTGGGTTCGAGCTCTAGGTACACTAACATGAAAAATCCTATGTTATTTCGTTACCTCAGCGCGACGTAAGCGAAACACCCAAATAACATCAATCCTTCTTATCATAACATCAACCAACACAACTTTTCCCTTTTTTTTTCAAAAAACCCTCAACAATTAAACCATTTTTTTAAATAAACACACATTTCATTCATTAATAAAAATAACAAACTAAATTACAAAATACAAAAACATTACGAATTTAAATAAAAAACCTACGAAATAAAAAAAAACATACGAAAAATAAAAAAACATTACGAAAAAAAAACATTACGAAATTAAAGAAGATTAAGATGCTTCGGCACCGTCGTCTTCATCCAAATCGCTCCTAATCTTCTCCCGAATTAGTTGTTTTTGCCTCCTAATCAAATAGGCGTCTTCGTCGTCCACATCCATATGAATCGGGGTACCTAAAAATCGCAACTCCTCCAAACGCGTGAATGTGCGATCTTTCTCGATTTGTGCATCAAAAACCCTTTCGGCGGCTTCTCGTTTGAGACGCATCTCGGTCTCCAACAACAAATCAAAACTAGTTGAGCTACTTCCACCCGTGCTCGCATCGGACTTGGTTTTTTTGGAGGGACGTGGTTTGCCGGGAGGCCTTGGTCTTGCATCATGAGAGAACAAGCTCTCTTGGCTAGGTCCGGGGGCGGGTCCGGTTAAGTCAACCGCATCAACCGCATCCGGGGCGTCCCATTTGCTATGGTTTCTCAAAATTTCCCGAACACCCAATTGAGTAAACGCCCCCCTTTATGCTCGTCTCGGTAAAAATTGTGTGCCCGTTTCATCACATCCGCATCATTCTCGCCACTTTTCCCTAAACGTTTGGCCCATTTGTAAAGCCCGTTAAACTTTTGGCAATTGGCATTCAAAGTATGCCATTTGCTAGATATCATATCCTTGTTACGTTTTTGGAAATTTGAGGCGTTGAAGACGTTCACCACACGAACCCAAAACGTATCACCCTTTTGACATCGACCAACATTATTATCTTCCGAAACTCCTATCCAAGACGATGCTAGCAATTCTTCTTCAACCGGTAGCCAACGACCCGCGATAATCGGTTCTTCATCCGCAACACCTTTGTCTTTCTTTGAAGATTTCTTTTTTCGGGAAGCTTTTCTTGACGGGGATTCGGTTTGTGTGTGGTCCTCGGTTTGAGATGTGAATGAGGTGTCTTGTAGTGTCGCGGCTTGAGATTGTTGCCAACAAAAGAATGCTTCTTGTTGTTCTTGTTGATGTTGTTGCAATGCTTCCAGCGAAGCAAATTGTGAATTTTTGATTCGACGGGTTTCCGGCACAAGCTTCGCTCATCAAGTTAACGAATTCATGGGGTGGGTAATCGGCCGTTGTTTTTTTGCTTGAGATTGGTAAGAAATAGATATGGATTTGCTAATAAATTGATATGAATTTGGTAAAAAATTAAGGTAAACAAAAGTTGTATATATAGTAGTAATTTTTTTATAAATAAATTAGCCGTTTAATATAGCCGTTAAGGGGGGGAGTGGAAATGGAATTTTTTTTAAAAAAAAATAGCCGTTAGGGGGGGGCTATTTGATTTTTTTTAAATATAGCCGTTTAAAACATGTGTGTGTGTGTGTGTGTGTGTGTGTGTGTGTGTGTGTGTGTGTGTGTGTGTGTGTGTGTGTGTGTGAGGGGGAAATTTTGAATTTTTAAACAAGAGGGGAAAAGGAAATGTTTATATAAACGTTGGAGGGGAGAAAATGAACATGAAAATTTTTAAAACACCCCCCTAACGGGCGTTAGCCAGTCAATGGGGTGTAACGTCGTTGCTTTTTTTTTGGACAGGGGTATAGTAACGTGGGATAACGCGGGGCAACGCCCGTTATCCCGTTACTGTACCTAAGCCTCTTAGTGTCAGTGGCTATTAGGCCTAAATATTCACTTTAGAAAGTTAACCAAACAATTCTATTTACTCCCAAAGTTAATCCTGGCCTATAAAAGTTCAAAACCAAACACACCCTAATCTAATCTTATCCAAAATATATATATTAAAAAAAGAAGATCAAATGAGTCAAGTAGATCGTAGGGGCGAACTAGTTTGTTAATTCAATCGATCGCACATGATCGCCGCAACGGAGTCGACTTTCAACGAAGTCGATCGACCGATCCGTTGCGGGCAACCTAATATCATTGCAAATATGTTTGGTACGTGTTATTGTCTTTTGCGGGTACAAATAATGAAAAATAGAGGAAAATGTGGATTTTCGGGATCGAGTCCACAACGTTTGCACATTTTTAGAGTTCAATACGAAATACTAAAACAACCACGAGCATACCATTGGAAATAAACGAAAAAAAAAAGCTAGCGGTGCTAATCTCACCCCGTAACTTATCGGGTTAATATACATAAAAGTTACTAAAGTTTGCCAAAAATTTGTAAAGTAAAGCTAATGCAAGGAAATGGAAATTACAAGCGAAACATAAATTGTAGATAATGTAAGAAAAAGGAATTTAAAGGAATTTTAAATAACTTTGCATTATATTAAAAATGAAAACACATCATATACACACTATAAGAAAACAAAAAAAAATAAAACTAATAGATAAAAATATCTCGTGTTAACTATTTTTAATGCATAAGATAATGTAAATAAAAAATATACATAATGTTTTAATAAAGTAATACAAAGTTCGGTTAACACAACACAATGAAGAAATACAAAATGTACAAACACAGACAAAAACACGGGAAAAAAGATGAAATGAATATATATGTGTAATTATTTATTGAGTGTAACTTTTTCTATGGTTTAGTAACCCATTTAATAAATTCGTTAACTATAGTAACTTGTTTGTAATGTTTCAAACTTTAGTGATGACGTGGACAAGGGAACCGGTAAATCTTCCGGTAGCCCACCTTATGAGTAACCTGAGGATAACTTTTTTAAACGTTCAGTAACCCATAAGATAAACTCGTATACTTGAGTAACCTATCTGTAATGTTTTAAACTTTAGTAACGAAATCGAATTTTTTAGCAAACTTTAGTAACTTTTGTGTATATTAACCCTAACTTATCACCTAGCTCAAGCAAGATATGGACTTATGTGTAATACTTGGACTTATATAACTCTTCCGAGAGCAACAAGCAGGTGTGTTTGGCGTCACGTAGCAGGAGTAGGAAGAAGTAAGAAATAGCAGTTAACAAGAGTAGTAAGCGATAACTGCTTGTTTTTAAAAGGTGTTTCGTAACGTAGTTGTAAGATATGATTAGAAAGTGTACAAAATTACTTAAAAGGACATATAACCTAATTAAATAAAGTATAAATGTTATATCTAAGGGCATAAATGTAATTTTATAAATTCTCCAACAAGCATTTGAAACTGGATCATTTAGACAATATTAAAATGCTTATTGAGGTGTTGCCAAACAAGCTTTTCATCTAAACTGTTTGCCGCTTGTCGCTCTTAAATGCTCCGTAATACTTGCTACCAAACATAAACCTAACAGTTTTTTCGGTTTGAGTTTTCGGTTTATTCGGGTATTGCCCGAACAATCAATTTCTTCTGAAACAAGCTAAGAGTTTCTGCTTCAAAAGTACGGAGTACTATATATAGAAGTTATGTACTTATTTTTTTATTTTTTTTAATTCTATGACATTATGGTCTGCCATTCTGTTTTCTAATACTTTCCTAGTGACTTGGTTTTAGAGAGTTATGCTGTTTCATTTGAATACCAAGCTTCACCCATTATTAGTCAACGTCGCAGCTTTAGACCTGTCGTTATCTAATTTGTCTTCAGATTTTGCTCTTATGACAGGGTTTTTCATAAAACCTTTTCTGAGTCACATACTGTTCCCAATTTGTGACGATATTCTTCAGGGACAAATCAGTCTGTAATTAGATAATCTTTCGGCCTTAGTTATAAGTCGGTAACAGAGATTCTATTTTTATGACGAATATTAGTATTTTTTGAACTAAATATGCTTTACAAACTGGAATTCAACCTGGAATGGAATTGTTGTTTCAACCTTTTACCCTCCGCACCATCACATGTTCAGCTCTTATATGTTCTCCTTTGTTGCAGTCTTTATCTGGAAATGGGCTGGTAGATGGAAACAGGTTTAGAAAAATAGCATAGGTATAACTTTCACTAAAAGTAGCTTCATCTTACAATATCGTAAGTAAAAATAGGGCCATGAGGGATTACTAGTGTTGTAAGTAAAAATAAACACTTCGTATAAATTTATACACATAGATGGTATAATATATTATAAATCGTTACACTACAAAATAAGAAAATAAATGATAACATAAGAAATATCTTGGTGAACTTAAATAATATCGATAATGTTGCTTGAATCAATATAGAAAACACAAATTCTTCACTTTCTAATATTGGCACTTCTTGGTCTTTTAGTTCCAATTTGCTGGTCTATGCTTCGTTACCAATTATCCCTTACCTGTGATAAACTTGTTTGCTATATTGTGCTAATAATTGGATAGCCTAACCCCTATGTTGGCTGTAAGAGAGTGAGATTGTACAAACCACGCAACCTACGTATTAGGACAGGTCACAAATAATTCCAAAAAGAGTTCTATGCCTTAGGATACGATTGATTTAACTGGATCCGAACCTGTTACATAGCCAGTGATGGACCGCGAGGATCTTTTCCTATGCAGGAGTCCATCTGATCTGCAAGAAATTTCAGGACAAAGGTTTCCTTACTTGTTACTCTATTAATATAGTTTATCTTAATTAACTAAAAAGAATATTATACAAAGAAACAAATAATTAGGTATTACAAATAATGAGGAACGAATTACAATAATATGTGAGTACTTAGGGTGAGGTCATGCTACTAAATAACCTTATATAACATAAGGGAGGTGATACGTGCACCAACTGATTTGATGCATACACCACCAAAGTACAAGATATCTAAATTATAATACAACTACAACATCATTACACTATGTTTATCAACGACTTCATTCAACCGGTTGAAGTACATAAAGGACAGAAAAAGAAATATTATATTCAAAAGTACAACAATGAGGGAGAGAGAAGTGAACGACCGGTTCGTGGGATGACTTTCAGATCATGAAGCCAACCTTCCACATGTCACCATAAGAATGGTTTTATGTACTTTTTTCTCTTACACACTCTCTTTTATTTCATTTTTTCTTGAAACCCCAATATACTTATTATTAGGGGCGGATCTAAGGCATGACAATAAACATGAAATTGAAAGCCATGTTTTTAATTGAGTTGCAGGTTTTCAAGATTTTGGATTTTCTGTTTTAAATGTTTTACAGTGGATGTAGATGTAGGAGATAGCGGTGGAGGCGATAACTAAAAACTAGGTTAATATAAGTTAAATTTAAAACCCAATAGCTGCTAGCCCATTAAGATAAGAAAAATATTTTGGCCCAATTTTTGCTTATTATTAGGCCAATTGTCATTAATTTCCGTATGGAAAGTGTGTATTTTATTTATTTTTATACATTAAAATGTTTTTAAATGGTAAGAATATTTTTATTTTGTAATGATATTGTATATATATTAAAGATATTTAAAACTAATATTTTATATATTAGATTGGGTTGGGTTGTGTTGTGAGTTATTTACGGCAGAGGCCTTTTACAAGGGTCTTTGTCCATCAGAGACCCTTTTAAAATAACTTTACGAAAATGACCCTGTTCTCCGCGCCACTTTTGAATCGGAACAAAATATAACACGTGTCAGCTTCTTGTTGAACCATAAAAAAGAAAAAAAAAAGCAAAAAGTTCTCCGCTCCATTTACCAAGCGGAGCATAATTTTTTTAATAATTGTCAGCTTTTATAATAAATTTATTTCCATTATTAAAAGTTATCCGCTTCATATTCTAAGCGGAAAACTTTTTTGTGGGCCTTATATTTTTTTCATATCCTTTTCTTTTATTATTTCTTATCATTTTTTTTTAGTTTTTTCTTTCCTTTCCCTTGTTTATTAAGTAGTTTATCGTCCATGTCTGGAGTGATTTTACATATTTGTAAGTTGTTTAACAATGTTATTGTTTGATGGTTTCCGCTCTTCACGACGAGGGCTTTAAAATGCACAAAAAATGGACACGAATAGAGCTAATATTTGCAAGATGTGATGTGTTAAAGTGTGTCCGAGAGTTTTTGAAACATTTATATATTGATGTAGCACTAACTTCTGCACTGTTTATGAATGTGTATAAGTTGTTTAACGATGTTGTTGTTTGATGATTTCTGCAACTGTATCTATTATATTTTTTTGTTCAACAAAATTTTTTATTGGGTCGTGGCTTTTTAGCTTTTTTTTCTAAAAAAAAATTATACTTTCTATCTTCAATTGTATCTAAACAATTATATATATTTTTTACACACCTCATTTGTTACAGTGCCAAATAGATGTCAATATTTGTTACGTGTTTAATGCGAGGGATTAATCATTTCAAACGAAATGATGTTAACTTTTAAAAACTGTATTCATAATTAGCTAGGTACTATATTACGTAATACCTAGTGGTTAATTTTTTTTTTTTAAAAAAATGGTAAGAAATGATAAAGGAAAAAGAAACGGACAAAAAAAAAGATAAAAAAAGATAGGCCTCACAAAAAAAGTTCTCCGCTTAGAATATGGAGCGGACAACTTTTAATAATGGAAATAAATTTAATACAAAAGCTGACAATTATTAAAAAAATCATGCTCCGCTTGGTAAATGGAGTAGATTTTTTTTTTTTTTTCTTTTTTTGTTTCAACAAGAAGCTGACACGTGTTATATTTTGCTCCGCTTTAAAAGTGGCGCGGAGAACAGGGTCATTTTCGTAAAGTTATTTTAAAAGGGTCTCTGGTGGATAAACACCCTTGTAAAGGGCCTCTGCCGTAAATAACTCTTGTGTTGTTGATAAATGATAAAAAAGTTAGAATTGGTTGGATGTATTAATTGTATATGTGGAAGAGTAAGAAAATAATATTTTAATAATAGGTTGGGTTAGATGGGGTTGTGAATAAAGGTGTGTTACACACATATGGTCGTGAATGTCTAAATCCATCCTCGGATATAGCTTAGAAAAGGTCTATCTGGTACTGGTATCAACTTCACAAACCAACCAATAGGCCACGATAAGGCTGCAATTGCTATACAAATTCCCCACTGCGTCCAATTCAGTCTTTCTGTATCTGCGAAGTTTTTGAGGAACTCTACCATTACAATCTGAAGAATGACGGTCATACCAATAATTCCAATGAATAGACGGTTCTTGTGAAGACCTTCAAAGACATTCCTCTTTTCCAGTTTCCTCGAGTTAAATTCATTGAACACTTGGCAGAAAACAAAAGTATTGAAGATAATGGTATTCTTCACTCTCTCGTCCACATCAAAGATTGATTTACCTCTGAACTGGAAGGTCAACAGAACGGATATCTGAAACAGTGCCTGTGCCAATAAGTTTCTCCACATGACATTAGTGATAAGAGGCGCAACTCTACCCACAGGTGGTTTGTGCATGAGTTCATTAGTGGGTCGCTCTGTGGCGAGTGCTAGAGCACCCAAAGTGTCCATAATCAGGTTGACCCACAATAGCTGAACTGCTGTTAATGGGACATCACCAGCAGAAACAGCTGCAACAAAGTTGATAACAAGAGCTGCAACATTCACGGTAAGCTGAAACTGAATAAACTTTTGGATGTTGTTATACACACACCGTCCCCACCTCAACACAACTGCAACAGAAGCGAAATCATCGTCCAATATGACAATATCTGAGCTTTCCTTTGCCACTTCAGTCCCTTGAATTCCCATCGAAAGTCCAATATCTGCTTCTTTTAAAGCTGGTGCATCATTTGTACCGTCACCTGTGACTGCAACCACGTGACCTTTCTTTTTCAAGCACTGAACCATTAGAAGCTTGTCAAAGGGAGATGATCTTGCCATCACTTTGATACTGTCAACCTTTTCCATTCTCTCTTCATCTGTGTAATTACGAAATACCTCACCTTCAATAACTTCCTCTTTGCTTACCTGTTGACCAGCTTCAAGTATCCCACATTCTGTGGCTATGGCTTTTGCAGTGAAAACGTTGTCTCCAGTTATCATCTTAATCCCCACACCAGCTGACCTACAAGCGCCGATAGCTTCCTTTGCCCCAGGTCTACATGGGTCCTTGATCCCAACAATGCCTAGCAATGTTAACCCTTCTTCATTTAACGTTTTATAGTTGGTACCATCTGCTGGAATCTGTGTATGAGCGAAAGCAATGCACCTGAGGCTGCTTGCTGCCATTCCTTGGATTAAATTCTCAATTCGTGATTTATCTTCTTGATTCATTGACTTCATGATCCCGTCTTTCTGATAATATTTTGAACACATCGCTAGTACCATCCCAGCAGCTCCTTTCCAGTGGACATGAACGGTATTGTCTTGGTTCTTCTTAACAGAAACCCCACTTCGTTTCTTCTCAGAGTTGAACGTTTCAACGTGAAGAATGGCGGAATCTTGTTTGAGTTTCTCCATATCCATACCCAAATTTGTGACCGCCCACGACAATATTGCCTTTTCAGTTGGACTACCGGAATATTCACATGTAGTTCCTAAATTGTACACGCAACCAGTGGTGTTTAGACCGACCCCTTGATGGTAAAGCTCTAGTACTTTTGCATCTACTGAAGAATCGTCTTCAATATTATCAAGCCCAACCCAAAATTTTGTGACTTTCATTTGATTCATAGTCAAAGTCCCCGTTTTATCTGTACATATAACAGTAGCTGAACCCATAGTTTCACACGCGGATAGCTTTCTGACCATAGCTTGATCAGCCATCATTCTCTTCATGGAATAAGCAAGCGTAAGTGTTACAGCTAGTGGTAGACCTTCCGGGATTGCCACCACGACAATCGTTACTGCTGCAGCGAAGATACGCGTAACAGAGTTGAGTATATCATTTGTACTGGTACGTTTTCCATTATACTCGCGGTTCCCGTCCTCATCTTCTGTATTTCCGGTGAAATAACGAATCAACATAACTGCAAGAACTAGAAAAGCAACCGCAAGACCTACCTTTCCGATTGAAGAAGTGAGTTTATTTAGACGAGATTGCAGCGGTGTTTGCTCATCTGAGTCGCCTGTTATGGAACTCATCATTTTACCCCAAGCAGTGTTCATCCCTACTGACATCACCAGCATTTGACCATGCCCATCAGCCACTTTTGAACCCGAGAATAAAAAGGGATTATTGATGGCGTCAATGTCTATATGATCACTTTCACCCGTCATGCTTGACTCGTCAATTAGCAAAGAATGCCCATTTATGAATAAACCGTCCGCAGGAACTTGATCACCTATGTTTAGGATTATAACATCCCCAACGACCACGTCGAAAATGGATATCTTTTGTCTCCTCCCTTCTCTTACAGCATCTATCTTTATATTATTACTTATTTTTGACAACCGGTCAAATTGTTTTTCTTGTCTGAAGTTACTAACCGCAGATACGGCTATAACTAGTAAAACCGCCACAAAGATACTACCACCTTCATACCATCCTTCTTTAGCTCCCTCTTCTTTAATACCGAACCCCAAGGAAAGGGTGGCACATGCTAGCAAGATGAGAATAGTAGGATCCTTAAAAGCCTCCACCACAAAATACAGAAAGCTTTTCGGGGGAGGTTTTTTATAAGTATTGGAACCAAATGCAACTTTCCGGCTTTCAATATCATCGGTGATAATTCCGTGCTCAAGATTGGTGTGAAGAGATTTAGCCAAGCCTGTGACACCATCATGCTTGTGAAGAGTTTCGAGATCTTTGTTTTTGACCATATCAGTGAGGTCAAACGGGTCAACGTTTGAGAAACGTTCACTATAGTCATTAGGATTTGTAGCCTCTGGAAATATTTTAAGAGCCGTGTATGCTGGTGCTGCTACAATTTCAGAAATCGGGTAACGCGCCATTTGGTGGAAACTTTGGCAACGGAGAGCATAGTGTTTGAGAAATGAATAGAAAAGTAAGCTAGGCGCCATCTTTTCTGGGCTTTCGTGAGTGTGATTGTGCTTATGTTATAGAGGAAGGCTCCAATGTCATGTTGAATTTCAGTAACCATTTTCGGGATTTTTTTCGTTCAGAATTTGAAAATAAAACTGGAGGCAAAATGATTTTTAGTGTAGAAAGATGTGATAGATTGTTGTTCTTAGCATTGCAGTCTGCATCCTCTTATACCTGCAAATTTTGACGCTTTAGGAAACTGCAAGGAACTTATAGTCTTATGATTTAACAATGAATGCTTTTTCCATTAGTACAACATAAGAATGTTCAACAAAATTTGTTCACACACATCAACAACATAAGATAATCTGATCATGGAATTTGCAGTAGAAATGACATAATAATTAATTTATGTAATTTCAAACAATATCAATGACATAATAATTACACTACGTGATTAAAGTTCCTAAGTAATCCTAGGAAGTTATGTTACAACAACTCTTACATTTCTTTTCTATTTTTATCAGGAAATGGAAGTGCTTTTACATTTAATTAATGATAATTTGACAGTTAATGAAACAGTTTGTTGCATTTAAAAATAAATATTTAATTAAAAGTCGGCCTTGTTAAGTAATCTAATCCAGCTAGAAATAAAATACCTGCAGCCTGCTGACACGGTCTTCTTCACTAACGAACCGTGTCAACAATGTGTCTTAAAATGATCGACATATGTTGTTACGACTTTGTTTTATTACTTAAGTGATTAATTTTTTTCGACATCTTCATATTCCCATGATCCCATCTCTCTATCTTCATCATTAAGACATCTTTTTTATATTTATATTTATTTACGTATATAATCTTTTACTCCCTCAGTGCCAAATTAATAGTCCCCGACAAAAATACATTGTTTTAGAAAAATCAGTATTCTCTCTCTTATTTTTTTGTAAAATGACACTTTTACCTTTATGCACTTAATTACAACTTTATATATAGCTTGTAATTTATACCACTAGGTGCAATACGGTAAATTCGTTACATTATTTATATCTATTTTTGGAAGGGGAGTATAATTTTGGGACGTCCCAAAATAGTATAAGAGACTATAAATTTGGGACGGAGGGAGTATATAATAAAACAATTAGATTTTTTGATAATTTTAGTGGAAAGTGGAGGTTGTATAAAAAATAATTTGACCAATCAAATGACTTGATTTTGACACATAAACAATATCGAGGGTTGTGATAGGTGGAAAAAGTCAAAATTTAATTCAGTTTAGTCAAAATTAAAAATTTTGATACAGGAATTTGATGAAAACACATAAAAATATATGTGTTAAATTTGTAAAAATAAAAACTTAAAAAAAGAGGAGGAGATTGATAAAACTTTATTGGTTTAGTTTTGAATAAATTAGATAGATTTAAGAGTAAACTTAAAATTTTCTATATTTTTAGTAACTTTATAAAATAAAGAAAATACCCTCTTAAACTTTATACTTTTTTAACTTTTTATTTTAAAAATACAACATTTATGTTATATTAAAAAATTAATAAATCATATGATTATAAATATTAAAATAAAAACACAAATTATTATCTATTTTTATTTTGAAACTTACCAAAGTCAACTAATGCAATCTATGTAAATTATTATTAACATTAATATAAATATCAAAATGAGTGTCGGACATCAGACTTCGGTGTGAGATGAAAATAAATAGACGGGATTCTACATATTACAACAAAATATATTTTTCAAGGTCGTTATGTGTTACTAAATACACAATGTCTAGAAAATGATAGCTAACATTTCACTTAAACAAATTTAAATCCTTTATGCAACAAATATTTATACAAAATATCAATTAATATTATCACATAATGCAAAATCATGTAACACTTGTGGGTCAATGGACATCGTAACTATTTAAATATTAAAAATCTAATATTATTTTATAGTATAATATTAAGCATTACAAAATCATGAATTTATAAATCGTGTAGGTATAAGGTTGTGTAAGGTTGATGTAAATGGTTTGTTGATTAATAATAAAGATATAATTATTTAGAATAAAAATATCGAAAGTAAAAAACTTATGAAATTCGAAAAATAAAAATTGATATGAGTTTATTTTCACGGTGCACAATAAAAGAATAACATAATCAAACATATAAACATAATCAAACATATAAACATTAGATGTTTTAAAAAATAAATAATATACATAAAATCGAAATAACAAAATTATTACTTTTCTTATCCTTTATATTCAACTCTCGTGCGTGCACGGGCATTAAAACTAGTTTATATAATAAAACAATTAGATTATTTAGAAACTTTAGTGAAAATTGAAATTTGTAAAAAAAATAATTGGACCAATCAAATGGTTTAATTTTGACACATAAGCAAAACCGAGCGATGTGATTGGTCGAAAAAGTCAAAATTGAATTCAATTTAGTCAAAATTAAAAAATTTGTTGAAGGAATTTGATGATGAAAACATATAAAAATATATGTGTCAAACTTGTGAAAATAAAAACTTAAAAAAGAAGGAGGGATTAATAAAACTTTATTGATTGAATTTTAAATAAATTAGATGAATTTAAGTGTAAACTTATAATTTTTTATATTTTCTAGTAACTTGAGAAAATAAACAAAATACACCCTTAAAATTTATACCTTTTAAACTTTATATTTTAAAAATACAACATATATGTTATATTAAAAAAAATCAACAAATCACATGATTATAAATATTCAAATAAAAACACAAATTATTATCTATTCATATTTTAACAATTAACAAAGCCAAGCAATGCAATTTACGTAAATTATTATTAACATGAATATAAATGTCAAAACGAATACAGGATCTCAGACATCAGTATGAGATGAAAATAAATAGACGGGATTCTACATATTACAACAACATATATTTTTTCAAGGTCATTATGTGTTACTAAACACACAATGTCTATTAAAAGGATAGCTAACATTTTAGTTAAACAAATTCAAATCCTTTATGCAACAAATATTTATACAAAATATCAATTAATATTATCATAATGATAAATAATGTAAAACTCATGGGTACATTAGTATCATAACTATTTAAGTATTAAAAATTTAATATTGTTTTATATAATAATATTAAGCATTACAAAATGATGAACTTATAAATCGTGTACGTGTAAAGTTGATGTAAATGATTTGTTGATTAATAATTAAAATATAACTATTTAGAATAATAATATCGAAAGTAAAAAAATATGAAATTCAAAAAATAAAAATTGAGGTGACTCTATTTAATTTATACGGTGCACAGTAAAATAACAAAATAATCAAACATATAAACATTAGATGTTTTAAAAAACGTATATAATATACATAAAATCGTAATAACAAAATTATTATTTAATTTATCTTTTATGTTTAAGTCTCGTGCGTGCACAGACATTAAAACTAGTGGGTTATTATTATAACTTGTTATAAAAGAAAAGTTGTGCGTACATAGGATGATTCTTTGAATAGTACATACAAGTATGAAATTTCAAGTTTATCAATTTTATCGCCATGGATCATAATCATCCACGATGAAACAAGTTGGTAACTATCAAAGTGAATATAGCTTTTTGGAGGATTGGTAAAGGGAGGGAGACTCCCGACCAAAATCAACCTTGATTTAAGAGGTATTGACCTTCACTCGGTCCATTGCCCGCTTTGTGATTATGATTTAGAGACGGAAGAACGCCTGTTCATTCAATGTTGCATTGTTAAACAAGTTTGGTTGGATGTCTTAAGATGATGGAATCTATCTGATGTCAACTTCTCAACCATTAATGAATTGTTCTCACTTGCGGATCATATTCATCTCACTCCTACCCTGGCCGTCATCATCATAGAACTGAGGAACTTCATCCTCGCGTATTGTAGAATGGTGGCTTGACCACATCAAGTACAAGAATGCTTCAGGATATGCTCTTATGGGAATGCGGTTGATATTTATTACCTCGGCATCCCCAACTTTGTACGTACCAGGGTCGGGGAGCTCATCTCTCCTCATCGTCTTTGGGGTCAGAAAGTTAAAATCAAATGGGAACACAAGATCGTCAATCCAGAATAACTTATCGTTCTAATGCTTCAACGAATCAATCTTCTTTGAGTAACATTAAAGTGAGCCCGTGTGTTTGGAGAATGAGATCCACCCATTCTTCCACGCGGGGTTATAAAAAGCACAGAATAGGTTTACGGTGGGCTCTATGGCCAATAGACGGCAATTTATATCAAAGTTTGATATCTTCACTGCACCTATACAATGCAGCTGAGATATATGAATATGGTGGTAGGTAAGGACGTCTACCAGAAACCTTAATAGGGGTACACGATTTTGCAAATTCAAAAAACTTCGTGTATACCCCTACTTTGCCAACGGGGAAATTTTTTATATGCCACCGCGGTTCTGGTACTTTTGGGTGAAGATTCATCGGAATATGATATTCTAATATGAACTCGGGGAGTTCTTGGTAGGTTAGCAACGAGGTGATCTCTGATAGTTGTCTAACCATTGTGGATGTGAATTTAAACTATAAAGTCACGGTGTATATACGTTTTTTGGATGTTGGTCGTATTGGATCTGAAGGTTTGTTAATGGTGGCTAGAGTTTTCACTATGTAAAACACATTGAAAAGAGGGCTAGAGGTTTATATACCCCTAGGTTTTACAGATCACCTTCTTAGATGGACGTCATGTATCATCCACTTGCCTAATCAAACGGTGAAGCTGAATCGATAAGATGACGTGTCACACGCTTTTCACATTTACCGAGTGAGTGGTAAAAAAAGAGTGTATTCTAGAGCCTATGGCTCAATACAGGTGCATGTGGCTCAATATTGATAATGAACCATAAGCCCACTCAATGAGCCGCACTCAGACTAGCCGTTGGACTTGTCTCCTATCAATAGTGGATCATATCACCATTTTCCAATGAACCTTTTTGAACAGATTTTTACTTCTTGTCCTCTTTCTATGATTCCAATCGTTAGTAAATGATCACTTAATGTGTTAAGTATGTCTACTTATGATTATCATCTTGATCCCCTTCTTTATATGTCTAAAGAGAAGTGATAGTAGTATATTTACGTGTTTTAGGAAAAACAACGTAAAAGGCGGTAAGTATTAAGCGTACGTTTAGGAGAACGTAAACACTTATGACCCTTATGTGAGTTTGTTCTCGAGGAGGATTAATGTGTGTGTTAAACTTGTTGAATTTGAGATTAATATTAATGAGAAGAAAGGAAAAAATAAAAACAATGACGGTTACGATTAAATTTAAACTACGACGAATAATAAATCGTAAAAACGTGACAAAATTAAAATTTTAATCTAAAAATTTATTAAAAATAAAAAACAATTCTAAAACAATATAAATAAGAATTAAAATTTAACAAAAATATTTTAAAATTTATTTCCAATTTAATATTTCATTTTAAATGCTATTTAAAGCCTTAAAATTAAATAAAATTAAAAATAAATCCAAAATATGATTTTATCAAATAAGAATCTTATTTATGTTATATAAAAACTAAAAAGTATTTTTCTAGACTTTTTACAACTGATTTACTATTTTTAAATGACTAAAAACTATTAAAATGTTAAAATAATCCTAAAAATTAATTAAATGATGGGAAAAATAAAATTACTTTTCTAAAAATCTTAACTTAATGTATTAAAACTGAAAAAAAATGAAAAAGTTGAAAAAGTGAATTCAGCCCGAATAGGACAAAAACAGATTTAATTAAAACTAGATTTAAATTAAAATAAAGCTAAAAAATAATTAAATATTCAGAAAAATAAATTAACTTTTTGAAAAATCCTAAAATAATTAAATTAAACTAGGAAAATTGAAAAAATCTTAAAAACACTGATGTTAGATCACTAAAGACAAAGTTCTAATAAACTGATAGTGACAAGTTATGGACTTTTGTCATTTAGTCTAGCAGTGGCTAGCAAAGGCTTGGCAGTGGGAAAGGAGTTCCCACTGCTTGGTCACAGAAACAAGTAAATGCTCTTTTGAGCTTGATTTTGTTGGTGATTTTGGGCAATCAAGGCACCCCTACAACCATTGAGTTGTATAGAGTCACAAACAAGCAGTCAAACACCAAGTAACCACACCAATTGATACAGTTTAATCAAGATATGCCCAGGTATGCAATTAAATGAAGCCGATGGATTCAGAAAGTGTTTAAAGAAAGTTTGAGCCAACAAATCTCTTTCAAATGCACACAACAGATAGAATGACTAATGTTTTAACACAAGCATAGCAATCTAACAGGTTTCATTCATGGATTTCATCAACCTAAACTAGTTTATGGCCTAGGTGACTTGCTGATATAAATGGTAAGCAAACAAAATCCAGTTACTGATGCAATTGACATATCTATGAACTTCAAATCATCAAAACAAGTTATCAAGTTGCACAAACTTAAGTTTTATACTATACAACCTTAAACCTAAACCTTAGCTAGCTAGATGACCAAGATTTACTTCACAAAGACCTAGAACAAACTTGTTTAAGACTACAAAGCAGGTGAGGTAATTTTAACACCAAATATGCAATTTTAACACTTACTACACCAAATAAGAACTAAACATAATAATGACCCTGATTAACAAAAAGAACACAAGCCAAGACCTTTTTAGTTACTTAGTTGATACCAAAACGCGTACAAAATGCAAATCGAAACACCCTATTAAACTGACTGACTGATTCTAACAAGGCCAAAATAATTAATCTACATAGAGCAACTTAGAAAAGCACAAGTCTATGACTAATAAAATCTAAGAAACATGTTTAACAAACCAAACTCAATCAAATATCAGTAATCACCAGATCTCATAGCAAGAAATTTTCAACCAAGAAATTTAAAAAGAAAGAGAGAGAGAGAGAGAGAGATGGAGTGAACCCACCTTGCTTTCTGTCACACCCCACCATGGCGGAATATATGGGGCGCGACGTATGGATATCATCACAACAATAACGTGTCTATAGAGTTAACTAAATGAAATAGAAATGTCATAAAAAGGTGACATAATGCCATGACAATATCTCAAACAATGCAGGCGCCTAGGTAAGTAGGTAACACGCCTACCTCTTACCAAAGACATACAAATAAACAAACATCAAACATATAGGTGTCTAAAAAGTATCACTTATTCAAACATTAAATAAAAACTAAGAGGAAAGGGATTCCTCCTAATGCAGTCTTAGTAGCCTCTAAACTCTAGCCACTTCTAACCTCATCCTCCTCATCTACCTCACCTGAAAATGACACTAAAATCTGTCAACATAAAGTTGGTGAGAACATAGGTTTAAGTTATCTAGAACATCATAAGAAACCTTTACATCCGCTGCAAATAAGTTGAAGGAAAACAATTTATAGTAATGGACCATAATGTGATAATCATGTTACATGCATCCACAACAAAACATAAACCAAGTACCGATCACATCTACAATTCACAAAGCACACTATAAAAATCAAGAAGTATCCCGTCACACACACAAGAACACACACCACACTATCCGGATCTTTCCCACACCACCTGTGGAAGATGAACTATATCCCCGTCGAGATATCTTGCCTCCGAAGAGACGATGCACAAGTACTCAGGACGGATCGTGTCCCCCGAACCAAGAACTCAAAATCAAGAACTCAGGACGGATCGTGCCCCACGCTCCACACACATCACAACTGGTCCCATAGACGCCCATACATCTACGTACCAATCCCATTCATAACCCAATCAAGATTCACATATCAGAACACATATCAAAGCACATATGAGAACACATAAGCACGCAAGTCACACAATATCACATGTATGTCCACACATTTTAAAACATAGTACTAAATCATGTTAAAGAACATTGCAAGTGTCATCTCCATCCCATACTGGAAAAACATTTAAAAACGTAGCAAAACGGGACTATGAACTCACCTGATAGCACAGCAAGCTAGCACTCCTGCAAACCTATAAAATCATACACGACACCCTTAGCTCAGGTCTTAACACCCAAGTTAAGTAATAATCAAGGAGATGAATCTAATCCCCCAATCCCCACTATTTAGTTCTCCCACTACAAGCTATTCTATACGTAAAATTCCAGCTTTTCCCCGGTACGGTTTACTAGTCACTAAACGATCACATGAAGTGAACTTAACACCACACTTGACTCCTACCCTACTGGAGTTATGTTTTTATATGATATAAGAACTTCAAAAACCAATTTTACTTTCTAATTACACGTTTAACCCTTTCGTTTAGTCTCTACGCCAAAAGTCGTTTTCACCAAAACTGATTTTCCGTACATGCTAAATGTTTGACACCAAAACCCCGACCTAAACACCATAAATTTTATTGAAAACCTCCAGTCCTTTTATATACATTATAAAGATTTCCCAAATCAAAAATATTTGGCTATCTCATTCGTTTGGTTAGGTTTTGACTCAAATCCCCGAAATCAAAATTTATTCCTGAACAGCGCACTATTTTTGTAAAAATTATTTGACGACCTTCTCGAACTCCATTTTCGACCAACCTTACATTTTTGAAAAGTAGACTCCCTGAACTTAATTTTAAAAAAAAGAAACTCGACCAAAGGTGCTACCTACTGCCCGGAACAGTCGACACAAGACAGCCTTAAAAATCAGACTGTTTTACGCCTTTATGCACTAACCCTCTAAACATCATTAATTATCCCTAAATTTATAACACAAACCCTAAAATCATTAATGGATCTTAATTAATATATTTTTCCATAAAATTAATAAAACCCTAATCATCTCAATGATGGTTAATTAACTATACAATTATGATTAATTAATAAAAACATAAATTATATTAAGGTTTAATTGATCACTTACCTTGAAACAAGAAAAATTAATGAACCCTAATCATAATTTCGACTTCTCTTGATATCCATGGAAGATTTAGACTGATTTTATGTTTATTTAGGGTTATTAGTCGTTTTTAGGGGTCTAGGGGTGTTTATATAGGCCTTGGTAACCTTCTGGACAAGTTTAGGCCCAATTAGGACTGTTAAATGGTAATTATCCTATTTTATTAATTTAATTATTAAAATTAAGGCTATGGGACCCACAAATTCTACTCCTCTCTGTGTTTTATCATATTTACACTATCCCCTTCTATTTTATGTTTACTTATACTCCTATACACTTTCGGGACCAAACCGGGTACCCTTTTGCTAATTTTTTGACTTATTACGCGATTTTTGAACTAGCCTTCATTTCTAAAAGTTTCTAAATATAGAAAGTAACTATGAAACTTATCCTAACCATATTATATATACTTAATAAATACATACAACATACGATACGTACACGAAACCTTATCAAAACGATACCCAAACTTTTCTGCAGTTCATTTCTGAACTCATTTCATTTCATTTCATTTCGTTTCATTTCCAACTTATACCATGATTTATACATTCATGTGAACTCATGAGCACGAACCAACCCCATCACATCATCATATAACGTACCATGTACTACATAAACAATGTCTAACATCATGATAAAGTCTTAAATATGAGCACATAACACATAAACGCACACCAAGCACATGATCAACATCAAACAGTCAAAAGTGAAAAATCCAAAATCTAGGGTTGTCACATCACTCCCTCCTAATAGAATCTCGTCCCGAGATTTACTCCATAAGCTCAAAAAACTTCATTTCACAACCAACTCGCTATCTCTCTCATAAGAACGTAACCGGATCATCCGTATGACTACAACAACGCCCTCAATGAATATAAGCTCAAGACAAATTTTAGGACCCCCAACTTCGGATAAACGATCAAGCCCATGGACAACTAACGGACGTTTACGTGAAAGAATTTAAAAATATGAACCAAAACCTGAGACTCCAAAAGATACTCAACATAAAACATGTATCGACTCCCAACGAACCATGAAAACGGACCAATGACACAAGAAGCACCCAGCGATAACCGAAACGTATTACGACCGGTGACATACTATTAAAACCTTGTGCAAAA
Source organism: Glebionis coronaria (assembly GCA_025667525.1). NCBI lineage: Eukaryota > Viridiplantae > Streptophyta > Magnoliopsida > Asterales > Asteraceae > Glebionis > Glebionis coronaria. The sequence continues at coordinate 584,694,120 of CM046874.1, read as the reverse complement.
CCAAATTTTACCCCAGGATGGATTTTGTACCTTAATGTATATTAGTTGTTCTAAAACCATGGTATCACATTAGTAATTTATGTAATCATTTGACGAAAAAAAAATCTATAGTCTCTTCACGAACGATCAATTGTCTAAAGCACACAACACAATATCACGCGTCAACATTGACTCCGGAACCCACATTCTTCATTAATGTAACAATCTCTATGATGGATACATCTAAAATCCTATCCCAAAGCAGCCCTATGTTAGCCTTCTAAGTGTCCACTATCCCAAAATACCCAAAACACGAGTTTAAACCATGTTGTCCGAAAATTAATCTTGAACTCGACAGTTGTACAATTAATTCGACCAAGCTACTGACTTCCATTGACAATACGTTCTAAATATTTGAAAAGTACGCTCCGAGTACATAACTTTAGGCTTTTGAATCACCCAAAAATCTTTAAAACAAATAAGTTATAACCAAAACGATTTTTACCTAGAATCTGCCCAGACATTAGCGACAGTTTCTGACAGTTTAGCGATGAATTCTGACAATTTAGCGACAGTTTCTGCCTACTCCGATTTATAACAAAAAAAAAATGATTTGAAACCCTAAAACCCCTCATTAATTACCAAATTCAAGACCTAATTTATTTTAATTCCAGAAAATTAGAAACCCTTACGCATCATATGAGTAACTACATGATTTTAACATATTTAATTAAACAAGAACAAGAATTTAACTAAAGATCATTAGCTTTAGGTGATCAAAACCAATTTTAGTTTTTTAAAAAAAATAATAATAATAAACAAGCCATACTTATATGTAAAAAAAAATATATCCCATCTTATTTCAAACATGCTTACGACACTTAACCCTTATTTCACCGACTACCAACAACTATTTTAACTATTTACAAATTCCATTTCTTTTACCACATAAGATACAAACTAAAAGATACTGTGATCCCAAAAAGAATTCTCCACCCTCTCAATAGCCTCTACACCAAAAGTACCGTACAAAAAAATACGTGAAATGAGGACTCGATAAATGCGCTACTACAGAAGTTGAACATCCCAAAGAATGAAGAGCTATAAAACCATCCTAAGAATACAACCGATAAGTAGAAGGGATATACACATATATAGGCATAGGCGTACATACACTCAAATCCATACAACATATACAATACAAGCATGTATTAACCCTCTTTCATGCAACCATACTTAGGAATCCATTGATGTCGTGGTACTTGTATAACTATGTTGGCCACCATACTTATACCAGTCCCCTTTCACTAATGCACTCCCTCCTATGATGACACTTATAAGAATTAATACTACACATAACACATCAGTCTACCAACTCAAATAATCACATAGATCCTACAACTCATATAAGCACATAATCCACAACATAACACACGGTCCAAAATCACATGTATTAAAATAACATAGCCAATGCATGAAACAAATATACCCGTAGTCCAGCTGAACCAGCGTAGACTAAATTCAAAATGTATAAAGAACATGAAAACGTAATTAAACAAAATCTAACAATGACTAGCGTATACGACTATAGTTCTACCCGCACTAGTCAAAACTCGTAAAGAAAATAAAATGTAGCTAAGTATGAACTTACTATGGTTCAATTCATACTAGTCAAAACATCGCAATAAATAACACCCAAACACATCAATTAATATAAAATGCACACATACTCCTATGACGCCTATATGCAGGGACCCTTAAGCTATAGATTAGGAAGTGACTAAGCAACCTAATTATCTATAACCATTGGCTCTGATACCATTCTGTCACACCCCACCATGGCGGAATATATGGGGCGATATCATCACAACAATAACGTGTCTATAGAGTTAACTAAATGAAATAGAAATGTCATAAAAAGGTGACACAATGCCATGACAATATCTCAAACAATGCAGGCGCCTAGGTAAGTAGGTAACACGCCTACCTCTTACCAAAGACATACAAATAAACAAACATCAAACATATAGGTGTCTAAAAAGTATCACTTATTCAAACATTAAATAAAAACTAAGAGGAAAGGGATTCCTCCTAATGCAGTCTTAGTAGCCTCTAAACTCTAGCCACTTCTAACCTCATCCTCCTCATCTACCTCACCTGAAAATGACACTAAAATCTGTCAACATAAAGTTGGTGAGAACATAGGTTTAAGTTATCTAGAACATCATAAGAAACCTTTACATCCGCTGCAAATAAGTTGAAGGAAAACAATTTATAGTAATGGACCATAATGTGATAATCATGTTACATGCATCCACAACAAAACATAAACCAAGTACCGATCACATCTACAATTCACAAAGCACACTATAAAAATCAAGAAGTATCCCGTCACACACACAAGAACACACACCACACTATCCGGATCTTTCCCACACCACCTGTGGAAGATGAATTATATCCCCGTCGAGATATCTTGCCTCCGAAGAGACGATGCACAAGTACTCAGGACGGATCGTGTCCCCCGAACCAAGAACTCAAAATCAAGAACTCAGGACGGATCGTGCCCCACGCTCCACACACATCACAACTGGTCCCATAGACGCCCATACATCTACGTACCAATCCCATTCATAACCCAATCAAGATTCACATATCAGAACACATATCAAAGCACATATGAGAACACATAAGCACGCAAGTCACACAATATCACATGTATGTCCACACATTTTAAAACATAGTACTAAATCATGTTAAAGAACATTGCAAGTGTCATCTCCATCCCATACTGGAAAAACATTTAAAAACGTAGCAAAACGGGACTATGAACTCACCTGATAGCACAGCAAGCTAGCACTCCTGCAAACCTATAAAATCATACACGACACCCTTAGCTCAGGTCTTAACTCCCAAGTTAAGTAACAATCAAGGAGATGAATCTAATCCCCCAATCCCCACTATCTAGTTCTCCCACTACAAGCTATTCTATACGTAAAATTCCAGTTTTCCCTCGGTACGGTTTACTAGTCACTAAACGATCACATGAAGTGAACTTAACACCACACTTGACTCCTACCCTACTGGAGTTATGTTGATATATGATCTAAGAACTTCAAAAACTAATTTTACTTTCTAATTACACGTTTAACCCTTTCGTTTAGTCTCTACGCCAAAAGTGCTAAATGTTTGACACCAAAACCCCGACCTAAACACCATAAATTTTATTGAAAACCTCCAGTCCTTTTATATACATTATAAAGATTTCCCAAATCAAAAATATTTGGCTATCTCATTCGTTTGGTTAGGTTTTGACTCAAATCCCCGAAATCAAAATTTATTCCTGAACAGCGCACTGTTTTTGTAAAAATTATTTGACGACCTTCCCTAACTCCATTTTCGACCAACCTTACATTTTTGAAAATTAGACTCCCTGAACTTACTTTTAAAAAAATGAAACTCGACCAAAGGTGCTACCTACTGCCCGGAACAGTCGACACAAGACAGCCTTAAAAATCAGACTGTTTTACGCCTTTATGCACTAACCCTCTAAACATCATTAATTATCCTTAAATTTATAACACAAACCCTAAAATCATTAATGGATCTTAATTAATATATTTTTCCATAAAATTAATAAAACCCTAATCATCTCAATGATGGTTAATTAACAATGCAGTTATGATTAATTAATAAAAACATAAATTATATTAAGGTTTAATTGATCACTTACCTTGAAACTAGAAAAATTAATGAACCCTAATCATAATTTCGACTTCTCTTGATATCCATGGAAGATTTAGACTGATTTTAGGTTTATTTAGGGTTATTAGTCGTTTTTAGGGGTCTAGGGGTGTTTATATAGGCCTTGGTAACCTTCTGGACAAGTTTAGGCCCAATTAGGACTTTTAAATGGTAATTATCCTATTTTATTAATTTAATTATTAAAATTAAGGCTATGGGACCCACAAATTCGACTCCTCTCTATGTTTTATCATATTTACACTCTCCCCCTTCTATTTTATGTTTACTTATACTCCTATACACTTTCGGGACCAAACCGGGTACCCTTTTGCTAATTTTTCGACTTATTACGCGATTTTTGAACTAGCCTTCATTTCTAAAAGTTTCTAAATATAGAAAGTAACTATAAAACTTATCCTAACCATATTATATATAATTAATACATACATACAACATACGATACGTACACGAAACCTTATCAAAACGATACCCGAACTTTTCTGCAGTTCATTTCTGAACTCATTTCATTTCGTTTCATTTCCAACTTATACCATGATTTATACATTCATGTGAACTCATGAGCACGAACCAACCCCATCACATCATCATATAACGTACCATGTACTACATAAACAATGTCTAACTTCATGATAAAGTCTCAAATATGAGCACATAACACATAAACGCACACCAAGCACATGATCAACATCAAACAGTCAAAAGTGAAAAATCCAAAATCTAGGATTGTCACACTTTACATCCAAGAAAGGACAGCTATGCTCCCCTAGCTTATTCAACTGTTGAATACAAGCTAGGGGTACCTTGACTGGTAGAGAGCTAGTAGGTGATGGTGATACTTGGTGTGATTCTACAACAGAACCAAGCACCAAGGATTTAAAGTGAGTGAGGATACCTATTGAAAACAAAAAAACACAAACATAAACAAGAAAAGATTACACTATCAATCTTATGAATTGCTTGAAGTTCAGGCTTCTCCCTAAGGATTGAAAGCAGTTAGGATACATAAATTGAACTAAGTCTTGGTGATTTTTGAGCACCCCATAATTTTGCAGCCCAAGCATATGTCCCTATTACACCTTAATTTATTCAATCCTGGTGCTATGATCATGTATATGCCCAAACCTTAAAGTAAATGGGACCTTCTCTTTTCAACCAAAGACCTCAAAAAAGTGTTAAGGAAACTTGAGAGAACAAAGACACTGAAAACTGAATTTTTTTGGAACAAAGCTTAAGTAAAAACGGATTTAAAATAAGATAACTCAAACAACTCAATAAAAGTAAATGACACTTGCATTTCTTGTCATCAAACAACACTCACTTTTTGATTCATAAAAAGTAGATTTACAAGTTGTGACCCACATTAGAAAAACCAAGAACAACTCAAATGTAAAACCCTATTACCCTTTTATATAAAGGGTATACATTGTTCTATTAAGCTAAAAAACGTCAAACCCTAGTGTATGCAATTCCAGAAGTGACCTTGCTCGAATCTCAGAATATGCTCAGTTGATGCCATTTTGAATGGAGTCAAAATCGACATGTGATGTCCTCTTGGACTGTTGTGGAGAGGTGAGCTGTTAAGAGTGAATCATAGTCGTTCAAATTTGAGTACCCACCAAGAAAATGGTTATAGCCATGGATCCACTATTCCTCTTTTGTATTTTTGTTGCAGGGGAGGCCACGTGGGGAGATTTGGGTGATGGGGGACCTTGTTGTGAGTGGGAAAAGGTTTAGCTAGTTGTGAATTAGGGATTTGGAGGATTGTAGCATTTTTCCCTTTGATTAGATTAAGTATTGGATTAGGGTTTATGAGGTTATGAAAAAGTGGGTTTAATCTGGTTTGGGGGTGGGATTAGTGTTACCCGCCCTTACTTATTATTAATAAATCATTTGAAATAATATTAATAATAAAGGGTTTGTGGGATGGTGACTGGGCAGGGTGGGGTGATGTGGTGGAGTATGATTGGTGGGGGGATGACATGGCGAGTTGTGAGTGGATGGTGATGTTTGCTTGTCTGGGCATAAATGGTCCTCTAATTTCCAAATCGTTTGCATATCAGTTTGGCCAGCAACATATGTATATTCCCTTTGTTAATGAAGTTTCGAACTTCTCATTTTGGCCACAAATTCTTTCCCAAAATATTTTCAAGGGTATGTTTTGTATTTTCTTGAATCTTCAAGGGTTAAACTTGACATATCTTGATACTTTAGGGTCCTCTCTTGTATGATTGACTTTGAGGAGGACTAAAAGTGACCAATCTTCATTTTATAGGGACTAATCTTGCCAATTCTTCAAAGTTGAGGGTCCTTTTTGTAAATTTGAAAAACTTTAGGGACCAAACTTGTAGTTATGAATATAAAAGGGTATAAAGTGTCATGTTTTCAATGATGAAGGACCTTTCTTATACATCTTCAATTCTTCAAGGAATTTCTTGGAAATTCAACACTCGGGTCCGGTTCATTGTGCGGCTTCGTTTCCCGTGTTTGTTTTTGATTGATACTTGTGATCTTTTGTCATTTTCTCGACATTCCTACCTAAAATACACATTAAACCAACACAAGCATTGTTGTTCCCTATTTTAATGACTTCACCATGGTTGATTTTATGAATTAAAGAAGAAAGATAGATGATTTCTAGAGAGAGAAAGTAGTGAGAGAAAGTAGAGAGAAGGTGGAGAAACTAGGAGAATATTAGATTGAGAAAATGATTACTTGCCACCCTCCTAACATGCTAGGAGGGTGATTATATAGTCCACCCATATGAGGGCTTTCTAATGGACTATATTTGTTTTGGGTCGGGCTTGAATAAAATGCTTAATACCTTAAAAGAGGCCTTTTAAGCTAGCCATCAAGCCCGTAATGTCACGACTATTTTAACTAACTATTACAACGTTCTAATAAATATTACAATATAAACCTATGATCGAACATTCTTGTTTGACTCAATATTTTGAGGCTAACAATCTCCCCCAATGTGAGGTCATTCCTCTTTGATATTTAGAGATCAATGGAGATTACGAATTTCGTCATAAATGAGTCTTGAACGTGTAATAGTAGTCTTGTTCCTTCATGTTGTGATCTTTAAGCCTTTGTCGTTGTCTTTCGACTTTGTCTTTAAGCTTGAGATCTTAAATTATTCTTGACTTGTCTTTGCCATCTTGCGATCTTGTGTCTTTATCCACATGCTCATACTTCACATCATCTTGAAAGCTTGCTAACAATCTCCTTTGAAGAGAGATCATTCCTCTACGTTATTTGATAAGGAATATTTTAATCATCAGAGTTACGGAATTCTTTAGCTTTCTTGATTGTTGAGTATGTCTTTAGGCATGAGTATGTGGTTTTGAATCTTTGACTTTGCTGAGTACACCGTAATGTCACATTCTTGAGACAAAACATAGACACGGACTGAATAGCTTTGACATTCGTCCTAAATCGATAGCGTTTTACCTCCGGTCGGTGAAGACCGTTACACGATATTAAATATCGTACTTGTGATTAGGTAAATTCAGTAAAGAACCTCCTTGACAGGGTTTCGCGGCTGTACAAGCCGTTCTCTTTACTCGACCGTCTCAAAGCAAGACTGCGAACATAAAGAGTGAATCAATAGGATAAATATCCGCTTGATTAAAGTCGTTAATTCAAATTCCTGGAACAAGTTTGATTCATTAAGAATCTTACCATTGTTTCTTTCCAGTTGACACAAGCTTGATTCATAAGAATCTCGCAAGTTACCTACCGTAGCGATGTTTAATGTTGACGCTAGAAGGATTTCCATTCGTCACTGTGAATATTAAAAATATCACTCTGAATGTTCTGGCAAGACCATAAAGATACTGCGTAGAAACCTAAAACGAGTTTGAATCAATGAAGAAACAAACCACTGTTGCTTTTCACTTTACACATGTTCAATTCATAAAGAATCTTACACATGACCTACTGCAGTGCTGTTTGATGTTAACACTGGAAGGATTCCACTCATCATTGTGAATACTAAGTAGTATCACTCTGAGTGTTCTAGCAATATCGCAAGGATATAGCGTATGACTCTCTTGATCGTCATCCATGTGTTCTAACGAGATTTGATTGATCTCTTGGCTCTAGACTTGATTTGTGCACTTTTAGTGGTCAGAGGCTGGAGCAGATGCCACCTATTCAATATCAACTAACTCGTAGTGAGAAAGTCAATAGAAGTCGTGTTGATCTCCGTGACAATAAAACAAACTTCTTTTATGAGAAGCACGAGTCAGCTGGGGAAGGGTTGTGCATTTCATCACTGGGTCCATGATGCGTTGTCTTCATGATGTGTTGACCCGGTTTCTGCCTAAGTTGTATGGAGGGATTCTTTGTTTACACCCTTTATCCTTACATTTCTTTTTTATTCTTCAACCCCTTCAATGCTTACCAAGACATCATTACTAGCACCTTGTTGTGATTGTTCTATTGCTAGCATCAGTACTTAGTCAGCATTCAGCTTCATTCACTTTCTACTCCATCTTTCCTAAGGACTTCTAATAATCTATTAGATTGTCCTTGGGAAGATCCCTTCGGTTCTGGTTGGATCATAGGACTTAAACCTAACCACCCTTTTGACACCAATAACATCGTGAATCAAAGATGCTGTGGGTATTTGATCGAAAACATGAGTGCTTGAGTCTTTAGATCACATTTTAATCACATTTTGTCCCCCTATCTCTAAAATAGAAAATCGTTTGATATTCGAGATACCAAATTTGATTAAAATATATTGTGAAAAATAGTCTTGAAAACTTTCAGGAGAAAGATGTGTCAAACTTAGCATGAAATTGGAACGCTCCCCCTCAAAAATTGATCCAATGGAATTGTCATTATGAGGATATGGTCCACATTAAATTTTTGAGGATAGGAGTTGTTAAACACACAATTTTTGAAAGATTTTGAATGTCATTGAAAAATTCTTGAAAAAACTGTGTTCAACACTTTTTGAAAAATCAATTCTTTTTGGCGAAAAGGTTTTTCTAAAGCATAAACTTGAGTTCACAGACTTTGAATGTCTTGACGAATCCACTCAAGTGTAAGAAGATTTAACTTCTTTTTCTAAGGGTAAGCGCACAAAATCGTACACTCCCCCGTGAATATAGATCCGGGTTGCGATGTGAAAGTGATTACAAGCCATAGTGTTGAGCTCAAAACTTTGAATGTTTTGTGACAAGATCAACCCGTGATAGATTGCTCTACCCGTTATTAGGATAAGTTATCTTTAAAGATACACTTTCCTTTATTTGAAGTTCGAGTTATAGTCTGACATTTAACTGTAAGTCGTGTACATGAGCTTAAAAAGTTGGAATGTTTTTAATAAGAGCTCATGACCGAGAAAATTTCTTTTCTCGTTGTTAAGGATAAGTTATCATTCGTGATCAACTTTCCTTTCTTTGAGGCAGAGTCACAATCTGAAGTAATTGTAAATCATTAAATTGACATGTTTTGAAAAATATTTACAACTTTCATTCGAGCTTTATGTACATCCCCGTGTCGTTATTGAGCGACATTTCTAGGTACGTCCATATTATTGATACTGAAAGACATGTCGAGAAGAATCTTTTTGGTATTTTGAAAGTTTTTCCATTTTTTTAATTTTTTTCTATTGATATCTCCATTTTATTGTATTTTTTGTGTTTTCTCAAGTTTTTCGAAAATAATCCAAAATAGACTTTTGTACAACAGAAGAAGGTGATATAGAATCTACAGAATTAGAACCCGAAGAAGAAGAAGTAGGTTCATAATCCGTTGTTGTACCTGTAATGCCAGAAGAAGAGTTTGCACAAATACTAGTGTTAGGAGTACCAAATTCATTGTCTATATTCAGAACACCCGCATTAGTACTGGAGCAGGTTTCAACACTCTTCTCTGTGGGAATCCACCTAAGACCAACTTCTTTGAAGATCCGACCCATTGGTTTCCACTAAAGACTAGATTTAGGAGTAGTTTTCTCTTGCAAAACGGAAGACTTCTTTGGAGAGAAACTATGTCCTTTTTAAATCCACGTTTCAGATTTGTTATTGCTTTTCTTTGCGATGAGTTTGTATCTCCTTGTTGTCTTATGAGATTCTGTATTCGATCTTCGTTCAAAGGAACGAGATTTGACCTCACAAAGGTATTGCAGAATGCAATGGTCATGATTTCCATTGTGAGTGCCCTTTTTGCAGGTGGGACATACAAGGAATTTGGGATTCATGAAAGTACTTGTATTCCTTGGTTTTCCAAATCGATCAGGCGTAGTGTTCGAAACACGAGTACTCATGGATGGTTACCATTTCCTAGGTTGCTGGAAAGGGATCCTAGGTTTTGGTTGACTACAATTAGGAGTGTGTTGAACTCCAACGGGATTTGGTGAACTAGGTTTTGAATACACGGGTTTGTCTTTCTGAATCTTCCCTTTTTGTTTAGCATCCTCTAGGTTGGTGGTATGAACGAAGTCATTTGAACCTACAGATTCCTTTGTGGACGCGAATGTCACACGTTTTGGAGGAGTCCTAGAAGTGCTAGGTGCATTCACATGGTTGGGTTTAGCAATAGTGTGCTTTCTAAATGGAGGAACATAGGGTGATATGGATGGTTTTGGAACACTTGGTTGCACATCAGTCTTAGGAGGTAACCTAGATTTCACATGAGAAGAATTGGAGAACGAAGTCGGTTTTCCTAAGATAGATGGCTTTAGATCCTTGTAGGCATTGGGTTGTCGAACAACAGTTTTCACAACTTGTTCCATAGTTTTCCCACCCATTTTGGGAACGAGTTTTTTCAACTCTTCTATCGCTATGTCCTTTTCTTGCAACTGAGCTTTCAAGTCTGTAATTTCCATACTCTTTTCGTTCATTTCTCGACACAAGGCGGAAAGTTTTACTTGCAAGTTATTATCATTTGGACCTTTTCCAACTTTGTCTTGCAAAGCAAGTTCCAGAGTATGACAGTGTTTTTGAAGGAATTCACATCGGTGTTGAATCAACGCAAAAGCCTTTTGATCAACATTATATTTGTGTTTCGAAATCTCTGTTTCAAGACGTTCACACTCTTTGACTTGATCAAGATATTTGCATGCCACGTCAGAATATTCGTCTATATCTGCACAAGATGTGAGAGCAACACACAAAATATCTTTGGAGAGACATTCTTGTAAGTGTAGATCATATGCTGTGGAAAACTCGTCTCTTTCAGGCTGATGATCGTCAATTTCTTTTTCAAGAGATTCCACATATTTCAAATCGTCAAACATTTCTTGCTCGATTAACTTTTCAAATTCCAAAGCATGTTTCTTTGTTCAACTGCAAGTGGAATCAAAATAGTTTTCACAAGCACAGTTATATCATGAGGAATTTCTTTACCGCCGTTTGAAAGTTCACGTTTTTTCTAGTCATCGTCAACAACCTTTTTGAAATTTTCAATGTTACTCAAAAGAATACTAAGTGCTTGCTTACTCTTGCTTATAGAAGCTTGATGCAACAAAGACCCAATATATTTTGAAACATTAGTTTTCTTAGTTGCAAAAACTTGTCTCCATTTAATTCTTATTTGTTCACATTCAAAAAATATTTTCTCACGAGACTTCTGTGTTTGCGGTTTAAAAAGACCATAAAGGCTGTTTTCATAGGCATAATTATATGGTTTAACAAACTCTGTATTAACTTTTGGTCTACTCTCTTCTTACAAATCGTTTGTCTCTTCACTATCGGGCCTAACAACAAGGCAATCAAGATTGGTCCATCGGGACTCATCAAGATATAAGTGCTGATTCTCAGATTGAGCATGCTCAAGGTACTTAGGATTAGCAAAACTAGGTCGATCCTTTAAAAACGAACGAGGTGCCAACATTCTCATGGTTTGAATTGATTGATTACTTTTGTAAACAATTTTCTTGTAAAAATCAATTTGAGTTTCAAGTTCTACCATTTTGTCGATATCTTTCGCTTGTTTAGTTTTGAAATCCTTTTCCAACTTTTCAACCACTGCTTTCTTTTCATTAACAAGTTTAGTTTTATCCTCTTAAAGAAAACCATTTACTTGAGTTAGCTCATTGACTTTCGTGGTAGCAAGATACGTTTTGTGACGTTCAGTACTCAAAGAGGTGTTATGATTACATTTCTCTTGTTCTAGAAGCTTAAGAGTTTCGTTATATTTCTGTTGATAATCGTCCTTTTTGACGTTAATTAAACACCCTTTGTACCCCTCAATATCATTGGTCTTTTGAAGAAGCTGAGCTCTTTAGCTATCAATGGTCTCACTAGATTTAATTAGAGCAGCTTTGCATTCTTCAAAATTTTGAGTGAGCGTAGCGTTTGCCTTCTTTAATTGCTTTTGACTCTTTCTAGTTTCTTTGACATATTTTGTAAAGTGGCAATTAAATTAGCAAGCGCAATACGCTCCTCATCATCATACTCGTTTGCATGTTGATCATCGTCAGACTCATTATTGCATGTGTCTAAGGAATCATGTATGGTATTGCTATCAACCTTTTCCGTCATACATGTGTCAATAAGGGTTTGAGTTTGATCACAATGCTCATGCGTATTATCATTGGCAAACACATTATATTCATCAATGTGTACCTCTTCCAATGGGTCAGAGTCGAAGACAGGACCATTATCATAGGAAGGTGTATTGCTGATGACATTCTCAGAACTGATGTCTTGTGTGCCAGTGCTGCTGCTTTCTTTCCCATGTATGGTATGATCATCTTGCGTACCATGATTTGTATTCCGTGATGTGCAGATTTCATTCACATGACCCGATACTATACCACAATTTGCCTTGAACCTTTTATCGATCTCTTGTTCGTGAATTATTATTCTGTGGACATAGGTTTCAACAGATTTGATGTTACTTGGGATCAGGTCTTTGAACGTGTGAGCAGTTTTATGATGTCTCATGAAGCATTCCTGTGTACTCGAAGACATGAGAAATTCTGAATCAAAAGTCTTTTCAAATGTCGTCTTGAGTTCAGTGAAGGTGATCTTGCATTCACTCCCAAAAAGTTTTTCTTTGATGAGTTGTGCCGCAAGTTTCTCCATGGCTTGTGTGAAAGCTCTTATGAACGTGATAGTGGATTCACCCAAGTCTAGCAGGACTTTCAAAAGGCTCTCAAACAATGATTGAAGTATGCTCAAACTTTCCATGCATTTATCTCTCAAGAAGCGTGTCCGTTGTTGTAATTGTTCTATCTCAAGAGGTGTCACAATTGAACACTCATTGCTCTTTTCCATGATGATGGTGGCTTGGTTGATGAAGTGACTTCGGATCTTAAGTAGATATGGTGTGATTGAGTTGTAGTTGAAATTCCAAAAAATTCTGAATTTTTCTCAGTCCGACAATAAATTCCTCAGTCCGACAAAACGGTAAACCGAAATTTTTTGAATTACCAAATTTTGAAATCGAGTTCGAAATAGCCAAAAACTAATATGGGAAAATTTTGAAAAATAAAAATTTTAACGAAAAATAAAACCTAAAAAATTTGAAATTTAGCCTAAAAATTTGAATTTTGGTCCGAAAATTTAAATTTTTGGTCGAAAATTTTTTCGCATCACCAAAATTTGAAATCGAAGCTTAAATGGCCTAAAAATGGTCTAGGAAAAAATAAAATTTACCCCGGTTTTCCCGCCAAAAAACTCTTTTTTCGGAATATGGCTATTTCGGATAAAATGGATTTTCGGATAAAAGTGCCTTTTTCGGATAATGGACCCTTCTTCGGAATAATGGTGGATTTCGGATAAATGAAGATTTTCGGAAAATTGATGAATCTTCGGAATAAGTGCTTCTTCGGAATAATGAGAGATTTTCGGAAAAATTGATTAATCTTCGGAATAAGTGGTTTCTTCGGAATAAAGAGAGATTTTCGGGAAAATGTAATGAATTCAGATAAAAAGGAGGATTTTCGGAATAATTTACCTTTTCGGATAAACGATTTTCGAAAAAATCCCTTTCTTCGGATAAAGCAATATCTTCGAAATAACTCACTTTTTTGGAAAAACTGATGATTTTCGGAATAATCCCACTTTCTTCGGAATAAATCTTCGGATAACCACCTTTTTTCGGAAAAATTCAAATCTTCGAATAAACTGGATTTCTTCGGATAAAGTGTTTTCGGAATAAAAGCTGATATTCGGATTAATTGAGATTTTCGGATAAATTAGGAAGAACACCTTTCTTCGGAATATTATACCCTTTTCCGAAGAACACTATTTTCGGAATAATCTAAACCCTTTTCCGAAGATGACCAAATCGAGTTATTGTTCTACAAACCGTACCCCAAAACCAATCCAAACACCTCAAAAACTTGCGATTTTAAGCACAAAAACTTAACCAAATCCTTACCACATCTGTGTAAGTGATTTATATCAAGATTTAGAACCCGAAAACACTAAAAAAAATTAATTCAAGATGATTTTGATGAAAAATCAACCGAATCAAATTAATAACCAACAACAAATCACTAATCTACCCAGTAGCGATTGATACCAAATGTTGTTCCCTATTTTAATCACTTCACCATGGTTGATTTTATGAATTAAAGAAGAAAGATAGATGATTTCTAGAGAGAGAAATTAGTGAGAGGAAGTAGAGAGAAGGTGGAGAAACTAGGAGAATATTAGATTGAGAAAATGATTACTTGCCACCCTCCTAACATGCTAGGAGGGTGCTTATATAGTCCACCCACATGAGGGCTTTCTAATGGACTATATTTGTTTTGGGCCGGGCTTGAATAAAATGCTTAGTACCTTAAAATAGGCCTTTCAAGCTAGCCATCAAGCCCGTAATGTCACGACTATTTTAACTAACTATTACAACATTCTAATAAATATTACAATATAAACCTATGACCGAACATTCTTGTTTGACTCAATATTTTGAGGCTAACAAGCATATATTTGGCACTTTTTATGATATTTTTATCGTTTTAAGCCCGTTTTGGACGATGAGACCATGTATAAAAGCAGTCTCATCCAGAAGATCACTCACACATTTGTGATGTGATAAAAGATGAAGCCTTGACGAAGATCATCCTTTGTTAGATCTAGTCATGTTCATCATATTGTTTATACGTGTCTTGTGTAGATCTAAGATATTTGTATATACTTGGATTAATCTTATATTGATCCAAGGTATATATGTATACTTGGATATGTCTTGTGTTATTTCTCACCAAACTCTAAAGTGTTGTAGTGTGTCTTGTGTGTAAGTTCTCACTAAACTACAAAGTGATGTAATTGTGAGTATGAATGTTGTGAGTTCTCACTTAACTAGAAAGTGATGTGTGTGAAGATTGGTTCTAGCTTTGGATTAGGGAAGATGGGCGATGAAGATTAGGTCTATCTTAGGATTAGAACTCGACATTTAGCTTAGTGTCAGAAAACATTATAAGCAACATTGTAAGGTTTTTTCCGCCAAGAAGGGAGCTTGTGGACATAGTGGAAATCTCGAGTAAGGTGTACTCGAGGAGTGGAGTAGGAAAAAAAGAGAGAGGTTCGTTGCCAAACCACTATAAATCTTGGTGTCTTTCCTTGGGTTGTGTCTTTCCTTACTCTTTACTTACTTGTCTTTACATTCATGCATTGCATTATCATAATCACTAGATATAACAAATATTTTGAAACATTAGAAATTAACTAACCACTATGAAACTAGTTTCCAAGTAAAAGACATTTTTAGGATGAACTTAATTTTAAGATTGGGAAACTATTCACCCCCTCATTCTGGTTTCTACAAAATGTATTAAATACACATTAAATAACCTCATAAATTACTATATTTGAACATGATTTTCAATCAAATTCATATGTATTTAATGCATTTAGATGTTGTTTCGGAAAGTTTGTATTCATTTAATACACATTAACCTTTGCCCAATGACCATTGGTTTGTAAAACTTTTAATTTAAATTGATAAAAATGTTAAATCAAAATAAATTCGTTAAAAATAAAAAAAACTAAAAGTTAATAAAATTTATCGAAATAGATATTGAATTAAAGAGAATAAAATTTTATAAATACAGTAAGTTTAGATTATAAAATTAATAAATAGATAAAAGATATTTCAATTTAAAATTAACAATGTTATTTTAATAGGTTGTTACTAAAGTTTGTTATAAAAATTTGTTATTATATGTCATCGTATATAATATGAGAAAGATATCTAACAAGTTGCTTCATATATTAAGTATAATTCTTAAAATTCAGCTTTCCAAATGTGTATTACAAAAGGCCTAAATGATTTATGAAGGAAGTTGTAAGATATCTTTCTCACATTATACACATGACATTTTGTAACAACCTTTTATAACAACCTATTAAAATAATATTTTTTATTTTAAATTAAATTATTTTTTTATTAATTTATTATTTGGTTTATTATTTTCATAATCTAAATTCATCATATTTCCTAAAATTATGTGTTCTTTAATTCAATATCCATATAGAAATTTTTTATTAACATTTAGTTTTTTTTAGCGGGTTTATTTTGATTTAATTTTGTTATAGCTTTAAATTAAATTATGTAAATACGAATTTGATATTTAAGATAGTGACATTTGTTCGCTTCAAAATCGCCATCAAATACCCGTCACTGTAGCTTCTTCTGATGTTTTGGTTTAACCAGAAAACTATGTTTTCCCACCCAAACAATGTATGAGTTTCTACCCAAAAGTTCAGAAAAAGAGTGTACAGACTTCAGGTGGCATTTATGAGGTGGAATTAGTGACGTGGCGAGAGTACCATGGATTAAATGACATGTAAAGATTTCAAAAAACTTTGCTTACTAGATTTAATCCCGCCAAAGTGACGGGCCATACATGTTTAACGAAAGTTGGCTAAACAGAAACCCTAGTTTCTTTTTGCACAGCGGTTGAGCAAACATATATATATAAAAAAATGGCCACATACCTGTGACAACCCTGGTTTTGAGGTTCGTCACTTAGTTTTATTTTGCTAGTTACGTGTCTTTACGTGTTTATGTGCTTATTGGTGTGTATAGATTATGGTTTGGATATCGTTTCCGGTACGGGGTTCCTTGTGAGTGAAACGATGGGTGATGATTTCATGTTCATGAGTTCACATGGTAGTGACTATGAAGTGATATGGTGTTATTTAGTGGTTTTACGTATACGTATATGTATTATAGAAAATCGTATTTTTTTACGATTTACGGTTTAGCATTTAGAGGTCTCGGATGAGGTAATTAGTCATATGAATATTTTTCGGGATGGTTTTAAGTCATTTAGGACTTAGTTATAAAGTTTATTTCAAAATTTGAGATTTTTTTTAAAAGTGTATATTTTACGTCTATTACGGTAAAACGCGTAAATTTGACTAGTTTTACGTTTTTGGGGTTTTGGAGGCTTTAGGAGCTGAAATAAATTAAGGAAAATTAAGGTAATGTTATTAATACATATATTAATAATAAAAAGAAAAAAAACGAAATAAGGGGGGTGTTGGGTCGGTTTGGTGGACGCAAGAAAAGAAAAGGAAAATAGGGGAAAGTGTTTGGGTTGGGCTAGGATTGGGTAACAAATAAACATATAAGGATTTTTACCATCAAAACACTTTATAATCCCTGGAAACAGAAAACACACGTGAGTTCATCAATGGAGGATTAAGGGTTTCTTCAAAAATTTCATCTTTCATTACTTTTAAGGTAAAAACCTTTAATCCCTTTTCATTTAATTTGTTTTTAATCATGTGTACATCATCTTATGATGGATTTAGGTTAGGGTTTAATTTAAAAACAGTAAATTAATGTTATAATAATGATTTCATAATGATTACATAAATTAGGGCTTGTAATTAGTGGGATTAGGGTTAATTAATGAGGTTAATTTAGTTAAACCCGTTTTTAAAAACTGGGGAGAATTTTGAGTCAATTGTTTTGATCATATCGGAAGTTCTATAAACTCTTATTTTGCGATCCAAGTATTCCTGAAAAGGTAATTGAAGTGGCTTTCCAATGCAAGAAACGAGAACTAAATTGGAGGTCGGGAAGTGGGTCAAAAATAGGTTACAACAGTCGGAGGTCAAAACAGTTTTGAATTCAGCCTGTTTTCTTTTTAAGTTTTGAGTTGTTTGGGGTACTTAGGGTTGCATTGGGATCTTCTAACGAACATGAGAGATGGTTTATATATTATAGTAAGTATCTGCATTGGAGCTAAGGTTGTGGTTTAGGGTAAGACCCCCTAATTGTAACAAACGTTTTGTATGTTTAAAATCAGTAAATCTGGAATGACAAAAGTATATATATATATATATATATATATATATATATATATATATATATATATATATATATATATATATATATATATCGGGTCCTTAACAGTAGCTTTAAGGTTGGGGCAAGTGGGATGTGTTAGCTAACATATGTAAGGGTATGAATATTCCCTTTACAGAGATCATGGATGTGTTTAGGTGGGCGTTTGGCTTATAGTTTGGAGACCTACAACTGGGACTGTTTTTGGTAAAATGTTAACGGGATGTGTTATGAAGTAAAACGAGTTAAGGGCTTTATAGAGGGGTGTAATGAGATGCTTAGAGCATATATATGAGGTATTTATATAGGAGGAGGTTAGATGTCCATCATAGGTTGATGAGCCATCTTAGTGATTGGTTCATATTTTGATTGCGTGTTTTTTGTTTGTTAGCTTGTTGCTAGTGCGAGGACTTTTGGAGAAGCAATCAGGTGAGTTTCATAGTCCCATGTTTACTATTGATTTTGACTTCCAGATGGGATGGAAGAGACACTGTGTTGAGTTATTTATAAATTGATGCTGTGAATGTTTTTTAAGGTTTGAGATGGACTTGTGTGTACATTATGTGATTAACTGCTATGTGATTCTTGTTTGTGTATGATTTGGATTGGAGAGGTACATAGTGTGATCATTTATGGGACCAATGGATAATGACAAGGCGGGGCCTTGGGATAGGTACATAGTGTGATCATCTATGGTACCATGGTGTTTGGTAAGGCTGGGGGCCTTGGATTTGGTTTGGAATGATTGATCTTTAATGTTAGTTGTTAATGCATACTTGTAACACATTGTCAATATGTTATTGTTATCATGGTTGTTATTCACAGCTTATAACTGATTTGGCGTTGGAGTCTAAACCTATGACTCTCACCAACTTTATGTTGACGTGTTTTAGTGTCTCTTTCAGGTGATATTATGGTTAAGCTAGAGGACATAAGTGGCTAGGATTTGGAGAGCGTAGGAAATGCATTTAGAAGGAGATCCCCGTTCCTTCTTAGTTTACCTTTATATTTTTTTGATAAGTGATACATGTTGACGCCTATATGTTTGTTTGTTTTATGTTTATTGTTTGTCTTGGGTAAGTGGTAGGACTGTTACCTACTTACCTAGACTCCTGCATTGGTTGAGATATTGTCATGACATTTGTGTCGCCTTTTTATGACATTATTGTTGCATTTTAGTTTTCTCTATAGTGACACCGTTTGTTGTGATGATATCCATACGTCGCGCCCCATATTCCGCCATGGTGGGGTGTTTCAGAATGGTATCAGAGACAATGGTTATAGAGAATTAGGTTGCCTAGTCGCGTAGCCTAGTCTATAGCTTAAGGGTCCCTACATATAGGCGTCATAGGAGTATGTGTGCATTTTACATAAATTGATGTGTTGGGATGTTATTTATTGCGATGTTTTGACTGGTATGAATTGAACCATAGTAAGTTCATACTTAGCCACATGTTATTTTCTTTTCGGGTTGTGACTAGTGCGGGTTGAACCATAATCATCCACGCTAGTCATTGTTGTATTTTGCTTAAATTGTACATTATAGTACATAATTTAGTACAAGGTAGTTTCTATGTTTTATCGAGTTATTTTACATACCTGAGGTATGTTATTTTTCTTTTGATGTTTAAGTCATGTTCCCTAAGAATCGTGTGGTGGTCTGAGTTACTAGGAGTACATGGGTAGGAAGGATTTTAAGCTGTTTCCACTCTTACGGGCGACATGACTTATAACTGATTATGTTTTCATTTTGGATTTAGTCTATGTTGTTTTAGCTAGACTATGGATTTCGGTATTCCAAGAGTTTTACTATGTTATTTTAATAGATGGGGTTTTGGAACTATTTGGTTATGTGGTTATGAGCTTATGTGAGTAGATGGATTTATGTGTTATATGTTGTATTGATTCTTATAAGTGTCATCATAGGAGGGAGTGCATTGGGGGAAGGGTAATTATATAAGTATGGCGGCCAACATAGTTATACAAGTACCACAACTTCAATGGGTTCTCAAGTATGATTGCATGAAAGGGGGTTAGTACATACTTGTATATGATGAGATGTAGAATTTGGGTATACGTATATATATGGGTTTATGTAACGGCTGCCTACGATATGGATATTTTTTTAGTGTGTTATATGTTTTGGGTTATAGTTGTGTTGTGTGATTTTGGGGTCACACGATATGGTTTGGTTTTGGAGGTGGGCTTTATGCCTTGTTGTGGCACGGTGAGATGGTGATTACTCGTATGGAAAAACGAGCGTATAAAGCGATTGATTGACTTGACAAGTATGATAACGAGTATGTTTGGGAGATTCGATAGGTATACATATGCGGATGTATATATACTAATAGATGTTATGTTATGATTTACGGTCGTTCAGTAGTTATTATTATATTGAACGTACCTAGTACTCTCTTGTGTTTAAACAATTTATTAGAGCTCGAGTTTGGTGGAGTTTCAACGAAGTTTTGAATCTTTTGAAGTGTGTCTTGTAGCGTATTCTTTGAGTTTCGTATTTCACGTGTACGTTTTAAAATGGTGTTCTTGGTTTAAGTCTGTTGGAATAACTTGGGATTCCTTTTGAAATAATGAAATCTCTTGGTGTTGGGTCTTACATTTCTTTTGGCCGGTATATATTGAGAAAAAGGGGGACTTGGAAATCTATTATAGGGTTAGATAGTTGGTTGTATTCGGTAAAATAAGGGTAAGATGTTGGAGTCGTGTTTCAAACAAGATGTAACATAAGATTTCATTTTAATCAACACTTATTTATTTCAAATTCTAAAAGACTTTCTTTAAAATAAAGCAAAGTAAAATTTCTTTCTACTTACATAGTTTATATAATTGGGTTTAACCGATTCACGTCATTTATAATTATTAATACAAGGTTAAATTGAGTTTATGAAGATTTCACATACAATTATATAGGTAAAATCACTTAAAAATGTAGTAAACTTACCACTTTTTATGGTTGTGTGTGGTAAACTATTTTTTTTCTCATTGTGTGTATTAAACTTTCAAATTCATATCATTGTGTGTATTTTGTGACCATTTTACCCCTACTTTTTTCAAATTTTGAGGGTAAAATGGTCATTTTACAAGACAAAATCGTCTCAAAATACACACAATGATCGAAATTAAAAAGTTTAATACATACAATGAGAAAAAAATAGTTTAGTACACACAACCATAAAAAGTGGTTAGTTTACTACATTTTTAAGTGATTTTCCCAATTATATATGTCATTTAAAAGAGGTATATTAATCACTAAGTCTATTCTTTAGTTTTTTTAAAAACAACTAGTATAAAACTGATTTGGTCATAACTTGTTCGTTTTTAGAGCTTTTTGAGTGATTCAAAAGCCAAAAATTATGTACTCGGAATGTACTTTTCAAATATTCAGAAAGCATAGTCATGGGAGGTCAGTATCTTGGCCGGTATTATTGTACAAGTGTCGGGTTAAAGGTTGAGTTTGAATAGTAGTTATTTTTATGATTTAGGATGCACGGGATACCTAGTTTTTGAGTTGAGTTTTGAGTTCGTCAAGAGAGTTGTTTGTAGATTGTTTGAGTCACATATATGTGGGAGGTAATAATAAATTTCCTGAAAAAAAGAGATATATATTCTTTTGGAAAAGTCGATCTTTTGCACGGTTTAAATAATATGTCGCAGGGCGTAATATGTTTTGGTTGCCATTGGGTGTTTGTTAGATTATTTTCGTTGTCATGGGTCATTTTGAATTGATACACGTTTTGGGTTGAGTTTTCTTTTGAGTCTCATGGTTTTTGACTTGATTTAACTGGTGCACGTGAAATGTCGTTAGTTATCCGTTGGTTTGATTCGTTGATCGTATCTGGTGGATTCAAGATGTAGTTTTGGTTTCGTATTGTTTGGGAGCGTTGAAGTAGTCATATGAAAGACATGGTCGCGCCTACACGCTTAAGTAGGTGACCATGAGAGAACGGTCGGAATACCCTTAGTGGGGAGGAAAGAGGTTCGTAGACGAACTAATGTGGTCATGAGGTCTATTAGGAGTGCCAAGGGAGATGAATAGAGATCTGTGAAATGTATGGATATCGGCACAAGTAACGTGCCATAGAGAGTGTTGGAAGGGGATATTGTTCGTAAGGCATGTATGTTTTCTAAAAATTTCCTGAAATTTAGTAGGTTTGCCTATTATTTTGAGATATAACCATAAATAGAGCAAGTAGGGGAGGTGAGAGGAGTTGTAGTTAGTGCCTTTCCAAGGCAAATCGTTGAAGGAGTGATTTAAAAATAAGAGCTGTAGAAATTGCAAGGAATGCCGTATAAAAGTTGAGTTGCTTAGTAGTAGATTGGATGTGGAAAGAGGTTGAGTGGTCCGATGAGAGGAAGTACCGGTCTTTAAGATGCGTGTAGAATTTTGCAAGTAGAACGAGGTAGGAATTTATTCATATTACTGCTAAGAGAGGGTGCAAGGAGGACATAGTTGAAACTGCTAAGGATGTTGTATGAACGCTTTGGGTTTACGGTTATGCATTTGGCTTCGCCAAAGCACTAGCGGTTTTCATGGAGTCAATGAACCGAGTGTGCATGAACGTATATAAACGAGTTGTCATCGGGAGCATCGTCGACATCTTGACATCTAGAGTTGTTAGGAAAGGGAATTATACGTAAGATTTTCAAGTGTGAGTTTTAGGATTAAGTCTACCATGATGAGTAGTTAGAGATGATGGCATATCATGGAACCAGCAAGGGGCGAAGTGAAGAAGGATGAGGAAGCATTTTGGAGGCTGAAGAGGTGGATTGGATAGTGAGCCGATCTTGGCATTATCGGAAGGACTGGATGAATTCGCGAAGCATGACGATACGTGGAGCAAGGATTTGGAGGTTTATGGGAATGACAAAGAAAGGCGATTGCTTATACGACGCAAAAACTGAAGATTTGGAAGAACATGATAGACTTAGTTAGTGGAGCTGGATTGTTATATCTGCCTAGAATGCTAGAGGCATTTGGGGTACGAGACGTAGAGAATGATCTATACGGATCATGAACGTCTCCAACACATATTCAATCACCTTGGTTGAACATTTGGCAAAGGTGGTGGGTGGAGTTAAGTGACGAAAGAAAATTGCAAGGCCAAGTACCATCTGGGAAAGGGCAAGCATGGTCGATGAGACATGAAATAAGAAGAATGAGGTAAAGCTGAGACGAACTTGAACTATAGGGATGACGTATTAGGGTGGTTTGGATAATGGATGTAGGGTGCACGAGTTGAGTTGTCTAAAGCAGAGAACGCGTCAACATTTATGTTGCGTGGCTTGGACAATCGTAGGGAGGAAAGGGACGTAGACTATACTTCCTACATGGAATGGGAGTAGTTTAGAAAGGGCGATGTAAGGACGAAGTTGGTGGAAGGGATACATAATGCGGTGGAGGATTAAGTACGATGAGAGTTGGGTGATAGTCGATAGACTGACTAATTCATCACCTATTTCAAGAGGAATGAGAAGTCACGTAGTTGGGAAGTTGGAAGAATTGCGTACGGATGTGATGGAATCAAGGGTTTTGCGTAAAGGTTAGCCTAATAGGTATGGAGTGCCTTATGAAGGATTATGGCAAGGGAAGAAACGAGGGGAAGCATCACATCGTGATGTATGGTAGGATTTGAAGAAGAAGAAGGAAGTGTGTATAGAAGCGAAGCATGAATGAAATAGGTCGAGATAGGAACCGAAGGTAAAACTTTGGTAGAGCCTAATGAGTAGAATAAAGCACAACGCAGGCTAATGCTGTCGTAGTGTGGAAAAGGAAATGGAACTGACCTATATTGGCTTTTGGGAGGCTTAGTATCGATAATCGAATGGATGAGGAGTTATAGGTATGATGTGCCATAGGGACGAAGGGCTTGGTTTAACTGAGATAATCGTCCTTTTGATGATGTGTATAGATCATAAGTTGATTTGGATTGGAAGAACTAATGGATATGTGAAAGACCGTCATAGGTCACTTTGTAAGGAAATTGGAATTTTAAGTAGTTTGGAGTACGGACTGAAGGGAGTTGATGAACATGATTGGATATGAGTATATCCAGCTAACTGGGAAAAGGATAGACAAGTGAGATATTAATACAACCTTAGGAGTCACACTGAGGACATGAGTGATTGATTTAGAGGGAGTTAGGAAACTCTTTAGTGGTGGCTGAGTTTTCATATAATGATAGTTATCATACTAGAAGTCGATAAATGCCATTTGACGCACTATATGAAAGGATAGGGTGAGTTGTCCCCATTGTGGACTAAAGTTGGTAAAAGAGACTACTAATGTGGTAATGATGTTGTGGAAAGGATGAGAGCAACAAGGGATGCTATGTAGAAAAGGAGGAAACCACTAGAGTTAGTGACAAAGTTATGTAGGAAGTTTCACCCATAGTAACGGGTGGTATGTTTTGGTAAAATAGAAGAGTTGATGTAGAGTTTTGTAGGTCCATTTATGATCTTTGGAAAGATCGGACCATTAGCTTATGAGCATAGAATTACCTGGGGGAAATGAGTTGTATACATGATACATTTCATGTATTGGGATTGGTAAAGGTTGTTTGAGAATGCATTTTGCCTGTACGGTTATTCGGGACTGGTATTAATAAGAGTCTTTGTTTTATCAAAGAGTCATCTATGAGATTTATTGACTGTGAGGTCAAGAGTTTGGCAATGAGTTTAATTATTTTTGGTTTGTATATGTGGTATTTTGAAACTTGAACTAAAGTTCACGTGGAAATGAGGGGAGTTCGTTTAGAACAAGTATCCTCATGTGATTTGTTGTCTGTGTGTTTGATCCTAAAGAGTAAATCTCGGGACGAGATTTCTATTAGGAGGGAGTGATGTGACAACCCTGGTTTTGAGGTTCGTCACTTAGTTTTATTTTGTGCTAGTTACGTGTCTTTACGTGTTTATGTGCTTATTGGTGTGTATAGATTGTGGTTTGGATATCGTTTCCGGTACGGGGTACCTTGTGAGTGAAACGATGTGTGATGATTTCATGTTCATGAGTTCACATGGTAGTGACCATGAAGTGAGATGGTGTTATTTAGTGGTTTTACATATACATATATGTATTATAGAAAATCGTATTTTTTTACGATTTACGGTTTAGCATTTAGAGGTCTCGGATGAGGTAATTAGTCATATGAATATTTTTCGGGATGGTTTTAAGTCATTTAGGACTTAGTTATAAAGTTTATTTCAAAATTTGATATATTTTTTAAAAGTGTATATTTTACGTCTTTTACGGTAAAACGCGTAAATTTGACTAGTTTTACCGTTTTGGGGTTTTGGAGGCTTTAGGAGCTGAAATAAATTAAGGAAAATTAAGGTAATGTTATTAATACATATATTAATAATAAAAAGAAAAAAAACGAAATAAAGGGGTGTTGGGTCGGTTTGGTGGACGCAAGAAAAGAAAAGGAAAATAGGGGAAAGTGTTTGGGTTGGGCTAGGATTGGGTAACAAATAAACATATAAGGATTTTTACCATCAAAACACTTCATAATCCCCGGAAACAAAAAACACACGTGAGTTCATCAATGGAGGATTTAGGGTTTCTTCAAAAATTTCATCTTTCATTACTTTTAAGGTAAAAACCTTTAATCCCTTTTCAATTAATTTGTTTTTAATCATGTGTACATCATCTTATGATGGATTTAGGTTAGGGTTTAATTTAAAACAGTAAACTAATGTTATAATAATGAGTTCATAATGATTACATAAATTAGGGCTTGTAATTAGTGGGATTAGGGTTAATTAATGAGGTTAATTTAGTTAAACCCGTTTTTAAAAATTGGGCAGAATTTTGAGTCAATTGTTTTGATCATATCGGGAGTTCAATAAACTCTTAATTTTGCGATCCAAGTATCCCTGAAAAGATAATTGAAGTGGCTTTCCAATGCAAGAAACGAGAACTAAATTTGAGGTTGGGAAGTGGGTCAAAAACAGGTTAACACAGTCGAAGGTCAAAACAGTTTTGAATTCAGCCTGTTTTCTTTTTAAGTTTTGAGTTGTTTGGGGTACTTAGGGTTGCATTGGGATCTTCTAATGAACATGAGAGATGGTTTATATATTATAGTAAGTATCTGAATTTTGGCTAAGGTTGTTGTTTAGGGTAAGACCCCCTAATTGTAACAAACTTTTTGTATGTTTAAAATCAGTAAAACTGGAATGACAAAAGTATATATATATATATATATATATATATATATATATATATATATATATATATATATATATATATATATATATATATATATATATATATATATATATATATATATATATATATATATATATATATATATATATATATATATATATATATATATATATATATATATATATCGGGGGCTTAACAGTAGCTTTAAGGTTGGGGCAAATGGGAGGTGTTAGCTAACATATGAAAGGGTATGAATATTCCCTTTACAGAGATCATGGATGTGTTTAGGTGGGCGTTTGGCTTATAGTTTGGAGACCTAAAACTGGGACTGTTTTTGGTAAAATGTTAACTGGATGTGTTATGAAGTAAAACGAGTTAAGGTCTTTATAGAGGGGTGTAATGAGATGCTTAGAGAATATATATGAGGTATTTATATAGGAGGAGGTTAGATGTCCATCATAGGTTGATGAGACATCTTAGTGATTGGTTCATATTTTGATTGCGTGTTTTTTGTTTGTTAGCTTGTTGCTAGTGCGAGGACTTTTGGAGAAGCAATCAGGTGAGTTTCATAGTCCCATGTTTACTATTGATTTTGACTTCCAGATGGGATGGAAGAGACACTGTGTTGAGTTATTTATAAATTGATGCTGTGAATGTTTTTTAAGGTTTGAGATGGACTTGTATGTACATTATGTGATTAACTGCTATGTGATTCTTGTTTGTGTATGATTTGGATTGGAGAGGTACATAGTGTGATCATCTATGAGACCAATGGATAATGACAAGGCGGGGCCTTGGGATAGGTACATAGTGTGATCATCTATGGTACCATGGTGTTTGGTAAGGCTGGGGGCCTTGGATTTGGTTTGGAATGATTGATCTTGAATGTTAGTTTTTAATGCATACTTGTAACACATTGTCCATATGTTATTGTGTTGATGGTTGTTATTCACAGCTTATAACTGATTTGGCATTGGAGTCTAGACCTATGACTCTCACCAACTTTATGTTGACGTGTTTTAGTGTCTCTTTCAGGTGATATTATGGTTAAGCTAGATGACATGAGTGGCTAGGATTTGGAGAGCGTAGGAAATGCATTTAGAAGGAGATCCCCGTTCCTTCTTAGTTTACCTTTATGTTTTTTTATAAGTGATACATGTTGGCACCTATATGTTTGTTTGGTTTATGTTTATTGTTTGTCTTGGGTAAGTGGTAGGACTGTTACCTACTTACCTAGACTCCTGCATTGGTTGAGATATTGTCATGACATTTGTGTCGCCTTTTTATGACATTATAGTTGCATTTTAGTTTTCTCTATAGTGACATCGTTTGTTGTGATGATATCCATACGTCGCGCCCCATATTCCGCCATGGTGGGGTGTTACAATACCCAATCATTTCACCTGCTAATTGGATAGATCTAGGTAAACCATTTGTTATATCATTACTAGATTTCATAATTGAAAGCTTTATATGAACGACTGAATTAATTTATTAGGTAGAATACGTGGAAAAAATTTAATGTTTTTTTCATGTTTTTGAGGTGTTTATGTCAGTTTTTGTAAAGAGAAGAAACCATATATATTGCTGATTTAATTGATGTGTGTTTTGCCTTGTTTATGTTTGCTGGTGCTTATTTGTTGACCAAAACGTCTTTTAAGTCGTGTATCCGATTTCACTATCTTAAACATGTTTACAAACCTTTCCCTTGTTTTAGCCGTTTTTTTCAAATGAAAAGCCGTCTTGTGGTTGAAATAAGTTTTTTATAGTGCCTAATTATATATAGAGTTTTATTCTTGGTGTTTTTGTGTTTTAATATCTATTTTGTGTCAGAAGTAATGTTTTTTAGATTTTGTTCATTCTTCTTTTGTGAAAATTCTTTTTCAACCAACAACACAATAAACTTATCAACTACTAATAACTTTGTTTTATCTGGCAAGCACAACACATCCGTTTTCAATATGACGAAACCTAAGAATGCATTGAAACTTACAGATGGTGAGCCTCAATTCCTCTTCAAATCCTGAAAATTGTAAATTTCAAAATATTTTTTCCAAGTAAAATAAGTATTCAACTTAATACTAGTAGTAGTAACCATGAACCATCATACTCCTAGGCATATTATTCCAACATATTTACACAGTGTCACTCCACATCAGACATTTTTATTATTTATTTGAAACTGTATCTTACTTTGTGAATTGTTTCTTTACTAAAATCAGTATTCAACTTACTATTAGTAACCATCACTTATTCGAATTTACACATCAAACATTTTTATTATTTATTTGAAATTGTATCTTACTTTCATATTTTAAATAAACCGCCATTTTTTTTCATTTTGAAATTACACAGGAAGTGCTGCTATAGCAAAAGTAAAATTTTAATAATGTAAATTGAGGGTTTACTAAAAAGGAAATGGACTAACCAAGTCAAAAGTCAAGTGTAATTAACTACAATTTTTCACTTTGCTATTTTTTTAATTCTTCAAGACTAATTGTAATCCTTGGATTCTTGGAATATGCAAAGGCTGAAAGGAAAAAGATGGAAGAGGCTGAAATAAAAGAAAAGTTGGATGAAGTAGCCGCGAGGGGGAGGCTACTAGAGCCGAGGATAGATTTAGTTAGGAAACATCAGAGTCATTAGGATTAATATGAAAGAAGTCGGGATCGGCTCGAGTTAAGCTCAGTTAAATCAACATAGTTTCCAACGTACGCTTATGTTTCTTCATGAAGTATCGTAGTTGACAACGTTTATATTTCATATTTCGAGGTTGCCTTCTATAGAATCTTTTTAATGACTTGATTGAAGTAATAATGATCCTTGCTAGCAGCTACAAATCTTGAAATGTGAACGGTGGAACTCAGTTTTGAAACTATATGTTACGTTTAAGACATCTATTCCAATGGTTACTATATGACTAAAACTGTTATTCTGGCCTAAGCTCGATTATATACATATCTTATTCATGGTCTAATGAAATCAATATGATTAAAAGCTCGAGACACTTCACAATAGTTTTTCACAATCCGTAAAGGTAAACGACATGGTGTTATTATCACTTACTTGTTAACGACACTGCAACACTTAGAGGGGACGGTATTGTCACGTCGTGCTCGGTGTTGGCCGCTGTGACCACACCGTAATTGGCAATGTGGAAGACGTTGTGACCACATCAACATGCGTGGATGACGGTTTAAAAAAGATCATTTTGGCCCCCTATAACAATTATGAAAATACCCCTTTGATTTTTGATATTTTCAAACCCCCCCCCCCCCCCCTCAAATGGCCGGATGACCGTTATATTTAAAAAAATTTCATTTTTTTAAAAAAAACCTATAACGGCTAGTTTTTTGAAACCCCTCTATATATACAAACCAAATTTCATTAGAACTTTACAAAAACACAAATTTTACACAAAAAAATGACGTACGGACCTTCCGCGTTTGACGTTGATGATAAATCTGACGTTGATATGTTGGTTACCGCGTATAATTACTACAATTACTTTCAAGAGCAAGAAAACAAACCCCGGCTCACCCGAAATGTTATTGAACGTGATCGTGAGACTTCCGAAGTTTGTTTGAGGGCGGATTACTTTGACGAACCTTGTTAGTATCCGTTACACATTTTTCGTAAAAGATATCGTATGAGTCGTACATTATTTTTAAAAATTGTCCATGATATTGAAAATTATACGGCGGATCCTCTTCCAAAACACTTTAATTTCTTTAGAGTTCGGCCCGATTGTACCGGTCGAATGAGTTCAAGTGTTATTCTAAAATGCACAGCCGCCATACGCCAACTGCCATATGGCAGCGCGTCTGATCAGTTTGATATTTACTTGCAATTGGCCGAACGTACTATTTCTGAAAGTTTGTTTTTCTTTCATATGTGTATTATGGATTTGTACATGAACCACTATTTAAGAAAACCAACTCTTGAAGACGTTCATAAAATTTATGTGAAGCATAACAATGTTCATGGTTTCCCGAGAATGCTTGGAAGCATTGATTGTATGCACTGGGAATGGAGAAATTGTCTAGTATCATGGCAAGGACAATACGGGAGGGGTGATAAAAAAAATACCCAACAAATATGCTTGAAGCAGTTGCTTCTCACGATTTGTGGATTTGACATGCGTTTTTTGGTGTAGCGGGTGCAAATAATGATATAAATGTTTTAGATGTTTCTCCGTTATTTGAAGACCTTCTTAATGACGTAGCACATGTAGCTCCATTTACAGTAAATGAGGTTACGTTTTAGAACAAGTATTACTTAGCCGACGAGATTTACCCACAGTGGGCTAGTCTTATGAAATCGTTCTCAGTTGCAAGTCAACTCAAAAACATTAATTTTAAACGGAAACAAGAAGGAGCACAAAAGGATGTCGAACGTGCTTTTGGTGTTCTTCAAGGTCGTTGTGGAATATTACGTCAACCGGCTCGATCATACCAAGTAAACACCATCTGTAGAGTCATGTATAGTTGCATCATATTTCATAACATGATTTTAGAAAATCAAAAGATGGCATTGGTCAAGAAAATGAACCTGAATATCATATTGATGATTCTTATGATGTGTTTGTTAATCCATCGGCAAGAATGTAACGTCGGTGGATAGATAGACATGACACCAACCGTACCAAAGTAAAAGAATTACGGGATAAAAATGCACATCTTCACTTCAACAAAACCTTATGGAACACCTTTGGGCACGACGGTTACAAAATTAAGATGAAGATAAAGAAATGAAGGATTAGTATGTCATTTGTATTTTTTAAATTTTGTATGTTAGGATTTAATTTATGATGTAATGTTTTTAATTTGAATGAATAAAGTACGTTAGGTTTTAAATAATTTAATTGTTGAGGGTCGTTTATGAAAATAAGTGGAAAATTTGGTGTGATGGTGTGGAAATGGTGTGACCATAAGATGTGTTTTTTGGTATAGATGTGGAAGTGAAAAAGCTGACGTGGCATGATGTTTTTTGGTGTGGTGGTGTGACCACACCAATTTGATTGAACATAGCTCGATGGTTTTGTATACAACACAACTTTTTTGAATGTATGTAATAAGTGTGAAAACACTTATCCTTTTGCCACTAAAATCAAGGAAAAACAAGACCTAATCATGTGTTTAATGTCTAAAAAGTCGGAATTACGCGTGGTTTTGTGTTTTTGTGTTTAAATAGGTACAAATGATCAAAAGAAGAGAAAACACGGGATTTCACGGTCAAATGTTGATGAAAAGTCCAAAAAGAGGCGAAGACAAAGTCAAAGACCAAAAGTGTGTCCAAGTCCACGAAAACCGGCTGAACCGACACGAGTTTGAAGAAATGAACAAGAAAGCCGAAATCGAGTTTATCTTAGTGGATTTAATCATTTACGAAGATTTCGAGCTTGTGGGTCCCACATTGGATAAATGGGCTCAAAAGCCCATTTAAGGATTTAAGTTATCTATAATTCTCTAATTAGCCCATATGGCCCATTCCTAATACACGGTTGGATATACTTTGTGAAGATTTGGGCCACAAGCCCAAGCTTGTAAATAAATAAGGCGGTTGGAAGAATTGGGCTAAAGCCCATGTTACTCAATTCACATCTTGGGACATTTAAGTTATACAAGTGAAAAGTTTTCTTTTCCTGGTCAAACACTCTCAACCCTCACATTTATTTACCCTACACTCGGTCAACCCCCAAATTCACATTCACATTTATTCCCCTTATCACTCACCCTTTTTAATTAATAAAACGTTTTTTTTTACTTTACCCAAGACCAGTCAAACTCCCAACTCCCCACTCTCCCTCACACAAATATTAAACCAATCTCACACCCTCCCCTCAAAATAACACACGTGTAATTTTTATCTATCCCACTCACAAAACCAAACGATTACCCTATACTCTCACCACACTCAATCTCACCCCTCACATTACTCACCCTACACACACATTCCCTTTATTTTCACCACCCACTCTTTATTATCTATCGATAATAACAAAGCAACTTATTTACTGTTCTTCTCTTCCACTTTTCACACAGCCATCATTTACCCACAAACCCTAATTTTTCCACATTAAAATTACCCACTAATTTTTGGGGGTTTTACCCTCATTTGATAATTAACACAAATCCACTTAAATCCCCCCAAAAAAACGGAAGATCCACCAAGTGGTCCTCATTCCCTCCAACGTGGCAATCCGTGGCAAGGATTAATCTCAACCGTTGATTTGAAGAGAAGAAAGAGAAAAGAAGAAGATGCGGTCAAGATTGATTGCTTAATTCTTAAGCTATGAAGATGGTTTAGAGGGTTTGCCTATAAAAACCCCCACATCATGTAATTGGGGGGATCATCAAGCTTTACTTTATTTTTTTATTTTTTTAAATTAATTTTAGGAGTAGGGATAATTAGATTTAAATTTCTGCAAAATTAGAATAGGTTTATTGTAATATTTAAATTCCAGTTATTGTAATTTTTATTGATTAATGAAAAATTAATTTTTATTTAATTCGTGTTTTTTAATTCTGTCGAATGGAGTTTTTGAACTTTAAATCTGTTTCGTCTGGCTACTGTTTATTGTTTTTATCATCAATATAAAAAAATAAAAATATAAAATATATATATATATATAAATTAAATGAAGACATTAATGTTGCTGTTCGCTGCTCCCCTGTTCTTGGTTCGATGTTTGGTTCGAAGAGCTATTTGTTGATGTTCTTTACGGTTTGACGATGATGATGATATCCGGAGGGTTATACGGTGGTGTTTGTATTCGGTGACAAAGGGGGCACAGCGCCTACCTTCGACCCAAAGGTTTCGACATCAGGTTCGAATTTTCTTTTAGTTTACTGTTAAGCTTTATTTAATTTGATTTGCTTATTTGTCCTAAGTTTTAGATTTGCTTATTAAGTTAGTTTTAATTGCTTATCTGTTTTTGTAGTTTAATTGGAATTTAATTTATATGCTTTTTTAGATATAGCTTATTGCTTTCTATCTAGATTTAGCTTATTGCTTTTTAGATATAGCTTATTGATTTATCTGTTTTTTTAACTGGTATTTGATTTATCTGCTTTTGTTGCTGATATAACAGACTTTTGGTCTGCTGAATGTTTAACAGTCCAACTATATATTACAAAAAGTCAAAAAAAATTCCAAAAATAAATAACAATAAATTGCCAGGCTTGGGATTCGACCCCCAGACCTCCAGCTTAACAGCCCTGCGCCCCTACCATTTGTTCTAACACTTCACTTGTGTATTCATTTGCACTTCGAAATTAATATAGGTTTATTTTTGGGGCAGTTTTATTAATTAAGTTTTAGTTAAAAGTTTTTTATAAAGTTTCTTTTTATTTAGTTTTGTTAAAAAATATAAAAAAGATAAAAAAATATTTTTCATTTATTTTAAATAGTTTTTAAATTTAGTTATAAATTTAGTTTTTTTTGTTCTATATATTTTAGTTTCGTTTAAAAAAAATTAGTTTATTACTTTTATAAATTTAAATTTGTTTTCATTTTATTTAAAAATAGATTTTAATTAAAAAGTTTTAGTTTTCAATTGATTAAATTTAAAAGTTCATTTTGTTTAAGATTTAAATAGTTTTTTTTATTACAAGTTTTAAATAGATTTTTAAATTAAGTTAGTTTTAAAATAGTTTTAATTAAATTAGTTTTTAAATTTTAAATAGATTTAGTTCATAATTCCAAAATTTTACGTTTACCAAAAACGAACATAGTCTATCGTCTAATCCGATTTCAATTCGAGTCGATCCGAGGAACGATAAAAGTAATATAAAAAGGGTAAACAAAATCTCTTTATTAAAATGGCGCCGCTGCCGCTTCGCTCGTACGATTGACGATTTTTCGTGAAGACGTTTGGATTTTGGGATCCGTTCATCCTTTGAACGTTACTTTCTTGCACAAAAATCAAAAATACAAAAAAAATCAAAAACTTAAAGATACAAAAAAATTAAAAAAATCACAAAAGCAATTTCTTTCATAAGAATTGCACCAAATTGTTTTTTTAAAAATCAAAAGTAATACTTTTTCCTAAAAGTATTACACCAAAAATATTACGTATTAGTGTTAATTTTTAGTTCGATTTCTTTCGATTTTTCTTATATATATATATATATATATATATATATATATATATATATATATATATATATATATATATATATATATATATATATATATATATATATATATATATATATATATATATATATATATATATATATATATATATTTCTAAAAAATACAAAAATATTCTTCTTTATCCTCTTTTGTGTTTAATTCTTTTCTCAACCCCTCTTATTTTTAATTCTTCATGGATTCGTCTTGCGTTCGGTGTGGGAGACCATGGCATGGTTTTCAAACATGTCAATGGTGTACTTGTGAGCGGTGCGGTTTTGATATCGACAATACACAAATTGGATTTTGTCCATTTTGCAATTCAACAAATTCGTACTTCTCCTCTTACAATACTTTCTCCCCCCTCCCGTCTATGACAATCCCTATCCGCAACATGAACCGGGTTTTTCCCAATACCCGTGTTGCAATCATTGTGGGGGCCCTCACGATACTTCGTATTGTCAGCCAATGAATTATTATGAGCCAAATCCGTGTCCTCATTTTTCTTCACCGATGGATTATTATGAACCAAATCCGTGTTCTAATTCTTCTCAACCGATGACTTCCTATGAGCCACATCCGTGCTATAATTCTGGTTTTCATAACTGTGAGCCCCCACATCCTACCATCAATCATCAATCCTCTCAGAGAATTCAACAACTCAATGCTTTGAAAGACGAAACACACGCCATTGTTTTGCAACTTCAAGAATCCGTTGTTCTTCTAAAAGAAGCAAATGAGGAGGAAAAGCGACAACGACAACGACAAGAGCAAGTATCTAATCTTAGTGATTATACTCCTCCTCTTGTGAGTTCTTACTATTATGATGATGATGACGACGAGAATACTATTTCTTGGAATGATCTTTGTGCTCAATGTCCTAGTGCAATCGTAATTCCTTCTCTCGACTTGCCGGCTCTCGAGCCTAAGGATTCTACCACTCCTATTCTCGATTCTTCTACTACGGAGCCCGATGCCTCTCTCATCAAGGGGGATGAGGGTCTTATCACTATTTCTTGTGACGAGACTCTTATTCCAATCCAAAGTGAGCCTACGGTTGCTTCCGATAGTGACGGTGAGTGTGAATCTCTTTCTAGTGATGACTCATTACCTCCCACCGACATCTTGGGAAACGATTCTTTGGCTTTCTCTAATCCCATTTTTGATCTCGATGATGATTTTACTTCTAGTGATGACGAGTCATTATCCGATGAAGACGTTCCGAAGGAAAATTTCAAGATTTATTCGAACCCTTTATTTGATTTGATGACGCCTACATCTCTAGTGACGTGAATCCTCTCTTTGAAGAGGGGATTGAGGACATTGATAGCTCCGACTCTATTGCTATTGATGAGCATCCTTTGTTAGCCATGCCACCTCCCATCATAGAGGAGGTGGAGAGATTTGACCCTAGTTTCCGTTTGATTCGGTCTGGAGAGGTGACGCGGGTGGTAGATATGTCCTCTGATATTTCTCATATTATGTTGCCACCCCGTCCTACCGCGTGCACAACCAAGCAAGTGATGTATCGCTTTTACTCTCCTCATTTCATACCGGGAAATGAGGATGAGTGCTTTGACCCGGGAGGTGACATTGATCATTCTTTGATTGATACCTTTACGGCTTTGTCGAATAGTGACCATCCTATATCTTTGGGGGATGACAATTTGTCTCCTTTGCCCACCCCACCTCCCGTGGATCAAGACTTCACTTACTTTTCTTATGTCGAGAGGACTTTTCTACCTTTCATGACTTATCCTCCTGCCTCTCATTTATTATGTTCCTCCGGGACCGAGGATAAGATTTTTGATCCCGGTATAACATTCGAGGCTTCCCCATGGACCATTTAATTCGGGGTCGAGTCAGGCTCGTGACTCGGTTAACAAAAACAAGCGCTTCTCGGGAGGTAACCCGATTATCTATCTTTTATCTATTTTTTACAATAAGTGTAGGGGGAGCCGTGTAGGTTGTTTGTTTTGTGTTGTGATTGTGTAGGTACATGTGCTTTGATGATCCACTTTTGGTACTTTTGACGTGACCCGTGTTCCCGTGTTACCCGTGTACCCGGTTCCTTCGATAAGTTTTTGCTATTGTGATTCAATCTTGTATATAAATAAAACACGAATAAATGTAGTCACTTTAGTTGTCCTTTCCTTAGCTCGATTTTAAACAACGTACTCAATGTCCTAAGTGTAGGGGAGTTTATTCTCCCACATGCTTAAACATTGAGGACAATGTTTATATTAAGTGTAGGGGGATTTCTATCGAAATTTTAGTGGCTTTTCCATGAATTTGACCCCATTTAACCGGAAAATTTTAAAAAAATTTCAACGTTTTTCAAATTTTTGATCTATTTTGGCCTAGTAGTATTTTTATTTTATTTTCTTTCCTTTTATTATCGCATCGTAATAATTTCCATTTCAAGAATAAAGTTAAAAAATGAAATAAATAAATAAAATGGTTTTAACAAGTTTAGATGTCTTTGATATATTAGGCCCGTCGTGAATATTTTGACTCAACCCGAGTTTACTTATCTAAGTTTACTCTAGCTAGTATCCTTAACCATATGGACCTTAATTGGTTTATTAGGCTAAGCATCCACGAGTCTCATTCCTTGAGATTTTAAATTGTGGAGAACGAGAGATGATAGAGTTAATTATAAGTTCGGTATTCTTTCATTAACTTATGTGAGTTAGTTATGAGCTTTTTCTCCCATCACTTGTTAATAAATATATTTGCAATAAATAAGATTGTACGATTTGAAAAGTTACTTAGCTTCTAGCACAAGATCGTTTAAAAGTTGCTCGGTATTAATTAGAGTTCATAGCCAAGGCATAACTTATTGAAACGGGACGCGAATATTGGCTTATCCAAAAAGGCCCTAACAAGGCATGAGGATACCCGAGTCCAAAAAGGCCCTAACAAGGCATGAGGATTCACTTTTTGCTAAAGATCCTAAGATGATGTGAAGATCATTAATCCAAATCAATATGAAGGATCAAGACACACGACGAGAAGCAATTACTCCCCTAAAGATCATGGAGAAGTCTATCCAAAAAGACCCTAACAAGGTATGAGGATAAATAGATCCAAGTCCGAAAAGGAGGCGGATCGTTGTATATCAAAATCCTAAATAAAGAAGAGGATAAATGAAGAAGTCGTGGTCAACGTTTGAAGCATCTTTCACTCCTTATGAAGATGTATACCAAAATGAAGAGAAGACCATAATTTCAAGATCGTCTCTCAAGATTTGAAGTTTGAAGTACAAGCCAAATATCGGTCCGAGAGAGGTCTCAAATCGTGAAACGAGTTATGCCAAGATATGAACTTTTTGAGGTTTCGAGAAGCCGTTTTAAAAGATTTTGTCCTTTAGCTAACTATTGATTAAATCGTCCCACTTTATTTTCGGCCTTAATAAATTATCGAAATAAGTAAAAAATGCATCCTCGTGATCATTTAAGACAAAAATAAAATACAAGAGATACACCGTAGGAATAAGGGGGTCTAAGTGATTAACTAAACCACATGAGTAAGTGTTAGTTGTGCTAACTTGTATTAACAATGATCTTGTTTTTGAGCTTAGTATGGGGAACGTCAAACTTGAGGGTGATTAATATTCATGACACAAAAGCCCTAATTCAAGTCTTAGATTTCTTTACGAGTTTCTTCCGTCAAATAATTTCCATGTTAATAAATTGTTATAAGTTTTGTCTCCTTTTAAATTTCTATCTTTTCATTATAGTAGTAGTAGTAATAGTAATAAAGGCCGAGATGGATTAATAATGAGAAAAATGTACTTTATGCTTTGAAATAATGCATTGCATGGGGTCATTGCAATGGTCAAGTGTAGGGGATTTAATAAGTGTGAAAACACTTATCCTTTTGCCACTAAAATCAAGGAAAAACAAGACCTAATCATGTGTTTAATGTCTAAAAAGTCGGAATTACGCGTGGTTTTGTGTTTTTGTGTTTAAATAGGTACAAATGATCAAAAGAAGAGAAAACACGTGATTTCACGGTCAAATGTTGATGAAAAGTCCAAAAAGAGGCGAAGACAAAGTCAAAGACCAAAAGTGTGTCCAAGTCCACGAAAACCGGCTGAACCGACACGAGTTTGAAGAAATGAACAAGAAAGCCGAAATCGAGTTTATCTTAGTGGATTTAATCATTTACGAAGATTTCGAGCTTGTGGGTCTCACATTGGATAAATGGGCTCAAAAGCCCATTTAAGGATTTAAGTTATCTATAATTCTCTAATTAGCCCATATGGCCCATTCCTAATACACGGTTGGATATATTTTGTGAAGATTTGGGCCACAAGCCCAAGCTTGTAAATAAATAAGGCGGTTGGAAGAATTGGGCTAAAGCCCATGTTACTCAATTCACATCTTGGGACATTTAAGTTATACAAGTGAAAAGTTTTCTTTTCCTGGTCAAACACTCTCAAACCTCACATTTATTTACCCTACACTCGGTCAACCCCCAAATTCACATTCACATTTATTCCCCTTATCACTCACCCTTTTTAATTAATAAAACGTTTTTTTTACTTTACCCAAGACCAGTAAAACTCCCAACTCCCCACTCTCCCTCACACGAATATTAAACCAATCTCACACCCTCCCCTCAAAATAACACACGTGTAATTTTTATCTATCCCACTCACAAAACCAAACGATTACCCTATACCCTCACCACACTCAATCACACCCCTCACATTACTCACCCTACACACATTCCCTTTATTTTCACCACCCACTCTTTATTATCTATCGATAATAACAAAGCAACCTATTTACTGTTCTTCTCTTCCACTTTTCACACAGCCATCATTTACCCATAAACCCTAATTTTTCCACATTAAAATTACCCACTAATATTTGGGGGTTTTACCCTCATTTGATAATTAACACAAATCCACTTAAATCCCCCCAAAAAAACGGAAGATCCACCAAGTGGTCCTCATTCCCTCCAACGTGGCAATCCGTGGCAAGGATTAATCTCAACCGTTGATTTGAAGAGAAGAAAGAGAAAAGAAGAAGATGCAGTCAAGATTGATTGCTTAATTCTTAAGCTATGAAGATGGTTTTGAGGGTTTGCCTATAAAAACCCCCACATCATGTAATTGGGGGGATCATCAAGCTTTACTTTATTTTTTTAAATTAATTTTAGGAGTAGGGATAATTAGATTTAAATTTCTGCAAAATTAGAATAGGTTTATTGTAATATTTAAATTCCAGTTATTGTAATTTTTATTGATTAATGAAAAATTAATTTTTATTTAATTCGTGTTTTTTAATTCTGTCGAATGGAGTTTTTGAACTTTAAATCTGTTTCGTCTGGCTACTGTTTATTGTTTTTATCATCAATATAAATATATATATATATATATATATATATATATATAAATTAAA
Source organism: Glebionis coronaria (assembly GCA_025667525.1). Lineage (NCBI taxonomy): Eukaryota > Viridiplantae > Streptophyta > Magnoliopsida > Asterales > Asteraceae > Glebionis > Glebionis coronaria. Next base: position 584,654,373 of record CM046874.1, on the reverse strand, counting down.
CGAAGACATTAATGTTGCTGTTCGCTGCTCCACTGTTCTTGGTTCGATGTTTGGTTCGAAGAGCTATTTGTTGATGTTCTTTACGGTTTGACGATGATGATGATATCCGGAGGGTTATACGGTGGTGTTTGTATTCGGTGACAAAGGGGGCACAACGCCTACCTTCGACCCAAAGGTTTCGACATTAGGTTCGAATTTTCTTTTAGTTTCTTGTTAAGCTTTATTTAATTTGATTTGCTTATTTGTCCTAAGTTTTAGATTTGCTTATTAAGTTAGTTCTAATTGCTTATCTGTTTTTGTAGTTTAATTGGAATTTAATTTATATGCTTTTTTAGATATAGCTTATTGCTTTCTATCTAGATTTAGCTTATTGTTTTTAGATATAGCTTATTGATTTATCTATTTTTTTAACTGGTATTTGATTTATCTGCTTTTGTTGCTGATATAACAGACTTTTGGTCTGCTGAATGTTTAACAGTCCAACTATATATTACAAAAAGTCAAAAAAAATTCCAAAAATAAATAACAATAAATTGCCAGGCCTGGGATTCGACCCCCAGACCTCCAGCTTAACAGCCCTGCGCCCCTACCATTTGTTCTAACACTTCACTTGTGTATTCATTTGCACTTCGAAATTAATATAGGTTTATTTTTGGGGCAGTTTTATTAATTAAGTTTTTAGTTTAATTAAGTTTTAGTTAAAAGTTTTTTATAAAGTTTCTTTTTATTCAGTTTTGTTAAAAAATATAAAAAAGATTAAAAAATATTTTTCATTTATTTTAAATAGTTTTTAAATTTAGTTATAAATTTAGTTTTTTTTTTGTTCTATATATTTTAGTTTCGTTAAAAAAAAATTAGTTTATTACTTTTATAAATTTAAATTTGTTTTCATTTTATTTAAAAATAGATTTTAATTAAAAAGTTTTAGTTTTCAATTGATTAAATTTAAAAGTTCATTTTGTTTAAGATTTAAATAGTTTTTTTTATTACAAGTTTTAAATAGATTTTTAAATTAAGTTAGTTTTAAAATAGTTTTAATTAAATTAGTTTTTAAATTTTAAATAGATTTAGTTCATAATTCCAAAATTTTACGTTTACCAAAAACGAACATAGTCTATCGTCTAATCCGATTTCAATTCGAATCGATCCGAGGAACGATAAAAGTAATATAAAAAGGGTAAACAAAATCTCTTTATTAGTATGCATGACATACTGTAGTACTAAACAATTTATGCCACTTTTTTTTATATTTCTACTACTCGTGCAACTGGTGTGAATAATGTAATGAATGGATCCGCGAATTGGACATCCATTTTTGCCTCTGTGTGAATCAGGCCTTAAACATATTAGTTGTTGTCTGCTTTGATCTTCTCTACGTCTTAATCGAGTTTTGTTGATATGTGATGCAAAATTGAAGAGCACTACAAGTATGTAAAAAGAATCATTGAAACTAGGTACCCATACAAGAAACAAGTGATTAGAGAATGGTAGGCTTAATGAGAGCTACTGATAGAATAAGGATAAAGTGCTAGATTTCACAAATTGTTAACCTCAAGTTATTTGAATATAAGCATGAATATTTTTAAGAGGATCTATAGTAAGCGGGCATGCTATATACTAGAAATTTAGCATGATTTTGTTATTTAGAGCATCCACTATAGTGGTTTTTAGATAGGTTTATAATATCTTGAAAAGGTCTATGCTTTTGCAAACCATAGTGGAAGATTAGTTCATGGTTACTTGGCATGAAGAGGTCTAGAATCGTGAACCTCTTCATAATTTAATGCATTTGAGATACATGTTATATTTATAAAGTTTAAAGGATTTATGTATAGTGGAAATAGGTTTATAAAATCAAAAATTTTAAAAATTAACGACTTTGATGAGTTATAAACTTTTGTAGATGTCTAACATAGTGGATGTTTTTATAAATACTTGTAGTTGTTTTGTTGTAATCATGTCTTTTGGCGCTGTTTGATTATTCAGCTGATGTCATAGTCTAAGCTTTTGAACAGAAGTGAATGTCATTGACTTTTCTACTATTGATCAGGTAATTCATGATTGTTATACAACCTGATTGGTGTACTATGTTTATAAATGCCGAATCCTGCTTCTTACGCAACTCGTTAACTTAAAGACAAGGGTAATATGATCATTTTATAACATTAGTGCAGTCAGAACATATTTGGGATTTCGTTGTTAAAGTCACGAGATAAAAAAGTAAATGTTTAAAGTCGACACATTTTTGAAAGTAAGTTGATATTGTTTAACTTTTACCTTATGTATATAAGGACTGAGAGAATTTTTTATCATGGTCAAATATTTTTTAACTTTGTTTTGCAAGATGATTTAATTATTGTTTAGTTTGATGATAACTTATAAACCAGATGATTTATTTCATGTTTTGACGTGCGTAATTTTTTTATAAGTGAAACTGTGTTATATTTGATCATTCAGACGTTGTTAAAAAACAAACAAAATTATTTGATTCAGATTCAGATATTTACACATCAGATTCAGACTCAGAGTCTCTTAATAAAGAAACAACACCTAAGCTTGTCAACAGAAGTCAATGTCATTGACTTTTCTACTATTGATCAAGTGATTGATGACTGTCATATTAAAATAGGGTAAATGTTATAAATACATAATGTACTTTCAATAGTGAACCATTATACATAACGGACTTTTTGTTTGGGTAAAGGGATACCCCGGTAAATATATATTAATTACGAATAACCAATAAGTACAATGGAATGTGGCTAACATACCACATTAACCTCAAGCAACGCTTGAATGACCAAATTTGCGACAAGCCACAAATTTAACAACTAGAAAACCGAAGACAACTAATACTCAATCACCATAAACCCTAAAGCGATCTGGCATATTCCCCAAAGCAAGCATCCTCATGACTGCGTCCGTATTTTTAAATCGGAATGTGAGCAACTTCAAACGAAACGTTATAAGAACCTGATCTCTAATGTCCTCCGGGTTCATTTTAGTACCTTTAAATAGCCGGTTATTATACTCCTTCTAAATAAACTAAGCAATGCCGCAATGATCAGTCTCCCAATAATACTCCTCACCGTGCGCTGCGACACAATGGGCTTGAGAACTAGCATGATGTCCGCCCAAACTGGCCTAACATTATCCATACTAGCATACCGACGCACATAACTCCACACTTTAGCAGCAAATGAACACTCAAAGAACAAGTGTTCGTGCGAATCAGGTTGTCTCTCACATAGAGTACACACTGTTGAAAGCGAACCAACCCCTATGTCCCACACGTAAAGCTTGTCTTGGGTTTTAAGAGCATGCCTCATTAAAAATATTAAACCCTAACAAACTTTTTTATGTCCCATATACATAGTGCAACCTGTTATTACAGGTTACCTAGTGACGTGGCATAGTCAAACCGCTTATGGTTGAATTTTTGCTTAGTGGGCAACCATGTTGGACGGGTGTAATCCACAACCCAGCCCATTTCATCCCATTCCATTTATATGGTTACCTTCAAATTTCTAGAAATCATAACAATTGAACATAAACCCTAATTTCCACCATATTCAATCTCTCTCAATCGATTATCCAAATTGAAACAAACCCTTTTAAATTAAATAATTCCTTTGAAAACCCTAATGTCTACTTCGTCTTCTACCTCAGTTAGGCGCTACTACAAGAAAAATCAAGATGTTACTGATAGGTGTGAAAACACCCATCCTTTTACCACTTAATTATAATAATAACCAAGCCAAAACGTGTATTTTATGTCATAAATGTCGGAATTATGCGTGGTTTATGCTTTATAGTGTTTTAGGACCAAAAGATGAAAAGGAAGAAAACACGGGCTTTCATGGGCTTTTATTGAAGAAAACGAGAAAAGACGAAGTCAAAAGATCAAGAGTGCAAAAAGAACGGAAGTCAAAGGCCTATTCTGAAGATTTATCGAAGAAAAAGTCTAAAGACGGAAGTTTAATGAAGTCGAAGAACCAAGTCTAATTAAAGAAGAAAATTATAAGACGAGTTCAAATTATATCGACAAATCTCGAGACGACGTCGAGAAAGACAAAGAATTTAAATCGAGTCGAGACAAGAAGAAAGAAGGAAGAAAGCACCAACATTTTACTCCTCCTATAAATACCCTCCTAATGTGTCATTAGGAGGTGGTTAATTAGTTTAGATTAGGAGTAGTGTAGATTTACTTTCTCTCTCTAGTTTTCATTTTCTCTCTCTAGCTTTTATTTTATGTTTTAATCTTTTTTCATTAATCTTGTATTAGATCTTAATCTTTATCTTAATCAAGCTTTTCAATTAATCATTCTCATTCATCCTTTCTTTATTATTAATCTTGTGTTGATTTAGATGATCATGTAGTTGCTTAATCTTGATGTTTATTGATTTATTGATGCTTTTGATTGATTGTGCTTATTGGTTTTTATGTGTTTGATTTTTATAGCTTATTTTGTTTGATGCTTATTGTTTGATTTTGCTTATTTTTAATTAAGTGTTTTTATTAGTTTATTTTATTAAAAGTTGATTTTTAATTTTTAGTTTTATTAGTGTTTTTCAAGTTTTTAATTTGTGGTTTAATTAGTTTTTCTTAAAAGTGTTTTAGATTAAGTTTTAGTTAATTGCTTATTTGATTTGTGCTTATTTTTAGCTTATTTCGTGAACTTTTATTGTTACTGTATCTGTCTATCATATCTTCGCAAAAGGGTTTTAACATTCCGAAGATTTTCTTTTTTCTGAATTTAGTTTTCTCTGAATTACTTGTTTTTCTGAAATTAGTCATTTCTCTGAAAATACCATTATTCCGAAATTCATTTTTTGGGAAAAACTCATTTTTTGGGAAAAACTCATTTTTTGGGAAAAACTCACTTTTTGGGAAAAACTCATTTTTTGGGAAAAACTCACTTTTTGGGAAAAACTCATTTTTTGGGAAAAACCCACTTTTTGGGAAAAACCCATTTTTTGGGAAAAACTCATTTTTTGGGAAAAACTCATTTTTTGGGAAAAACTTATTTTTTGGGAAAAACTCATTTTTTGGGAAAAACTCATTTTTTAGGAAAAACTCAGTTTTTCCGATAAAACAAGTATTCCGAAAAAGAAGTATTCCGAAGAATCTGGATCTCCGAAAACTATTATTGCGAAGAAATGGAAAGTTCTGAAATGTACTATAGCTATTGCGGAGAAATGTTGACATGCCTGCCTGCTTGGTTACTTAGTTCCCCGCCAATTGAGCAGCTAGCCTGGCTGCTTCCAACTGCTTGCCTGCTAGCTTGTTTATTATTTAGCATTGTTCCGTAATTGTTTAGTTTAATCTGAAAGTTGTTCCGATTTTAATTTTGAAAGTTACGTATTTTTAGTTGAATTTTTCGTCTAATTTTAAAATTAATATTTTTTCGTAAAGTTCAAGTTTTATCTTTTATTTAGTACCCGCTTTAGGTTTTGCCTCGTTTAGCTTTTAAGTACCCACTTAGTTTTATTCTCTCCTTTTTCATTAAGTAAACTTTATTTTCGAGTCGATAGTTGATTTCTTCTTTTAGATTTATTTTTATTAATTGTTTCGTAATAAATTCACGTTTTATTATTTATATTGTTTCGTTATTTTTAGTTAATTGTTTTTAGCTTATTTTTATTACTATTCGCATTTAACTTTTACTTAGAAATAGATAACCATATTTTCTTTTTGTTAACCAAAAACGACTGACTCGCACTTTCAACCGGAAATCAATTCGAATTGAATCGAGACGAATAAATTTTTATACTTGGCAAAAACCCAGTTATTAAATGGCGCCGCAGCCGGCTCTTTTCGTGAAGATCAACGGTTTTCTGTGAGAGACGCGTTGGATTTTGGGATCCGTTCACTTTTGAACGTTATTTTTCTTTCCAAAAAAAAAATAAAAAATAAAAATAAAAATTTACAAAACTCCTAAAAAATAAAAAATTACAAAAAATCCAAAAACATTTGAAAATTATAAAAAGCATTTCTTTTTCGAAAGTTTTGCACCAAAAATATTCTTCTTGCTTATCTATTGTGTTTAATGGATTCGTTTGTTGACTATGTAGGGTGTGGAAGACCATCTTCTGGTAGTCAATCCTGTCAATGGTGTTCATGCGAACGGTGTGGAATGGATATCCCTAATAACGAATTTGGCCGTTGTCTATCGTGCAATTCGATCAATTCATATTTCAATTCATTCTTCTCTTCTAATGACACTATTTCACCCTCTCCCATATATGACGATCCATATCAATAAAATGCACCGGGTTTCTCTTAATACCCATATTGCAACAATTATGGGGGCCCTCACGATACTTCTTATTGTCAGCCGATGAATTATTATGAGCCAAACACGTGTTCTACTTCTTTTCAACCAATGATTTATGATGGACCACATCCGTGCTATAATTCTGGTTTTCACAATTTTGAGCCCCCACAATACACCCTCGATCATCAACCTTCTGTTGGAATGTGTGAAGAAGAACGAGCCAATTTTTTGAATACACTTCAATACGTTCAACAAGAATTAGCTAGCATACGTGAAGCAAGGGAGGAGGAAAAGCGACAACAACAAGAACAAGTATCTAATCTTAGTGATTATACTCCTCCTTTTGTGCGTCCATACTACTATTATGATGATGACGAGGATGATATCTATAATCTCAACCCATCTTCTGAGATTACTACTCCTACTCTTGATATCCCTAATGCGTCTAAGGAAAGTGATACATCGAGTGAGATTAGTGATTTTGGTCTCGACAAATTCTTTGATGAGGTTTGTGATGTGCTGACTTTTGAGGAGCCTACGGACGAGGTCGCTCTTAATGATGATGATTTTTCTCCACGCTATGAGAATTTCAGCTTTGAAATTTCTCAATCTCCTCCGGGCGATGAGGGCGATGTTGATTTATTCTCTCCGACTTACGAGAAGTTCACCACTGAACTTGGTCTTGTAGATGAGGTGGAAGACGTTATTCTTCGCGACAAATTGCTGAAAGTTCATCTTCTTATTGCTAAAATTAAAGCGTTGAATTCTGATCCTATTTCCGAGTCTTTACCTCCGTCTATTACTTCAGTTGAGAATAATGATACAACTATGGAGGAAATCGACATTCTCTCAATACCTCCGGGTATTGATGATGATGAAACGGAGGGGGATATTCTTTTTGATACTTTGCTGTATGAATATATTGTCCCAAGTCCCCCTCCCGAGAACCTTTTATCCCAACCTTTAGAAACCATTACCCCTGATGAGTGCTTTGACCCGGGAGGTGACATTGACCATTTTATGATTAATAACCTTACGGCTTTGCCGCTTTCTGGACATCAATTGTCTTTGGGGGATGAAAATGTGCTTCCTTTACCCACCCCACCTCCCGTGGATCACAACCTCACATACTTTTCGTATGTTGAGAGGACTTTTCTACCCTTTAAGACTTATCCTCTGGCCTCTCCTTTATTAATATCCTCCGGGAACGAGGACAAGGTCTTTGATCCCGGTATTACATTCGAGGCTTCCCCATTGATCATTTAATTCGGGGACGAGTCAGGCTCGTGACTCGGTTAACAAAAACAAGCGCTTCTCGGGAGGCAACCCGATTATCTATCTATCTTTATCTGTTTTTATAACAAGTGTAGTGGGAGACCCTTGTATGTGTTTGTTGTTTTCTTTCTTATCATGTGCAGGGATTCGAGCTTTCAAAGATACATTCTTGATGACTTTTGACGACCCATGATCCCATGTACCCGTCTTCCCGGTTCTATCCTAAACTCTTTTGATTCTCTATTTTATATTTTTCAATATTGAAATAGGAATCACTTTAGTTATCTCTTCCTTAGCAAGATTTAAACAACGTGCACAATGTCCTAAGTGTAGGGGAGTTTACTCCCACATGCTTAAACATTGAGGACAATGTTTATATTAAGTGTAGGGGGACTTCTATCGAAGTTAAGTGGATTTTTCCTTGTATTTGTCCTCATTTTAACCGATAAATTGATTTTTTCGACATTTTTCAAAATTTTTAATCTATTTTGGCCTAGTAGTTTAGTAGTATTTTCCTTTGTTATCGTTATTTACCTTCTTTGCTAGAATAAATTTTAATAAAGTGGTTTTAATTTTTTAAAAGTTGTGAATCTTTTGACTCAACCTGAGTTTACTTATCTAAGTTCACTCTAGCTAGTATCCTTAACGTGTTTAAGTCAAGTTTTGCTAGGCTTTTATATAGGGAACTTTAAAACGCGAAAGTCTTAACTCTCACGGGTTAAGAACAAGAACTTTTCGCAAGTTCCTATAATTGATCCTAGAGAGTCGTTTATCAAGGGAACTTTAAAATGCGAATTCTAAACTTGAAAAAGTCTAAGAGTTTGCAAGATCCTATAAATGACTCGAAAACCCAAAACTTTGATTTAATTAGCTAAGCATCCACGAGTCTCATTCCTTGAGATTATAAATTGTGGAGAATGAGAGATGATAGAGTCAATTATAAGTTTGATATTCTTTCATGAATTTATGTGAGTTGATTATAAGCTTTTTCTCTCATCGCTTGCTAATAAATTTATTTGCAATAAATAAGGTTGTACGATTTAAAAGTTACTTAGCATCTAGCACAAGATCGTTTAAAAGTTGCTCGGTATTAATTAGAGTTCATAGCCAAGGCATAACTTATTGAAGCGGGATGCGAAGATTGGCGAGTCCGAAAAGTTCCTAACAAGACATGAGGGCTACACTTTGTAGCTAATTATCCAAAAGTGATGTGAAGAATCATTTATCAAAAATCAATATGAAGGATCGAGACACACGACGAAAAGCAAATACTCCCCAAAAGATCATGGAGAAGTCTATCCAAAAAGGCCTAACAAGGTATGAGGATAAATAGATCCAAGTCCTAAAAGGAGGCGGATCGTTGTATATCAAAATCCTAAATAAAGATTAGAGAAAAATGAAGAAGTCGTGGTCCAAATATGAAGAATCTCTCAAAAACTTCAAGTGAAGAAATTCCTATTATGAAGAGAAGACCATTATTTCATGAACGTCTCTCAAGATTCGAAGTATGAAGTCACTGCCAAATATCGGTCCGAGAAAGGTCTCAAATCGTGAAGCAAGTTATGCCAAGATATGAACTTTATGAGGTCCCGAGAAGCAGTTTTAAAAGATTTTGTCCTTTAGCTAACTATTGATTAAATCGTCCTACTTTATTTTCATCCTAAATAACTATCGAAATAAGTCAACAATGCATCCTCGTGATCATTCAAGACAATAAAAAAATATAAGAGATACACCTAGGAATAAGGGTGTCTAAGTGAATAATTGGGCCACATGAATTTGTGTTAGTTTGCTAACTTATAATAACAATGATCTCGTTTTTAAGCTTGGTTTAGGGAACGTGAAACTTGAGGATGATAAGCATTCATGACGGCCAAAACCCTAATGTAAGTCTTTGATTTCTTTACGTGTTTTGTATATATTTCTATCTTTTTAATAAAGGCCAAGGTGGGTTAATTATGATGAAAAATGTAAAACGTGCTTTGTAATTAATGCATTTGCATGAGGGCATTGCAATGGTCAAGTGTAGGGGATTTGATAGGTGTGAAAACACCCATCCTTTTACAACTTAATTATAATAATAACTAAGCCAAAACGTGTATTTTATGTCGTAAATGTTGTAATTATGCGTGGTTTGTGTTTTTATTGTGTTTTAGGACCAAAAGATGAAAAAGGAAGAAAACACGGGCTTTCACGGGCTTTTATTGAAGAAAACGAGAAAATACGAAGTCAAAAGATCAAGAGTGCAAAAAGAACGGAAGTCAAAGGCCTATTCTGAAGATTTATCGAAGTAAAAGTCTAAAGACGGAAGTTTAATGAAGTCGAAGAACCAAGTCTAATTAAAGAAGAAAATTATAAGACGAGTTCAAATTATATCGACAAATCCCGAGACGACGTCGAGAAAGACAAAGAATTTAAATCGAGTCGAGACAAGAAGAAAGAAGGAAGAAAGCACCAACATTTTACTCCTCCTATAAATACCCTCCTAATGTGTCATTAGGAGGTGGTTAGTTAGTTTAGATTAGGAGTAGTGTAGATTTACTTTCTCTCTCTAGTTTTCATTTTCTCTCTTTAGCTTTTATTTCATGTTTTAATCTTTTTTATTAATCTTGTATTAGATCTTAATCTTTATCTTAATCAACCTTTTCAATTAATCATTCTCATTCTTCCTTTCTTTATTATTAATCTTGTGTTGATTTAGATGATCATGTAATTGCTTAATCTTGATGTTTATTGATTTATTGATGCTTTTGATTGATTGTGCTTATTGGTTTTTATGTGTTTGATTTTTATAGCTTATTGTGTTTGATGCTTATTGTTTGATTTTGCTTATTTTTAATTAAGTGTTTTAATTAGTTTAGTTTATTAAAAGTTGATTTTTAATTTTTAGTTTTATTAGTGTTTTTCAAGTTTTTAATTTGTGGTTTAATTAGTTTTTCATAAAAGTGTTTTAGATTAAGTTTTAGTTAATTGCTTATTTGATTTGTGCTTATTTTTAGCTTATTTCGTGAATTTTTATTGTTGTTGTATCTGTCTATCATATCTTCGCAAAAGGGTTTTAACATTCCGAAGATTTCCTTTTTTCTGAATTTAGTTTTCTCCGAATTACTTGTTTTTCTGAAATTAGTCATTTCTCTGAAAATACCATTATTCCGAAATTCATTTTTTTGGGAAAAACACATTTTTTGGGAAAAACTCACCTTTTGGGAAAAACTCATTTTTTGGGAAAAACTCACTTTTTGGGAAAAACTCATTTTTTGGGAAAAACTCACTTTTTGGGAAAAACTCACTTTTTGGGAAAAACTCATTTTTTGGGAAAAACTCATTTTTTGGAAAAACTAATTTTTTGGGAAAAACTCATTTTTTGGGAAAAACTCAGTTTTTCCGATAAAACAAGTATTCCGAAAAAAGAAGTATTCCAAAGAATCTGGATCTCCGAAAACTATTATTGCGAAGAAATGGAAAGTTCTGAAATGTACTGTAGCTATTGCGCGAAGAAATGTTGACATGCCTGCCTGCTTGGTTACTTAGTTTCCCGCCAATTGAGCAGCTAGCCTGCTTCCAGCTGCTTGCCTGCTAACTTGTTTATTATTTAGCATTGTTCAGTAAATGTTTAGTTTAATCTGAAAGTTGTTCCGATTTTAATTTTGAAAGTTACATATTTTTAGTTGAATTTTTCGTCTAATTTTAAAATTAATATTTTTTCGTAAAGTTCAAGTTTTATCTTTTATTTAGTACCCGCTTTAGGTTTTGCCTCGTTTAATTTTTAAGTACCCACTTAGTTTTATTCTCTCCTTTTTCATTAAGTAAACTTTATTTTCGAGTCGATAGTTAATTTCTTCTTTTAGATTTATTTTTATTAATTGTTTCGTAATAAATTCACGTTTTATTATTTATATTGTTTCGTTATTTTTAGTTAATTGTTTTTAGCTTATTTTTGTTACTATTCGCATTTAACTTTTACTTAGAAATAGATAACCATATTTTCTTTTTGTTAACCAAAAACGACTGAGTCGCACTTTCAACCGGAAATCAATTCGAATTGAATCGAGACGAACAAATTTTTATACTTGGCAAAAACCCAGTTATCAGTTACAAACAAAACACATTACGATTGTGACCAACCCACCCCAGTCCAAACTTCTTGGACTCTTGATAATCCTGGTAGAAGGTTCAAGTCATGCCCAATTCGTGATAAAGCAAAAAAATGTGGCGTGTATGGGTTTCTAGACCTAGAACTACCATCTTAGTACATTTATAAAACCTTATAATTTTTCCTCAATATTTTCGTATGTTGAGATTTATATTTTATTATATATACGAGTTTATGAAAATTCAAAACGTGGTCGTAAGTTCACGTGAGGATCATATGAAAGCAAAGTATCTCCAGTTGTTGCGAGTAATGGTAGTGAAACCAATAGTTAAATCTCGGGACGAGATTTATAAAAGGAGGGGATATTGTGACAACCGTGGTTTTTCGAAGGTTATTTATAACCTCTAAGATATCGTTATGTGTGTTATATTATATGTTTTCGGTGCTATGTGTGTTTGATGTGATAATCTTGTGATATTAAAGTACATGATTGCGGATCATAGTACTAGTGGTGATGAAATGTGATCAAATGAGATCACATTGACGTATCGTTATAATGCTTTTATCGTCTACGTAACTTGCGTGTACGTATTACGTATAATATATTTGTTATATATAGATATTATGTATTTACTAAGTTTTTAATAAACTTACTATTTATAGAAAGTTTACGAAATGAATGGTTAATGAGAATGTTATTAGAAAGTCGAAGGTTTTAGGTTTAACGTTTGAGGTTTACACTAAAAGGTCTAAAACGAGTACTAAACACGAGGTAAATATTTAGAAGGTCAAATTTGTAAAGTGTTGGTGTTTGGGGTGTAGTCAGTCGGGGGTAGCAAAGGAAGGGGAAGACAAAACCCAATTGTACTCAAATTGTAAAAAGGTAATTATCTTTAAACTCTTATAAATAAAATTGATATCACAAACAAAAAAACTTTTCTCCTTTCCCTCTCTTCCTGCGATCGGACGACCAAAACACTAAGGAAAACCCCAAAAACTATTTAGGTTTTAAGGTATGATCTAGATCTATGTTCTTGTTTAATTAATTATGTATGAACCTTAATGATGATTAATCTAATTAGGGTTTTGAATAATGTTTATAATCTGTTATTAATATTATAGTTTCATAAAAACTTGAATTAATATTAATGAAGGTTATTAATGGTGATTAATTAGGTTTAATCAATGTTAAAGTCGGAGTTAGGCTTTAGTCAGATTTTTAAGTCAACTTGTTTTGATCATAACTTGATCATATAGCTTTTTGAGTGATTCAAAAGCCTAAAATTATCTACAGAGAGTTTATTTTTCAATGCCGGTATCTAGAGCTTTTATCTCATTCGTTTGGTGAGTCAAAATGATTTTACAATATTCGGTGTCAAAATATTGTTTTGAAATCGCAAGTGTTTAAGGTAACTTTGGGTCTGTTTTAGGTACTTAAATATTGAATTGGCTATTGGGATTAACACCATAGGTTACTTATATGTTGTATGAGTCTCGTACCAAATTTCAAGGAAAAAAGAATAGTTTAAGGTCGCTTGCTATCATGAAACTTTTAGAGTATACATGCAAGTGAGAAACTGAACACTTACATGTTCATGAATTTTGAAAGGGTATTTGTATAAGGTTTTAGCCTTAATAAAAATTATGGTAAGTTGTCAATACATATAGGAAACTTTTGGAATTTTTTCATAAAAGAATGAGTTGTTTAAGTATTTTATTTATTAGCGTTTTGTGTCATAAAAATCAGGACAGATTTGGGTAAAATGTGAACAGGTTAAGGATTATGTATAACGAATATGTGGAACACATAGACAGTCGAAAATGAAGTATTAAAATGATAGATACTTATATATCCATCATAGAGCTTGTTACATCGAGGTTGGGTTAGTATCCTCAACCGATGTTAACATATGTTCATATAATTATGTATTATAGATCATTTGCGTGTTGTGTGAAGATTTGGAATTGCCTTGCATGAGGTGAGTTTTACTAAGCCCATTTATTTTAGATATTTTGAGCTGAAAATGATATATTTTTGTTTTATAAAATGTCGCTATGCTTGTTTTAATGAGATGACATATGTGTGATTATGTATGAGTATGAGTATGATATGTGATACACTGTTTAAGGGCAATTGTATAGTAAGACGCGGCCATGTGTGAGAGTGGTAGTATAGATACGAACAGAAACATCACATGGCGATGTGAGGGTTTGTCCAGAGTGTGATTCAGTGAGTGAAGTTTTACACCCTTCGCCAAGATGGTAGCTCTTACGAATTTCCTATTTGTCATAGTTAGAGATAATTATGATGTTGAGTATATGATGAGATGAGATAACTAATACAAGGTTTTTAACCAAGTATGAAAATTTGTTCGTCTCGATTCAATTCGAATTGATTACCAGTTGAAAGTGTGACTCAGTCGTCTTTGGTGGATAAAAGAAAAGGTGTCGTTGTCTAAAACTAATTAAAGATAAAAAATAAAGCTTTAAAAGGAAATGACAAAATATAAAAGGAATAAACTAAAAATTAAAACGATTGACAAATAATAAAGAAACGTTATTAAAAACAAATATGAAAACGAAAAAATTAATACAAATAAAACTAAAAGAAGAAATTAACTTTCGACTTGAAAATAAAATTTACTAAATGAAAAAGGAGAAAATAAAATTAAGTGGCTACTTTAAAACTAAACGAGACAAAAACTAAAGCGGGTACTAAATAAAAGTCAAAACTTAAACTTTTCGAAAAAAATACTAATACTAAAATTCGACGAAAAATATAACTAAAAATACGTAGCTTTCAAAATAAAAATCAGAAAAACTTTCAGATTAAACTAAACGATTACGGAACAATATTAATTACTAAACAAGCTAGCAGGCAAGCTGCTCAAGCAGCCAAGCAACTAGCTCAAAATGGCGCCAAGAAAAAATGAAGCATGCAGGCATGCATGTCTATCCATCGGAATATCATGCGAAATGTATCGAAAACCTATCACAATATGAAGTATCACAATATTAAAACCTATCACAATATGAAGTATCACAATATGGAAAACCTATCACAATATGGAAAACCTATCACAATATGAAGTATCACAATATGAAGTATCACAATATGAAAACCTATCACAATATGAAGTATCACAATATGGAAAACCTATCACAATATGGCTGTTGAAAATTGGGCAGCGTTTCGTCGCAATATGCATTATACCCGATCGCAATGTACGATGCCAGGGGCTATCGCAATCCACGATCGAAATAAGTGATCGGAATGATCTGTCACAATAAGCTGTCACAATGTAGAAACCCTAATGATATTCTGATGGAAAGATCACAATATTCGGATGGAGTAAAAATAAGCATAAACCCGAATAAGCACTTTTCAAAAACTTAACCAAAACAATAATAAGAAGAACAAATTAAGCTAGGAATTTAAAAACTTTCAAGATGCCAAATAAGCAAAATTTATAAATTGAACTAAAAGAAAAAGATTAAACATTTAAAAATACCTAAATGAAAATAAGCTAGACACCAATTAAGCAAAAAACACAATAAGCTAAGACCATGAATCACACGAAAATGATAATAACAAAAAGATAAGAACTTTAATCAAATCAAGTATAAAGATGAAAGCTTTAAGATTAATCAAACAAGACATTAGATTTTTAAAACAAGAAGAGAAGAATGAGAATGATTATGAAAAACTTGAAATTAAAGATGAAGATTAAAGATTCAAATACAAGATTAAAGTGAAAAGCTTAAAACTTTAAAGAAAAAAACTAGAGAGAGAAAGTAAAAACACCTACTCCTACTTCTACTCTAATCTACTCCTAATTTTCTAACACCTCCTAATGACATATTAGGAGGGTTTATATAGGAGGAGAGGAGGAGTGTTGATACTTTCTTCTTTCTTTCTTCTTGTCTCGACTCGATTTAAATTCTTTGTCTTTCTCGACGTCGTCTCGAGATTTGTCAATATAAATTGAACTCGTCTTATAATTTTCTTCTTTAATTAGACTTGGTTCTTCGACTTCATTAAACTTCCGTCTATAGACTTTTTCTTCGATAAATCTTCAGAATATGCCTAGGACTTCCGTTCTTTTTGCACTCTTGATCTTTTGACTTCGTCTTTTCTCGTTTTCTTAGATAAAAGCCCGTGAAAGCCTGCGTTTTCTTCCCTTTTCACATTTTAGTCCTAAATCACCACAAAAACACAAACCACGCATAATTCCGACATTTAAGACATAAAATACACGTTTTGGCTTGGTTATTATTATAATTAAGTGGTAAAAGGATGAGTGTTTTCACACCTAACAAATCCTCTACACTTGATCATTGCAATGCCCTCATGCAATGCATTAATTACAAAGCAAGTTTTACATTTTCCATCATAATCAATCTACATTGGCCTTTATTAAGCACAAGACATAAAATATTCAAAGGAAGAAAACAAGTAAAAAGATCAAAGAATTACCTAAGGGTTTTGGAATGTCATGAATGATTATCACCCTTAAGTTTCACGTTCCTCATACCAAGCTTAAAAACGAGATCATTGTTATTATAAGTTAGCAAACTATCACAAATTCATGTGGCCTAATTTTTCACTTAGACTCCCTTATTCCTAGGTGTATCTCTTATATTTTATTGTTGTCTTGAATGATCACGAGGATGCATTGTTGACTTATTTTGATAGTTATTTAGGCTGAAAATAAAGTAGGACGATTTAATCAACAGTTAGCTAAAGGACAAAATCTTTTAAAACTGCTTCTCTGGACCTCATAAAGTTCATATCTTGGCATAACTTGCTTCACGATTTCAGACCTTTCTCAGACCAATATTTAGCATTGACTTCATACTTTAAATCTTGAGAGACCTTCATGAAATAATGGTCTTCTCTTCATAATAGGAATTTCTTCACTTGAACTTTTTGAGAGATTCTTCATATTTGGACCACGACTTCTTCATTTTTTTCCAACCTTTATTTGGGATTTTGATATACAACGATCCGCCTCCTTTTAGGACTTGGATCTATTTATCCTCATACCTTGCCAGGGTCTTTTCGGATAGACTTCTCCATGATCTTTTGGGGAGTATTTGCTTTTCGTCGTGTGTCTCGATCCTTCATATTGATTTCTGATAAATGATTCTTCACATCACTTTTGGATCTTTAGCAAAAAAATGTAGCCCTCATGCCTTGTTAGGGCCTTTTCAGACTCGCCAATCTTCGCATCCCGCTTCAATAAGTTATGCCTTGGCTATGAACGCTAATTAATTCCGAGCAACTTTTAAACGATCTTGGGCTAGAAGCTAAGTAACTTTTCAAATCGTACAACCTTACTTATTGCAATTAAATTTGTTAACAAGCGATGGGAGAAAAAGCATATAATCAACTCACATAAATTCATGAAAGAATACCAAACTTACAATTGACTCTATCATCTCTCGTTCTTCACAATTTAAAATCTCAAGGAATGAGACTCGTGGATGCTTAGCCAATTAAATCAAGGTTTCGGGTTTTCAAGTCATCTATAGGATCTTGCAACTTCTTAGACTCTTTCAAGTTTAGAATTCGCTTTTTAAAGTTCCCTTGATAAACGACTTTCTAGGATCAATTATAGGAACTTGCGAAAAGTTCTTGTTCTTAATCTTAACCCGTAAGAGTTAAGACTTTCGCGTTTTAAAGTTCCCTATATAAAAGCCTAGCAAAACTTGACTTAAACACGTTAAGGATACTAGCTAGAGTAAACTTAGATAAGTAAACTCGGGTTGAGTCAAAAGATTCAAGACGTTGAAAAATTAAAACCACTTCATTAAAATTTATTCTAGCAACGAAAAATAACAATAACAAAGGAAAAACTACTAGGCCAAAATAGATCAAAATTTTTGAAAAATGTCGAAAAATCAAATTTTCCGGTTAAACTGAGGAAAAATTCATGGAAAAGGCCACTTAACTTCGATAGAAGTCCCCCCTACACTTGATATAAACATTTTACTCAATGTTTAAGCATGTGGGAGTAAACTTTCTAATAACTAGGTTTTCACTTTGTTATAAAAGAGTTATCGTCCGATCTTTTCGAATTGATTACTAGTTAAAAGTGCGACTCAGTCGTTCTTGGTGGAAAAATAAATGGTTTGGTTATCTATTTTAAACTAAAAGTAAATATGAAAATGTCGTTGAGTAAAAAAAAGCTTTAAAAATTACACTAAAAATTACTAGAAAAACACTTGGTAAAAACAGAGATTTCGGGAAGCGTGCAATTTTTGGAAATTAAAACGTAATGAATTTAAAACTTGAAAACTTGGTAAAAAATAAACTAAGATAAATTTCGTTTAAAAATAAAACTAAGTAAAAATGCGGGAAAAATTAAATTTGAAATTTAAATAAAATATAAAAACGAAAAATGACATAGGATCGCAGTCAATGCAATCGTGGTCCTTGATCGTATCATGGATCGCAATCAATGCGATCGTACTGGTGATCGTACTCCACCACGATCGTGACTTTAGATCGTACTCCCAGTGATCGCAGCCTACGATCGTATCGGTCGATCGTAGCCTAGTGATCATAGTATAGGTGATCGCACTCAATGCGATCGTAACCAGTGATCGCACCTAAACAATCGCAGCCACATATCGCACTCAATGATCGTACCCACGATCGCAACAAGTGATCGTGGTGTGGATTATGGAGTGTGATCGTAGTGAACGATCGTACTTGGTGATCGAAGTAATGGATCGCAAGTAGAAACCCTAAGGCTTATTCGATCACACTTACTTGATCGTAACTAGTAAAACCCTTTAAGCATGATACGATGGAAATCAAAGAGCAAATAAGCCGAAAATGAATAAGCACGAATAAGCAAGACGAATAAGCACTTATCAAAATCTTAACCAAATGAAAACAAGCATAAATTAAAGACTTTTTTTCTAAAACATGAAATAAGCAAACTTTATGAATCAAACTTTAAAAAGACTAAACTTTTAAGAAAACTTAAAAAAAGTAAATAAGCTAAATACTAAACAAGCCAAAAAGCATAACAAGCCTTAAGCTTAATCGTATAAAAACTTATATAGGATTAAAAAGATAAACTTTTTAATCACATAAACATCAAATTTAAGCAAAATCAAAGATTATAACGGATCAAAAACAACTCAAAAATAAAGAAAGGTAGAAGAAGATTAAGATTAAAAGATTAAACTTGAACTTTTGATTAATGAATTCCAAATACAAAGATGAAATAAAGCTTAAATTTGAAAGAAAAGATGAAGTTTTAGTGAGAGAAAGTTAAACACTTTCTCTCTCTAAAATGAAAACTACAAAAAAGAAATAAACTAGCTAACAACCTCCTAATGTGTCATTAGGAGGGTATTTATAGGACATGGGGAGGTGCATGTGCTTCCTTCCTTCTTTCTTTCTTTCTCCTCGACTCGATTTTAATTCTTTGTCTTTCTCGACATCGTCTCGGGATTTGTCGATGTAAATTGAACTCGTCTTCTAATTTTCTTTTATAATTATACTTGAGTTCTTCGACTTCATTAAACTTCCGTCTTTAGACTTTTTTCTCGATAAATCTTTAGAATAGGTCTTGGACTTCCGTTCTTTTTGCACTCTTGATCTTTTGACTTCGTCTTTTCTCGTTTTCTTCGATAAAAGCCCGTGATAGCCCATGTTTTCTTCCTTTTTCATCTTTTGGTCCTAAAACACAATAAAAACACAAACCACGCATAATTCCGACTTTTACGACATAAAATATACGTTTTGGTCTTGTTATTATTAGAAATAAGTGGTAAAAGGATAAGTGTTTTCACACTTATTACTCCCCTACACTTAGGACATTGTGCACTTTGTTTAAATCTTGCTAAGGAAAGCACAACTAAAGTGATTCCTATTTCAATCATAATTGATAAAATAATGAATCAAAAGAGTTTAGGATAGAACCGGGAAGACGAGTACACAGAATCACGGGTCGTCAAAAGTCATCAAGAATGTATCTTTAAAAGCTCGAATCCTTGCACATGAAAGAAAGAAAAGAACAAACACATACTAGGGTCTCCCCCTACACTTATTATAAAAACAAAAGAAAAAGGATAGATACTCGGGTTGCCTCCCGAGAAGCGCTTGTTTTTATTAACCGAGTCACGAGCCTGACTCGTCCCCGAATTAAATGGTCCATGGGGAAGCCTCAAATGTAATACCGGGATCAAAGACCTTGTCCTCGTTCCCGGAGGAAAATAATAAAGGAGAGGCACGAGGATAAGTCTTGAAGGGTAGAAAAGTCCTTTCAACATACGAAAAGTATGTGAAATCATGATCCACGGGAGGTGGGGTGGGTAAAGGAATCAAAATGTCAGCCCCAAAAGACATGATTATCACTGAGCGGCAAAGCCGTAAAGGTGTCAATCATGGAATTGTCAGTGTCACCTCCCGGGTCAAAGCACTCATCCTCGGTAATGGTTTCTAAAGGTTGGGATAAAAGGTGCTCGGGAGGGGGACTTGGGACAATATCTTCATACAGAAAATTATCAAAAAGAATACCCCCCTTCGTGTCATCATCATCAATACCCGGATGTATTGAGAGAATGTCGATTTCCTCCATAGTTGTATCATTATTCTCAACTGAAGTAATAGACGAAGGTAAAGACTCAGAAATAGGAGCAGAATTCAACGCTTCAATTTTAGCAATAAGAAGATGAACTTTCAGTAATTTGTCGCGAAGAATAACGTCTTCCACCTCATCTACAAGACCAAGTTCAGTGGTGAACTTCTCGTATGTCGGAGAGAATAAATCAACATCGCCTTCATCGCCCGGAGGAGAAGGAGAAATTTCAAAAGTGAAATTATCATAGCATGGAGAAAAATCATCATTAAGATCGACCTGGTCCGTTGGCTCCACAAAATTCGGTGCATCACAAACCTCATCAAAGAAATCATCAAGACCAAAATCACTAATCTCACTCGATGTATCACTATCCTTAGATGCATTAGGGATATCAAGAGTAGGAGTAGTAATCTCAAAAGATGGGTTGAGATCATAGATATCATCCTCGTCATCATCATAATAGTAGTATGGACGTACAAGAGGAGGAGTATAATCACTAAGATTAGATACTTGCTCTTGTTGTTGTCGCTTTTGCTCCTCCCATGCTTCTTTTAGTTGAACCACGACTTCTTGAAGTTGCAAAATAAGGGCGTGTGTTTCGTCATTCAGATTCAAAGAAGGTTGATGATCGAGGGTGTATTGTGGGGGCTCAAAATTGTGAAAACCGGAATTATAGCACGGATGTGGCCCATCATAAATCATCGGTTGAAAAGAATTATAACACGGATTTGGCTCATAATAATTCATCGGCTGACAAGAAAATGTATCGTGAGGGCCCCCACAATTGTTGCAACACGGGTATTGAGAGAAACCTGGTGCATTTTGTGAATATGGATCGTCATATATTGGAGAGGGTGAAATAGTGTCATTAGAATGGAAGAATGAATTGATCGAATTGCACGATAGACAACGACCAAATTCGTAATTAGGGATACCCATTTCACACCGTTCGCATGAACACCATTGACAGGATTGCCTACCAGAAGATGGTCTTCCACACCCTACACAGTCAACAAACGAATCCATTAAACACAATAGATAAGCAAGAAGAATATTTTTGGTGCAAAACTTTCGAAAAAAAAAATGCTTTTTATGATTTTTAATTGTTTTTGGGATTTTTGATTTTTGTTTTTTTTTTTGGATTTTCGAAAATTTTTGGCAAGAAAAATAACGTTCAAAAGTGAACGGATCCCAAAATCCAACGCGTCTCTCACAAAAAACCGTTAATCTTTACGAAAAGAGCCGGCAGCGGCGCCATTTAATACAAGGTTTTTAACCAAGTATGAAAATTTGTTCGTCTCGATTCAATTCGAATTTATTACCAGTTGAAAGTGTGACTCAGTCGTCTTTGGTGGATAAAAGAAAATGTGTCGTTGTCTAAAACTAATTAAAGATAAAAAAATAAAGCTTTAAAAGGAAATGACAAAATATAAAAGGAATAAACTAAAAATTAAAACGATTGACAAATAATAAAGAAATGATATTAAAAACAAATATGAAAACAAAACAATTAATAAAAATAAAACTAAAAGAAGAAATTAACTTTCGACTTGAAAATAAAATTTACTAAATGAAAAGGAGAAAATAAAACTAAGTGGCTACTTTAAAACTCAACGAGACAAAAACTAAAGCGGGTACTAAATAAAAGTCAAAACTTAAACTTTTCGAAAAAACACTAATACTAAAATTCGACGAAAAATATAACTAAAAATACGTGACTTTCAAAATAGAAATTGGAAAATCTTTCAGATTAAACTAAACGATTACGGAACAATATTAATTACTAAACAAGCTAGCAAGCAAGCTGCTCAAGCAGCCAAACAACTAGCTCAAAATGGCGCCAAGAAAAAATGAAGCATGCAGGCATGCATGTCTATCCATCGGAATATCATGCGAAATGTATCGAAAACCTATCACAATATGAAGTATCACAATATGAAAACCTATCATAATATGAAGTATCACAATATTGAAAACCTATGACAATATGTAAAACCTATCACAATATGAAAACCTATCACAATATGAAGTATCACAATATGGAAAACCTATCACAATATGGAAAACCTATCACAATATGAAGTATCACAATATGAAGTATCACAATATGAAAACCTATCACAATATGAAGTATCACAATATGGAAAACCTATCACAATATGGAAAACCTATCACAATATGGCTGTTGAAATTGGGCAGCGTTTCGTCGCAATATGCCTTATACCCATATCGCAATGTACGATGCCAGGGGCTATCGCAATCCACGATCGGAATAAGTGATCGAAATGAGCTGTCACAATAAGCTGTCACAATGTAGAAACCCTAATGATATTGTGATGGAAAGATCACAATATTCGGATGGAGTAAAAATAAGCATAAACCTAAATAAGCACTTTTCAAAAACTTAACCAAAGCAATAATAAGAAGAACAAATTAAGCTACGAATTTAAAAACTTTCAAGATGACAAATAAGCAAAATTTATAAATTGAACTAAAAGAAAAAGATTAAACTTTAAAAAGATAAAACTTTTAAAAATACTTAAATGAAAATAAGGTAGACACCAATTAAGCAAAAAGCACAATAAGCTAAGACCATGAATCACACGAAAATGATAATAACAAAAAGATAAGAACTTTAATCAAACCAAGCATAAAGATGAAAACTTTAAGATTAATCAAACAAGACAATAGATTTTTAAAACAAGAAGAGAAGAATGAGCATGATTATGAAAAACTTGAAATTAAAGATGAAGATTAAAGATTCAAATACAAGATTAAAGTGAAAAGCTTAAAACTTTAAAGAAAAAAAACTAGAGAGAGAAAGTAAAAACACCTACTCCTACTTCTACTCTAATCTACTCCTAATTTTCTAACACCTCCTAATGACATATTAGGAGGGTTTATATAGGAGGAGAGGAGGAGTGTTGATGCTTTCTTCTTTCTTTCTTCTTGTCTCGACTCGATTTAAATTCTTTGTCTTTCTCGACGTCGTCTCGGGATTTTTCGATATAAATTAAACTCGTCTTATAATTTTCTTCTTTAATTAGACTTGTTTCTTCGACTTCATTAAACTTCTGTCTTTAGACTTTTTCTTCGATAAATCTTCAGAATATGCCTAGGACTTCCGTTCTTTTTGCACTCTTGATCTTTTGACTTCGTCTTTTCTCGTTTTCTTCGATAAAAGCCCGTGAAAGCCCGCGTTTTCTTTCCTTTTCACATTTTAGTCCTAAATCACAACAACAACACAAACCACGCATAATTCCGATATTTACGACATAAAATACACGTTTTGGCTTGGTTATTATTATAATTAAGTGGTAAAAGGATGGGTGTTTTCACACCTATCAATAACCATGCATTGGTTAGATGATATAGTTGTGTTATTAGACATGCTTTGGTTATGAGATATTATGTATGTTTGTGTATGTTATATGTTCATATGGTTGTATGCATGCGGTAAATGAATGTGTTTTTAAACTAGTAACTCTGACCAACCTTTGTGTTGAAATTTTAGTATCATTTTCAGGTTTTTCCATGTTGATTGATGATACTGCAATTATACATAGTCTCATCGTCTAAATCAGGCTTAAAATGTACAAAAAATCATAAAATACCATAAAATATGCTTGTGTTTGTTCATTGTGTATTTTAGGTACGGATATCGTGAATTCAACAAAAGAGAACAAGATTAAAGCAAAAACGAACACGGGAAATGAAGCCCCAGAAAGAACCGGACCCAAATCATGAATTTTCGAAGAAGTCCTTGAAGTTTTGATGATTGACAAGAATGGTCCCTCAACTTTGGAAGACTTGTCACTTTTAACCCTTGAAAAACTAAAAAAATTGCATGTGGGTCCTTAAAGTTTCAAGACATGTCATTAAAAGCCCTTGGAGAATACCAAAATTGCACATTAGGTCCTTGTTTAAAGCTATGGAAAAGATTGTGCCAAAAATAACAACATGGCCAAAGTTATATCATAGGAAAATGGAGAAAAGCTGTTTAAAACCTCATGTGCCAAAAATATGGAACTTGAAGGGTCTAAAATGCTAAAACCCCAAACATATTACCCATTATACCCGGTTTTGACCCATTATCAGCCCACCACAACACCTGAGCCCTCTTATTCTACCATACCCAGCCCAAAACCTTACCAACCCATAATTAATAACAATATTATACCCAAAACCTAACCCACAATTATACCCACTCAGCCTAATAACAATATTAAAATAAATTTAAACATGTTTTATTATTATTGTTTCTCCCGGTCTTCACTTACTCTTCCCATCACAACACCCCTAATCCCACTCAAAAACCCTGATCCAATCACTAAACGAATCAAAGGGGAAATTGCTTGTACTTTCCAGAACCCCAATTAACACTATCATACTCCTTTCCCCACACCCCAAAAACTTTCACATGCTCCCTAGACCCCACCCCAATGGTCCCCTGCTCAAGTTTGAACAAGGATCCAAGATTGTACAACAAGATCAATGAACCAGGTTATTTTCTTCCTCCCAAAGACAACTTGGATGGCCAAGATGCACTCAAGAACAACTGGCAACAGCTCAATCTTCACATGGCATAGACTGAGTTCTTTGACTAGAAATCACCAAGGGCATTCTTGGAAATTAGATGGACAGGGTTTTACATTTCCATGTTTTCTAGATTAATCTATAGGGTAGTATATATATGGGTCTCATGTACCCATGTAACTTGTTCCAGCTTATGTTTGTAAAAAAAAATTATTAATAAAAAAATATTTAGAGTTTTATTAAAAAAGTCTTACATTCTTGAGCTGAGTTCAATTATTGCTTTTATGTAGTGTAATCTTTACTTATTATGCAATTAGTATAATCCATTATCAAAGAAGTTTTTTGTTCAAAGGATTTTTGGCAAAACTTGTTTTGAGACCCGAATTTTTGACTTGAGGTCTAGGATTAGTTGACACCTAATTCTAGGTTAAAAGTGCAAATATTTGTTAACTTTTCTGAGTTTTTAATTTGGTTTCACATATTTTGGTATTTATGAATTTTGAAAAAAAAATCTCATTGTTCATTTTTTTACTAATTGTCCCAATAAGTCACTCAAAAGCCCTTGACAAAGGCTTTTTGAGTAGCTTTTAGGGATTGTAATCTCTCTTAGGTTGTTGTTTCTTGTTGTGTGCAGGGACCAAAAGCAAGCCCATATCCCTCTTTTTCTTATTTTTGAAGACATAGCTTGTTAGGGCTGTTTTAGCCCTCAAGCAACTTTCTCTCTACATATTAAGCTGATAGCTTCTTCATATAAGCCCATAAAAGCAGTCGGGGATAAATAGCTGGTCGCATCAGGTATCATACCTTAAACTCCCTCTTTATTGCTCATTTATTTTATTTTTGTGCTTATAGAAGTTTTTGTTAATTAATGTGTTCTTGGTGTTAATTTAGGTCTAATTTGTGTTCTTAGTAAGTTATATGCATGTTAGACTAGTTGGTTTTGATTTCAAGATACGTGGTTAAAATTTTGTTTGTTAAATTTTTGGTTTTGAAAACTTAAGGGGTGTTTGGATTGTATGGTAATAATATGTAAGTGACAACATATTAAGCTTTACGTTGCCTAAGCATATTCCTCATGGTTGTTTAGGTTAAGTTCAAGTATTACTTTGTGGTTTTAAAGTAGATTCAATGATTTGATGCTAAAGGGTTTTAGTTAAAAAATGGCAGAAAATGCATTAGGCCATTTTGATTTTTTATTTCTAGTGTTTTGGTAACAGGAATTTGGTCAACATATAAGAAGTAGGTCAATTTAAGATTGTGTGCACTTAGTTTGAGGATTAGTTAGCCTTTTGTTCAACATTGGTAGGTTTAAATCTCACCAAAAGGTCATACAAATCAGCAACCCTAATTTCTGTCTATTGTGAGTACACCAACAGGCATTTTGCGATAAATGTGGTGAATTTTTGGCGTGAAATCTTGTAGAGTGATAAGTCATAGGTTAGTGCAGCCATGGAATAGCTAGTATTCTAGCCTAGGTAACTTTTGGTGTCCTTTTCTTGTTTTGGAATCCACTGTATCACAAAAAAATACCAGCAAAACTACTCATCTACTTTCTGTTGCACAGTAGGTTTAGAGTGTATTGATTGGTGATTTGTGGTTAGTTTTTCTTGCTCAAGCGTAGATTTAGGTTAGAGTTAGATGTGCATTAGCTGGTCTAGGGTTTTGGGTGGTCTTATTTGTTTTTGATAGTCACTCTTCTGCATAAACCCACCAAACCTCCCTTTTTCTGTTTTTCTTTTCTTAACAGTTAGTGATATTGGTGTCGATTTGGTTTTTGCTTATGTTTTAAGTATTGTTATTGACTCCCCACAACTAAATACTTGTGGGGGTGCCTATTGTATCCAAAACAACCAAGCAATACAGCCAAAACGGCTCAAGACAGCCTCCAAAAATCCATATATCAACTTTCTGTGTGCTGTCCGAGAACGCTGCATTTTTTTGTTTTCTTAGTTCTTTCAGATATCGTCCTACACTAAGAAAGGATATCGGACGACAATGAAAGGACATCTGGCGATATCTCGGACAAAACAAAAACTGTCTGATGTGTTGATTTCTAATTAGCCTATTTTCTGCTTATTTTGCTTAATAAGGTATTTTTTTGTTTTATATTCACTCCCCATAACTCACTGGTTGTGGGGGTGCCCTTTTTTCCAAGGAAACTAACAAAGATTAAAAGTGACAAAAACCATTTTTTTCCAAAAAGTTTTTATATTTTTCACATTATTTTATTATTTTTTACGATTTTTATCAGCTTTTTCCACATTTTTATTTTTCCCAGCTTATTTTGAGTATAACAGAATTTTTTGAAAAGTAATTTTAATTTTCTCATTATTTTATTATTTTTAGCATTATTTTAATATAAAAATTGTTTTTAGTGGTTTAAAAATAGAAAAATAGTTTTAAAAAATAAAAAAAATACTTTTTAGCTTTTAATTAATGTAAGTAAGATATTTGATTGATAAAAGATTATTTGAACTTTTTGTTGATTTTATTTAATTTTAAGGCTTTAATTAGAATTTAAAATTATATATTAAATTGATAATAAGGTTTAAAATCTATTTATTGAATTTTTAGTCTTATTTATATTATTTAGGACTTAATTTTGATTTTTAATTAATTTTTAGTTTAATTTTTTAATTTTGTCACTTTTTTATTTTTACGTTTACGTTTAATTCGCCGTCGTAGTTTAATCGTAGCGTAACTCGTGTTTTACTTTTAACTCTTTCCAACCTCAAAAACCTCATTAATACAAACTTGGTTTTTATATTATTGGCACTTACACACACACCTCCTCCGAGAACGAACTTGCAATATCGGTTTTACGGTTTTCCTAAAGTGAAGAACTTAATACTTGCCACATATACGTCTTTTTCTTAAAAGCGTATTTTTACTGCAATACGCTTTACGTTTAATTCCTAAAAGCGTATTTTTAATTTCGTCACTTTTTTATTTTTACGTTTACGTTTAATTCGTCGTCGTAGTTTAATCGTAGCGTAACTCGTGTTTTACTTTTAACTCTTTCCAACCTCAAAAACCTCACTAATACAAACTTGGTTTTTACATTATTGGCACTTACACACACACCTCCTCCGAGAAAGAACTTGTAATATCGGTTTTACGGTTTTCCTAAAGTGAAGAACTTAATACTTGCCACATATACGTCTTTTTCCTAAAAGCGTATTTTTACTACAATCAATTTTGGCGCCGCTGCCGCGGAGGTGTTTTATTGCCATTATATAATCGTGTTTGTGTGAGTAGTGCGTTTTTGCTTTTCATTTTTGGAAATCGTATATATCGTACGTACTCATTTTTTCATTTTTTACTATAAATAGATATCCAAATAAATCGTGTTAAATTGTTCCTCAATTAACACACAAATTTTTTTCATTTTATCGTTTTCGTTTTATTTTTGTGAATAATATATTGTATCTACGTATCACAATTAATAAACAATAGTTATCCAAATGCGTGAGAAATCGCACCTTAATAGTGGGCATTCCGATCATTATTAAGCGTATCGAATTCAAACAAAAATCAAAGGCAAAATAGATAAATACTCTTAATTAGTTTAATCTCAATTGATACAAACTATAAGGTGGGTATAAGGCGGTTGTATTTCACGACCTAAGGAGAAAAGGCTCTTAAGTGCTTCGTGCCGCCTCGCTTTCCCCGCTCGCTTATGCGTATTGATGAGACTGCAATTATACATAGTCTCATCGTCCAAATCGAGCTTAAAACGCTTAAAATATCATCAAAATACCCCAAAATATGCTTGTGTTTGTTCATTGTGTATTTTAGGTACGGATATCGTGAAATCAACAAAAGATCACAAGAATCAAGCAAAAACGAACACGGGAAACGAAGCCGCACAAAGAACCGGACCCGAATCATGATTTTCCAATCAAGTCCTTGAACTTTGAAGATTTATCAAGATTGGTCCCTCATCTTTTGAAGACTTGGCAATTTATACCCTTGCAAAACTCATTAATTGCATTTGGGTCCTTAAATTATCAAGACAATACAAGATAGGTCCTTGGAATATGATCAAATTACAAGAAAATCCCTTGAAACAAGTTACTTAAAACTTTTGTGGCCAAAATAGAAAAAACAGAAGTTTATTTACAAAGGGAAATGCAAGTGTGGCTGATTAAATATGAAGTGACAAGAACTTGGGAATTGGAGGACCATTTAGGGCAGACAAC
The DNA here is from genome assembly GCA_025667525.1 of Glebionis coronaria. NCBI lineage: Eukaryota > Viridiplantae > Streptophyta > Magnoliopsida > Asterales > Asteraceae > Glebionis > Glebionis coronaria. The sequence continues at coordinate 584,625,386 of CM046874.1, read as the reverse complement.
CAAACATCTACCAGCCTATCACCCCACTCCACGTCACCCACTCACTCTCACCATCCACTAATATACATCCACCTCACCCTTGACTGCCACCTCACCTAATTCAAACCCCACTAACTAAATTTATAAACCTGTTTAACAAAAGTACGTGGGAAACATACCATTTAAACACAAAACATGATTAAAACAACTAATCATCTTCATCCCCCCCCCACATAAACCCTAATCCCAATCCCTTTCAAACCAAAGGGGTTTTAACCCTAAGTTTCCAGAATATTAATTAATGATCCCACAAACAAAACCCATCTCCCAGAAATCTTCCACGTCATCATGAGAGGTCCCCACATGGTTCCCCTACTTCACCATATATGGCAAAATTCGAATCCTGCATACCAATCAACGTTCCTAGTCTATTACTTGTTCCCAAAAGACTATTTGAACGACTATGATCAAGTTAACAGCTGGCCATCACAATCAAGTCAAAAGATACCAAGATTGACTGAAAATTCTAAATCAAGACAAGGGCTTTTTAGGGATTTTCTAGTTAGGGTTTTGCTCATGTATTTAGTAGACTAGAACCTTTTATCATTTAGTATTTAAAGGAGACTTCGACATGTGAAACCTCTTTGTTCCAGCTTTTTGTAAAAAACTTTAAATTTTAATGAGAGTTCAGATTTTAGCTTTTCAAAACTGCTGAGTTCAATTTTAAGTTTCTTGTTCTTTAGTTTAAAAATATTTTATTTCCTGCAATTAGTTAAGTTCATCAAGAAAAACAAGTCTTGGTGGGAGGACACTTAAGCCAAGACTCGTTTTTAGTGGTATTTTATAGGAGCTGCTAGGACTGTTTGATTGACAACCAAACAGCCTTAACAATCTTGTATAAGCTAGTGTTTCAAGAAAAGTTGGTTTCCAAGTTTGGTTTTCAAAGTGTTTCAAAAAGTTAATTTCAAAAGGTTTTTTTTACAAAATCACCTTTTTTGTTTTCACTTACTGTTTCAACAGCTCAGCCAAAAGCTATTGACACTAGCTTTTGACTGAGCTCTTGGAGTTTGGATATTTGCATTTTGTTTGCTTGTTTGTTTTGTGCAAGTACATAAGGAATCCAACAAGACCCCATATATCATTTATTTTCATTTCATTTTGAAGATATTGTACCCTGGTTCAGTTGTTGAACCACAACATGGCTTCTCTACAGAATCATATGCAATCTCATTCTCCCACTTTTTGAAGGCATCAGCCAACCCAAGGTTTGGCTTGAACCTATTTAGTAGGAATTTGATATAGTTTGTGATTTTTGTGGATTATCGTGTGATTTTTGGTTAGCTGCTCAATCTGGTTGTTTTGTTGTTTATTTTGTGTTCTTTGATGATTATTAAATGGTTTGAAGAGTTCTAGGATTATTTGGTTGTGATTTGATTAAACTTTCTTTGAAAAAGTTCATTATCAGATTTGTAGGGGGTGTTTGGATTTGTGGTTTTAACTGAATTGGGTGACACAATATGGTTTAAAATCAGTCTAAACATTCTTAATTAGTTAGTGATAGGTGTTAGTAATAGCTTGCTTTGAGTTTGGTAGGGTTAAAATCTGTTTTGCATGCTCTAAATTGGTAAAAACTGCATATCACACAGTAGTCTAAACCTAGGTTGTTTTAGTGTTTTAATGTGGTAAAATCTTGTAATCTGTTAGTTAATCAGTTAGTTTAGGGTGGTGTATTAGTTGGTTATGATTAGGGATGGCAAAAAAACCTGAACCCGATGGGGAAAACCGAAACCCGAAATAATTAGGGCGGGGCGGGTTATCTTTATCGGGTTATGGGGCGGGTTTGGGGCTTAAACGGGGATTTTTAATCGGGTTTGGGGCAAAAGCGGAGATTAAGGTCCCCGACCCGCCCCGCCCGATTAATATATACACATATACAAATATAAGAATTTTTATATAGTATTTTCTTACTATTGACGTCATGATAAATATTTTTTTTAGCATCTATTCTTTTCAATATTGTAAATTGTTATTATAAAAACTTGTTTAATGTATTGTAAGTTTTTTGTGGTGTAACATATCATTATTACTATATTATATAATAATATAGTATCGTTTAAAACCTTATAAGTCTTGCTTGTAATTCACTATTACTATATTATTAGTAAGTTTCTAATAATTCAAGCTTATTTCTAACGGTCTAAAAATAATAATCAATGTGAAATGATGCGGCTTTAATAGAAAATTTCACCCAAAGAGGGCACCCTATAAGATCCCCGATTAGTATGGGGCGGGTTTAGGGGAGCATAGCGCCCTAACGGGGCGCCCCGATTAAATCCCCGACGGGGATCGGGGCGGGTTTGGGGAGAACTTTACTAATCGGGTTTGGGATGGGGATGGCCGCCCCGCCCCAAACCCGCCCCGTTGCCATCCCTAGTTATGATTTGGCTTGCTTTGTGTGAAGTTAGGTTGGTTTGAATCTCACAAAAGTGCACATTGTATCAGCAATTTGTGCCCAGACCTGCTAGTCGACATTAGTAAGCCTTAATTGCCAATTTTTGTGCTTATTTGGAATTGAACTTGTTGTTTTTCTTGCTTAAATTGACTCCCCACACTTCCATGAGTGTGTGGGTGCCAATTGTCCCAACGGAAACCAAGTAACTAACCAACAAATCGTCTTAGTTCTTTTTCTGTGACCAAGCAGTGGGAAAAAGTTCCCACTGCTAGTGCAAACCTTGCCACTGCCCTGCGAAAGGACAAAACCTTTTGAGGTATCACTTTCAGTTCTTTCTATTTTTGTCATTAGTGCAAAATTTTAATCCTTTTCTGATTTTTTATTTTTCCTAGTTTTGTTTATTTATTTTATTATTTTTAATAAAGTCAAATTTTATTTTTTCTGTTTATTTGGTATTTTTCAGATTTAATTTAGATTTAAATCAGTTTTTATATTTCTATTTTTTCTTTTAGTGCAAAAAGTAACATTTTTAAGATTTTCCTTTCATTAAAATATTTTAAGATTTTTAGTATAAAAAGTTCATTGTTCACTTTATTTTACTATTTTTTAGAATTAATTTAAGGTTTAATTAAGTTTTAATTTAAACTATTTTGTCTTTTAGTGATAAAATTACTTTTTTCAACTTTTTCTATTTTTCTACTGTTTAGTAATATAAAATAGGATTTTTGAAAAAGTAAAATTATTTTTGTCATTATTTTATTTTTTTATCATTATTTTAGTTTAAAAAGTATTTTTAGTAATTTAAAAATAGAAAAAAGTAGTTTAAAAATTTTGAAAAATAATTGTTAACTTTTAATTAATATTTTTTAGGTTTACATTTAAAAAAGTTTTCATTTTCACTCTTTTTTTTATTTTATTTAATTTCGAGTTTTTTTTATAAATTTTGAAATTTAATATAAAATTATTAAAAACATTTTGGAATATTTTATTTTCATTTTTTTTTAGTTTTATTTTTCTTAGCTTAAATTAAATTTTGGTGATTTTTTAGTTGACTTTTTTTTGTCGATTTTTACGATTTCGCGTAATTTACGTCTTAGGGTAATTTTTAGCGTACATCGTCTTTATTGTACTTTCTTTCTAAACCAAAAAACGACACTAATCCAAACTTGATTTTATATTTTTGGCATTATCACATACACACCTCCGCCGAGAACGAACTCGCATTTATCGAGCATTCGCGTTTTCCTAAATGTGAACGTTTAATACTTGCCGATTATACGCGTTTTTCCTAAAACGTGTACGATTTTACTACATCAATTTTGGCGCCGCTACCGAGGAGGTGTTTTGTGTGTCTTATATATATCGTGTTTGTGTGAGTAGTGCGTTTTTGCTTTTCAATCTTTGGAAAGCGTAAATATCGTACATACTAATTTTTGTTATTTTTCTCTACTATATTATAATATCCAAATAAATCGTGTTTAGTTTTCCTAAATTAAACACAAAACAATCATTTTACTATATTGTAGATATCATTTATCATTTTCTTTTTCTTGTGAATATTATTAATATATTGTATACGCATCACAATAAATTTACAATATCTCCAAAAGCGTGAAAACGCAACCTTAATTGGGATTTCATCACTCAATTATTGTTTTCGAATCCAAAGCAAAAGTTTAAAGGAAAAATAGATAAATACTTTCGTGGGGCTTAATTTTAATTAACACGAACTATAAGGTGGGTATAAGGCGGTTGTATTTCACGACCTAAGGGAAAAAGGCTCTTAAGTGCTTAGCGCCGCCTCGTTTCCTCCGCTTGATTGTGCGTGTTTTGAGAAAGAGGGCTAATCGAGGGTTTGCCGCCCAAGTATTATCTACGTATATTATATTTGCTTGTTTTCAAGATTAAACCCTCTTGAACGTTTTGGTGTTCCACCAACGTTCTAAAGTCATCGAAGGCGTTCACCCCACGTGATCGTTTTCATTCCTTGAGGCTCCTTTAATCGAGTAATTGATTCGAGGAGAGATTTGTAGATTTGAGTCTACGTAATACAACCAAAATCCAAAAAAATTAAAAAACAATCAAAACCAAAAAAATTGAAAAAAACTAAAAACCCCAAAAATAATCTTCTTTGCTACCCCCATTCTACGCTTAGTGCATGCGCACTCGATCGAAGGATTATTAAAATTCTAGTGACGCTTCAAATCGACGCAATCGAAATCGAAGGAATAGACGACGTGGACGAGATTTAGAAACTGACGTTCCTAATATCGTTGTTGAAGAGACCGTAGACGAGATGGCCGACAATCGTTCGATGATGGAATTGCTCCAAGCGCCCACCGAGGGTTATGGAGACGGATCGTAATTCCCGCTATCGAAACAAAGAATTTTGAGATTAAGAGCGGAATGCTTTCGTTAATTCAAGATACGAAGTTTCGAGGTCGTGAGGCGGATAATCTTCACGATCACATTCGAAATTTTGATCGTCTTTTGGCCACAAGCAAGTTTAAGAACGTCAACACCGATGTCGTCAAGCTTATGCTTTTTCCGTACTCGCTCGATGGTGCCGCCAAGGATTGGTACGAGAAAGAGCCACCTAATTCTATAATTACGTGGAAGGATCTCGTTTCCAAGTTCGTTAGTCATTTTTTCCCACCGTCTAAGACGACGTTTTTTAAAAACGAGATTACAAGATTTGAGCAAAAACCGAATGAATCATTTAGAGACGCGTGGGATCGTTTTAAGGAATTACTTAGGCAATGTCCTCACCATGGATTTTCCGAGTTGCACCAAATCGATACGTTTTACAACGGTCTTAGTTTTCAAGAACAAGATTCGTTTAATTTCTTCGCCGGTGGCAACTTTTTGTGTAAGACTCCGAAAGATGCATTAATGATTATCGAGAATAGATCCAAGGTTTACCAACTCCGCAACGCACCGAGTGTTGCCAGTGTCGCCAATGTTAGTAATTCTAATCGCGACATTGAGAGGGTTGATGTGAAAGTCGACAAGTTGACGAATGTGTTTACGTCGTTCTTAATCGAGATGCAAAAGAAAGACGCTCCCGCTACGGTGAAAGCGGTTGAGTTTTCGTGTACGTTTTGCGGTGGACCACGTAATTATTACGAGTGTGCGGCTACGGATGGCCAAATGTCGAGTGTAAGCGCGTTAAACAACAATTTTTCAAATCAAAATCAAAATAACGCCGATCCATCGCAACAAACGATCAACAACAATCAAGGCAATAATTTTAATCGAGGAAATGATTTTTCGAATCAAAACCGTAACAATTTTCAAGGAAATAATCATGGTAATCAAGGAGGTTATAATCAAGTTCAAAATTTGAATTGGCAAAATCGAGGTTTTAACAACAACAATCAAAACCGGAATTTTAACAATGGGCAAAATTCGAATTTTTCGAACAACGCTAATCAAGGAAACAATTTTCAAGGTAATCAAAACCAAGCTTTCAATCAAAATTTTAATGGCTCAAATGATTTTCAAAATTACGTTAAATCAAATGACGCTAATATGAAGAGATTAGAAACGCAAATTAGTGATATGAAAATGAATTTTCCAACACGTTGAGAGGGCAAAACAATAAAATTGAGCAAGGACAAATCGACATAAAAAAGATGTTTTCGGTTGTTATGAACAAGGCCTCGGGTGCTTCGTCGAGTTCTTTACCTAGTGACACCGTTGAAAATCCGAAGGAACAATGTAAAGCTGCCTCGTCTCGTGAGAAAATTCGTGTGATCACCCCTACCCTTGATGGATTTAGAGTTGTTCCTTCTTGTCAACCTTCGACTTCTAAGACATCTTCATGTTCTAAAGTCGAGTGGATGAACGTGGCGACCAAGGAAAAAAGTGCACACCCTCGTGTACCTCAAATTCCATCCACGATTCAAAAAGAGAGCTTCATCGATCTCACCCAAGTAACCCTTGAAGAAACTTATGCATTGATCCTTCTTAAGAAACCCAAAAGGCAAATGCCGAGAAAGGAAGAGGATCCGGGCCAATTTCTATTACCTTGTGATTTTTCCGAGATTGAGGGATGTTTAGCCCTTGCCGATTTAGGTGCTAGCATCAATCTCATGCCTCATTCTCTTTGGAAGTTAATGAGATTGCCTAGACTTACCCCCACGAACATGACAATCGAGCTAGCAAATTGTACGCCTTTAAAACCAATTGGAATAGCCGAGGATGTCTATGTTAGGATTGGAGAGTTTGTTTATCCCGCAGATTTCATTATTTCCGATTACGAGTGTGACCCAAAATATCCCATTATTTTAGGTCGACCATTTTTATCGACGGCTCGAGCCGTAATCGACGTCCACGAGGGGAGATTAACTATGAGATATGGGGAGGAACAAATGGACTTTTTCACGAATAAACCCCAAGTTTCAAATGATCATGATAAAACCAAGGTTTCAAAACCTAATGTTTCAAATTCTAATGATTTCAAAATGTTAACTTTAGCGGAAAATATGAGGCTTGACGCATGTTTGGAAAGAATTAAAATGAACGGTTTTAAAGATGACGATTTTAATGATAAAGAATACGTTTACTTAATTCAAAAGGGTATTCGTAGATTTATGGATGAAAAATCATGTTGGGATTTATTCGGTGAAATAAGTGAACAACGAATTCCGAAGGGTGATGTTAGTGCCATCACGACAATGACAAAAATGGACTCGTCTGCACCACCTTCGAAAGACCACGTCTTTGAGGCTTCAACTTCTAACTCCTTCGAAGTGCCTCATTTTCCTAGCCCAACACCTATTGAGGCTAAAGGTTTCATCGACATCGATCCTCTCGTCTTAGAAAAGTCACCTAAGCATAGCCCTAGGGCTTGTAAGACCATGGTTGTGAGTGCTCACATCGACTCTTTCTTTGATGATGACGATGGAGATTTTGCCAAGATTGATCACGTGCTTAAAAATACACATGCAATTTTTGATTCTCCTAAAAAGAATTCTAAATGTGGTAAGTACGATGATTACAAGTTTGATCCCGAGATTGAGGAAATTATCTAACGAGAGCTAGCTTTTTTTCCTCCACTTCCACCTACGAGTGAGGTTGATCTTTCCAAAATCAAGGATGAACTTGATGAGTTGGAACGTCTTATTTTTGATGACGAACCAACTCACGTGACCCAAAATCCCATTCTTGAGGAGTTGCCTAATCAATACTCCTAAAATGAGAATGACGTTTATCACATTCATGAGGAGTTACCTAATCAATACCCCTCCTTTATGAATGATGATTTTGTGCTTGATCGTGATCTCTTCGAGAGAATTTCAAATATCATTAATGAGGATTATGAAGAACTTTGGTGCGATAAGCCTATTTACGATGAAGAAATCGATGTGATTCACGGTCATGAGGATGATGAATATGTTGACCCCAAGGGGGTGGTGTTCTTTGTTGATCAACGTTTTGAGAACTTATACAATCCACCACCCCCTAACCGCGACTTAGATGTGAGGAGTTTTAGCGCGACTAATTTTGAATTTGAAACACCAAATATTTTCTACATTATCAAATCGGGTTTTCATAACGAGTTTTTGAACGATGAAAAAGGAAAAGATTTTAAAAGTAATTTTAAAAGATTTTTCTACAAGTTTAACTCCGTCATCACCGCGTTTTATGAGTACTACCACCTCGTCTACTCCTTTTGACGACGGTTGGTGTGGTTTTAGTGTGGGGGAAGCCCCTTATGTACCCTCACATTTCTCTGCCGAGGACGAGATATTCGATCCCGGAATTGCTTGTAAAGGGAAATCTCGGTCTTCCATCGATGCAATAAATTGAAATCTTTATCATTTGCTTGGTGTGAGTCTACCTCGAGTGGCTTATAAGTTTGTCCCACCCATTGTCCCACATTTCTACTTCTCATCTCTTTTCTTCTACCTCTTTGAGGTTTTGGCTTCGGTTGAAGTAGCGTTGATTCGTCTTTCATCGGAAAACGAGGACGCTATCTTTGACCCCGGTATACGTATATTGGGTTTTTAAAGTAATCCACGTACTTTTGGGCATTGTTTATCATGTAAGCCCCTCCAAAAATGACCATACTAAATGATCACATTTATGGGGATTCGAGTCGAGCTTTTGACTCGGTTATCAAAAACAAGGTGCCTCATGGGGGATTCTCATGCTTAACCTTGTAAATATTATCGCTTTCTAATAGTGTAACGAGGGGACTTGTGCTCTTCCAACCTTTGTTCCGTAGTTGTTTGTAATTGTGATTCATTAGGTTCATCGTCATCATTGAAGCCTCTCTTGTCCGTTTTACGGATCACTCGAGCTTCGATCGTTGCCTTTGGAGATTCCGATATCCGATGATATCCTTTTATGTTCTAACGTTTATCTTATTAGCATAATTCATAAACGGCTTTTAGGTTATTCGTTTTACCCTTTCCATGCTCAAGATTAAGCATTCGACTACGTCTCTAGTATGGGGGTGTTTCACCCCTAGACTCGAAACATTGAGGACAATGTTTAGTTTTAGTATGGGGGGTGAGTAAATACTTCACCTTGCTTACGTCATCACGCAATCCAGTTTTCATCTTTTTGTTATTGTTTTGTTGCAAAATAAGGCTAAAATGGCCAAATTTTAAATTTTTTTCTTGTTTTTCATAAGTGTTTAAGACACGAATGTAGGTTTTCCGATGGTGAGAATAAGAGTAATTTTGACTCGACCGTGCGTGTTGAGCACTTAGCTTCATGTGTAGTAATTGATAGAGTTAATTATAAGTTACGTTACGTAATCTCTCAAATGAGGACGAGAATTGATATAGTTAATTATAAGTTACGTAATCTCTCACGATCTCATGTGTAGTAATTATTAGCTTATTCTCCCAACGCTTTTGTTTAAATAAATGCAATAAGTAAGGTCGTACGGTTTAAAAGGTTACTTAGCTTCTAGCCCAAGATCGTTTAAAAGTTGCTCGTGTTCGAATAGATTTCATAGCCAAGGCATAACTTATTGAAGCGGGATGCGAAGATTGGCAAAGTTCCAAAAAGGCCCTCACAAGGCATGAGGAACTCCATTTTGTTGCTAAAGATCCAAGATGATGTGAAGTATCATTATTCCAAAATCAATATGAAGGATCGAGACACACGACGATAAGCAAAATAATCCCCTAAAGATCATGGAGAAGTCTATCCAAAAAGACCCTAACAAGGTATGAGGACAAATATATCCAAGTCCGAAAAGGAGGCGGATCGTTGTATATCAAAATCCCAAATAACGATTGAAGAAAAATGATGAAGTCGTGGTCCAAGTTTAAAGAAATTCCATATATGAAGAGAAGACCATTATTTCAAGAACGTCTTCCAAGATTTGAAGTTCGAATTACATGCCAAAATATCAGTCCGAGAAAGGTCTCAAATCGTGAAACGAGTTATGCCAAGATATGAACTTAAGGAGATTACGAGAAGCCGTTTTAAACGATCGTGTCCTTTAGCTAATTATCAATTAAATCGTGCTACTTTATTTTCGGCCTTAATAAAATATCGAAATAAGTCAAATGTATCCTCGTGATCATTAAAACAAAAATAAAATATAAGAGATACCAATTAGGAATAATGGAGTCTAAGTACATAATTAACACTCATGAGTAATGATTGTGTTGCTAACTTATAATGACAATGATCTCGTCACACGCTTAGCATGGAATTGGGTGAAAATCGAGGATGACGAACTTATCTCTATGAGGCATTCACGTGTTCTTATTCTTTGACCCTAAAACTCACTTAATCGTGATGAAAACGATACATTATGTCTAAAACGCATGTAGTAGTTTATTTAAGTTTACGTTTTCAATAAATGTCACATAAAAATGAATTTTGGAAGTGTTATGATACTTAATTCTAGCATTGCGTGGGGACACGGCATTGGTTTAGCATGGGGGAGTGATGAGACTGCATATATACATAGTCTCATCGTCTAAATCGGGCTTAAAACGCTTAAAATATCATCAAAATACCCCAAAATATACTTGTGTTTGTTCATTGTGTATTTTACGTACGGATATCGTGAAATCAACAAAAGATCACAAGAATCAAGCAAAAACGAACACGGAAAACGAAGCCGCACAAAGAACCGGACCAGAATCATGATTTTCCAATCAAGTCCTTAAAGTTTGAAGATTTGTCAAGATTGGTCCCTCATCTTTTGAAGACTTGGCAATTTATACCCTTGCAAAAATCATTAATTGCATTTGGGTCCCTAAATTATCAAGACAATACAAGATAGGTCCTTGGAATATGATCAAATTACAAGAAAATCCCTTGAAACAAGTTTACATAAAACTTTTGTGGCCAAAATAGAAAAAACAAAAGTTTATTTACAAAGGGAAATGCAAGTGTGGCTGATTAAATATGAAGTAACAAGAACCACCTCACCCTTGACTGCCACCTCACCTAAGTCAAACCCCACTAACTAAATTTATAAACCAGCTTAACAAAAATACGTGGGAAACATACCATTTAAACACAAAACAGGATTAAAACCCCTAATCACCTTCATCCCCCCACATAAACCCTAATCCCAATCCCTTTCAAACCAAATGGGTTTTATCCCTAAGTTTCCAGAATATTGATTAATGATCCCACAAACAAAACCTATCTCCCAGAAATCCTCCACGTCATCATGAGAGGTCCCCACATGGTTCCCCTGCTTCACCATATATGGCAAAATTTGAATCCTGCATACCACTCAACGTTCCTTGTCTATTCCTTGTTCCCAAAGGACTATTTGAATGACTATGATCAAGTTAACAACTGGCCATCACAATCAAGTCACAAGATACCAAGATTGACTGAAATCCTAAATCAAGACAAGGGCTTTTTAGGATTTTCTAGTTAGGGTCTTACTCATGTATTCAGTAGACTAGAACCTTCTATCATTTAGTATTTAAAGGAGACTTCGACATGTGAAGCCCCTTTGTTCCAGCTTTTTGTAAAAAACTTTAAATTTTAATGAAAGTTCAGATTTTAGCTTTTCAAAATTGCTGAGTTCCATTTTAAGTTTCTTGTTCTTTAGTTTAAAAATATTTTCTTTCCTGCAATTAGTTAAGTTCATCAAGAGAAACAAGTCTTGGTGAGAGGACACTTAAGCCAAGACGTGTTTTTTAGTGGTAGATTATAGGAGCTGCTAGGACTGTTTGATTGACAACCAAACAGCCTTAACAAGCTTGTATAAGCTAGTGTTTCAAGAAAAGTTGGTTTCCAAGTTTGGTTTTCAAAGTGTTTCAAAAAGTTAATTTCAAAAGGTTTTTTTTTATAAAATCACCTTTTTTGTTTTCATTTACTGTTTCAACAGCTAAGCCAAAAGCTATTGACACTAGCTTTTGACTGAGCTCTTGGAGTTTGGATATTTGCATTTTGTTTGCTTGTTTGTTTTGTGCAGGTACATAAGGCATCCAACAAGACCCCATATATTATTTCTTTTCATTTCATTTTTGAAGATATTGTACCCTGGTTCAGTTGTTGAACCACAACATGGCTTCTCTACACAATCATAAGCAATCTCATTCTCCCACTTTTTGAAGGCATCAGCCAACCTAAGGTTTGGCTTGAACCCATTTAGTAGGAATTTGATATAATTTGTGATTTTTGTGGACTATTGTGTGATTTTTGGTTAACTGCTTAATCTTGTTGTTTTGTTGTTTATTTTGTGTTCTTTGATAATTATTAAATGGTTTGAGTAGTTCCAGGATTATTTGGTTATGATTTGATTAAACTTTCTTTGAAAAAGATCATTATCAGATTTGTAGGGGGTGTTTGGATTTGTGGTTTTAACTGAATTGGGTGACATAGTATGGTTGATGATCAGTCTGAACATTCTTAATTAGTTAGTGATAGGTGTTAGTAATAGCTTGCTTTGAGTTTGGTAGGGTTAAAATCAGTTTTGCATGCTCTAAATTGGTAAAAACTGCATATCACATTCAGTAGTCTAAACCTAGGTTGTTTTAGTTTTTTAATGTGGTAAAATCTTGTAATTTGTTAGTTAATCAGTTAGTTTAGGGTGGTATATTCGTTGGTTATGAGTTGGCTTGCTCTGTGTGAAGTTATGCTGGTTTGAATCTCACAAAAGTGCACATTGTATCAACAATTTGTGCCCATACCTGCTAGTAGACATCAGTAACCCTTAATTACCAATTTTTGTGCTTATTTGGTATTGAACTTGTTGTTTTTCTTGCTTAAACTGACTCCCCACACTTCCATGAGTGTGGGGGTGCCAATTATCCCAACATAAACCAAGCAACAAAGCTACAAATCGTCTTAGTTCTTTTCTGTGACCAAGTAGTGGGAAAAAGTTCCCACTGGTAGTGCAAACCTTGCCACTGCCCTGCTAAAGGACAAAACTTTTGAGGTGTCACTTTCAGTTCTTTCTATTTTTGTCTTTAGTGCAAAATTTTCATTCTTTTTCTGATTTTCTATTTTTCCTAGTTTTGTTTATTTATTTTATTATTTTTAGAAAAGTCAAATTTTATTTTACTATTCATTTGGTATTTTTCAGATTTAATTTAGATTTTAATTAGTTTTTATATTTCTGTTTTTTGTCTTTTGGTGCAAAAAAGTAACATTTTTAAGATTTTCCAATTTTCATAGTTTCATTAAAAATTTTTTAGATTTTTAGTATAAAAAGTTCACTGTTCACTTTATTTTACTATTTTTTAGAATTAATTTAAGGTTTAATTAAGTTTTAATTCAAACTATTGTCTTTTAGTGATAAAAATTACTTTTTTCAACTTTTCTTATTTTTCTACTATTTAGTAATATAAATAGAATTTTTGAAAAAGTAAAATTATTTTTGTCATTATTTTATTTTTTTATCATTATTTTAGTTTAAAAAGTGTTTTTAGTAATTTAAAAATAGAAAAATGTAGTTTAGAAATTTTGAAAAATAATTTGTAGCTTTTAATTAATATTTTTTAGGTTTACATTTAATTTTTTTTTCATTTTCACTCTTTTATTTTATTTTATTTTATTTAGAGTTTTTTTATAAACTTTTAAATTTAATATAAAATTACTAAAAAGTTTTTGGAAATTATTATTTTCATTTTTGTTTTTGTTTTATTTTTCTTAGCTTAAAATTAAATTTTGGTGATTTTTAGTTGACTTTTACTTTTTTGTCGATTTTTACGATTTCGCGTTACTTATGTCCTAGGGTAATTTTTAGCGTACATCGTCTTTATTTTTCTTTCTTTCTAAACCAAAAAATGACACTAATCCAAACTTGATTTTATATTTTTGGCATTATCACATACACACCTCCGCCGAGAATGAACTCGCATTTATCGAGCATTCGCGTTTTTCTAAACGTGAACGTTTAATACTTGCCGATTATACGCGTTTTTCCTAAAACGTGTACGATTTTACTACATCACGTATCGATTTAGTGACGACTGACTAAGGGTTTGACATTCAAGTATTAATATATCTATTTTGTGAATTTTAATTATTGAACCTCGAAACGTTTTGGTGTTCCACCACCATTTCAAAGTCGACGAAGGTTTTCACTTCACGTGATTACTTTCATTACTCTTTGGATTCATTAATCGAGACATTTGATTAGTGGATAATTTTTGTGGATTAATATCTACGAACTAAAAAAATAATAAAAAACAATAAAAAATAAAAAATATTCTTCTTTCCCCTTATCAATTAATTCTTTTTCTAACCCTCTAGTGTTTAATTCTCATAACGTCATTCTCGATTCGTCATGTCCAAAATGGATATTACTCTTATCCATATTATGGAGGTCCACCCGATGGTGGTAATTGCTTTAATTGTGAGATTTATGGAGGAAGGGAGGGGTATATCTACAACTCTCCTCAAAACGACCATGGTTACGGATTTCAATCCTATGACCAAACTCCACAACCGCCTTCGTCTTATACGTGTGATTTTTGCGGTTTGGAGCACGATTTCGGGTTTAGTTTTACGAATTATAATGACCCCGAACCGAATCCTAATTTCTTTGACCACTCTTCAAAATATCCATGGTCATATTCATGTGAGTCTTGTGGAAACACACCTCATTATGGGTATTATTGTCAACCGATGATCAAAATACGTCTTTCGACAATCAATTCTCCGGTTTTGACCAATCACCTCCACACAAAAATTTCGATGATGATCTCGGTGCAAGTCGCGTCGACGAGGGATTTAAAGAAATTAAAATTCTTTTTCAACAACTTACGGAAAAAAGGAACTTTCAATCGTCGAAGTGATCGAAAAAAGCATCAAAGATATGGAAGAGGAGAAACGGTGAATCGATCACGAAATAAACGACATCACTAATGAACCCGACATTAGGAGATATCGTAAAGAAGAAAAAAGTGACGAGTTTAAAAGAGGGTGTGAGATTAAAAGTAAACAACTTTTACAAGATTATGGCTTAAGCATCGATATTCATAATAAGAGACGAGAACTAGAAAGAGAGGAGCATCTAGCTAGATGTGATCTCACGCCTCCTATTTATGATGAAGACGATGATAGCGACATTTTCAATCTCATCGCGTCTTAGGAAACCATTACTCTCATGCTCCATACGGAACCCATGCCTATCTAAGTATGGGGGAGAAGAATCTTAGCACAAATCCTAGTGTTGAGATCCCTATTCCAATCCAAAGTGAGCCTACGGTTGTCTCCAGTGAGGAGTTAAGTGGTTTTGCCCTCGATGAATTTTTCCATGAAAATTCTAACGTGGCAATTTATGATAGTGGTTGTGATTCAATTTCATATGATGGTGTCTCTCCCAATGACACTTCAGGTAGAGAATCATTGACTTTTTCGAAACCGCTTTTCGATGATGATTTTTCCACTAGTGATGACGAATCACTACTCGATGAGGAAGTTCGTGTCGACGAATTTAAAATCTACTCGAATTCCCTTTTTGAATTTGATGACAAGTTCGTTTTTGGTGACGTAAATCCTCTCTTTGATGAGATGTTCGAGGACATCGAGAGTGAGGGTTCTAAGGATCCTAAACTCGATGAGCCAGATTTGCTAGTCACCCTCCCTAAGTCTCATTTGGATGAGTCTTCTCTTTTGACTTGTGATGCCTCCATTCTCGAGGGGTTCACCGATGGACCGCCTCTCGATGAGAATGAGGATTTTAATGAGGCCTTTGCCTTTGAACCGGGAGGAGACATTGAGACCCCCATTTTTATTGATTCTCTTTCAAATTTACCTTCGTCTCAAAGTAGTCCTACCCACCCTCTCGGTTCTCATGACTACACGTACTTCGAGTACGATGTAAGGAGTTTTCTTCCTTACAAAACGTATCCTCTGTCTTTGCCTTTATCATTTTCCACTCGGATGTGAGGATACCATTTTCGACCCCGGTATAACGACTATGTCTTTATTATCGGTTGCTTTATTGGCCTTGTTTACATATAAGACCCACGTTTGTTAACCATCCCATGATAATCCCTAAATGATCACTTTTATGGGGATTCGAGTCGAGCTCTTGACTCGGTTATCAAAAATGACGTGCCTCATGGGGGAATCACATGCCTATCCTTTTATCATTTTCGTTATTTTTTTTAATAGTGTAATGAGGGGACTTGTGCTCTTCCAACCTTTGTTTCGTGGTTGTTTGTGATTGTGATTTTAGGAATCATCACCATCATTGAAGCCTCTCGTGTTCGTTTTACGTATCAATCGAGCTTCGATCGTTGCCTTTGAAGATTCTGATATCCGATGATATCCTTTTACGTTCTAACGTTTATTCTTTCAGCATAATTCATAAACGGCTATAGACTATTCGTTTTACCCTTTCCATGCTCGACATTAAGTGTTCGACTTTTCGTCTCTAGTGTGGGGGTGTTTCACCCTTAGACTCGAAACATTAAGGAAAATATTTAGTTTTAGTATGGGGGTTAATAGATGCTTTACCTTGCTTACGCCATCACGCAATCCAATTTTCATCTTTTTGTTATCGTTTTGTTGCAAAATAAGGCTAAAAATGGGGGGCAAATTTTAAAAAATTTCTGAAGTTTTTATTAAGTGTTTAAGACACAAATGTAGGTTTTCAGGATGGTGAGAATAAGAGTAAATTTTGACTTGACTGTGTGTGTTGAGCACTTAGCTTCAATTCCTTAACTATTTTAGGCTAAGTCTCATTAAATTGAGGACGAGAAATGATAGCGTTAATTATAAATTACTATGTTAAACGTAGAGTACTCGTATTCTTTCAAAAACTCATGTGTCCTAATTATTTGCTTATTCTCCCCACGCTTTTATATAAATATTGTTAATAAATAGGTTTTTTGCGGTTTAGTCTCTTTTGTTGATTTCTATTGATTCTAGTAGCTTCCATCTAATTAAATTGGGAAAACATTAAGGATTCGCCAGCGTCACAGTTTTGAAGTATTGGCACCCGAATAATAAAAGGCTTCCCCAATAATAATTTTTAAGTTTCTCTTCACCTAAATCAAGCAAAAATTTCAAGCTCAAAGGCCAAAAAATCTATGCAAAATTGAAAGTGAATGTCTTAAAATCTTGAACCCTTAAAGATCCAAAATTCGCCTTTAGCGTGAGGATATACGTCAATTCATAATAAACACCTCGTGGTGAGGTTAAATAAAAGACAAAGGCAAGACCAAAGCCATAATAAACACTTCATGGCGAAATTAAATAAAAGGTGGCGGTAAACCAATACAAATTGGTAATAAATCTCATGTTCAAACCCGTTGTAAAACCGTGTTTATCGATCCTTTTTGTTGACTTAATTTTTTGACATCGTTGTCTATTCGGAGAAGTAATTAATTCGATGATTTTGATTACATCATTAAGGCTCTATTTTTAGACCTAATTCCTATCTACGCTTAAGTAAAAAATGTATCCTCATGATCATTAAGACAAAAATGAAATATAAGAGATACACCTTAGGAATAAGGGAGTTTATGTACCTGATTAGAGCATATGAGTAGCATTACTAACTTATAATGACAATGATCTTATTTCACGCTTAGCATGGAATTGTGTGAAAATCGAGGATGACGAACTTATCTCTAAGAGGCATTCACGTGTTCTTATTCTTTGATCCTAAAAGTCACGTTCTCGTGATGAAAACAATACATTATGTCTAAAACACAAGTAGTAGTTAAATTTAAATCTACGTTTCAATAAATGTCATATAAAAATGAATTTTAGAAGTGCTATGATACTTAATTCTAGCATTGCGTGATGGCACGTCAATTGTTTAGTATGGGGGTAGTGATGAGACTGCAATTATACATAGTCTCATCGTCCAAATCGGGCTTAAAATATACAAAAATGTCATAAAATATCATAAAATATGTGTGTGTTTGTTCGTTGTGTATTTTAGGTACGAATATCGTGAATTCAACATAAGAGAACAAGATCAAGCAAAAACAAACACGGGAAACAAAGTCTCACAATGAACCGGACTCGAATCATGAATTTCCGAAGAAGTCCTTGAAGTTTTCAAGATTGACAAGAATGGTCCCTCAACTTTGGAAGACTTGTCACTTTTAACCCTTGAAAAACTCAAAAATGCATGTGGGTCCTTAAAGTTTCAAGACATGTCATTAAAAGCCCTTGGAGAATGCCAAAATTGCACATTAGGTCCTTGTTTAAAGCTATGGAAAAGATTGTGCCAAAAATAACAACATTGCCAAAGTTATATCAAAGGAAAATGGAGAAAAGTTGTTTAAAACCTTATGTGCCAAAAACATGGAACTTGAGGGGTACAAAATGCCAAAATCCCAAACATATTACCCATTATACCCGGTTTTGACCCATTATCAGCCCACCACCACACCCGAGCCCACTTACTCTACCATACCCAGCCCAAAATCTTACCAACCCATACCCTAACCCACAATTATACCCACTACTTTAATAACAATATTAAAACAAATTTAAACATGTTTTGTTATTATTATTTCTCCCGGTCTTCACTTACTGTTCCCATCACAACACCCCTAATCCCACTCAAAACCCTAATCCAATCACTAAACGAATCAAAGGAGAAATTGCTTATACTTTCCAGAACCCCAATTAACACTATCATACTCCTTTCCCCACTATCCAAAAACTTTCACATGTTCCCTAGACCCCACCCTAATGGTCCCCTGCTCAAGTTTGAACAAGGATCCAAGATTGTACAACAAGATCAACGAACCAGGTTATTTTCTTCCTCCCAAAGACAACTTGGATGGCTTAGATGCACTCAAGGACAACTGGCAACAACTCAATCTTCACATGGCATGCCCCGAGTTCTTTGACCAGAAATTACCAAGGGCATTCTCGAAAATTAGATAGCTAGGGTTTTACATTTTCTATGTTTTCTAGATTAATCTATAGGGTAGTATATATATGGGTTTCATGTACCCATGTAACTTGTTCCAGCTTATGTTTGTAAAAAAATTATTAATGAAAAAGTATTTAGAGTTTTATTAAAAAAGTCTTGCATTCTTGAGCTGACTTTCATTATTGCTTTTATGTAGTGTAATCTTTTCTTTTTACGCAAGTAGTATAATTCATTATCAAAGAAGTTTTTTGTTGAAAGAATTTTTGGCAAAACTTGTTTTGAGACCCGAATTTTTTACTTGAGGTCTAGGATTAGTTGACACCAAATTCTAGGTTAAAAGTGCAAATATTTGTTAACTTTTCTGAGTTTTTAATTTGGTTTCACATATTTTGGTTTTTAAGGTTTTTGAAAAAAACATCTCATTGTTAATTTTTTTTTACTAACTATCCCAATAAGTCACTCAAAAGCCCTTGACATAGGCTTTTTAATAGCTTTTAGGGACTGTACTCTCTGTTGGGTTGTTGTTTCTTGTTGTGTGCACGGACCAAAAGCAAGACCATATCCCTCTTTTTCTTATTTTTGAAGACATAGCTTGTTAGGGCTATTGTAGCCCTCAAGCAACTTTCTCTCTACATATTAAGTTGATAGCTTCTTCATATAAGCCCATAAAAGCAGTTAGGGATAAATAGCTGGTGGCATCGGGTATCATACCTTGAACTCCCTCTTTATTGCTCATTTATTTGTTTTTTTGTGCTTATAGATGTTTTTGTTAGTTAATGTGTTCTTGGTATTAATTTAGGTCTAATTTGTGTTCTTAGTAAATTATATGCATGTTAGACTAGTTGGTTTTGATTTCAAGATAGGTGGTTAAAATTTTGTTTGTTAAATTTTTGGTTTTGAAAACTTAAAGGGTGTTTGGATTGTATGGTGAAAATATGTAAGTGACAACATATTAAGCTTTACATTGCCTAAACATATTCCTCATGGTTGTTTAGGTTATGTTCAAGTATTACTTTGTGGTTTTAAAGTAGATTCAATGATTTGATGCTAAAGGGTTTTAGTTAAAAACTGGCAGAAAATGCATTAGGCTATTTTGATTTTATATTTAGTGTTTTGGTAATAGGAATTTGGTCAACATATAAGAAGTAGGTCAATTTAAGATTTTGTGCACTTAGTTTGAGGATTGGTTAGCCTTTTGTTCAACATTGGTAGGTTTAAATCTCACCAAAAGGTCATACAAATCAGCAACCCTAATTTCTATCTACTATGAGTACACCAACAGGTATTTTGGGATAAATGTGGTGAATTTTTGGCGTGAAATCTTATAGAGTGATAAGTCATAGGTTAGTGCAGTCCTGGAATAGCTGGTATTCTATCCTAGGTAACTTTTGGGATAAATGTTCAACATTGGTAGGTTTAAATCTCACCAAAAGGTCATACAAATCAGCAACCCCAATTTCTGTCTAATGTGAGTACACCAACAAGTATTTTTGGATAAATGTGGTAAATTATTTGCGTGAAATTTTATAGAGTGATAAGTCATAGGTTAGTGCAGCCCTGGAATAGATGGTATTCTAGCCTAGGTAACTTTTGGTGCCCTTTTCTTGTTTTGGAATCCATTGTATCACCAAAAAATACTAGCAAAAACACTGCTCTACTTTCTGCTGCTGCACAGTAGGTTTAGAGTGTATTGATTGGTGATTTGTGGTTAGTTTTACTTGCTCAAGTGTAGATTTAGGTTAGAGTTATTTGTGCATTAGTTGGTCTAGGGTTTTGGTAAGGTTTTGGGTGGTCTTATTTGTTTTTGTGAGTCACTATTCTGCATAAACCCACCAAACCTCCCTTTTTCTGTTTTTCTTTTCTTAACAGTTAGTGATATCTGTGTCGATTAGGTATTTGCTTGTGTTTTATGTATTGTTATTGACTCCCCACAAGTAAATACTTGGGGGTGCCTATTGTATCCAAAACAACCAAGCAATACAGCCAAAACGACTCAAAACAGCCTCCAAAAATCCATACAGCAACTTTCTGTGTGCTGTCCGAGAACGCTGCATTTTTTTATTTTTCTTAGTTCTGTCTGATATCGTACAGCACTAAGAAATGATATCGGACGACACTGAAAGGACATCTGGTGATATCTCGGACAACACACAAAAACTGTCTCATGGGCTGATTTCTAATTAGCTTATTTTCTGCTTAGTTTGCTTAATAAGGCGTTTGTTTTTTGCTTCATATTCACTCCCCATAACTCAATAGCTGTGGGGGTGCCCTCTGTTTCCAAGGAAGTAACAAACAAAGATTAAAAATGGCAAAAACCACGTTTTTCCAAAAAGTTTTATATTTTTCACATTATTTTATTATTTTTTAGAATTTTTATCAACTTTTTCCACATTTTATATTTTTCCCATTTTTTTAGTATAATAGAATTTTTAGAAAAGTAATTTTAATTTTCTCATTATTTTATTACTTTTTAGCATTATTTTAATATAAAAATTATTTTTAGTGGTTTAAAAAAACAAAAATAGTTTTAAAATTTTTTGAAAAATACTTTTTAGCTATTAATTAATATAAGTAAGATATTTGTTTGATAAAATCTTATTTTGGACTTTTTGTTGATTTTATTTAATTTTAGGGCTTTAATTAGCATCTAAAATTAAATATTAAATTGATAATAAGTTTTAAAATATATTTATTGAATTTTTATTATTATTTATATTATTTAGGAATTAATTTTGATTTTTAATTATTTTTTAGTTTAAATTTTTTATTTCATCACGTTTTTATTTTTTAAGTTTACATTTAGTTCGTCGTCATAGTTTAATCGTAGCGTAACTCGTCTTTTACTTTTAACTCTTTCCACCCTAAAAACGTCACTAATCCAAACTTGGTTTTTATATTATTGGCACTTACACACACACCTCCTCTGAGAACGAACTTGCAATATCGGTTTTATGGTTTTCCTAAATCGTAGAACTTAATACTTGCCACATATACGTCTTTTTCCTAAAAGCGTATTTTTACTACAATCATTGATGATCTGAGTTTTAGAGAACGAAGGATTAGATGGACCATAGGATTGCATTGCGGAAGAAGTTGCTATATGATTTATCTTTCATTGTGAACTTTTTTATTTGAATGATCCATCATGTGAGCGTTCATGTTTGTGTTTGAATGGATGTTATCAAGACACGTTAGTGTTGTGTTCTAATATATGTCTTCTTTAGATTTTGTTTCTCTATTGTGACTTCGTTGTGTCATGATGATATTCTATTTTCTCACGCTTCGCGATTCTGCCTTGACGGGGTGTGACACATCAATTGTGGTTAAGCAAAGTGTGTCTATGGATGAGTCAAACTTCATTCATGTATGTTGTTTTTCCTAATTTATTTTGTAATGACCCACTTTGACAAGGTGGCCGTTATGTCATAATCATGGCGTGTCATCAAAGCATAACAAGGCATAATGTCATAAAAACATAAAAAACCATCAAGAAAGCTGGAATCAAACATCGGCTTCCAAACACAAACTCAACATGCCTAAATTAAATTAAGTAGAAAGGACTAAACTTTGTCCAACCAAGCATAAGTATTTAAAATTCAAAAAGGAAAGAAGTCTAAGGTAGCTTCCATCCTATGCACGTACTCTCAATGCTCAAGTCTGTCCTTGGGTGCCTGCCGTATGGGACATGAAAAGAAAATACGACTGAGCGATACGCTTAGTGAACGGATATAATCGCATGATAATAATAATGATAACATAAGACATAACATGAAATGCAGTGGGATAAAGTGTATGTTCTGGTTTTTAAAATTTGGAAGATAATTTATGAATATGAGAGATAACTGAAAAGTCATAAGTTTTATATGCAATATAATTAAATGCCCACGAGCTCATATAAGTCATAACATATTATCAACGTGTGCATGAATGCATAGAGGGGTGGCCTCGTCATGCAATTAGAGGGGTGACCTCTAATTACCGTGATAAGGGCGGAGGGATCATCTCCAATGTGATGGAGTGTAGAGCACACATTAAACCAATCACCCTGTACGTGTAAACCTGTAACTAGGATGCATCCATTCGCCATAAAATAATAATAATAATAATAATGGCCAACATAAACGTGAAGGGACACCGTGAGAAATCACTCTCGTCGCGGAAGAGTCATGAAACAGGTGTCTCATATGTCATGGTTATGGTACGTCCATAACTAGGTGGCCATGAAGTCATGGTCATGCATGTATATAGCTTGGGCAATTAAAATGATAGCATGGCAAACAATGAAAGTTTTAAGATATGAAAATGGGGGAAAACAGATGGCATAGCAAACGGGAAATCCTAATCATGCATAGAAAAGATGTTGTTACCGAAGGACGAAATATCCGTACCTTATGTCCAGTAATCGGTGAAAAGATGAACCGCGGAAAGTATTACTCCGACTTCACGTAAGCTAAAGGACGTTTATGAGTTGCTTGTGCATTAATAAGTTGTTTGTTCTTAGTTTTTAGTTACTTGTTCATGACTTGAGTTACTTGTTCATGGTTTATCGTGTATTTCCTTAATATTGTACGTTTCATGTGTTCTTGATTAATGTATATGTATTACATGTTTCTTGTGTTATTATACTTGGTATTTCCATAATAAGTAACTTTCCAAAAGTAGCAGTTTTCCATATATAGTAACTTTCAAAATAGCAGGTTGCCATATATAATAAATTTACAAAAATAGCAGGTTTCCATAAATAGTAAGTTTCCAAAAAAAGTTAGTTTCCATAAATAGTAAGTTTCTATAAATAGTAATAAGCTAGTTTAATATACTTAAATAATTTACCTTGTTCATTGAATAAGCTGATTATATAAGTCATGGTTTAATAAGCATATTAAATAAACAAATTCTTATTAGTCATGGTTTATTATAAGTATTATATTAATAAGTTATGGTTTATTAGTAAAGTCCATTTCAATAATAGCTTTCATATGTCATGAAATTAATTATTAATTATTAATTATTAATTAATATTATGTCTTGGTTTAATTAAATTATTAAATAATATTATGTCATAAATCATAATTAATTATAAATAATAATAGTTCATGGATTATAATTAATTATAACTTAAGTCTTGATTCTTAATAAATAATCTTTAATTAAGTTAAATAAAATAAGTCCGTGTTAATTAAGTTAATTAAGTCGTAAATAAGCCGGTTTAATAAGTATATTAAATAAGCCGCGATTTAATAAGTCCATGTTTAATTAATTCAATTTATATTAATAAACCCGAATTAATAATTAAATCGGTTAACATAAAATAACAATCCAAACACCTCTTGTGACTTTCGGTTTACCCGAGCCCCAAAACAAACACCACCGAGACCCCTTGGTCTCGGCTGATCGAACCACAAACCCCCGTCGCAGCCCTGCTGCTTCGAGTTCCCACTGACAGTAGCAGCCACCCACCGACTGCACATCAATCCCCAACGGCTGCACAATAAGCCCACCAAGACCTAAAGGTCTCGCTTGCCACTGCTTGACCAAAACAGCCACCGTGGCCCTGTTGGGGGGTTGTGGCTGTCAACACGAGCCAACCACCGAACCAAGAGGCTGGCGGCTGCTGGCCGAATTGAGCCACCGAGAGCACCCCATGAGGGGTTCTCTGTTCCCATACAAACCAAACCAAACCAAACCCGATTCATTCTTGATTTAAATTTGTACAAAAACATGTTCATACCTTTTATATAAATCCAATTCGTGATTCTTTTAAAAGAAATAAATAAGAAAGGGATTGATGATTACCGAATCTAAGCAAAGATCAAGTGATGGATAAACACGAACACACCTTAAAAATCAAAGATCAAAAACCAATTTCTTTTTCCTTTCCCTCTTCTTTGGCCGGCGGCAATATTAACCAGTAGGGTTTCCTGTTGTTTTTCTTGTTTTGTAAAAGTGATGAATAAACATACGCATGTTTATGGTTATACCCTTTAGTGGACCGGGCATTGGGACTTTTTAACTTATAAGGTTATAAATAATTCTTGGAAGGTTTATTTTAACATGCACCCATTATTATTTATTTAGTTCGTGTCTAACTTGTATTATTGTGCGTGTCGTATATTCGTGATTTTAATTCTCGTGATATAACTTGTCATGTAAATATTAAATATACATAAATAGTTGTCGTGCATTAATTAATTATACGTAATACTTTTCGTGTAATAAATAACTATTAAAAGTTTTAGTTTAACAATATTTTTATACGGGTTTACACCTTTAGCTATGGTTATTGATAGTTGTAATTTCACACTCGTTTAGGAAAACAAGGTAATTAGGGTAAGTACGACGGTTTAGGAAAACCGTGCACAAATGACCCAAAGGTGAGTTCGTTCTCAAGGAGGCTAGTGTGTTGTGTTAAAACTTGATTAATTGTTTGTGATTATGATTATGAAGAAAGAAAATAGAAAATGATGACGGTTACGATTAAAATTACATTAAGACGAAAGTCGTAAACGTAAAACCGTAAAACGTGACGAAAATAAAAAATTACCCTAAAAATTCCTAGAAAATTGCAATAAATCCAAAAAATGCAATTAGAGTTTACAAAAAATCAAAAATCACTCAAACCTTTTATTTAATTAAATAATAATTTTTTAATGCTAATTAAAGCCCAAAAAATCAAATTAATTATCAAAAAGCCCAAAATGAGATTTTTCAATTTGTAAACCTCTAAAATAACTTAATTAAGCTAAAAAAATACTTTTGAAAATTTTAAAATTAATTAAAACTATTTAAAAATGATTAAAAACTATTAAAATATTAAAATATTCCTAAAATATAATTAAATGACAAGAACATTAATCTAAAAGTTTTAAAAAAATCCTAACTTAATGTATTTAACCTAAAAAATGAAAAAGTTGCAAAAATCTTAAAAACAATTTTTAATAATAAAATATTAATAAAAATCTAAAAATTATAAAAAATTTAAAAACTTGCAAACTAGTTTATTTTAACTTAAATAAACAGAAAATGAAAGTGAAATTACAAAATTACCCCTAATGGGCCTCCAAATAGGCTAAAAGTGAAAACATTCCAAGCTTAATGGGCTTTTTGGCCCAATAAGCAAACAGTTAACCAAATAAGTTGAAAAGTTCCAATCTAGCTTAAAATTCAATTTTAAACACAAAACTCTAAAGGTCCAAAAGCTGAAAGTGAGCTTATCACAGTTTAATAAGCAAACAACTTATTCTTAATGGGCTTTTTGGCCCATTAAGCCATAAGCTAAGGCCATAAGCTGAAATTTGACACACGTCCTTCTCTTGACCTTAAAAAGCTGTTTGTAAAAAGAATTTTCGAATAAGCCCAAGAAATAAGCCTGAAGTAAGCAAAAGCTCTCTACACAAAACGACAAAATAGTGGTTTTCGAGTTCTAGACCAATTCAAGGGCTGATTCTTTTTGCAAAATGTTTCAAATCAGTTAACTGGGCTTTATAATCCAAAAGATTTCCAAAAAGCACACTGAATAAGCTGGAAAATGCAAATAAGCATTTATGAAAAAGTCAACAAAGTTGGTTTTCTAGTCAAACCTAAAAGTCAAAGTCCCAAATGCTCTAGTATAGTCAAATGGGTCAATTAAGGAAGATTGATTACAAAATCAAAGTTGTTGCAAGTCTAAATAAGCTATTATAGCTTATTGATAAGCTGAATGACAATTAACACTAGCAGTGGCTAGTAGCAGTGGGAAAGGATTCCCATTGTTTGACTTTCTTGACCTTTGATTTTAGTGAGATTTACTTGGATTCTGGACAATCAAGGCACCCTTATAACCAGTGGGTTATAAGGAGTCAATAACAAGCAAGAAATCATAATAACACTCAGCCAATTAGTACGGTTTAATCAAAATGTGCTCAGATATGCCATAGACTTGAACAATAAGCAGTTTTGAACAAATAAGCAGTTTAAGAAAGATTAAGCCAACCAAATTGAACCAAGAGCATACACAAGCAATAATAAACTTAAATAAGCAATAATAAACTTGTTTCATGCACTGGTTTAAAGATTAGACCTAGATTCAAGCTTATGAATATTACCGATGAACAATGAACAAACACAAAGTGACTTTGCTGATATACTTGACCACATATCCAATTTTAAACCCCCAAATCTACTTATCAGCTTACACAAACTGTGTTTTACCACTTTGCAACCCTAAATACGCATACACTCTAGGTTTTCCCAAAATTTTAGATCAAAACAGGCAAGAATAAGAAAGTTATGGCATAGATTCAGATTTGATGTTTAAGAACACAAGTATGGCAAATATCAGCACTCCACCAACTCAATAACATATAAAAGCACTTAACAACCCTAAACACACTCAAACTTAAATTATACCCTTAAAACAGTAGACCCAAACACCCCTTTCACTTTTCAAATCAAGATTTTACAAAGCCAAAGTGTATAACAGGTTCAACGTAACTCAAACAAGCATCAATATAACATTCTCATGCACTTAGAACAAGACTCAAGCCACAAGAACAACAAATACAACAGCAGTTAACCAAATCACTTAAAATCACTTTCTTGATAGATTTTTCAAGAAAAGAGGACAAACCTCATGAATGTACATCCACACTTACGGATTTTAGAGCTTATGTGCCTAGCTTAACAAGGCACAAGCTTCCAACAAGCTGCTAAGAACTACAAGGTTAGAAACAAAACAGATTATATGAAAAAATGAAAATGAACAAGATTTGGTTCAAGCTTGTTCCCCACTCCTTGAATCCTCCCAAACCACAAGCTCACTACACCTTGATAATCTCCTTATCAGGGTGTTATGATCACTATAATCCAAGAGTTCAAGTTTTTGAACTAAGACTAGAAAACAAATCAGATTTTTGGAAAATATTTGAAACACTTGCATAAAACTTGAACCAAACTTTGAAACTTCATAAACACAAACTCAAATCAATAATCAATAACAAGAAAGTAAATTGGGACTTGGAATTCGTCACAAAGTTCAAACTTTTTTCATTAACTTAGAAAACAAGCTTTACAGACTTTTGACCTAGGAATCCAAGAACAAAGGTAAATGTTGTAATCTAGAGGCTTTATATAGAGCCTTACAAGTCCAACAAAGCTAAAAAATAAAGGAACCCCTAGGTAATGAACTTCCAGAATTTCCCTTGTGAAATTTGAATTTTTGCTAACTTGTGAAGTTCTCTTGGCGTTTTGTTGATGCTAGCTGGGTGTAATTTGATCAAAGGGTCCAAAATGAGCTTATGTTGCAAGCTATGTTGTGGGACGTTGATTCCATGGCAGATTTTTGTCTTCTTCCCCAAAAGCATGTAGCAGGATAGTTCATGTGACACTTGTGGTGATGTGTAAAAGGGTTTAAGGTTTGGGTTATGTTCATTAAGACCTTAATCATTAATCTAGAGAAGATTAAGGTTTAATTCTTGCTAAATAGGAAATCCCTAATTCGTGTTCATAAGGTGAATAGTGGTTAATTTGATCCGATTTGGGATTTAAATAAGTGTTTAGCGCGAGTTTAAACTCATTAAATAAATTAGTTTAAACCGTTGGTGAGTGGGATTGTGACATGGCAGCAGGATGGGTTGTGATTGGTAGATTTTGGTGAGTGGGGCACGTGTCACAAGCTGGTTGGTCTAGGTAAGGTTTAGTGTCTCCTAGTTTTGGCCCTCCAATTTCTTTCTTTTTTTCATTTCAGGTTTTAATAGCACAAAATCAGAATCCTTTGTTATGGAAGTTTGTTTTTTCAAACTTTTGCCCCAAAAACTTTACAAAGGTTTTACCAAGGACTTATTTTGCCAATGCATGATATTTGAAGGACCAAACTTGACATGTCTTCAATCTTCAAGGTCTTCACTTGTTCTTTGTCTTCATGGAGGACTAAAAGTGACAAGTCTTCAAATATGAGGGACCATTCTTGCCAATTCTTCAAAGTTGAGGGTCCTTTTTCTAATTTTGACAAACTTTAAGGACCAAACTTGTAATTATGAATATACAAGGGTTTAAAGTGTCAATTCTTCAATAATGAAGGACCCTTTTTGTGCAATCTTCAATTCTTC
The DNA here is from genome assembly GCA_025667525.1 of Glebionis coronaria. Lineage (NCBI taxonomy): Eukaryota > Viridiplantae > Streptophyta > Magnoliopsida > Asterales > Asteraceae > Glebionis > Glebionis coronaria. The sequence continues at coordinate 584,596,576 of CM046874.1, read as the reverse complement.
AAGGACTTTTCTTGGAAAATCAACTCTAGGGCCCGGTTCATTGTGCGGTTTCGTTTCCTGTGTTCGTTTTTACTTGTTTCTTGTGATCTTTTGCCATTTTCTCAATATCTGTACCTAAAATACACATTGAACAAACACAAGCATATATTTGGCACATTTTAATGATATTTTAACCATTTTAAGCCCGTTTTGGACGATGAGACTATGTATAAAAGCAGTCTCATCAGTTATACCGTCTTTTAGTATTTTACTGCCATTTTCTTTAGAGAGTACTTTGCAATTATTGTTACAAAGTTTTCTTATGCTAAGAAGATTAAATCCTAAGTTTTCTACATGAGCAACATTATCTGTAACATCCCATCTTGATAAATGGAATATCACGGGTAATTATGGCATATCATCAAAGCATACAAGGTAATGTCTAAAACATTAAATGACCATAAAAGAATCCGGAAACAAACATCGGATCCACATAAGCTCCACAAACGAAATGCATAAGTATAAAATGTAAGGAAATGACTAAACAACGTCCAACAAAGCAAAAGTATGTAAATGCATTAAAGAATGAAAGAAAGCTGGCGCCTCATTCCATGCACGTACATCTTGGATTCCTAGCTTTGCCCTTTAGTACATGTCGTATTGGGACATGGAAAGAGAAATACGGCTGAGCAATACGCTCAGTGTGCGAATATATAACATAGAATGTAAAGCATAAACATAAGCAAGTAATGGAATGAAATGAATAACATAGCAGCGGAATATATGTATGTCCAGGAAAACCTGGTTTAAGTTCATAATACTGGTTTATATTTCTGAAAAGACTTATGTTTAGTTTATCTTGAAAATTTGTATTTTTAATATGTCGAGAGCCCATATAGGTCATTTTATATCTACGTGCATGAATACTTGGAAGGGTGACCTTGTCATGCAATTAGATGGGCTGCCTCTAATTATTATATAAAATGAGTGGAGGGATCAGCTCTTGTAACGGATGCAAGGCACACACCAGAGTTACCATGAAATCATACTACTTGTCCTAGGATGCACCCATTCGCCCCACATGATAATAATAATACTGGCCAAAACTGTAAAGGGACGTTGTGGGCAATCACTCTCACCACAGAAAAGTCATAACACCGGTGCCTCTAGTGCTATGGTTATGGAACCCCCATAACTAGGTGAAACTGGCATGCATGTATATAGCTCAGGCAATCTAAAATAATCATACATATACTGGTGTGTTTAAGACACTTAAACTACTGGGGAAAAAAGATGGTTGCAAACGGAGAAATCCTAATAAAGGAAGAAAGTTGTCCTTACTGAAGGACGGAATATCCGTACCTTATGTCCAGTAAATGAAGACGAACACGAACGTAGACGATCACTCTGACTTCACAATAGCTACATAACAAAGGGACATGAATAAGAGTCGATCTTACTTATACATACTTGTTATTTACTTGACTTGACATGCAACGACGGAGCCAGTGGGGGGGGGGGGGGGGCTGGAGGGTGCTCGGTTCCCTAACAATAGCGGAGCAACCTTACATATAAGTGAGAAGAAATAAAAACAAGAAGGAATTTGATAAGCAATCTGAATTTTTTTTAATGGAGGTGTTGAGGTCTCATATTATTTACCAAGAAGATGACCAGAAAACAAATACAAATACAATAAACGGCATATTTTATAATGTTTATGGTTTAGTTTTCTTAAAAAGTTTAATTTTCACCCCTCAAGAATTATCATTTGAGCAATGTTTAAATTTTTCTAAAGTATTACTATGATTGAATCTCTTTTGTGAAAAATAAATCACGGCAAGACATAAGACATTAGTTTTAATCTGATCACAACATGTTCACTATTATATACGTAAACATTCGCCCCTTTTGATATTTTCTCAAATATCTAAATAATTGTTTGTTATTACAAAACAAAAAATAAAAATCATTGTGCTCGTATGGCAAACGATTCAAACTTTTAAACCTCACTTCTAAAATGTTCCGTCCAAATTTTTTTTGAGCCCCCCCTAATATATAAATTTCTAGCTCCGTCCCTGTTGACATGTTCATTCTTATTATACTTGTTCTTGTCTCGTCTTCTTATTTCATGTTTTAACCATGTGTTTCTTATAAGTTCATGTGTTTTAGATTCATGTGTTTCATGTTTTAAGTGTTGTTATACTTGTTATAACATAATGAGCAACTTTCTAAAAATAACAGGTTTCTATATATAGTAACTTTCCAAAAATAGCAGGTTTCCATATATAGTAACTTTCCAAAAATAGTAAGTTTCCTTAAATAGTAAGTTTCTAAAAATAGAAATTTTTCATAATTAACATGTTTCTTTTTTAGTATATTACCATATTTATGATGTTGCCATAAACAATATACTTCCATAATTAATATGTTTCCATAATTAATTATATGCTTATTTTATGCCATGTATTATCATAATATAAAGTTTAACAATTAATTAATACTTAGTTTATTAATTAATAATATCAAGTCATGTTTATTATAAGTTTATTATTAATTAATAATATTACGTAATACATGTTATTAAACTTTATCATAAAAGATATTAAATTAATTTAACCTAAGTTTTAATTAATTAAATTCATGTTCATAAATAATTAAATCAATTAATTACAATAGCCTAAGTTTATTTAATTAGATGTGCATACATGTTTAATCATAGTTTTAATTAAATAAACATAACATAAGTTTTTTTTTATTTTAAATAAACCAAATTAATTAACAAATCAATTAATTAAATCCTAACATAACATAATTTACATGTTTGGTTTAATTGCGTGTTTCTGAAAAAGTTCAAGTTCCCGAGCCTACGACCCGAGACCCGACCCTCGAGCCACAACAGTTCACCAAGAGCTTACGGCTCTCGGCATGCTGCTGCGCCGAGCCACACAGCCCCCAGCCTACGCTGGGGTCCCCCTGCTGCGTCCTATGTTCCCACCGAGCACCCACAAGGAGCCTCGGTTCCCACCGCTAGGCCAAGATTCCCACTGCGGGGTCTTGGTCCTTACGACTACACCACCACCGCCAGCCTAAGGCTGCGGCTGGTGGTCTCCTGTCCACGCCGACCCCCACAAAGGGTTGCGGCTGTTGTTGGTTCGACACCACCGAGACCCCCATGGTCTCGGTTGGCGTGCGATCGAGACAAACACCCCACAAAACCCTTTTTGTTTTTAATTCTTGATAGATCTAACATGTTTTCATGTGTTCTTATTTTATTTATAATAACTCTAGATCGTAACATAAAAATAAAATAAGAAAAAGGATTTAGGGATATCAATGCGTGAATTTAAAAAGGAGAATGAACACGAACCCGTTCCCGAATTAATAATAAAAAATCAAACGTATCTTCCTTGGTGATTTATGAGGGTCGCGGCTAGGGAGAGATCAAGGTAGAAGCTAGGGTTTAATTTTCTTGTAAAAGTGTTTATGAAAACATCCAGTAGTTTTAATTAAACAAGTATTAGATAATGGGTATGGGCCAAGCCCGGATTCCCCTTCCCTTTCTCTTTAAACCGACGCCACAACACCCCCTTACACTTTGGTGTTTGTTTTTCTTGTTTAGTTATTTATCGTGCTTTCGTTACTTGAACGTTTCTTAATCTCGTACGTACATACATATCGTATATTAATACTCGTGTTTACGTACATAATACTTATTATAATGAATTAATATACATATTGTTCGTATTAAATGTTCGTGATACATGGTGTATATTAATTAATTTTAAAGTTTAAATTTAACGGTAACTTCGTGCATTAAATGATCATAGGATTTTTAGAGCGAGTTTTACAACTCTTCCCCTCTAAAAGAACAATTCGTCCTTGAATTAGAGATACGATAAGCTGACAAGATACTAAACGCTGAAATGACATAAAAGTTAGAAAGACGTGCAAGCTGAAATGACATACCCGAGTTAAAACTGGAAATGAGTGTAGGAAGTCCGGATAGACTCCTCCGTTTCCCAAGTGATTCACGCTCGGTGTGATCCCTCCAGAGGATTTTAACGAATGGAATCGTCGTTCTCCTCATGAATTGTTCCTGGCAATCGAGAACTTTCTTAGGTTCCTCGATGTATGAAAGATCCTCTCGAATCTGCTCGAATGGATACGTAACCTTATGCAATGGATGGTAGTTGTAACCAAGGTTGTCAAGATCCTGATCTTGATCTTAAGATCTTACGCTTTTACGATACTGCAAAACAAAAATGACCCGGATCTTACGTAGGATCTTTGCATGCTTAAGATCTTATAGGATCCTGATCTTAATCATACGATCTTAGGATCTACTACGATCCGATCTTACTTTTTCTCGAACGACTAACTAAAAAACAACAAATTTATAGGGTCTATTTTGTATAATCCAAAAAACAACATGTAAATCTTCTTATACATTTCATAATCATAATTTAGAACCACATTTTTATGAAATATTCATATAACTTTATGTTTACAATGTATATTACAAAGACTACCAAGAAAATTACATTATAATAGGATCTAACGATCTCGATCCTACTTTACAATCTCGATCTTATAAAAACAAAAACGATCCTAAGTAATGGTTGTAACCTCTGAGTAAGGATACATGGAATACATCATGCACATGAGATAGTTGGGGAGGTAAAGCTAGACGCTATGATACTTCACCGACACATTCAAGGATTTCAAACGGTCCGATGAAACGAGGACTGAGCTTGCCCTTGAGTCCAAACGCTTGACACCACGTGCTGGTGATACTTTAAGGAAAACATGGTCACCTATATTAAACGATATATCTCTATGATGTTTATCAGCATAGATTTTCTGTCGAGCACGAGCTTCCAGTAGCTTTGCCTTGGCGATGGCAACCTTTTCATTGGTCACCTCTATCATTTCTGGTCCTTCAAGGATTCGTTCTCCAACTTGATCCCAATATATTGGAGCACGATACTTTCTACCATAAAGCATCTCAAATGGTGCACACTTAACACTTGCATGCCAACTATTGTTGTAGGCAAACTCTAACAAACATATGTAATCGTCCCAACTTCCTGACCACTCCAGTGCACAAGCCCGCAACATGTCTTCTAACGTCTGAATCGTACGCTCCGATTGACCATCGGTCTGAGGATGAAAGGCAGTGCTAAGCTTAAGTTTAGTGCCCCAGGCTTTCTACATACCCTTCCAAATTTTTGACGTGAAACGAGGGTGGCGATCTGATATGATGTCTGAAGGAGTTCCATGAAGTCGTATGATATCCTTAAGGAATATATCTCCCAATTTGCTGACTGAGAAGTCCTTGCGAATTGGAAGAAAATGAGCTGACTTGGTTAAACGATCAACTATGACCCATATAGCAATATGTCTGCTCTGAGTAAGCGGAAGTCCAGTGACGAAATCCAAGGAGATTTTGTCCCACTTCCATGCGGGAATTTCTAACGCTTGAAGTAACCCACTAGCCCGCTGATGCTCGATCTAAACTTGCTGGCAAGTTAGACACTTGGATACGAAAGTAGCAACATCCTGTTTCATGCCACTCCACCAGAAATGTTGTTTAATGTCATGATACATTTTGGTGGATCGGGGATGAAAAGAGAATAAAGAGTTGTGAGCTTCTGTCAATAGAGCTTCTCAGAGAGTCTGATCATCTGGAACGCATTGTTTAGTTCTTTGCCATAAAATTCCTTCTTCGTCTAGACAAAATTCTATCTGTCGATCGAGATTTTAAATGCTAGCCCATATCTCACAATCGTCCTTCTGAGCTGCCTTCATCCGAGAAATTAAATCTGGCTCAATTCTCAGATTAGCCCAATATCCATGGTGTCCACGTACCAGGAATTCAATGTCTAATCGCTCAAATTCCCGTATGATTTCTTCTTGTACTTTCATGCCATTTATAATGCCCGACTTTCTACTAAGAGCATCTGCCACAACATTCGCCTTGTCAGGATGATACTGAAGGTTGATGTCATAATCCTTGAGTAGTTCCAACCATCTCCTCTGCCTCATGTTAAGTTCCCTCTGAGTGATAATATACCTGAGACTCTTGTAATCAGTGAAGATATCACATGATTTACCATAAAGGTAGTGTCTCCATATTTTTAGTGCAAAGACTACTGTTGCTAGCTCCAGGTCATGTGTAGGATAATTTTCCTCAAAAGGCTTTAGCTGACGTGATGCGTATGCAATCACTTTCCCATGTTGCATGAGTACACAGCCTAATTCTTTACCCGAAGCATCAATGTAGATCTGAAATCCACCCGTACCAGATGGGAGAGTAAGAATAGGTGTAGATACTAACCGCTTCTTGAGTTATTCAAAGCTCTTCTCATGCTCATTCGTCCAAACGAATTTCTCTCCTTTCCACATCAAATTGGTCAAAGGTAATGCTAGTCTTGAAAACTTCTCCACGAATCTGCGATAATAACCAGCTAAGCCTAGGAAACTATGAACCTCAGTTGCAGCCTTCGGTCTTGGCCATTTAGTGATAGCTTCAACCTTCACAGGATCCATAGTAATCCCTTCTACGAAGAAAATGTGGCCTAAGAACGCCACCTTGTTAGCCAAAATTCACACTTAGAAAATTTGGCATATAGCTATTTCTGACGAAAAATCTGTAGCATAATGCGTAGATGTTCTTCATGTTCTTCCTTGGATTTCGAGAAGATGAGGATGTCATCGATGGAGACGATAACAAACTTTTCTAAGTACTCGTGGAAGACGTGGTTCATAAGGTCCATGAAAACCTCAAGAGCATTAGTGAGTCCGAAAGGCATGACAACAAACTCATAATGGCCATATCTGGTTCGAAAAGCAGTCTTGAGAACATTCTGCTCTTTAACTCGCAGCTGATGATAACCGGATCTTAGATCAATCTTGGAGAAATGTTTGGCACATTGAAGTTGGTCAAACAGATCATCGATTCTTGGTAATGGATAACAGTTCCTAATCGTCATCTTATTCAACTCGTGATAGTCAATGCATAACCGCATACTGCCATCCTTCTTCTTGACGAAAAGTACCAGTGCACCCCATAGTGATACACTCGGACGGATGAAACCTCGCTCCAGTAATTCCTACAGCTGATCTTTTAACTCCTTAAGATCTATGGGAGCCATGCGATAAGGAGCCTTAGAGATTGGTTGAGCTCCTGGGATGAGCTCGATGTTAAATTCCACTCCACTAGTAGGTGGTATACTTGGAAGTTCTTCTAAGAATACATCGGGAAATTCTGAAACAACTGGTTGATCTTGGATCGATGGAACTTCGATCGTGATATCCTGAATTGAAGCTTAGAAGCCCTCGCAACCATGAGATAGTAATGCACGAGCTTCTAACGTAGAGATGATTTGTACGGACTTTCCTTGTATGAAACCATTGTGAACGTACTCTGGTGCTTGAACATCGCCGAAGATAACCTGATAAGCATGGCAATCGATAGTAGCATGATGCTTGGATAACCAATCCATGCCTAAGATGAGATCAAACTCGCACATATCCAAAGGAAGTGCGTTTACTGGGCGAACCTTATCATCGAATTTTAGTGGAAGATCTCTGTACACTTGGGAAATTCGTATAGAGTCTCGTATAGGTGTAGATATACATAAAATATTTTCTAATGGCGTAAGGATTTTATTAATACTAGTGGCATACTGTCACACCCCACCATGGCGGAATGTGGGCGCGATGTATGGATATCATCACAACAATAACGTGTCTATAGAGATAACTAAATGAAATGGAAATATCATAAATGGTGACATAATGTCATGAAGATATCTCATACAATGCAAGCGTCTAGGTAAGTAGGTAACATGTCTACCTCTTACCAAAGACATACAATTAACAAATAACAAACATATAGGTGTCTACAAAGTATCACTTATTCAAACATAAATAAAGACTAAGAGAAAAAGGGGTTCCTCCAAATGCAATCCTAAGCCTCCAAAGCTAGCCACTCCTATTCTCACGCTTAACCACATTCTCACCTGAAAGAATCACTAAAACACGTCAACATAAAGTTGGTGAGAGTCATAGGTTTAGACTCCAACGCCAAATCAGTTATAAGCTGTGAATAACAACCATCAACAAAAGAACATATGGACAATGTGTTACACTTATGCATTAACAACTATCATTCAAGATTAACCATACAATCATAATTCAAGGCTTCAAGCCTTACCAATAACCACAATTTCCAAGGCTCCCAGCCTTACCAATAACCATGGTCCTATAGGCGCCCATACACCTATGAACCAATCCCAAGGCCCCGCCTTGTCAACATCCCCTTGATACCAAGTCAAACCATAATAACTGAGACGGTACGTGTCCCCCATCCAAATCATAAACACAATCAAGAATCACATAGCAGTTAATCACATAAGTGTACACACAAGTCCTTCACAAACCATAAAAACGTTCACAGCATTCTTCACAAAACCATACAGTGTCTCTTCCATCCCATCTAGAAATCAAATCATAAAAATACATGGGACTATGAAACTCACCTGAACAAGCTTCTCCAAGTACCCGCGCTCTAGCACAAATCTAAACACACAAACGTATACAATCAAGACATGAACGACATACCAAAATGGCTCATCAATCTATGATGGATATCTAACCTTCTCCTACAACTTAACCCCATTTATATGCCATATGAATCTCATTACATCCCTCTATAAATCCCTTAAATTAGTTTAGTTCATAACTTGCCCCGTTAACATTTAACCCAAAACAGTTCCGTTTTTCATACTTCAAACTATTGGTCGAACAACCCCTTAACCAAAATAACATGCTTTGTAAAGTAAAACCTATGCCCTTACATGTGTTAGCTAACTCTCCTATTTGGACTCAACCTTAAAGCTACTGTTTGGACTCAACCTTAAAGCTACTGTTAAGGCCTCCATATATATATATATATATATATATATATATATATATATATATATATATATATATATATATATATATATATATATATATATATATATATATATATATATATATATATATATATATATATATATATATATATATATATATATATATATATATATATATATATATATATATATATATATATATATATATATATATATATATATATATATATATATATATATATATATATATATATATATACTTTTACCTATCTAGAATTTACTGATTTTGAACATATAAAAAGTTTGTTATCATCAGAGGGTCTTACCCTAACCCATTTATTTATCCCTCCTCCAGATCTTTTATTTAATATATAATATAAGTCTCATGTTCGTTTGAAGGTTCCAATATAACCCTAGGTACCCCAAACAATTCAAAACATAAAAAAAAATAGGCTGATCCAAAAATTGTTTTGACACCCGACTGATGTAACCTGTTTTTGACCCACCTCCAGACCTCCAATTTAGTTCTAGTTTCTTGCATTTTAAGGCCAACTCAATTACCTATCCAGGGACATAAGATTCGAAAATTAAAAGTTTTTATAACTCTATATATGATCAAAACAATGGACCAAAAATTCTACCCAGTTTTTAAAAAACGAATTTAAACATGATTAAACCCTTTAATCATCATTAAACCTCATAATAACCTAATTAATTGAATATTAAGAACCCTAATATTATTAGTTACAGAAATCATCATTCCTAGTATGAAACCCTAATCAAAAATCAAAAATCCCAAACCCTAATCCACCATACTAGGTTAGATACGTAAATTTAACGTTAATCGAGCTAGTTTAATTACATACCTTTAACCCTTATGCAATATTTCGGTTTTGATCTTCCCCCATGGATGTTTCAACTGATATTAGGTATATTGTAGGGTTATGGGTCGTTTTTAGGGGTCTAAGGGTGTTTATATAGGCTTTGGTAGCCTCCTTAACAAGTTTGAGCCCAAAAGGGACTCTACTTGGGCCTTTCCTACCCGTTTCCTTCCTTTAGTCGGCCATAAAAGCCCATCCACGACCCACCCCCTTAAATTTGGGTTATTTACACTCTCCCCCTTCTATTTTGTGTTTACCTATACTTCCATACACTTCTGGGTCGAAACCGGACACCCTTTCGCTAATTTTTCGACTTTTTGCTTAATTTTCGATCTTAACTTTATTTTCAAAACTTTCCTAAAATAGAAAACTCCTATAATACGTAGAATATAGATAATATATATCTAATGTCCATATATCATGTATGATACATACACAAAATCCTACGAAAACTATAATTCAACTTTCACGAAATTTTCGCGTGATCTCATTTCATTTCATTTCACTTCATTTCATTTCATTTCACTTCATTTCATTTCATTTCACTTCATTTCTTTTCATTTCACTTCATATTCACTATAATGTGAGCTTATGATTCATGAAATAACCATTCATCGATTTACGTAAGAGCATTTAGTACTCATAAACATTGTCCAAACCATCCTCATTCACACAAAATAAACACGTAAACACATAAAACACATAGTCACACATAACACCCTAAAAATACGACTAAGTGACGAACCTCAAAACCACGGTTGTCACATTACTCCTTCCTAATAGAAATCTCGTCCTGATATTTACTCCTTAGGATCAAACACACAATCAACAAATCACATGAGGATACTTGTTCTAATTGAACTCCTCTCATTTCCACGTGAACTTTAGTTCATGACTCAATTTACTAGATATATTAACCAACAATATTTAAATTCATTCCCAAACTCTTGACTTCACAGCCCATAAATCTCACAAATGACTCTTTGACAAATCGAAGACTCTTATTAACACTAATCCTGAATAACCGTACATGTAAATATGCATTCTCAAACCACATTTCCCAAATCTTAATACATGAAATATATCATGTACACCACCCAATTCCCCAGGTAATTATATACCCATAAGCTATTGGTCCAATCTTTCCAAAGATCATAAATGGACATATAAAACTCGACATCAACTTTTCTCTTTTGCCAAAACATGGCGCCCGTTACTATGGGTGAAACTTCCTACATAACTTTGTCACTAAACTGTAGTGGTTTCCTCCTTTTTAACATATCATCTGTTATCGCTCTCATCCTTTCCACAAACACCATTATTATATTAGTAGTCTCTTTCACCAATTCTGGTCCACAATAGGGACAACTCACCCTATCCTTCCATATAGTGCCTCAAATGGCAGTTATCGACTTCTAGTATGATAACTATCATTATATGAAAACTCAGCCATTGCTAACGAGTTTCCCAACTCCCTCTAAATCAATCACTCATGCCCTCACTGTAACTCCTAAGGTTGTATAAATCTCTCACTTGCCCATCCTTTTCCAATTAGATGGATATACTCATATCCAATCATGTTCATCAACTCCCTTTAGTCCGTACCCCAAACTACTTAAAAATTCTAATTTCCTTACAAAGTGACCTATGACGGTCTTTCACATATCCATTAGTTCATCACAACAAGGCTCTTCCAATCTAAATCAACTTATGATATATACACATCACCAAAAGGACGGTTATCTCAGTTAGTCTATCAACTGCCATCCAAACCCATGCTACAACTACTTCCATTAAATTTGAATAGCTCATTAGTAGCACCTATACACTTCTTTCTCACTTTTCTTCATGATTTTTTTTATACTCAACACTTCCTTTATACCTACACAATGTCATACCTTCAAGGTCATATTGCTCCTCATCTTGTCTCAGTTAGACCAAGCCCTTCGTCCCTATGGCACATCACACCTATAACTCCTCGTCCATTCGATTATCGATACTAAGCCTCCCAATCAATCTATATAGGTCAGTTCCATTTCATTTTCCACACTACGACAATATTAGCCTGCTTTGTGCTTTATTCTACTCATTAGGATCTACCGAAGTTTTACCTTCGGTTCCTATCTCGACCTATTTCATTCATGCTTCGCTTCTATACACATTTCCTTCTTCTTCCTCAACTCATACCATACATCACGATGTGATGCTTCCCGTCTATCAAGTCATCTATACGCCAAAATTTTCCAAGTAGCTTCACTTGTTTTTCTCACAACCAGTTCTCCTACTCCCTGCTAATAGGGACAGGCTAGAGTTTCCTGTGATTCCATGCGGATCACACTCTCATCTTATACCCACATTAGTTTCCATTGTCTAAACTAAGCCCTATTCTAAATTATTACTCAAGTATCATACTTCTATTATGATCTTGCACCTAACATGAGGTACTTTTAGTCATCATCTTCTAGGAATGCTTGGTTCTCTCCTTCTATGGTTCTCCCTTATTCCTACACTATCCCGTCCAACAAAAATTCCATACTTCATTCATCAAATCTATAGAAATCACTAGTGCATTGGATAATGCATAGTTGTCTGTTCCAAAGATCTTTCATAACACCTTCACAAAACCGACTCTCTAATCACTTCTCCACGAACTTATTCAGCTCAGCTTCACTTCTCATCCCTTGATATTGATTGCCACAAAAATTCTATCCGCGTAGTCACTCGAATCCCCTTGTTACTACCACGAGTTCTTAATCTCCCATGTCATGTATTCACTTCATCACGATCCACTGGTTCAGCTCTTTGTAGCTCCACTCCAATACTCGATCTGTCCTTCTTCGTCACGGACCATACGTAAATTTCCCATCATAGTGCTTGTCACCTTTCCAGTCCTTGCAACTTTTGTGACTCCTTCAAAATCTCTTGCATCCTTCTTCCAGCCGACATGTAGTCCTTTCAGCTCCTTGCTTCACGATGTAGCTCTCTACGCACTCCTTCTCGTCTCCATGATGTTACCTAGGAACTTCACACTACCAGTAGCTTCTAACTTCAACTCATCTACCACAATATTTCTAAAAGTACTTCAACCCCTCAATGGCTCACTCTTCCTTACTTGTTGTACTCACCATTAATCAGCCTCCTACTAATTATTCTTTCACATCTATGTTTTCCTTCACGTGTCTACTACTACCTTGCCTCCATAACTATACCAATTCCCTTGCGTGTTATTTGACCAATCTTTCCATTAGTAGAAACTTTCTACTCTACCCTCACATCCGCTAGTACTTTCATCAATCTCCTAATGGTACCTCAACCAACTTGCCATAACATGACATCTCGTTCCCACGACCAGTCAACTAACTTTACTTACTCCCTTATTCCCGTAACCAATCTAAGTTTCCAAACTTCACAAATCTTAATCATTCCTTCAACACAACCTTTAAACCAAAACACATCTCTCCATTCTAATATCTAACCATAAGTAATACTACCCAACTCTATCCTCTCATCCTAACGTTCCCACAACCGCATAACTAAATCAACCATGACGTGTAACAAAAGAGTTCCAAACAATCGTGTCCCAATAAAATATAGGGTAAAAAAAACCCTAGCCAAAACAACTGAAAACAAAACACTGTAATCCCAAAGATCGATGGAGTGTGCCAACAACGAAAAATTTAGACTCTTCACGATTAGTATTACCAAATTTCGATACCTTAGAAAATTTTAAACTTTCATCCCAATTAGTTACTTCTCATAAGAACCAAACTCCAATACTACTAAAACCAATCATACTCATTTTTAACCATAAACTCATCCTTTATCTTCATCATTTTATCAAGATATCAACTAGTTAGTATACTACAATCTTATTCTAACCATTATCTTGTTTACCCATATTAAACTTATTTCACTTGTTATTATGAAACCAATACATGTTTATAAAATACACTATTTTTTTCTTCATTTTCTTCTATATTATTATTATTATTATTATCATTATTATTATTATTATTATTATCATTATTTTATATAATCTATTTAGGTTGGTTATAACTAAACTACTACATGTTTACAAGGTGTGGTGTTATTATCATCATTACTATAATAAAATCTCCTTTTTTTACTCTTTCCGTCTTAGTTAAATTCTTCTAAAATTTTAACTCCACTTAAGAAAATTATTGTAAAATTTCTTTACCCCTTTAAAATGTATTATCACATGTTACATAGAAAACTAATCCAATTATTTTCAAGACAATTTGTTTTGTATAACTTACTACCACAAACTTATATAAAATATATATAAGTCACGATATCATACCATACATTTACAAATTATTTTCAAAATCGTTTTCCTATAATTAGCCACACTTATTTGTAAGAAAATTTAGTAGTTCTCATTAACTAAAATACATACCCGAATGTAGACACACATCAAAAGACTCAAAACGTCGTTGGAACTCCGTCAAACTCCAGCACCATAAAACACGAGCAAACATAAGGTACGTTCAAGTTATAATAACTACTGAACGACCATATATCATAACTTAACACATACTAGTATATATACATCCGCATATATATACCTATTAAATCACCCAAAACATACTCGTCACCATACATGTCAGATCAATCCATCGCGTCATACACTCGTTTTTCCATACGAGTAATCACCATCTTACAACAAGGCATAAAACCCATCACTAAAACCAGTCCATATCGTGTGACCCCATAATCATACAACATGAGTATAACCCAAAACATATAACACACTAAAAATATCCATGTGGTAGACAGACGTTACATAAACCCATATATTATACATATACCCAAAAATCCACATGTCATCATATACAAGCATGTACTAACCCTCTTTCATGCAATCATACTTAAGAACCCATTGAAGTTGTGGTACTTGTATAACTATGTTAGCCACCATACTTATACAATTACCCTTTCCTCAATGCACTCCCTCCTATGATGACACTTATAAGAATCAATACAACATATGACACATAAATCCATCTACTCACATAAGCTCATAACCACATAAACAATAAGATCTAAAAATCCATCTATTAAAATACTCTAGTTAAACTCATGGAATACATAAATCCATAGTCTAGCTAAAACAGTATAGACAAACTCCAACACAACATCATAATTAGTTATAAGTCATGTCTCCCATAAGAGTGGAAACAACTTAAAATCCTTCCTATCCACCTACTCCTAGTAACTCGAATCACCACATGATTCTTAGGGAACATGACTTAAACATCAAAAGAAAAATACTATACATTAGGTACACCAATTAACTTATTATGGTGAAAGTAATTTATATATCAAAAGCAAAACAGAAATTAACAGGTGACTAAGTATGGGCAACTACAGTTCAACTCATAATAGTCAAAATTCACAAAAAAATAATATTTAAGAAAATACAATCAAGACCATACTTAATCCTATGACGCCTATATGCAGGGATCCTTAAGCTATAGACTAGGCTAGGCAACCTAATTCTCTATAACCATTGTCTCTGATACCATTATGTCACACCCCACCATGGCGGAATGTGGGGCGCGACGTATGGATATCATCACAACAATAGCGTGTCTATAGAGATAACTAAATGAAATGGAAATATCATAAATCATGACATAATGTCATGAAGATATCTCATACAATGCAGGCATCTAGGTAAGTAGGTAACAGGTCAACCTCTTACCAAAGATATACAATTAACAATAACAAACATATAGGTGTCTACAAAGTATCACTTATTCAAACCTAAATAAAGACTAAGAGGAAAAGGGATTCCTCCAAATGCAATCCTAAGCCTCCAAAGCTAGCCACTCCTATTCTCACGCTTAACCACATTCTCACCTGAAAGAAACACTAAAACAAGTCAACATAAAGTTGGTGAGAGTCATAGGTTTAGACTCCAACGCCAAATCAGTTATAAGTTGTGAATAACAACCATAAACAAAAGAACATATGGACAATGTGTTACAATTATGCATTAACAACTACCATTCAAGATTAACCATACAATCACAATTCCAAGGCTTCAAGCCTTACCAATAACCACAATTTCTAAGGCTCCCAGCCTTACCAATAACCATGGTCCCATAGGCGCCCATACACCTATGAACCAATCCTAAGGCCCCGCCTTGTCAACATCCCCTTGGTACCAAGTCAAACCACAATAACTAACACGGTACGTGTCCCCCCATCCAAATCATAAACACAATCAAGAATCACATAGCAGTTAATCACATAAGTGTACACACAAGTCCATTACAAACCATAAAAACATTCACAGCATTCTTTACAAAACCATACAGTGTCTCTTCCATCCCATTTGGAAATCAAATCATAAAAAGACATGGGACTATGAAACTCACCTGAACAAGCTTCTCAAAGTACTCGCGCTCTAGCACAAATCTAAACACACAAACATATACAATCAAGACATGAACGACATACCAAAATGGCTCATCAATCTATAATGGATATCTAACCTTCTCCTACAACTTAATCCCATTTATATGCCATATGAATCTCATTACATCCCTCTATAAAGCCCTTAACTTAGTTTAGTTCATAACTTGCCCCGTTAACATTTAACCCAAAACAGTTCCGTTTTTCATACTTCAAACTATTGGTCGAACACCCCCTTAACCAAAATAACTGTTGATCCCAAACTTAGATCGATTAGCTTTGTGTATACGAGATTAGATCAAGTATAACACGTAGAGAAACCTTTGCTTATGAATAAAGTAACAAAGTGTTATGCGGAATTAACACTTGATCTAAAACACAATGATATTAAACAAACTTTCACTTGTATTAGAATAATCGTGTTGATTACAATGAAAGGTTTAACTTGCGAATACTATGAAAACTGATATTAAACATTAACCTAAAAGATCTTCTTTTATAGAACAAGAAGTCTTGTACAATAAGCTACGAATCAACTATTCTAGGTAAAGATAAACATAGAAAATACATTGTCGTTTCTATCCTTACTAGAAGTAATCTAGAATATAATATACGTGTAGCTCACATCTTCCATCAGTGCTTGTCTTCAATCTGTCAACGCTTGACTTTATCTTGTCAACGCTTATGCTGTCAGTGCTCACTTTGCTCTTGTCAACGCTTGAGTTGTTCTTGTCAGCGTTCAAGTGTTCTGGCCTAAATTTATTCCCAACAATCCTCCCCTAAACTTGATATCCACTCTTATGATCAAGTTTCTGAATAAACATTAAGAACTTGGAGGAGTCTGACAAACCTTATCATATTGGTAATAAATAAATCTGATCAAATTCTTTGCCACGTCACTTGTATAGTCTATCTCCAACTGGGTGTCCTTCATCTTCTCCAAAACAGCCTTGGATATGAAATACTGAGCATCTACAAGTAAATACTCAGCAAACTTTATAGAACTCAAATGGTATACACCTGCAGCTGAATATAACCTCCATTGAAGACCACTGAGGTCATCTTCAAGATCCTTCCATATTTCAGGATCTTCTTCTTTTGTCCCACACATTCTTTTGAATGTGGTCCAAAGTTTTATTCCATTGGCTGAAGTTGGTGCTTCAGCCTCATACTTGGTCTCTAACAACCTCCAAAGGTCTACCAAGTCTTCTCTGTCACAACTTGCAAATAAAGATATGAGAGTGGTAAAAGTGTGTACCTCCTTGCCAAATCTTCCAATTTTCCAGAATCCACATTCATCTTCCTCATAACTTATAATTGGATTCCTGGAATCTAGTGGTAACACATGCACCATATCTGAAGCTTCTAATGGAGAGAGCTTAAGGCTCTTTCTAATGATTGCTTCACTTGGATACAGTTGAGACATATCTTTTGGAAACTCAAGAACAAATCCCTTCTTCACTGGTCTAGGGACTATCATAGCTTTCTTGATTGCCATCTCTTCTGCAAGTTGCTCCTTTCTTTCATCTGAAAGAAGTCTGAAAGTGTTCTCTTCCTGCACTTTCACCCAAATAGGATAAGCCCTATGTTCCAACTCATCAAATGTCAAAGCCTTCAGCTTCTGATGTGTCCATCCAACTCCATGACATTTGAGCAACATAAAATAGAGCTTCCTTCTATCCCTTTTCAGTTGAGAGAGAATGTTGCTTGCCCTGTACTTCAACATAACCTTACAATCCTGCTGAACTCTAAGAAGAATTTCCAAACCCCATATCTGATCTGAAATGGTCAAGTCTGGATTATCCATGCAGCTTTCTTCCCAAGAATTGTACATTTGAACTACCTCTGGCATATCAAAATCAATTTGCAACTTCAAATCTCTCAGCCTTTCCTTAGCAAGCTCATCACCATACTCAAGTCTTTCTGGTTCAACAATCATCACACTTGAATCTGAGCTGCCTCCATCACTTTCTTCCTCAGAAGTCACAACAAATGGTGACTTTTCCTTCTCACCTTGTTCCATCATTTGCTCAGCCAATCTTCTATCAAATTCAACCTGAGCTGCATTCTTTGGAACATTTTCTTCTACCAACTTACCCTTACCCTTATCTGTTGGTTCAATTGTTGGTAGGGTAGATGATAATACCTGAGTAGGAACATCTTTGATGATAGATGATGACTGGAATACATCACCTCCATATGCAGATCTGTCAACGCCCAAATTTCCTCTATCAGCGCCCAAAATACTTCTGTCAGCGTCCAAACTTGCCTTATCAACGCTTAAATATTTTCCCTCAGCGCCTTGTGTAACCTCTCTCAGCATATCTGTAAATGATAAATTTAAATTTGTTGGAGAGATTAAGGACGTATCAAAACCTTTTTGTTCCTTAAATGTAGTAAGAGCTTCAGCAATGTCCAATGATTGACCATCTTGACTGCTCTTATCACTCAGATTTCTTGCTTCCTCCCCTTTGGAAGACTCCTCCATACCTCCCCTTGAATGAGCACTCTCCAAAACAACAATCCTCTCCCTCAATTCATTGAGTTCAAGGCCTTGGTTACTGACAATTTGTACTAGGTCTGCATTTTGCTTTTGCAAGCTAATGCAGACAGCCGTCAATTCTAAAAGCGTCATTGGTTCCAGTCTGCCCTCTTCCAAAATGGGAATTTGACCTCCCAAGTTAGGTTCATTGGGCAAGGATGAGGACTTAATTATGGTGGGACTGTCTTGGCCAGCTGCTAAGCCAGAACCAATAGTCTCAGCCTCATCCAGGTCACCAGCCACACTTGTGGTGGTGGTTCTCTCTGCTACATGGCTAGGACCACCAGAGGAGAACACTCCAGCAGTCCTTTGGCGTTTAATCAACCTATATTCTGGTGGTGTGGAAGATGGTGTAGAAGATGGTGTAGATGTAGGTTGGTTAAGGGGTGTTTGGGATTGTGATGGTTGGGTGTCAACGTTGGGAATAGTCATATCAACGCCCACATTAGATGTGTCAGCGTCAAAGGGATTTTGGTCTAGTTGCATTTGGTCAGGTGAGGGTAAAGGTTCAGGGATAGGTTCAAGTTGTGGTTGAGGGTCAATATGAGGTTGGGGGTCTGGTTGGGGTTGTGCTGCTGCAATAACAGCAAGCATGGCTGGGGTTAATGGTAGGTCTCTATGAGGTGGTGAATTCATCTTGGTAAAAATAGCCTTCTTTTGTTCAGGGATCTTATAAAAGTCATTGTGATCCCTTGAACAATATCTTTGAGCATCAAAAACCATTTGCAGAAAACGGGGATAAGCTAAAGTCATTTTTGTCCCCTTGTTTTTACACATTCCTTCAAAAATCATTTTAGACCAATTATAATTTTGCCCTGTTGCAATACACACAATAGCAGATGCAATGGATCTATTGATCTCATTGTGTGTAGTACATTTGGGACTCAAACATTGAAGGAGAATGTGAATTAGGTACTTCCAGGCTGGGGGAAATTCCTGCTTATGGTACTTATTTAGAGTACCTTCATCAGGAATAGGGTATCCCAAAGCCCTAAGCCCTTGTTCTATTTCAGATATGGGAAGCATGGTTATACCATCAGCATCATTAAGATGCAAGGCCTGGCGTACCAAGGCCTCAGTAACCACCCAAGGTCTCCCATGTACAATAGAATTCAATGTTGTCACTCCATTAACTGTTGAGGAACTGACAGTGTTCCAAAACTGTTTAATGTGTGTGACTGGAATGAGTGGGGCATGAGAAAGAGCATACCTTAATGGGGATGCATTCAAATACTCCACCATCTGTGTGTATTCAGGGAACAAAGTATTATCAGCAACAAGATAAGCAATCATGTTGTGTTGAGACTTGAACCCCAAATCCAATTCTGCTGAGTTAAATCTTGGTGCCATTGATGAAAGCTGTTAATTTGATGTATAAAAGATGAAGGTTGATAAGAGAAAAGTGTTAGACAAGAATTATAGATACCCTGTTTAAAATAGGAGCCAAATTTATAGGAGTGGATGAATGCACGTGATTGGCCCAAAAATAGGCAAAGATTTTCAAAAATCAATCATGAAAATATTGAAAAAGTTTATAAGTTATCTCATGCATTAAATGAAAGTAACAACTCCTAAAATTACGGCTTGAAAATATGTCAAAAAGTTACAACTGGGTAGGTCCCATTGTTTGTCAACGGTTAAATATAACCCATCAACGCCCAACGGCTATAATCCTGTCAACGTTCGCCTAAAGCCATGTCAGCGTCCATTTTGGTCACAACAACGCTTGGAAAAATCTTGTCAGCGTCCAAAAATAAAATTGTTTTAAAAAGTGAACAATGACCTTAACAAGTAATTTATCCTAGAGAAGATAACCAAAAGCTGATAATTATCATAGGGCGGCAAGCACTGTCCAGTTATGCACACTTGCATAAGCAAGATAGACATAACAGTCCTCTAGTGTCCCTTGCTAACCAAAATTCTTAACAACCAAGTTACCTCATAAAATCCTTGTTACTCCCAGGTAAAACCCAAATCAAAAGGATTCCCAAGCCTCCCATCAGACATAACCAATTCTAAGTCGAAAAATGTCTTGGCAGCATGCAAAGTTGATATACTATGCATGCTACAGTGCCTCATGGTTTAGTAAAACTAACCCATACTCACCAGTGGACACAATCTAGAATTGTGATGAGAGTATTCTAAGAATACCCAAGAGTCCTAAAGGTTCCTTAAACCTCCCCTTAAACTATGATACATGAGTTCTTAAAATATATATATGAACATTAAAAATTTATGTCAAGATAGGAATATAAATATTCCAACCATCATCCATAAACAAAACATGTCCAAATAGCTCTTCAAAGATCCATAAGCAACTCTGTATCCAATGGCATAAAGCTACCATTACCTGCACATTTAGATGAAAACCACAAAACTAACATTTGTTGCTAACAGCGTCCCGACAACACTTAACAGCGTTGAAGGAACTCTTGTCAGCGTTAGACCATAATATCTCTAACAACGGCAAAATAACACTTGACAGCGTTACATTTACCTTTGTCAGTGTTAGAAAAATAATGTGGAAAATCTAAATCATCACAAAGACCAATAACAATGCATATCCTGTACATACTTTTACAAAAAGGTTCCAAAACACATATTAAGTGAGATTAACCATTCCAATATTTGTTACCAAATATTGAAATCTTCCAGCATCAAAAGGTTTAGTTAATAAATCAGCTACATTATCTTCAGTATCTACCCTATCTGGTTGTATTAAACCTTTCTCAAAGCAATCTCTTATAAAATGGTGTCTAATTTCTATGTGTTTGGTTTTAGAATGATGTACAGGATTTTTAATAATGCATAAAGTACTGTTATTGTCTACAAAAATCTTGGTATGCATAAAATTATACCCATAATCCAACAGCTGGTTCTGAATCCATAAGACTTGTCCACAACAAGCAGCTGCAGCAACATATTCTGCTTCAGTTGTAGAGTTGGCCACCACTGTTTGTTTCTTGCATTGCCAAGATATTAATCTGCTCCCAAGAAATTGGCATCCACCAGTTGTGGATTTCCTATCAAACTTGTCACCACCATAATCACTGTCTGAATATGCAATAAGGTCCAAGGGAGAATCTTTTGGGTACCATAATCCAAGATCTGGATAACATCTTAGGTACCTAAAAATCCTCTTCACAGCAAAAAGGTGACATTCTTTGGGAGTCACTTGATGGCGTGCACATGCACACACAGCAAACATGATGTCAGGTCTTGAGGCTGTAAGATACATCAATGATCCAATCATTGATCTATAGTGCCTAACATCCACATCCTTTCCAGCTCCAATTTTTCCCCAAGGGTATTGTCGATCCATAGGAGTGGAAGCCTCCTTCTCATGTGAAAAAAAACCATATTTCTTCAAGATTTCTGCTACATATTTGTCTTGGGAGATGAAGATACCATCTTCTTTCTGCTGAACTTGTAAACCTAGAAAGAAGTTCATCTCACCCATTGCACTCATCTTGAATTTATCTGTCATGAGCTTGGAAAAATCCTCACTCATTTTTGGATCAGTAGAGCCAAAAATGATATCATCAACATAGACCTGCACTAGCAACACATGTTTTCCTTTCTTCTTTGTAAATAGTGTCTGATCTATGGTGCCCCTTTTGAAACCATTTTCCACCAAGTAGGTGGACAATGTACCATACCATGCTCTTGGGGCTTGATGAAGGCCATACATTGCCTTTTTTTTACTCTATAAACCTTGTCTGGATTCTCAGGATCTTCAAAACCAGGAGGCTGCATTACATAAACCTCCTCAACAATTGTGCCATAGAGGAAAGCACTCTTCACATCCATTTGATAAACAGTAAAATTCATGCAAGAAGCATAAGCTAAGAAAATTCTGATAGCTTCAATTCTTGCAACTGGAGCAAAGACTTCTTCATAATCTATGCCTTCCTCTTGTGTATAACCCTGAGCTACCAAACGTGCCTTGTTTCTGACCACAATGCCTCTTTCATCTTTCTTGTTCCTTAGAACCCATCTTGTCCCAATTGGTCTCACATACCTAGGACAATCAACCAGCTCCCAAACATCCTGTATAGCAAATTGGTGAAGCTCATCCTGCATTGCTTCCACCCAACTTGGTTCTTTGAGAGCATCAAAAATCTTCTTGGGTTCTTCCTGTGACAGAAAACAGGCAAACAAACATGCTTGTACAAGAGGGGTATCAACCTTCTTGTGTATATTGGCAATAAACCCACCAAGACCTTGATGGGATCTTCTTGTCTGAACTGGAGCCATAACATCACCAATGATTTGAGATGTGGGGTGATCCTTTGCTGTGGAAGTGAGAACTCCTCCTTCAAAAAGTCTGGTGTCCTCAATTTCACGCTCCATGTTGCCAATATCTTCTTCAGATTCTTCTTGTTCAACAGGAATCTCTTCATGAATATTGGAAGGTCCACCCTGTTCAAAATGAGAAGAGAAAAGCTGTGTAAAGGTGTCTCCAAAGTCTGATCCTTGTTTGTCAGCGTTTGGGCTAACAACGCCTGAACTGGTGTTGTCAGCGTTGGAGCCATCAGCGTCTGAATTGGTCGTGTCAGCGCTTGATTTCCCTTTGTCAGCGCCTGAAGAATCATGCATGTTTGTATTTGGTGGTATTTGAACACCACCATTATCTTTCCTTGCAGCAGTAGCAGCAGTAGCAGCAGCATAATACTCATCTGTCCATATAGGAAGTGTAACATATTCTTGTATGGGAGATGATTCAACTGCTGGTGGTCCATCCTCCTTAGCAACCTGTATACCTGAAACATTACCAATTCTCTTTTCCAAAACACTTGAAGTTACCTTCACAATGTCTGGATCAGTAACAGGCATATAATTTAAAGCTCTAGATAAAGGTTCTAAGTCAAACAACCAATTTGGACCACTCTCAGGATCACTAGGTTTACTTTCTAAAAACCTAACATGTACCTTTTCAAGTATACGTTTTTCCTTTTTAATGTAAACCCTATATCCTTTACTCTGCACTGAATAACCCATGAAGTAGCCTTCATCACCTTTAGAATCAAATTTACCTAGGGCCTCACTAGTTTCTAAAACAACTACATGACAACCAAATGGCTTGAGAAAGCCAATGTTGGGCTTTCTTCCCCAAAGTAATTCATAAGGTGTCTTATTATGTATCTTGTTGACCAATGCCCTATTTTGAACATAACAAGCTGTGTTAACAGCTTCAGCCCAAAAGGCTATAGGAAAGTGGGCATCAGCCAACATGGTTCTGGCTGCTTCAATAAGGGTCCTATTCTTCCTTTCAGCAACCCCATTTTGTTGTGGGGTTCTAGCTATACTAAACTGCCTAGTAATCCCTTTCTTGGCACAAAAATCATCTAACAACTGATTTCTAAACTCACACCCATTGTCACTTCTAATAATTTTGACCTCATTACCATTTTTCTTTTCAATTTGGGTAATGAAATTAATCAGACTTAGGGCAGTTTCACTTTTCTTGGCTAAAAAGAAAGTCCATGTGAACCTGGAGTAATCATCAGTAATGACAAAACAATATGATTTACCCTTCAAACTTTCTATATTAGTTGGACCAAAGAGGTCCATATGCAATAAGTGAAGGGGTTTAGAACTAGAGTGCACCTGTTTAGACCTGAATGAGACCTTGTGCTGCTTGCCCTTAAGACATGCAACACAAGAGTGGTCATTGTGGAAAGCCTTTTCAGGCAAACCATCAACTAAACCAAGCCTCACAAGTCTATTGATATTCTTAAAGTTTATGTGCCCTAGTCTCCTGTGCCAAAGATTACTTTCATCTACTGAGGCCTTAGCATATAGACATGACATTTTATTATTTACCTTAATTCCATTGAGATTCACATTATATATGTCTTTATGCCTTGGTGTTCTAAAATCTATGTATTTCTCCTCAGGGAGCTTATAATCTTTGCTTAACACCAAGCACTCAGTATCTGTGAAAAGAACCTTATTTTTGTTATCACACACTTGTGATACACTAAACAAATTATAATCCAGATCTTTCACCAAGAAGACATTATCAAACCTAAGATTGTTGGTGACAAGGGTTCCTTTTCCTGTGATTGTGCCGTAGCCACCTCCAAAGTATACCTTATCACCATCTTGAATAGGAGAGAAATTGGTCAGATAGTCTTCCTTTCCAGTCATGTGCCTTGAGCATCCACTATCCCAGTATCCATAGTCATTGATCTTCTTCTGAATGCCCTGCACATAAAGAAAACACATTAGTTTTCTTTGGGAACCCAAGCCTTAGAAGACTTGGATTCATTTGGTTGTTCAACAAGAACAGACTTGGTTCTCATAACAACCCCATTTTCATCCCTGTTTGAATGAAATTCCCAGTTAACCCCAATTGGTGTTGACAATGCCTTTGAAATATAATGAAACCTGTTGCATGTCATAGAAATACCAGTATTATTAGGGTTCTGGTCTTGTTTTGGTCTCCATGTTAAGCTAGTAGAAGCTTTAGACCTATTTCCCTGTGGCTGCAAATACCTAGGTTTGTCAGCGCTGAAATTTCTCTTGTCAGCGCCCCGATTGCTCCTATCAGCGTTGTACCTAGGGTTTGCTACAGGAACCCATTGCCTATTTGACCAAGTATTTGACTTTTGAAAAGGTCTTAGGCCTTGTGTGTTAGACCCTCTAGAAAAGAATGGGGCTGGTCTAACCACTTGTGAACTTTTGTTCACAAAGGTATTGGGTCTGACAGTGTTTGACCTATGTTGACTTTTGTCAGCGCTGAAATGGTTCCTGTCAGCGTTGACATTGGAAGCATTGACACATTTGTAGGCCAAATGTGAGAAGCTACCACATGTGTAACAAGCTTTTCTAGACTTAGTCTTGGGTCTAGAAGCAAAGAAGCCTGTTCCATGATTACTAACTTGGCTTTTTGGTGACCTAGAATTTCTATACATCTCTGCATATTTAACACTAGGTTTTCTAACAGATTGTGGGCCAAGGTCAACAGCTTTGCCAGTGGTAGGGTGTGTGATCTTAATAGGTTTAGGATCAAGGCTCTTGATTGGTGTGGGCTCATTTGGACTTTCACACAATAACCCTCCCTTAACAAACAAAGTGTGGTTAGCTTTCTTCCACTCTTCTAGGTCAGTCAGCTTTTGCTGATATTCCTCAACTGGGGAGGTCACTCTAGGTGGAGGAATAAACTCCTCCTCTTGGCATTCTGGCAAGCCAGTCCAAGATAAGTCCTTTGATTGGACACCATATAAATCCCCAGCTGGTGGTGGAACAACAGTATAATTATTCATCCCAATCCCACTCATATCTTTAGAGTCTCTTTGTTTACTAACACACTCTCCTAGGGTTTGTGTGGCCTTATCAAATCTCTGGATTTTAAGACTCACATTATCTTTATTTTTGTTAGCCTCCTCTAACTGAGCTATCAAATCAAGATTAACCCTATTTACTATATCTTGCACATCTTTACTCTGAAATAACTCATGTTTTAAGATGTTTATTTGATCTTTTAAATCAAACTCCATTTTCTTATACTCAGATACTGTCTTTTCTGTTTGGGTTAGAGCAATTTGATAGTTAGATACTTTGCATCTTTCAGTACTTGCCTCATCTAATAATTTAACTATCTCTTGTTTTAATTTTTCAGTATTCAAACGACAACCCTTAGAACAGAAAGCATCATCATATACCTCATTGTCTGATGAAGAGGAGGAGTGTGCCATGAGAGCATATTCAGCATGCTCTTCTTTAACTTCAGCAACCAAAATTCTGTCCTCTTCCTCATTCTTAGCCATCCAGCTCCAATCCCATTCTCCAACACCATCAATTTGTTGAACAGCAACCATGGCCTTGGGATCTGGGTTCTTAATCATTTGGCTAGAAGGCTTCCCAGCATCAGATCTCCTTGTAGATCTACATTCCCTCATAAAGTGCCCCATCCTATGACAGTTGTAGCACTCCACCTTGGACTTGTCAAAGCCAGCAACATCCTTAGCATTAAAGGTCATCTTCTTCTTGAACCTTTTATTGAACCTGTTTGCTCTTAAACTTACAAGAGCCATAGTCCACTTGATGTCCATCTCTTCCAATTGTTCATCACTTATCTGCTCAAGATCTTCATAAGTAATCCTTGAATCACTAGGCAAAGAAGCAATGAATGCACACACAGTATCAAGATCAAAACCAGCAGGTTTAATTCTATCAGCGCCATGATTGTGTGTGTCAGCGCTTGAGTACAAAGCGTTGACAGGATATGATCCAGCGCTGACAGATTGACATCCAGCGCTGACACCTTGAGATCCAGTTGCTGAATGTCCATAGAAGTTCATGGAATCAAATTGGCCTTCACTTTGTGAAAAGAAAGCCATGTTGCTGCTGGAAGATTTGTTATCACTTTCCAATTGCCATTCATTCTCCAACAGTCTTAACTTGTTGAAGATGTCATCAAACCTGGAAGTCTTGTGAGTGTTGTTTACAAGAATAGATCTTGTCTCAATCTTCCATACATCACCAAGGCTTTTGAGAAAAGTAGCATTCAATTCAGGATCATCAATCTGTTTTCCCATGAATGAAAGTTGACTTGTGATGTCAAGAAGTCTACTTCTCACACTGCTGAGATTCTCATTAGGTTGAGCTTTAAAGACAGCATACTCATGCAAGAGTTGCTTCTTCTTTTCTTCTTTTGTGTCAGCATTGCCACCATGTGCCACTTCAAGAGCTTCCCAAAGCTCTTTTGCGGACTCAAACCGTTTGTACTTGTGCTGATTCTCATGACCTAGGGCATGTTTCAAGATATTCAGGATTTTCATGTCCACCCTCTTCTTGGCTATGTCTTCAACAGCAACAGCTCTCCCATCTTCAGGCTTTTCCACCTTATCAGATTCAGGACAATTAGGAACAGCTGTCCTTGTAGCAATAGCAGCAGTAATCTTTGCTGCTTTATCGAATGTGTTCCCATATTCGATAATTTCCCAAAGAGTGTAGTCATGAATAGCTATGTATTGCTCAAAATTGGACTTCCAAAGTTCAAAGTTCCTGGCATCAAACATGGGAATTTTGATACTAGTGTTTGAGAAGTTGTTTTGTAGCAAAGCAGGAGGTTGATTTGTGCCAGACATGGTGTTTTTAGGGTTTTGAGAATTTAGGGTTTTTAGGGTTTGTTGTTTTAGAGTTCTGCGTTACTTAAAGATCAAAAGTTTCTCAACAAGCTCTGATACCACTTGTTGATCCCAAACTTAGATCGATTAGCTTTGTGTATACGAGATTAGATCAAGTATAACACGTAGAGAAACCTTTGCTTATGAATAAAGTAACAAAGTGTTATGCGGAATTAACACTTGATCTAAAACACAATGATATTAAACAAACTTTCACTTGTATTAGAATAATCGTGTTGATTACAATGAAAGGTTTAACTTGCGAATACTATGAAAACTGATATTAAACATTAACCTAAAAGATCTTCTTTTATAGAACAAGAAGTCTTGTACAATAAGCTACGAATCAACTATTCTAGGTAAAGATAAACATAGAAAATACATTGTCGTTTCTATCCTTACTAGAAGTAATCTAGAATATAATATACGTGTAGCTCACATCTTCCATCAGTGCTTGTCTTCAATCTGTCAACGCTTGACTTTATCTTGTCAACGCTTATGCTGTCAGTGCTCACTTTGCTCTTGTCAACGCTTGAGTTGTTCTTGTCAGCGTTCAAGTGTTCTGGCCTAAATTTATTCCCAACAATAACATGCCCTGTAAAGGAAATCATGTGCCCTTACATGTGTTAGCTAACTCTCCTATTTCGCCTCAACCTTAAAGCTACTGTTAAGGCCTCCATATATATATATATATATATATATATATATATATATATATATATATATATATATATATATATATATATATATATATATATATATATATATATATATATATATATATATATATATATATATATATATATATATATATATACTTTTACCTATCTAGAATTTACTAATTTTGAACATATAAAAAGTTTGTTATCATCAGAGGGTCTTACCCTAACCCATTTGTTTAGCCCTCCTCCAGATCTTTTATTTAATATATAATCTAAGTCTCATGTTCGTTTGAAGGTTGCAATATAATCCTAAGTACCCCAAACAATTCTAAACATAAAAAGAAAACAGGCTGATCCAAAAACTGTTTTGACACCCGACTGATGTAACCTGTTTTTGACCCACATCTAGACCTCCAATTTAGTTCTCGTTTCTTGAATTTTAAAGCCAACTCAATTACCTTTCCAGGGACATAAGATTCGAAAATTAAAAGTTTTCATAACTCTATATATGATCAAAACAATGGACCAAAAATTCTGCCCAGTTTTTAAAAACGAATTTAAACATAATTAAACCCTTTAATCATCATTAAACCTCATAATAACCTAATTAATTGAATATTAAGAACCCTAATATTATTAATTACAGAAATCATCATTCCTAGTATGAAACCCTAATCAAAAATCAAAAATCCCAAACCCTAATCCACCATACTAGGTTAGATACGTAAATTTAACGTTAATCGAGCTAGTTTAATTACATACCTTTAACCCTTATGCAATATTTAGGTTTTGATCTTCCCCCATGGATGTTTCAACTGATATTAGGTATATTGTAGGGTTATGGGTCGTTTTTTGGGGTCTAGGGGTGTTTATATAGGCTTTGGTAACCTCCTTAACAAGTTTGAGCCCAAAAGGGACTCTACTTGGGCCTTTCCTACCCGTTTCCTTCCTTTAGTCGGCCATAAAAGCCCATCCACGACCCACCACCTTAAATTTGGGTTATTTACACTCTCCCCTTCTATTTTATGTTTACTTATACTTCCATACACTTCCGGGTCGAAACCGGACACCCTTTCGCTAATTTTTCGACTTTCTGCGTAATTTTCGATCTTAACTTTATTTTCAAAACTTTCCTAAAATAGAAAACTCCTATAATACATAGAATATAGATAATATATATATAATGTACATATATAATGTATGATACATACAAAAAATCATACGAAAACGATAATTCAACTTTCACGAAATTTTCGCGTGATCTCATTTCATTTCATTTCACTTCATTTCACTTCATAGTCATTAGAATGTGATCTTATGATTCATGAAATAACCATTCATCGATTTACTTAAGAGCATTTAGTACTCATAAACGATGTCCAAACCATCCTCATTCACACCAAATAAACACGTAAACACATAAAACACATAGTCACACATAACACCCTTAAAATACCACTAAGTGACGAACCTCAAAACCACGGTTGTCACACATACGTAGAGGATATAACTGAATGCGTAGCACCAGTATCGAATAAAACACTTGCAACATGACCGTTCATAAAGAGGATGCGAATGATAGTACCTGAGGACTTATTAGCTTGGTCCTATGTGGTCGTATAGACACGTCCCGAAGCTTGTGGCTTAGGAAGAGCAGCACTAGAAGTACCAGCAATGTCTCCCTTCTTGCAGTCTTTCAACATGTGTCCTGGTAGTCCACACTTGAAACAGACGTCGGCCGACTTACGACATGTACCGAGATGTCTACGACTACAAGTCGTACAAACGGGGTAGGTGTAACCTCCTGGAGGTACCCTTGCTACTTGAGAGCCTGATAAAGAAATATGCGTGAGACATGATTACTTGGCATAAACATGACTGCAATGAAGTTTAAATGATGGTTTACCAGATGAAGATGAGTTATTGGACTGCTGACCCTTAGCATTTTGGTCACGTCCACTTGCAGAGTTCCTGTTTATGATGTTTACATGTTAGTATGTAAAAACATACAGAAACTTAACATAGAAAAGTTTAAGAATTTAGGGAGCTATTGTTGTTGGACTGGCTGTTGTTGTTACGGTAATTGTCATTACTGTTCCTCTTGTCGGATCCGTAAAGGTCGTTAGATTGATGGTTTCCCTTGTTGGCATTCTGCTGAGTGGTCGGTTGGGACCGGTATCTACCCTTCTGCCTGAAGATGCAATTTGATAGGAAAAGGTATAAATGAACATAAAGATCGAAATGAAATGATAACGCTTGATGGCTGAAATTTATAACTCTTCTCAGGACGAGCTTGTTCCTCGTACTCATCACGCTCATGTAGCATTTCTAAGCTATGTGATGCATCATTAACTTGTGCCAGATTAGCATATGTAGCACTAAGTAAACGAGCTTCTGTAGAGGCGTGCATAACCCAGCGAAAGTGCTTAACTTGTTCTTTCGCAGTACCCGCAGCTGCACCTAAGAATCCAGCCAACCTAAGGAACCTCTGCATGAACTCAGTGCTAGTCTCTCCATTCCTCTAACGAATGGAGTGATAGTCCCTCTTGAGTCCTTCCTTCTCAGAAGTCAGAAAGAACTGCGCATAAAACAAGTCTTGAACTGATCCCAAGTCAACGCAGTTAGCCAATCGTCGCCTCCATTAGCTAACTTGTAAGCTCTCCACCAATGTATTTTTTTTGGTAACTGTGATTTCCGTCTCATTGGCCGACTAATCCACGGGGTTTGAGCCCACCGCCACACAGACTCAAACCAGGTAAAGCCCTCCCTTTTCAGGAGGTTGGCGTGGCCACTTCAAGTTTGTTTGCACCTAGTGGGAATTGAACTTGAGACCTCACACACTTTGGAGTGATAGCCACAAATCTTTTTGCCACTAGGCCACCCTTGAGTGGTTAGCTCTCCACCAATGTAGGCATCACCCTCAAACTTATAGCAAGCCAACCTTGCCTTTTTGACACCACCGCATCCCATAGCATCAAAAATCTTCTCCATATGCGAAATCCAGTCTTCCGTGTTAGATGAAGTCTTAGCCTTGTTAAAAGATCTTGGGTTCTACTTGTTAAGCCTCTCAAGCCAAGTGTGCAAAGTAAAGTGTGGAGGAGGAGGGGGAGGATTGTTGTTCTGATTCGGGGCAGCCTGGTATTCAGCCCGAATTTGGTTCTTGATTTAGGGAAGCATGTCTTGCAGCGCTACTTCGACAGCTGCTGCTAGCTCTTGTTCGCGTGTCATGACCATCTGACAGTTTAAAAAAAGAAAATGAAATGATTAATCTGATTAAAACATATGGTAAACATAATAAAATGATAAACAGTTTATGAAGGCATAGCCAAATGCAAATGACATGAAAACAAAATGACATAGCGAAGATGAACGCCTATGGGTCGGTTCATTAAAACGAAAAGTCACGAGCTAATGTGAACGCCTATGGGTCGGTTCACCAAGCAAAATGATTCGATTAAAAGAACATGTGACTAAATATGGCCAGTCCTATACCAACCATTACCTAGTCAAAATTTCTGCAACAATGATACATGAAATGAATGCACGAAAATAAACTGTCAGTTCTAGGAAGATGTTGATGACTACCCACTAGTCACAGGTCAATTTTTAGAGCCTACAGGTTGAAGCCTTGGTTTTGATACCATAATTATAACACCTCATTTTGATAAATGGAATATCACGGGATAATTATGGCATATCATCAAATCATACAAGGTAATGTCTAAAACATTAAATGATCATAAAAGTATCTGGAAACAAACATCGGATCCACATAAGCTCCACACATGAAATGCATAAGTATAGAATGTAAGGAAAGGACTAAACAACGTCTAACAAAGCAAAAGTATGTAAATGCATTAAAGAATGAAAGAAAGTTGGCGCCTCATTCCATGCACGTACATCTTGGATTCCTAGCTTTGCCCTTTAGTACCTGCCGTATTGGGACATGGAAAGAGAAATACGGCTGAGCAATACGCTTAGTGTGTGGATATATAACATAGAATGTAAAGCATAAACATAAGTCAGTAATGGAATGAAATGAATAACATAGCAAAGAAATATATGTATGTCCTGGAAAACCTGTTTTAAGTTCATAATACTGGTTTATATTTCTGAAAAGACTTATGTTTAGTTTATCTTGAAAATCTGTATTTTAAATATACCGAGAGCCCATATAGGTCATGTTATATCCACGTGCATGAATACTTGGAGGGGTGACCTCGTCATGCAATTAGAGGGGTGATAGGTGTGAAAACACCCATCCTTTTACCACTTATTTCTTGCTAAAACGAGACCAAATCACGTATTTAGTATCATTTGTTTGGAATTATGTGTGGTTTGTGTGTTTGTTGTGTTTTCAGAGCCAAACGGATTAATATTGAAGAAAACATGGGATTGCACGGGTTTTATCGAAGAAAAAGACGAAAAGACGAAGTCTATAGTCCAAGAGATGCAAAAGATTTGAAGTCAATGGGCCTATTTGAAGATTTATCGAAGAAAAAGACCAAAGATGGAAGATCTACATATGTCAAAGAACTCAAGTCTATTAAACGAAGAAATTAAAAGACGAGTTGAATTTATTCATCGACAAATCCCGAATCAGAGTCGAAAACGTCAACTTTACTGAAAAGACGAGAAGACAAAAAGAAAGAAGAAAAGCCCACTCACCAACCAACCACAAGGCCTATAAATAGGAGTTCCCTTCACAATTTAGACTAGTCTTCATTTTTCTGTTTTTTGTTCTCCTTTTATTTCGTAGGAAAACCAACTCCATTAAGGAGTTTGGTGATTTTCATTTTCTTTTTATTCCTTCATAGATCTTGTAAGTTTTAATCTTCCCTTTTGTTTGTTTAACCTTAATCTTTCAATACCATCTTTGATTTAATCTTGTTCTTCCTTCTATTTTGATTTAAAGTTTTAAAGTTGTGATTTGGTTGATTTTGATCTTTAAAAGTTAGTGGGTTTTGTGTTTTTGTAGATTTGGTTTGATGTTTATCATTGGTAGATGATTAGTGGTTAGTTTAGTTTAATATTATGGTAAAAACTTGGTTGATTTTGGTAAAAAAGTCGTGTTGTTATTGTTTCCCTGTTCTTCGCGTCTTCTGTTTATCCAGATTCCGAACCAACAGCTTTGTTGTCAATTATTCCGAATGAATGAAATATTCCGAACCAAGTGTTTTCATTAATTAT
The DNA here is from genome assembly GCA_025667525.1 of Glebionis coronaria. Lineage (NCBI taxonomy): Eukaryota > Viridiplantae > Streptophyta > Magnoliopsida > Asterales > Asteraceae > Glebionis > Glebionis coronaria. The sequence goes on along the minus strand of CM046874.1, from coordinate 584,562,823 downwards.
TCCGAACCAGTCAACATTCCGAACGAACCTTTTGCTTAAATTTATTCCGAACGAGCCAGTATTCCGCATGAAGCATAATTATTCCGGATGAGTCAGATATTCCGAACCAGTTGATTTTCCCTTTTTATTCCGAACGAAGCTAACATTCCGAACGAGTTATTTATTCTGCATGAAGCATATTATTCCGGATCAGTAAGTATTCCGAACCAAGGGATATTCCGAATGAGCATATTTTCAGTTATTCCGCATGAGAGTATTCCGAATAAGCAATATTCCGAGTGAGTTGATTTATTCCGAACGAAGATTATTCCGCATAAAGCAGTTTTTCTTCTATTATTCCGAATCAACGTTATTCCGAACGAAGCCTTTTTTAAGTATTCTGGATGAGCTAATTATTCCGAATGAACTATATTTATTCTGAATCAAAACCTTTTTCCGAATGAACGATTTATTTTTTTTCTTGTTTTCTAAATTAAGGTAAGTTTTTAAATTATGTTTCATTTATTGTTAAGTTTTAACTTCTGCTTTATAATTAAATTGTTTTTAATTTGCTGAGTCATTTTTAGTTAATTGTTTTTAGCTTATTTTTATCTTTTCGCTCATTTAATTCTTCTTAGTAGAATAGATACCCAAACCCCCTTCTAGTTACCAAGAACGATAATTCCACTTTGAGCCGTGATCAATTCGAGAAGATACCAAGAACTTAATTGAACCCATACAAATACCATGTATTAAATGGCGCCGCTGTCGGCTCTTTTCATAAGGATTAACGGTTTTTGTGAGAAAATTGGATTTTGGGATCCGTTCACCGTGAACGTTACTTTTTCATCATTAAAAATTTTCAAAAATCCTAAAAAATATAAAATTTTCAAAAATCCAAAAATTTAAAAAACATAAAAAACCAAAAATATTTCTGCTTTGTTATTTCTTTTGCAGGTGTATGCGCACTCGATCAACGTCTTATCCCGAGCCCGAGACTCTCGATAATTTAGACATGGCCGGTGTACACAACAATAATAATAATCCACCTCAACCCAACATGAATAATAATAACAACAATGAACCTCTGCCGGACAATCGTCCAATGATCGAAATTTTGCAAGGACATGTAAAGGGCAACAACGATGCTATTGTCATACCCGCGATTGGAGCCAACAACTTTGAGCTCAAATCCGGCTTCATTCAAATGGTCTCTGCTCAACCATTCTTGGGTCGTACACTTGATGATCCTCATGACCATATCAAAAGGTTCCTTCAAATCACAAATACGGTCAAATACAATGGGGTCCCACAAGAGGTAATCCGCTTACAACTTTTTCCTTTCTCCTTAGAGGGACAAGCCCGTCATTCGCTTGCAAAGGAACTGCCACAAAGTATTCTTACGTGGACGGACTTAGAGACCAAATTCATAAACTACTTTTTCCCACCCTCTCGTACTACCGCTTTGCAGAATGAAATCATTAATTTTGAACAAAAGTACGATGAGACTTTTAGTGAATCTTGGGACCGTTTTAAAGAACTTTTAAGAAAGTGCCCACAACATGGTTTTACCAAAGTGCACCAAATTAATACTTTTTACAATGGTTTAAGCATGAATGACCAAGATTCACTAAATAGTGCCTCGGGGGGTAATATTTTGGTTAATACTTCTAACGCCGCTTGGGATATTATTGAGAATAAGTCTAGAGTGCAAACCAAGAGTGTTCGGACCAATGCCGCTAGTGCTAGCACTAGAGACAATGACAAGAGAATTGATAAGCTTAGTTCGCTTATTGAATCACTTGCTGTCCAAATCGCTAACAATACCAAAAGCATCAACGCTCAAAACGCTCAAGTCAATGCTTTGAGTCAATCATGTGAAATATGCGGGGGTCCTCACTCTTACACATCTTGTACCTCCACCCAAGACTATCTTTGTGAGAATGTTAACGCAGCATACGGTACCTATCCTCCGGGAGGCTATCCAGCCCGCCCTCAAGGAGACCGTAACTTGCTAAGTTATCGTTCCACCAACTTTCTTTCCTCGCCCGGTTTTCCTCCAACCAATCAAAACCAACAACAAAACCTTAACCGAACCAATCAAACCCAACCTTGAGCACCATACCAACCACCTCAAAGACAACCATATCCACCTCAAAATCCTACTCAAGTTTACCAACCCGCTCCGTACCAACCACCCGCTTATCAAGCACCCCCTCCTACGCAACCCACCGTTTTCAACCACGAGGTTGAAACGTACATGCGGACGAATGATGTGTTGGTGAAGAATCTGCATACCCAGATTATTAATTTGAAGGGAGATATGGTGAAACAAGGGAATGATCTTAGAGCCGATATGCAAAACTCTTTGAGTAGTCAAACGAATGACTTAAGGGACATGATGGCTGGTTTCTTCCAAGGTAATCAACCCTCTTCTTCGGGTACTCTCCCAAGTAACACCGTTGCTAATCCAAGAGGGGAGATGAAAGCAATCACCACTCGCAGTGGAAAAGGTACCAAGGAACCCGAGCTTCCTACACCTACACTGGTGATTGTGACAAAGGAAAACGAGTCCACGACTCCTATTCCTCCACCTTCTACTTCCCCAATTCCTCCACCTCTTACTTCTACCCCCTCCACCACCCAAGGATGTGAGTGATCCTACAATCCCAAAGCCTTCCTCTTCTTCCGATATACCTTATCCCTCAAGGTTGAGGAAAGAGAAGCTCAAAAGCAAGGATGATATTAAGAGTTTCAAACTTTCTCAAAATGTTTAAACAATTGAATTTCAACATCTCCTTCGCTGAGGCTCTCGCTCACATGCCTAAATATGCGAAGATGTTTAAAGATCTTCTAAGTGACAAGGAGAAGCTTCTTGAAATTGCTCAGACCCAACTTAATGGGAATTGCTCTACGGTTCTCTTAAAGAAATTGCCAACCAAACTTGGCGATCCGGGTCGCTTCTTAATCCCTTGCAACTTCCCGGGAGTAGAGAATTGCATGGCCCTAGCCGATCTAGGTGCTAGTATAAACCTAATGCCATTAAGTGTTTGGAAGCAATTATCTCTCCCCGAGCTAGTCCCCACCAAAATGACTTTGGAATTAGCTAACCGTACGGTTGCTTATCCGGTGGGGATCGCCGAAGACGTTTTCGTCGGTGTCGACAAATTCACCTTTCCGGTGGATTTTGTTGTTGTTGACTACGAGATGGATCCTCGTGTTCCATTAATCGTTGGACGTCCATTCTTGAGGACCGGTCGCACTCTCATCGATGTAGACGCGGGTGAGCTTATCATGAGAGTTGGTGACGATCAAATTGTCTTCAACATGGGTAAGATTTCTAAACAGCCTTATTCATACGAGAGTGTTAATTGTATCGAAGTTCTTGATGAGGCTTGTGAAGAACACTTTAATGATGCTTGCAAAAGTAATCTTACCTCTCTTCCCAATGTTGAGACCGTTGCCTCCATTGCTCCATCACTAACTCCATTTGGAGAAAGTGATTTCCTTTTGAAAGAATTTGAAGCAACTTTGGGAGATGTGAACTTAGAATATGACGATTCTCCCACCGATTAGGATGAAGACATTCGTACCATTGAGAAACTTCTCAATGAGGACCATATTTCTCCACCATCTCCCAAGGCTATTGCTACTGATGAACCGAATTTGACTGCGCCTTCCATCAAAAATCCTCCGGATTTAGAGCTTAAGGAATTACCATCTTATCTCGAGTACGTGTTCCTTGAAGACAAGAAGAAGTTACATGTCATCATCGCTAAGGACTTGAAAGAAGAAGAAAAATCTCGCCTTATCGCCGTGCTTAAAGATCATAAGAAGGCAATTGCTTGGAAAATTGCCGATATCCACGGAATTGATCCAAACTTTTGTACTCACAAAATTCTCATGAAAGATGACTTTAAACTCGCAATCCAAAGCCAAAGAAGGGTTAATCCTCGAATTCATGACGTCATCAAACAAGAGGTTATCAAACTTCTAGATGCCGGAATGATTTACCCTATTTCGGATTCGCCATGGGTAAGTCCCGTCCATTGTGTGCCCAAGAAAGGCGGAATAACCGTTGTTCCCAATGAACAGAATGAGTTGATTCCTACTCGTCTCGTTACTAGGTGGAGAGTTTGTATAGAATATCGCAAACTCAATGACACGAGAAAAGATCATTTTCCTCTTCCTTTCATGGATCAAATGCTCGAGCGTCTAGCGGGTAATGATTACTATTGCTTCTTAGATGGTTTCTCCGGGTATTTTCAAATTCCCATCGATCCTAAAGACCAAGAGAAAACCACATTCACTTGTCCTTACGGAACATTTGCTTACAAACGAATGCCTTTCGGCTTATGTAATGCTCCTGGGACGTTCCAAAGGTGTATGATGGCTATCTTCCATGACATGGTTGAAGAAACTATGGAAGTCTTCATGGATGATTTCTCGGTTTATGGTGATTCTTTCTCTGCTTGCCTTGCCAATTTAGAACGTATGCTTAAGCGGTGTGAAGACACTCGCGTTGTTCTTAATTGGGAAAAATGCCATTTCATGGTAAAAGAGGGCATCGTGCTAGGACATAAAATCTCAAAAGCCGGTCTCGAAGTAGACCGTGCTAAAGTGGATGTCATAGCCAAATTACCTCCACCTTCAACCGTGAAGGGTGTGAGAAGTTTCCTCGGTCATGCGGGCTTCTATCGATGATTTATCAAAGATTTTTCTAAAATCGCTCGCCCGATGACCCACCTCTTGGAAAAAGATACTCCTTTTATCTTTTCCAAAGAGTGTATTGAAGCCTTCAACCTTCTTAAGGATAAGCTAACTAAGACACCGGTCTTGGTTACCCCTAATTGGGAGATACCTTTTGAGTTGATGTGTGATGCTAGCGACTTTGCTATTAGAGCGGTTTGGGCCAAAGAGTGAATAAACACTTCCAACCAATCCATTATGCTAGCAAGACAATGACGGGGGCTCAATTGCATTATACGACAACCGAAAAAGAGCTTTTAGCTGTTGTCTATGCTTTTGAAAAATTTCGCCCCTATCTTGTTTTATCCACCACCATTGTATACACGGACCATTCCGCGTTGAAGTACTTGTTAACTAAACAAGATTCTAAACCAAGACTTCTTCGCTGGGTTTTGCTACTTCAAGAATTTAAAATCAAAATTCGTGATAAGAAGGGAGCCGAAAACCTAGCCGCGGATCATCTCAGTAGACTTGAGGATCCATATCAAGGGGATCATCCGAACAAAGAGATCAATGACTCTTTTCCCCTTGAGACCTTAATGTCTATCAACTCGAATCTTGATGAGACCCCGTGGTTTGCGGACATTGAAAACTACTTGGCAGGTAGAATTCTCATTGACGGGTTAACATCCCAACAAAAGAAAAAGTTCTTTAAAGATATTAAGACTTACTTTTTGGATGACCCATATCTCTTCAAACAATGCGCTGATTTGATTATTCGCCGATGTGTTGATGGACCGGCAGCTTTAGACATTCTCGAAGCTTGCCACAAAGGACCCACCGGTGGTCACTTTGGTCCCAACTTCACCGCGAAGAAAGTGTTTGACTCGGGATTTTATTGGCCCACCATTTATCGTGACGCTCACGAAATGGTTAAACATTGTGATGCTTGCCAAAGACAAGGCAAGATCACACATAAAGATGAGATGCCTCAAAATTTCATACAAGAATGTGAAATCTTTGATGTATGGGGCATCGACTTTATGGGGCCATTCCCTTCATCTAAAGGAAACAAATACATCCTTGTAGCCGTTGACTACGTTTCTAAATGGGTTGAAGCGAAAGCTTTACCCACTAACGATGCAAGGGTGGTTTATAACTTTTTGAAGCAGATATTCGCTAGATTCGGTGTGTCTCGTGCCATTATTAGTGATCGCGGGACTCATTTTTTCAATGATCAATTCGCAAGAGTCATGGCTAAGTATGGTGTCAATCATCGTCTTTCCACCTCATACCACCCACAAACTAATAGGCAGGCTGAAATCTCTAACCGAGGGTTAAAACGAATTCTTGAACGAACTGTGGGTGAGCATCGTGCCTCATGGGCCGATAAACTTGATGATGCTCTGTGGGCTTTCCGTACCGCATACAAGACTCCTATTGGTTGTACACCATATCGTCTCGTGTACGAGAAAGCATACCACCTCCCCATTGAGTTGGAGCACAAGGCTTACTGGGCTTTGAAATGGGAAAATTTTGACATCAACAAAGCCGGTGATTTGCGCAAAATCCAACTCAATAAACTTAACGAACTCAGGAATGAAGCTTATGAAAATTCCTTGATATATAAGGAAAGAACTAAGCTCATTCATGATTCCAAGATTAAAAACCGAGAGTTCCAAGTTGGAGACAAAGTTTTACTCTTCAACTCTCGGTTGAAAATCTTTTCGGGCAAACTGAAATCTCGTTGGTCCGGCCCATTCACCATTGCTCAAATTTTTCCATATGGTACTCTTGAGCTCGCTCAACCCAATGGACCAAATTTTAAGGTGAATGGCCAACGAGTGAAGTTGTACCTTGGAGAGGACATATCTCATGAGATGATTCCATCCCTCTCCACCTTTCCTTTGAATTAATTCGGGACCGAGTCAGGCTCGTGACTCGGTTAACAAAAACAAGCGCTCCTCGGGAGGCAACCCGAGTATCTATCCCTTTCCATTTTTCCTCCTAAGTGTAGGGGGACCTATATAGGTTGTTTGTGTTTGTATGCTGATGTGATTACAGGGATGAGTGCACTTTTGGAATCTTTGAAGAACCGTGCTCCCATGTTATCCGCAAATCCGGTTCTATTTCTCAACTATCGTGATTCAATTTTCTTCATACTCACATTTGAAATTGATCACTTTGATTGTCTCCTCCTTAACTTGATTTAACCAACGTGCACGATGTCATAAGTGTAGGGGAGACTTTTCCCACATGCTTAAACATTGGGGACAATGTTTATATTAAGTGTAGGGGAGACTTCTATCGAATTTTTAAGTGGACTTTTCCATTAAAATGCCTTCATTTAACCGGAAAATCATCTTTTTCAGCATTTTTCAAATTTTTAATTAACTTTGGCCATATAGTCGAAATTTTTAAATTTTTATCGTTGCTTTCATATGTATATATCCCATAATAAAGTCAAAAATATTAATAAAGTGGTGTAGCTAGTTTAGAAGTCTTTGATATATTAGGCCCGTTGTGATTATTTTGACTCAACCCGAATGGACTTATCCAAGTTTATTCTAGCAAGTATCCTTAACCATGTAGACCTTAATTGGTTTATTAGGCTAAGCATCCACGAGTCTCATTACTTGAGATTTTAAATTGTGGAGAACGAGAAATGATAGAGTCAATTATAAGTCGGTATTCTTGCACAAGCACACTTGGTGTAATCATAAGCTTTTCCTCCCATCGCCTTAAATGAATAAATGCAATAAGTAAGGTCGTACGATTTTATTGAATAACTTAGCTTCTAGCCCAAGATCGTTTAAAAGTTGCTCGGTAATGATGAGTTCATAGCCAAGGCATAACTATTGAAGCGGGGCGCGAAGATTGGCGAATCCGAAAAGGCCCTAACAAGGCATGAGGATTCTATTTTATTGCTAAAGATCCAAGATGATGTGAAAAGCATTATTCCCAAAATCAATATGAAGGATCAAGACGCACGACGAAAAGCAATCAACTCCCATAAAGATCATGGAGAAGTCTATCTGAAAAGACCCTAACAAGGTATGAGGATAAATAGATCCAAGTCCGAAAAGGAGGCGGATCGTTGTATTTCAAAGTCCCAATTAATGATTGAAGAAATAATGATGAAGTCGTGGTCAACAAAGTTGGAGTATCCCTCAAAATACTCCAAGTGAAGAAACTCTATTAATGAAGAGAAGACCATTATCTCAAGAACGTCTCTCAAGATATGAAGTATGAAGTACATGCCAAATATCGGCCCGAGAAAGGTCTCAAATCGTGAAGCGAGTTATGCCAAGATATAAATTTTTTGAGGTCTCGAGAAGCAGTTTTAAGAGATTTTGTCCTTTAGCTAAATATTAATCAAATCGTCCTACTTTACTTTCAGCTTAAATGAACTATCGAAATAAGTCCAAAAATGCATCTTCATGATCATTCTAAGACAAAAATAAAATATAAGAGATACACCTAGGAATAAGGGAGTTTAAGCATATAATTAAGCCATGTGTGTAAGTGTTTGTTTTGCTAACTTATAATAACAATGATCTCGTTTTTAAGCTTAATCTGGGGAACGTGAAACTTGAGGGTGATAAATCTTCGCAGCACCAAAGCCCTAATGTAAGTCTTAGATCTCTTTGCGAGTTATTTCCATATAGTTATTTTCAAGTGAAAATGGTTTTCTATCCCTTTTGTTTCATTCAAGCTTTTATTTCTCTTTAGTAGTAGTAGTAGTTTTCGTTAATAAGGCCAAGGTTGATTGTTTATGAGAAAAGGCTTTGTCACTAAACATTGCATGAGGGCATGGAATGGTTAAGTGTAAGGAATTTGATAGGTGTGAAAACACCCATCCTTTTACCACTTATTTCTTGCTAAAACGAGACCAAATCGCGTATTTAGTATCATTTGTTTGGAATTATGCGTGGTTTGTGTGTTTGTTGTGTTTTCAGAGCCAAACGGATTAATATTGAAGAAAACATGGGATTGCACGGGTTTTATCGAAGAAAAAGACGAAAATACGAAGTCTATAGTCCAAGAGATGCAAAAGATTTGAAGTCAATGGGCCTATTTGAAGATTTATCGAAGAAAAAGACCAAAGATGGAAGATCTACATATGTCAAAGAACTCAAGTCTATTAAACGAAGAAATTAAAAGACGAGTTGAATTTATTCATCGAGAAATTCCGAATCAGAGTCGAAAACGTCAACTTTACTAAAAAGACGAGAAGACAAAAAGAAAGAAAAAAAGCCCACTCACCAACCAACCACAAGGCCTATAAATAGGAGTTCCCTTCACAATTTAGACTAGTCTTCATTTTTCTGTTTTTTGTTCTCCTTTTATTTCGTAGGAAAACCAACTCCATTAAGGAGTTTGGTGATTTTCATTTTCTTTTGATTCCTTCATAGATCTTGTAAGTTTTAATCTTCCCTTTTGTTTGTTTAACCTTAATCTTTTAATACCATCTTTGATTTAATCTTGTTCTTCCTTCTATTGTTGATTTAAAGTTTTAAAGTTGTGATTTGGTTGATTTTGATCTTTAAAAGTTAGTGGGTTTTGTGTTTTTGTTGATTTGGTTTGATGTTTATCATTGGTAGATGATTAGTGGTTAGTTCAGTTTAATCTTTTGGTAAAAACTTGGTTGATTTTGGTAAAAAATCGTGTTGTTATTGTTTCCCTGTTCTTCACGTCTTCTGTTTACCCAGATTCTGAACCAACAACTTTTTTGTCAATTATTCCGAATGAATGAAATATTCCGAACCAAGTGTTTTCATTAATTATTCCGAACCAGTCAACATTCCGAACGAACCTTTTGCTTAAATTTATTCCGAACGAGCCAGTATTCCGCATGAAGCATAATTATTCCGGATGAGTCAGATATTCCGAACCAGTTGATTTTCCCTTTTTATTCCGAACGAAGCTAACATTCCGAACGAGTTATTTATTCCGCATGAAGCATATTATTCCGGATCAGTAAGTATTCCGAACCAAGGGATATTCTGATTGAGCATATTTTCAGTTATTCCGCATGAGAGTATTCCGAATAAGCAATATTCCGAGTGAGTTGATTTATTCCGAACGAAGATTATTCCGCATAAAGCAGTTTTTCTTCTATTATTCCGAATCAACGTTATTCCGAACGAAGCCTTTTTTAAGTATTCCAGATGAGCTAATTATTCCGAATGAACTATATTTATTCCGAATCAAAACCTTTTTCCGAATGAATGATTTCTGTTTTTTCTTGTTTTCTAAATTAAGTTAAGTTTTTAAATTACGTTTCATTTATTGTTAAGTTTTAACTTCTGCTTTATAATTAAATTGTTTTAATTTGTTGAGTCATTTTTAGTTAATTGTTTTTAGCTTATTTTTATCTTTTCGCTCATTTAATTCTTCTTAGTAGAATAGATATCCAAACCCCCTTCTAGTTACCAAGAACGATAATTCCACTTTGAGCCGTGATCAATTCGAGAAGATACCGATAACTTAATTGAACCCATACAAATACCATGTATTAAGGGGCTGCCTCTAGTTAATATATAAAATGAGTGGAGGGATCAATTCCTGTAACGGATGCAAGGCACACACCACAGTTACCATGAAATCATACTAGTTGTCCTAGGATGCACCCATTCGCCCCACATGATAATAATAATACTGGTTAAAACTGTAAAGGGACGCTGCGAGCAATCACTCTCACCGCAGAAGAGTCATAACACCGGTTCATCTAGTACTATGGTTATGGAACCCCATAACTTGGTGAGACTGGCATGCATGTATATAGCTCAGGCAATCTAAAATAATCATACATATACTGGTTTGTTTAAGACACTTAAACTACTAGGGAAAACAGATGGCTGCAAACCGGTAAATCCTAATAAAGGAAGAAAGATGTCCTTAATGAAGGACGGAATATCCGTACCTTATGTCTAGTAAATGAAGATGAAAATGAACTTAGACGATCACTCCGACTTCACAATAGCTACATAACGAAGGGACATGAATAAGAGTAGATCTTACTTATACATACTTGTTATTTACTTGACTTGATATATTCATTCTTATTATACTTGTTCTTGTCTTATCTTCTTATTTCTTGTTTTAATCATGTGTTTCTTATAACTTCATGTGTTTCATGTTTTAAGTGTTGTTATATACTTGTTATAACATAATGAGTAACTTTCTAAAAATAGAAGGTTTCTATATATAATAACTTTCCAAAAATAGCAGGTTTCCATATATAGTAACTTTCCAAAAATAGTAAGTTTTCTTTATTAGTAAGTTTCTAAAAATAGAAAGTTTCCATAATTAGCATGATTCTATATTTAGTATATTACCAAAAATATAATATTACATATTTATCATGTTGCCATAAATAATATACTTCCATAATTAATCTGTTTCCATAATTAATATGCTTATTTTATGTCATGTATTATCATAATATAAAGTTTAATAATTAATTAATACTTAGTTTATTATTAATTAATAATATCATGTCTTGTTTATTATAAGTTTATTATTAATTAATAATATTACATAATACATGTTATTAAACTTTATCATAAAAGATATTTAATTAATTTAGCCTAAGTTTTAATTAATTAAATTCATGTTCATAAATAATTAAATCAATTAATTACTATAGCTTAAGTTTATTTAATTAAATGTGCATACATGTTTAATCATAGTTTTAATTAAATAAACATAACATAAGTTTTTTTATTTTAATTAAACCAAATTAATTAACAAATCAATTAATTAAATCCTAACATAACATAATCTACATGTTTGGTAAATTACGTGTTTCTAAAAAAGTCTAAGTTCCCGAGCCCACGACCTAAGACCCGACCCTCGAGCCACAACAGTTCATCGAGAGCTTACAGCTCTTGGCTTGCTGCTGCGCCGAGCCACACAGCCCCCAGCCTACGTTGGGGTCCCCCTGCTGCGTCCTATCTTCTCACCGAGCACCCACAAGGGGCCTCGGTTTCCACCGCTAGGCCAAGATTCCCACTGCGGGGTCTTGGTCCTTGCGGCTGCCCATAACAACACCACCATCGCCAGCCTAAGGCTGCGGCTGGTGGTCTCCTGTCCACACCGCCCCCCACAAATGGGTTGCGGCTGTTATTGGTTCGATACCACCGAGACACCCATGGTCTCGGTTGGCGTGCGATCGAGATAAACACCCCACAAAACCCTTTTTTGTTTTTAATTCTTGATAGATCTAACATGTTTTCATGTGTTCTTATTTTATTTATAATAACTCTAGATCATAACATAAAAGTAAAAAAGAAAAAGGATTTAGGGATACCAATGCGTGAATTTAAAAAGGAGAATGAACACGAACTCGTTACCGAATTAATAACCAAAAATCAAACAGATATTCCTTGGTGATCTATGGGTGCCACTGATATGGAGAGAGCAAGGGAGAAGCTAGGGTTTACTTTTCTTGTAAAAGTGTTTATGAAAATATCATGTAGTTTTTATTAAACAATTATTGGATAATGTGTATGGGCCAAGCCCGGTTTCCCCTTCCCTTTCTCTTTAAACCGACGCCACAACACCCCCTTAAACTTTGGTGTTTATTTTTCTTGTTTAATTATTTATCGTGTACATACGTATTTAATTATCGTGCTTTCGTTACTTGAACGTTTCTTAATCTCGTACGTACATACATATCGTATATTAATACTCGTGTTTACGTACATAATAATAATTATTATTAATATACATATTGTTCGTATTAAATGTTCGTGATACATGGCGTATATTGATTAATTTAAAAGTTTAAATTTAACGGTAACTTCGTGCATTAAATGATCATCGGATTTTTAGAGCGGGTTTTACATTATCTATGGTGATATGGTCATTAGAAATCGTTCCTTTGCTGATGATTTTTCTTTTGACGTTTCCACCAAATATGACATTACCTCCATCCGTAGGTTTGTAAGTGCTGAAGAGATTTTTATTTCCCGTCATGTGTCTTGAACAACCATTATCCTTAATCCATTCTTCAGGTTCAAGTCTCGCTTTCAAGCATACCTACAATTCATGAAACTCAAGGCTTTGGTCCCCATAGTCTCATGGGTCTGTTTGGGTTAAACATACTTCTCATGGCAATACCAAATTGAGTTTTACCAAACATATCCCATGTAATGAGATTTCTCATTTGGAACTGATTTTGATTGACATAATTCCAAGACACATTACTATAGCTTCCAATTACACCTCGGTTACTTTTTGGAAAGGGGCGTTTGGGAAAAGAGGATTTTTATCTAGACTGAGTCATTCTTGTTCTAGCATTATTTTCTAGGTTTTTAATATTTGTATCATACTTTCCTATATTGACTTGTTTTGGTTTATGTGACACGACAACAAATTTGGTTCGATTTTGTTTCTTATGTGCTGTCAGACCTACGGACCCCTTTAATATAGGGGACAGACCCTTTTCATTGGGTCCGTGGGGTCCGTCAATTACTGTGACAGATTCTGTAGGACAACAAAATGTGCCTTTTTAGTTTTTGTTTTCTCGTGCTAGATGATTCTTCTTGTTTCCCAAACCCTAGTCATGTTCAGTCCTTACTATTTCTTTCAAAGTTTAACATATCCTCAATACAATGCGTGTTTTTAACAAACTTTGCAAATTTTGAATTTTCCTTATTTAGAACTTCTTGAGTTTCTTTAAGCTTTTTGATTTCGAGAGTAAGTTCTCGGTATGACATACATTTTTCAGCTGCCATTTTACCTTGTTCTAATTGTTTTAGCATTACTTTTAGTTCACAAACTTCTTTTTTCAAACTCTCCTTTTAAGAGCATATACACTGCTAAAACACATCAAAATCTTTTTGCAATTAAAACTTGTACTTTTCATTAATTATTTGTGACTTAAAAAGCTATTATTAAAACCCTTTCCAATGGCAATAACTTTTTACAATAGCTTTTTGAAAGACAATTGCACCAAATATCAGTTAATATGGTCAAGCATTAATTGCAAATCCATTCTTCAAACACTTGTAATATTACAAGCTTTTGAATCAAGTCATTTGAAAAGCTATCCATTGCAATGCTATAAAGTTGTCCAAAAGCTTTTTAAAATGCAAAAAGTCTTTCAAAAACCCACCCATTGCGTTTGCTCTAAGTTTCTAAAAGCTTGTTTTTGCTTATGGTTTTAAGGTTTAATTCACAAAGTTTATTATACTCATTTTGCAAGGATTCATCATCTATAGAAGAGGAGTTGTATGGTGAGTCAAAATGTACCTCGTTTGTTTCATGTGCCATGAGTGCCGACTCTTCTTTCTTAGATTCCTCATTTTCATCATCGCTTGTACTCCATGCTCCATTTACGAACGCTCTTTGTGTCTTTTGCTTCGTCTTAGGACAATCACCAATGAAGTGGTTTGGATCACCACATCGGTATCACGTTCTTTCCTCCTTCCCTTTCTTGATATCAAATGGCTTTCGAGGCGTCTTTTTGTTATAATCGGGTTGTCTAACGAACCTTCCTCGTGTTTTGAAGAATTTATTGAAGTCACGAACCGCCATGGCATATTCTTCATCATTGCTATCGGATCCATAATCATCATCGTCACTAGATTCAATTCTATCTTTTAAGGAAAGTGATTTTTGTTTCTCCTTCTTTCCTTAGATGATTTCCGAGTCCTTTTGCATCACCATTTCATGAACCGTAAGATTCCCAATAAGCTCGAGAGATATTTAGATTATTCAATGGTCGTCACTTTAGCTCTGCATTTGGGATGAAGTGCCCTTATAAATTTCTTGACAAAGTTCGTAGTAGAAAAAGTTTGGTCAAGTGCTTTAAGTAAGGCGATGATAGTGTTAAAGCGAGCAAACCACACACCAATTGACTCTTCATTAAGGATAGAAAATTGTTCATATTGTTGAACAAGAAGATCAATTCTGTTATCCTTGACTTGTGAGTTTCCTTGATTTGTTACAATTAGAGAGTTTAAATTTCTTTAGACGTTTGATACATGAAAATTCTTTCGTACTCCTTTTTAGGCAAAGCATTGTAAAGCATCAGTTTAGCTTCATTGTTTGTAGCAATCATTTTCTTTTGATCATCGATTAGCCACTCAAGTGGGACCGTTTCAAATAGATTTGTAGTGACATTTTAATTATTGGTGCATATTCACCTTTAATGATTATGTAGCAAAGATCTATATCCTTAGATTTCACATAAGTTTCAAAATGGTTTTTTGAACAGATAAAACCATCGGTTTCAAATAGTGGTGATCTTTGCATAGATTTCAATTCTTTATAATTTTCAGAATTCATGGATCGTTTCAAGTATTAAAATAACATATATTTTAAGAAATCTTGAGTAACGTAGCTCTAGATGCCAATTGTGGAAAACTCGAAGGGGGGGGGGGGGGGGGTTGAATAGTTTTACCGATTAGTTTTACTTATTTAAAATTTTAGTTGTGATTACTAAGGATATATAAATCAAGTATGAACAAAGTAAATCAATGCTAGTAGTAGAGACAAAGAGGAACATAATCAAACCACACAACACAAGAGATTTATAGTGGTTCGGCCTAGCAAGATCTCACTTATCTTGCCCTTACTTCCACTCCTCGAGTATCCAACTCGAGATTTCGACTTTCACTAGTCAACCAATCTACTTTAAACGATGGATAAACCTTCACACATCGCTGACAATATTTACCGACACCTAAGCTAAGATATCGTGTTCTTTCAATTTGGTACAACTCCCTTCAAACTACGTATTTTGAGGATTAAAATACTAACCACACTATTACACAAATATCAGATGAATAGGTACAACAATGGTGAATATATAGATAACTTTTAATACAATCACACAAGTAAGCTATGAAGGATCAAAGCTTGGATAGAGGTTTCTTGTTGATGATCTTCGAAGAGGTTAATATTTATATCACAAGAGACAAGAATGAGAACGAGATTGTTAGAGAATATAATCAGAGAGAGATATAGAGATTGTGGAGAAAAGTGGTGAAGATTATGCTTGGAAAAGGCTTGGTATTTATAGGCACCAAGGTCAGCAGTGTAAGGACCTCATGTGCCTAAATGAAAACGGTCTGTCCGTGCAAACTTTGGATCAACCATAAATACCAAATGTTTTAACCAATATTCTGTCTTACATAGTCTTATCATTAGATTATGTTTGACTTTTAGATCAGATATAAGAGTGTACAAGTATCTTTGTTGTGTTCAAAACACATAAGTATAGAAAAAGACTTTTAGTACTACGAGAAGTATAAAAATAATAATCCCATTGTTCTTAATACAAGCTTAAAATAGATTTAATGTTTTGTCATTTTTTAATACCTAAGAAAGGTTAAAATTATAAACATCGTTCTAGGCGATATTTGTATTTGTAACACTCTCATTTTTCGTATCGGTACAGCGGAAGGGTCTTTCAGAGTGTTACGGGATAGCACAATAACTCCAATCATAGACAACACATAAAAATGGTTGTACAAGGTTTAACAAACATTCATTCGATAAAAAGTTTCAAAAGTGTACAACAGGTCCCAAATTATACAGGTCATTAAGTTTACAAAACACAGATCGAATGAACATTTTTAATATTAAGTGTGGGCCATCAGAGTCGATCTCCATCCGGATTACCTTCAAGCACCTGAGATAGAAAACATGCAAAAATCATATCAGCGAATGCCGAGTGAATTCATAGAGTTTAATGAAGACCGTTATATAAAACAATCATTTATAATCATTTAAAATCAGAACACAAGTATAATATCGGAAGTAAGTCCACATATTGCTAGTCAGGCAATATATAAATCAAGCATACATCTGAAACCGTCCATGAGACCGTAGTCTCTATATTACCATGATAGGTAATATATTCATCGTAATAGCGTCGTCATCGTTTATTTAGATTATACATGTCGTATAGATTATAATATCTGAATTAGGATACGTTTTAGGATTATTATTAGCCGCATGACATTGTTACCTTACTGTGAAAACAGCGGGCCGCGAACCCGACAAACAATTTGCCCATCTAAGTTAGCGTGTCGTCACAAAAATCACGCTATGGAATCTTCTCATACATAAATTCGCTTACCAATCAATGTGGTACGACGGGGATCAACCGTCAAGGCGCGAACTGGGGTGATCGTCCCCAAATAGTACTATCAAATGCATAAGCGTCTACCAAATCCCGGTAGTTCACAATTCATGCTAATGGGACTTTAAGTGACATAACCTAACTACTAATAATCCTTTTAGTCTTGAATATTGGGTCATAGCATCATTCGGGTCCATCTCATTAAGCATACAATCGAGACTACTTGTGTTCTATTTTTATAAAAATCTAGCATGTTATCTCCCTCGCGGGTTTACAAATCATTTTATAAAACATTTAAAAGAGTGCGAGGCTATGAACTCACGTTGTTAATGAAAGGCGGATTATCGGCTACGGGCGTGCTTCGGTCACGGAAACCTATATAAATAATAATCGGTCTTAGACTCGGTCCAATGACTTTCATCAAAATAACAATATACATATATATGATTATTGTACATATGATGATGATCAAGTGGGTTTATAAATCCTCATTTACTCATTTTAGTGTTTACGTTTTGGTATCGTCTTACTAGTTCACTAGTTTTACCGATTTTACCTATTTTAAGTTCATTAAGTCTTTTATAAATTCTTTAACTTGTTTTTACCCATTATATACCTATATGATCAGTATATATATTTTTCATGTTGGGCCCAAATGGGTTAAGCTCAAATAATTCTTTTTACAAGTTTTTATCTTATTAAGTCCAATTATTAGTCTAATAGGTTCATTTAGCTCGTAAATGTCCGTAATTCTTATAGTTCGGGTTTTATTGGTTTTTACTTGTCTTAGTTATCTATACATCAGTATATGACTTTTATAAACTTTACATTAGACGGGTTTGGTCGTCTAAGTTTTATTTGATGAAAAACGTTAATTTCACGGCGATAGCCGAAAAAGTCGTAAAAATCAAGTTTATAGTTTTTATTACTTATAAATATTATTTTTACCACCATTTATCTAATTTACCCATTCAATTAACCTTTTATACATTTATATAATTAAGTTCTATAAGTTAGTGGGTTTATACTTTACATTTTATACATTATAAAGTGAGTGCTTATATAATAATAATAAACATTATTTCCAAAATCTGATTTTTAACTTCATGTTTACCATTTTTACCATATCTAGAGTTCTACAATGACTTAGAAGCTCATTTTTGGATGACAACTTCTTCATAATATGTGCTACATATAACTTAGTTATAGCTACTGTCCATTTTGAGTCTAAGTTGCCTTAACAGTCCCTACAAAACTGCTTATTCAGATTGTACCACCTAACTTGTTTTGATCATATCTCACTCATTATTTTGATTCCATTGCATGGCCAACTCTCACATGTGTATAACATCACCTACTTACTGTAAATAGATCAAACCATGCATTTTTATCAGTTCATCATTTAGTTATCTACTGTTTTTATACAGCCAACTAATTAGTCGTGATTTTAGCTTCATTTCTTATGGTTATCATCATTTTTAAGCATGTTTATCAACACTTGATCCCCACACAACATTTTTATCATCATATATACATCATATACATATACAAAATGAAAAAAAAATACATTTGTTCTTTACAAAATAATAAGAGAAAAATGTAGAGGATGATCTTCTTTACCAATCCAAGTGGATTTCTTGTTTTAGGAAGGCAAGAACTTGATGAACACAACAAGTATCTCCAAGACCATCAAATATCAAGATCATATGTTGGAAAATCAGCCCTAGGACACAAGCAAATCACCTCCAAAGTTGGTTATATGGCCACCAAATGATCAAGGCTTCAAGGAAACACCTTAATAGGACTAGTAAACATGTGGTTTGTAGCTAGAAAAGATCAAAGATGGTGTTTGTTGCTTGAATTGGGACGGCACAAGGGTGGAAGTAGAGAGAGTTTTTAGGGTGGATTGCATGGATGAAATGGTTAAATGAAAACCATTTGTTAGTTTTGTTAAGTTGGTGGAAGGTTTAGCTTAAAGTGTAAGCATAAGCTTACACTTGTGCAAGCTTAGTTAGAACTTGTGCCACCTAAGTGTGGTGGTGTCTTTTGCCGTCCCATATAAGCTAGTGGGATGGGGCAAAGTGTTTTGTCCCATCTCACTAGTTTACGGGTATTTCTCGATTCTAGTTTTCTCGATTTGCGTGCCCTCGGGTCGTTTTACGAAAAACGTTTTTATAAATTATGAATCACCGTCACAAAACGAATCCAATAAAAATTGTCTCATCAAAAACGGAGTTCAAAAACGTAAATACGTAATCCTAAGGTTTCCGGTTTAGTCGTAAAAGACGCCAAATTATGCACGTAAGCCCAAATTTAAATCCGTAAATTGTGAGTTCGTCAACCAACACAAAATTAAGTTTCAAAATATTATACGAGAAAATATTTAACTACCTGAAAATGTTAGATTTGTCACAGCTTTTCCTCCTAAAAGGGATCAACGTCCTCGTGATCCATTTCATTTGGATGTCCGTTTCTTATTGAAATCGAAGAGGTGCGGATATTTCTTCCACATTTCATCCTCTCGTTCCCAAGTATACTCCGGTCCATGCTTTGAATTCCATCGGATCTTGACAATAGGTATCCGACTTTGTTTCAGTTGCTTTACCTCACGGTCCATAACTTCTACGGGCTCTTCGATAAAATGCAACTTCCCATTTATTCGAACCTTACCTAACGGAATTTTCTCATCACTCACTGCTAGACATTTCTTCAGATTAGATACATGGAATGTGTTGTGAACACCATGAAGTTCTGGGGGTAACTCTAGTTTGTAAGCCACCGGACCTACTCTAGATAAAATCTTAAAGGGTCCAATATAACGGGGATTCAATTTTCCTCGTTTTCCAAATCTTATAACGCCTTTCCATGGCGATACTTTCAACATTACTCGGTCACCCACTTCAAACTCCATTGGCTTCCGCCGCACATCCGCGTAACTTTTCTGTCTACTACGGGCAGTCAACAACCTCTTCTTAATCTGAACTATCATCTCCGTAGTCTCCCGGATCAATTCCGGTCCCGTGAGCTTGGTATCCCCTACTTCACTCCAACATACAGGAGATCTACACTTCCTACCATACAAAGCTTCAAACGGTGCAGCCTTAATACTAGAATGGTAACTATTGTTATACGAAAACTCTGCTAACGACAAATGTTTATCCCAATTCTTACCAAAGTCTAACACACAAGCTCTCAACATATCTTCCAGTGTTTGTATCGTCCTTTCACTCTGCCCATCAGTCTGAGGGTGATAAGCAGTGCTCATATCGAGATTCGTTCCCAAAGATCTTTGGAGAGATTTCCAAAAATTCGATGCGAATCTAGGATCTCGATCTGAAATGATCGATACAGGCACTCCATGTTTGCATACAACATTATCTAGGTATATTCGAGTCAGCTTCTCCAGTGAGAACTGCTCCCTAACCGGAATGAAGTGTGCTGATTTGGTCAGTCTATCGACAATAACCCAAATCGAATTGTTTCCAGATGATGTTCTAGGAAGCTTGGTGATAAAGTCCATCGTAATTCGCTCCCACTTCCATTCAGGAATCTTTGGTTGTTGAAGTAGTCCTGATGGCTTTTGATGTTCAGCTTTAACTCTAGCACAAGTTAAGCATTGAAGAACATACATAGCTATGTCAGCTTTCATATTCGGCCACCAGTACAACTTCTTCAAATCATGGTACATCTTATCAGATCCCGGATGAATGGAATACTTAGATTTATGGGATTCTAACATAACCAAATCTCTTAAGCCTCCAAACTTAGGTATCCACATACGACCTCTTAAGCATTTCACTCCATCAGCTCTAACCTCTAAAGGATCTCCTTCTCCTCGGAACCCTTCATTAACAAAATTCTCCTTCTTACAAGCTTCTATTTGCGCATTTCTAATTTGCTCAGGCAAATTATTGTGCACGGTCAAGACTAGAGAACGCACCCTGATAGGCTCTCTATCTTTCCTACTCAACGCATCAGCAACAACATTAGCTTTTCCTGGGTGATATTTTATATCACAATCATAATCACTTAACAACTCTATCCATCTTCGTTGCCTCATGTTCAATTCCTTCTGGTCGAGAATATACTGTAGGCTTTTGTGATCGGTGAATACCGTACACTTGGTGCCATACAGATAATGTCTCCACAACCTAAGAGCAAAGACCACCACTCCTAACTCAAGATCATGAGTAGTATAATTCTCCTCATTCTTCCTTAATTGCCTAGAAGCATAAGCTATCACTTTCTCTCTCTGCATCAAAACAGCTCCATAACCTCTAAGAGATGCATCACAATACACTACAAAATCTTCACTCCCTTCGGGTAATGATAAGATTGGCGCACTACATAATTTTTGCTTCAATGTCTGAAATGCTCCATCTTCATCACTTCCCCAAACGAAAGGTTTATTCTTCTGAGTAAGCTTAGTCAAGGGTTTAGCTATCAAAGAAAATTCTTTAATGAATCGCCTATAATAGCCAGCCAATCCTAAGAACTGTCGCACTTCCGTTGGCGTTGTCGGTGCAGACCAATTCTTAATAGCTTCAACCTTTGCAGGATCAACATGAATTCCATCTTTGTTAATCACATGACCAAGAAATTGCACAGAATCTAACCAGAAATCACACTTCGAAAACTTAGCATACAACTTTTCATCCTTCAACAACTTCAAAACAATCCTCAAATGTTCTCTATGTTCATCTTCATTCTTAGAATAGATTAGAATATCGTCAATAAACACAATCACAAATTTATCCAAGTAGGGCTTGCACACTCGATTCATTAAATCCATGAAAACCGCAGGTGCGTTAGTTAACCCAAATGGCATTACTTGAAATTCATAGTGTCCATAACGAGTTCTAAATGCAGTTATAGGAATATCTTCTTCACGGACGCGAAGTTGGTGATATCCTGACCGCAAATCTATCTTAGAATACACACTAGATCCTTGCAGTTGATCAAACAAATCATCAATCCTAGGTAAAGGATATCGATTCTTAATTGTCAACTTATTCAGTTCCCTATAATCAATGCACATACGAAAAGATCCATCCTTCTTCTTAACAAACAAGACTGGAGCTCCCCAAGGCGACGAGCTCGGTCGAATAAAACCTTTATCAGACAACTCCTTAAGTTGCTTAGATAACTCCTTTAATTCAGAAGGGGCTAATCGGTAAGGCGCACGTGCCACCGGTGCAGCACCAGGAATTAAATCGATTCGAAACTCTACTTGCCTTATTGGTGGAAGTCCTGGTAAATCTTTAGGAAATACCTCAGGAAATTCACAAATAATAGGTACATCTTCCAATCGTTTCTCCCTAGACTCATTCCCGGTCACTTGAGCTAAGAATAACTCACAACCGTTCCTGATGTACTTTTGGACTTTAATACATGAAACAATTTTCAAACGGGATTCACCTCGACTACCATCAATTACTAACGTCCTATTCCTAAGAGGAATCTTAACCTTCTTCTCTCCACATAAAATAGTAGCATTATTCAACGACAACCAATCCATACCAATAATAATATCAAAACTACCTAATTCTATCAACATCAAATCAATCGGAAAGGAATGGTTTAAGAGATTTAGAGAGCATCCTTCTAATAGCTTATTAGTTTTCACTAATTTACCATCAGCCAATTCCACCTCGTAACTGGTACTTATCTCAACAGGTTCAATATCAATAAGGGCACTAAATTTAGTGGATACAAAGCTCCTATCGGCACCCGAATCGAATAAAGCAACAGCATAATGATTGTTGAGTAAAAACGTACCGGTAACGACATTCGGATCCTCTTTCTTCACCTCAATTGTTCCAAGTTGGTAGATACCACCCTGGGGGTTTCTTCCAGGTACAATCGCTTTCAACTTGGGGCATTCCGATTTCCTATGACCTTCTTCATTACAGTTGAAGCAAATCGTTCCCTTCTTACACCTTTCAACCTTGTGTCCAAGCTTTCCGCAATTTCGGCACTTCCAGCAGTCGCCAGGATGCCTCTTGTTGCCACACGTAGGACATCTATCATCGTTGCGCGGTGCATTGTTGGTAATAGCATTTGCATTCCCCTTTCTCTGGTTCTGACGGCGATTGAAATTCTTCCTATAATCACCTCTATCTACACGCTCACCGTCTCCCTTTCTTTTCTCACCTACACGGGCTTCATCTTCCTTATCCTGAATTATCTGTCCAATGAGTTGGTAAGCCATTCGAACAGCATCATCAATGGTTAGTGGTTTAGATGATGTCACGTCCCCCCGGATATTCCTGGTCAACCCTTTCACATATTGCTCAATTCGGATCTCTTCGGGTTCAACCAATCGAGGACATAGCAAGACCAACTCATGGAATCGATTCGTGTAACTATCAATGTCCACACCTTTCATTCTCAAATGAATCAACTCTTGTTCTAACCTAATGATCACACTACGAGGACAAAACTCCAAAGTCATCCACTTCTTGATTTCAGCCCAAGGAGTAGCATTAGCAGCATCAAGACCCATGAAAGCAATTCTCCCGTTCCACCAAGTCAACGCACGACCTTTAAGAGTAGCCATAGCAAAAGTCACCTTATCTTCCTCCTTACACTTACTAATTCTAAACACCGATTCAATCTTTTCGATCCACTGGCTTAATCCTACAGCACCTTCAGTTCCATTAAAAGGTAGAGGTTCACACTTCATGAACGTCACATAAGTACAGCCACCAACTTCAGGTGCATTCGTTCCAAGTCCTCCTACATTTCCTCCAGCATTAGCATTCACATTCACATTAGTACCGCCAATTCCACTACCGCCAGCTCCACTACCGCCAGCTCCACTACCGCCAGCTCCACTACTGCCAGCTCCACTACCGCCAGCTCCACTACCGCCAGCTTCATTTCTAGCATTTGCCATAAATTCTGTCATAGATGCGGTAACTTGCTCCGTAATAATCCTACGTACATCATCCTCAGTCACAGCCTTCTTGGGCGGCATAGTTCTATAATTCCACAATTTCAAAGTATTAAGCATTCATCCAACAAAGGATTCATATAATATGGATCGAATTCATAGTCAAGATACAAATAAGGCACAATATGGAATTCAAGACAAGATACATATTTCATTCGATCTGAAACAAAAGTATTGTCTTAGTTACATCCCATATCAAAGTTCTAACACTATATACACTCAAAATTCGTGCCAAGTCTATTACTAACAAGTCGGTTCAGTCAAAGCTACAAGCACAAAAGATATGAAGGTCACTACTAAATACAGACTGGTCTACTGAGAACCGCCAGATGGTCCATCATCCATCGTCTTCTGGATCTTCGCCGGACGATCACTAGACACATCTTCAGCTGGGCGCTTACGGATTACTCCTCTTTCAACCATATCAGCATAAAATCTACTGTTCCAACCCACTGATATATTCAGCTCCTTTTCAGCTTTCTCACGCATCGCACGAGCTACACTCAACTGAATCTCCATAGAATTCACTTTTCTCTTCATGGCAGCATACTCACCACTTTCCAACACTGATAACTTCCTAAATGCCTCATTCAATCCACGTTCTACATCACTCAAATCCAAACTAAGCAATTCTCGCTCTTTCTCGCCAACCTTTGTCTTCGACTCCAAATAAGCAACTTGAGTCTGAACAACACCTAATCCAACCTCTGTCACACAACTCTTAACACGGGAAGCATCTAGATCACGTCTCAAGGCCCATGGTGCAAGACCATCAATATGAGTAGCCTCTCGAGTACTAGACGACTCTCCTATCTCACGTCTACGAGTATCAATACCATCGGTACCGTCAGGTGCATCGTCATCCTCATCCTCCTCTGATTCAGAATCAAATTCAGACGATTCAGACATTTCGTCCCTAGGTAACTCATCCTCAGAATCAGACAAACAAACTGGTGGGGGCAAAGGCTCACCCTCTGGAACATCATACGGATAAATAAGCTCAGCTTCCTCATCGTCATCAACCTCAACATCTATACCTACATCTTCCTCGACATCCTCGTCGTCAATCTCATCATCTAACTCATCTAACCCAATCTCATCCTCATTCTCAATATCAGCATTCTCAATATCCACATTCTCATTACCCACATTCTCAATATCCACATTCTCATTACCCACATTCTCAATATCCACATTCTCAATCTCATTCTCTACTAAGTCAACCTGAGGGGCAATCTGATCTCCTAGTCCTAACTCGGGCTCGGGATCCTCAAATGGTTCCTCCTCATCATCAATATCAAAATCTACTAAGTCTAAATAAGGATCATCTTCTATATTAGGTTCGGGAATAGCATGGTTTTCTACAGGAATATTAGGGTCAGCCATGACAATCTGCATTTATATATATTTATCTCGTATTAGGATAACATACTAGTTAAACAATTACATAATGAAATCACGATATATACATATATATAAATTAAATTATATATATCAAAATATATATCTTCTCAATAGGGCTTGTTGGTAACGTCGGAGATCTCTGGCACCGTTATAGTCAAAAGATTTTTCAAATATTTTCTCAAATGTTCATTGTCAAAAGATTTTGAAAAGTTTTGTTCAAAACCTTGGTTTTTAAAATCTTTTGTTCTCTACAACGAGAGCTCTGGTACCAAACTGTAACACTCTCATTTTTCGTATCGGTACAGCGGAAGGGTCTTTCAGAGTGTTACGGGATAGCACAATAACTCCAATCATAGACAACACATAAAAATGGTTGTACAAGGTTTAACAAACATTCATTCGATAAAAAGTTTCAAAAGTGTACAACAGGTCCCAAATTATACAGGTCATTAAGTTTACAAAACACAGATCGAATGAACATTTTTAATATTAAGTGTGGGCCATCAGAGTCGATCTCCATCCGGATTACCTTCAAGCACCTGAGATAGAAAACATGCAAAAATCATATCAGCGAATGCCGAGTGAATTCATAGAGTTTAATGAAAACCGTTATATAAAACAATAATTTATAATCATTTAAAATCAGAACACAAGTATAATATCGGAAGTAAGTCCACATATTGCTAGTCAGGCAATATATAAATCAAGCATACATCTGAAACCGTCCATGAGACCGTAGTCTCTATATTACCATGATAGGTAATATATTCATCGTAATAGCGTCGTCATCGTTTATTTAGATTATACATGTCGTATAGATTATAATATCTGAATTAGGATACGTTTTAGGATTATTATTAGCCGCATGACATTGTTACCTTACTGTGAAAAAAGCGGGCCGCGAACCCGACAAACAATTTGCCCATCTAAGTTAGCGTGTCGTCACAAAAATCACGCTATGGAATCTTCTCATACATAAATTCGCTTACCAATCAATGTGGTACGACGGGGATCAACCGTCAAGGCAGGAACTGGGGTGATCGTCCCCAAATAGTACTATCAAATGCATAAGCGTCTACCAAATCCCGGTAGTTCACAATTCATGCTAATGGGACTTTAAGTGACATAACCTAACTACTAATAATCCTTTTAGTCTTGAATATAGGGTCATAGCATCATTCGGGTCCATCTCATTAAGCATACAATCGGGACTACTTGTGTTCTATTTTTATAAAAATCTAGCATGTTATCTCCCTCGCGGGTTTACAAATCATTTTATAAAACATTTAAAAGAGTGCGAGGCTATGAACTCACGTTGTTAATGAAAGGCGGATTATCGGCTACGGGCGTGCTTCGGTCACGGAAACCTATATAAATAATAATCGGTCTTAGACTCGGTCCAATGACTTTCATCAAAATAACAATATACATATATATGATTATTGTACATATGATGATGATCAAGTGGGTTTATAAATCCTCATTTACTCATTTTAGTGTTTACGTTTTGGTATCGTCTTACTAGTTCACTAGTTTTACCGATTTTACCTATTTTAAGTTCATTAAGTCTTTTATAAATTCTTTAACTTGTTTTTACCCATTATATACCTATATGATCAGTATATATATTTTTCATGTTGGGCCCAAATGGGTTAAGCCCAAATAATTCTTTTTACAAGTTTTTATCTTATTAAGTCCAATTATTAGTCTAATAGGTTCATTTAGCTCGTAAATGACCGTAATTCTTATAGTTCGGGTTTTATTGGTTTTTACTTGTCTTAGTTATCTATACATCAGTATATGACTTTTATAAACTTTACATTAGACGGGTTTGGTCGTCTAAGTTTTATTTGATGAAAAACGTTAATTTCACGGCGATAGCCGAAAAAGTCGTAAAAATCAAGTTTATAGTTTTTATTACTTATAAATATTATTTTTACCACCATTTATCTAATTTACCCATTCAATTAACCTTTTATACATTTATATAATTAAGTTCTATAAGTTAGTGGGTTTATACTTTACATTTTATACATTATAAAGTGAGTGCTTATATAATAATAATAAACATTATTTCCAAAATCTGATTTTTAACTTCATGTTTACCATTTTTACCATATCTAGAGTTCTACAATGACTTAGAAGCTCATTTTTGGATGACAACTTCTTAATAATATTTTCTACATATAACTTAGTTATAGCTACTGCCCATTTTGAGTCTAAGTTGCCTTAACAGTCCCTACAAAACTGCTTATTCAGATTGTACCACCTAACTTGTTTTGATCATATCTCACTCATTATTTTGATTCCATTGCATGGCCAACTCTCACATGTGTATAACATCACCTAATTACTGTAAATAGATCAAACCATGCATTTTTATCAGTTCATCATTTAGTTATCTACTGTTTTTATACAGCCAACTAATTAGTCATGATTTTAGCTTCATTTCTTATGGTTATCATCATTTTTAAGCATGTTTATCAACACTTGATCTCCACACAACATTTTTATCATCATATATACATCATATACATATACAAAATGAAAGAAAATACATTTGTTCTTTACAAAATAATAAGAGAAAAATGTAGAGGATGATCTTCTTTACCAATCCAAGTGGATTTCTTGTTTTAGGAAGGCAAGAACTTGATGAACACAACAAGTATCTCTAAGACCATCAAATATCAAGATCATATGTTGGAAAATCAGCCCTAGGACACAAGCAAATCACCTCCAAAGTTGGTTATATGGCCACCAAATGATCAAGGCTTCAAGGAAACACCTTAATAGGACTAGTAAACATGTGGTTTGTAGCTAGAAAAGATCAAAGATGGTGTTTGTTGCTTGAATTGGGACGGCACAAGGGTGGAAGTAGAGAGAGTTTTTGGGGTGGATTGCATGGATGAAATGGTTAAATGAAAACCATTTGTTAGTTTTGTTAAGTTGGTGGAAGGTTTAGCTTAAAGTGTAAGCATAAGCTTACACTTGTGCAAGCTTAGTTAGAACTTGTGCCACCTAAGTGTGGTGGTGTCTTTTGCCGTCCCATATAAGCTAGTGGGATGGGGCAAAGTGTTTTGTCCCATCTCACTAGTTTACGGGTATTTCTCGATTCTAGTTTTCTCGATTTGCGTGCCCTCGGGTCGTTTTACGAAAAACGTTTTTATAAATTATGAATCACCGTCACAAAACGAATCCAATAAAAATTGTCTCATCAAAAACGGAGTTCAAAATCGTAAATACGTAATCCTAAGGTTTCCGGTTTAGTCGTAAAAGACGCCAAATTATGCACGTAAGCCCAAATTTAAATCCGTAAATTGTGAGTTCGTCAACCAACACAAAAATAAGTTTCAAAATATTATACGAGAAAATATTTAACTACCTGAAAATGTTAGATTTGTCACAGTATTAACAACTTTTTTTGTAATTAGTTGATCTCGATATGGTCAAAGTAGTCAACTTTAACACCACAACTCTATCAGAAACAGTTTAAACTACATAAATGTATGTAAAATTTGATAGTTGTTCAGATATTACCTTCAAATTCTTAGTTATACATATATAATGTAGCAATTTCTTCGTGGAATTATGATTTCTTGATAGAGAACATCTCAAATTTGTCAGGCGAGTGACAAAAACACTCAGCCCAATAGTATAAACAATCAATCAGGAACTGATAAATCAAATAATCACCCAACGGACCCAAACTTAAATCGTATTATGTAATTAAACAGACACTATAGCCATGGCTATAACTTACTTGAAATTTCTTTCCATATCAGAGAATGCAGATTCCAAATCCTTTCCTATTTTATGCTTGCAAAGATAACAATCAAACCGTTCCAAAAGCAAGAGATCAGGCCACGATTCTAAATCATGTAACAACGTAACTCGTAAATCCTACACACTGAGATTTAACAACAATACTTAATGCTCTATAATCAAAAACCCACAAAAAACATAAAAACCACACTCCTGCTATCATATTGTTAGTGAGTAAATTAAACACACATGTATTTCTTGGGAAATGATGACGTGATGATTGTTAGTGAGTAAATCAAATACACATGTATTTCTTAGCTACTAAAAGTTGCAACAGTAAAAATGAAACACATCTTATGCGACTTTGGTCTAACTCGTCTATTGTTGTTTCAAAAGAAACTTCTAATCAACTACATTTGCAACTTTGAACGCCTGCAAACAACGAATCCCAAACAGGTTATATGCTTCCTCTTGCAAGCATAAACGTAAGCACAACAAAACTTGTTTAACTCAAAACAATTTTCCTAAAATCAAATATAATAAAATAAATTCAAATCTTGATTTTTGATCATACCTAATCCTTGAATCAGTTTTAATTTTTAAGATTCAATTTCTATATATGTAATTGATAAATTTAAAAGAAGAAACGTTATAGAATTTATTACCTTCACCTTCAACCATCATCAATAAATGTTAATATAAATATTACTCCATTCAAGAACCAAACTCAAACAAATTTCATCTTTTTATCTAAAAACAAAGATTTCAATCAAGAAAAATGCAACAAAACAATTTTTCATACCTGACATGCCCTCCGTACATACCTTCCCGAAAATAAAAAATTTCAAAAAACAAAACGAATTTTTCTCACAAACCATTATCCCTAATAAAATATTAAGAAAAAATTTCAAGAATAATTCCTATTATTTTCACTGATCATCAAGTCTCGTCCCTATTTCAAAATAAGTGCACCAGTCGTCCCTATCGTTTACAACTTTGATAAAAAAATCGTCCCTATCTTGGATGGGAGTTAGTTTTGCTCGTTAAGTGGTAAAAGGGGAGGGGTACTTTGGTCCTTTACATACTTTGATCCATAAAAAAACCACGATCCACCCACCATATCTTATCATCACCACCGGTTCACAAAGTCATATACAAAAACCTTATACAAAGAAAACACACCAAACCATCTTTATATCCACAACTAAATCCCAGATTCATTCACAAAAACAACATAAACACATGTACGAAAAATGCATATCAAGATCCAAAGACCAGATCTCACATCAAACTCATGAAACCCAGATCCAAAATCATCATCACACGAACAATAAATCATTACAAACTAAGGTTGAAAGCTATAACCACTTGGATGATGATCTTCTCGAGGTGCACGCACTTGGATGATGCTCTTTAAACATCACAACCGCCACCACCAATCATTTCACAATCTACCATTTCTAGCCTTTTAATCCTCACCGATTCTTTATAATCAGATCATCATACATCTTCTATAACAAAAAATCGAATCTTCAATTAAAACAATTCATTTCTTTGGCCACAAGAAATGAACTCATTTTTTCTTCTATTCAATTATGGATTTCGATGATGTTTATTTTGTGAAGTATAGATGAATATCGTGTGGGTATAGATCTGAGTTCGTGGGGTTTCATAAAACTGAACAACTCCTCTCCACTGACCATCATTCACTATCGTCCCTTTCTTCAGTTTTCATAAAACTGAACAATTCATCCGACCCTTTCTTCAGTTTTCACACCTCATCTATCTTTTTAGTCGATACAAACACCACCCTTGGTCAGTAATTCATCCTTACCACCGTCACCATCAGTTTCTTACTGAACAAACACAACACGTCAACACATCTTCATATAACTCCTACAAGCAAATCATCTCCCATTTTATCCATTCTACCACCATGTTAACATCAATAATTCATAACCCACATCAAAATCAATTGGAACCCATAAAAATCGATCTTCGTTTTTTTACAGTCGGATCTTATCCCGCGGCCAAAAGGGATTCAATCCTCCTTATTTCTCAATATCTCGATCGATATTTTTGATGTGGGTTGCGGTTTTGATTTCTAGATCTTGTTTTTGTTATTTGAGATGTAATGATGATGATTTTTGGATATTTGGTAGGTAGATTCAGGTCTGGTTTTGATTGCGTTTAGGTTAAAAATCCATTGTTGATGTTTTTGTAATAAAGATAATGACTCCATTGAAGAGCTCGATCTTTTTTGTGACGTGATGTTTTTGGATCTATGTTTCTCTGTGAATCGGTGGTTTATTTTTGGATGGATTTGTGATTTTTTTATATCGGTAGGTTTGTGGTGTTTTGGTTTTGGATAAGATTTGTGGGTAATGTTGGATAAATTCGGTTTTGTTCAAACAGTGCATTCTCTCCCTCATGAGTTGCGTATTTTACCAGCATTTCTTGAAACACTCTTTTGAATAATGAAAAGACAAATATACCTGATAGTTGTAAAATTACCCCTTTAGGAAAAGGATGGTAAATGTGGCAAATATTAAGTGTCGGTTTAGGAAAACCAAGCACTAATGACCAATTAAGTTCGTTCTCAAGGAGGCTAGTGTGTTATGTGTGTAATGATATGGATTAATTTGTGATTATATTTGAGAAAGAAAAAAATAGAAAAGGGATTAGAAGAGAATGACGGTTATGAAGACGGGTTAAACTAATTCTAAAAAGGCGTACACGTAAAGTCGTAAAAACCACCAAAATTAAAATTTTAACCTAAAAATTTGGTAAAAAATCCCTAATAATATTCTAAGAGTTTACAAAAAATCAAAACTTGCAAAAACCTTTTAATTAATTAGATAATGACTTTTTAATGCTAATTAAAGCCCTAAAAATCAAAATTAATTATTAAAAAGCCCTAAACAAGATTTTAAAGTTTGTAAACCTCAAAAATATCCTAATTAAGCTAAAAACTATTCTTTAAAATTTTAAAACCAATTAAAAGTATTTTTAAACAATTAAAAACTCCTAAAATCAATTAAAACTTAAATTAATTCTAGAAAATAATTGAAACACTCTAAAAATATTTGGAAAGTTGCAAAAATCCTAATTAAGTGTTAAGAACCTAGGAAAAATATAAAAACCTAGAAAATCAGACTTTTAATTTTTAATAATAAAATAATATTAAAATAATATTAAAAATCCAAAAAATATAAAAAATTCTAAAAACTTGCAAACTAGCTTAATTTAACCTAAATAACTCAGAAATGAAAGTGAAATTACCTAAATACCCCTATTGGGCCTAGAAAATGGGCCAAACCCAAAACAAACCCTTATTGGGCTTAATTAAGGCCCAATAAGAAAAAGTGTTCAAAATAAGCCCAAAAAGCACAGGTTGACTCAAAATTTGATTTTAAACAACTTTTTCCAAAGGCCCAAAAGCTGAAAATGTGAAATAAGCTAACTTATAATAAGCAGCTTATTATTAATGGGCTTTTAAGCCCATTAAGCCATAAGCTGATGCCATAAGCTAAAATTTAACACACAAGCTTCTTTTGACCTAGCAAAGACTTCTGCAAAAAGAAATTTCAAATAAGCCCACTTAATAAGCCAGAAACAGTTCACAAACTTATTCACAAAACGACAAAATAGTCGTTTTTATTATCTAGACCACCTCAGAAGCTGATTCAAGTTGCAAAATGTTTCTTATGACAAAACTAAGCTTAATAATCAAAAACCTACTCAATAAGCACACTCAATAAGCTGGAAAATCAAATAAGCACTTATGTTAAAAGTCAAATGAGTTGGTTTTCTAGTAAAAAGTCAAAGTCAAAGTCCAATAAGCTCCAGTCTACTTAAATAGGTCAAATAATGAAGATCTATCACAAAAAATAAGTTGTTGCAAGTCAGAATAAGCTAGAATAGCTTATTGATAAGCTGATGACAAAATTGCACTAGCAGGGGCTAGTTTTGGATGTTGAGCAGTGGAAACTTTTTCCACTGCTTGACTATTTTGACTTTTTGTCTTTAGTGACTTTTTCTTGGATTCAGATTTCACAAAGGCACCCAAATGATCTTTGGATCAAAAGGAGTCAATCACAATCAAAATAACACAATCACTAACACCCAATTGATACAGTTTAATCAATCATTCATCAGACATGATACAGACATGAACAATAAGCAGTTGAGCACAAATAAGCAGTTTTAGCAATAATCAGCCAGCCAAATTCAACCAAATGCACACATAAGCTATTATAAACTCCAATAAGCAAGTCTAAACAGGTTTCATGCACTGGTTCAAAGAATTAAGCAAGATTCAAGCAATGAAGGTTACTGATGAACACTATCACATGCAGTTTTTACTTTTGCTGATGTATTTGACACACAAGCCAATTTCAACACTTCAAATCTTTCAAACAGGTTATATTGATGATGTTTTAACAACTTTTATCCCTAAACATGCATAAACTCTAGGTTTTCCCAAAATTTTAGGTCAAAAAACAGTCAACTCAACAAGATATAGCAATTTGTTTGATTCAAGGTTTCAAACTCAGAAACTTGCAGCAAAACACTCTCAAACAAAGGTATAGCAGATACAAAGCATAAACAACACAAACTACCAACACAATAACAAGATGCAAGCACAAACCAGTAGACCCAAACACCCCTTTAACTTTTCCAAATCACAATTTTCAAAGGCAAAGTGAGATTTCAGGCCAACCAAGCATCAATTAACACTAAAACAAGTATGATAAACAGATTCAAGCAAGAACAAGCCACAAAATTCACAAGAACACAAGTTTCATACAAATATCACCAAAAATCACAATTTAATCGGATTTTGAGATTAAGTATGCAAACCTCATGGATGTACATCCACACCCACGAATTTTGAGCTTATGTGCTAGCAAGAACAAGCACAAGCTTCCACAATAAGCCTGCTAAGATTGAACAAGGTTAAAGCACAATATCATAAAAATCAGAAACTTTGAAAAACTTGATTGATGCAAACTTGTTACCCACACTTGATTATCCCCAAGTTATAAGCCTCACCACACCTTAACCAACTCAGTTAGGATGCTATGATCAGCCCTATAGCCCAAGAATTCCAAGATTGGAACAAGACTTAGCAAAATATCAAGAAAATGAGAAAATGTGCAAACTTTTGCACACTCCTCTTTGGAAAACAGGTTTTGAACTTCAAGAACTAACAAGCATATAACAATAGAAAGCAGTAAATAAGATTGGCCAATGACTTTTCTTCAAGATTTCAAACTCAATTTCATTAAACTTAGAAATAGGATTTACAGAAACTTGAACAAGGAAAAATCAAAAGCAAAGCCTAAATGTTGGAACCCTAAGCCTTTATATAGGCATACAATGAGCTACTAGAAAGCATAAAAACGTTGCCCTAATGTTCATGAAGTCCCCAAAATGCCCCTTTGCCTTGTTTGAACTTGGAGAATCATGTGACTGCATTTTGGTTTGTAGCATGAGTTGGCATGTGAAAGTGTGATCAAAGGGTGTAGATGAAGCTTAGAAAGTAAGCCAAAATGTGGGACGTTGGATTGCTGGCACTATTTTGGCATCTTCCTCATGTGTGTAGCAGGGGAGGTCCATGTGGGGCATCTCAAAGGTGTAGCATGTGTTTTGGGTGTTGGGTTATGATTAAGGGATGCTTAATCATGGTTCTGGATAATATCATGGCCTAATTACAACACAATTAAGAATGCCTAATTATGTTCTTGAGGTGAATAGTGCCAGGTTTAATCCATTTTTGGTTTGGATTATGTTTAAATATTTGTTAATGGTGCCAAGATTAATTTAATCTTAAACCAGGTGAGTGGGGAGTGACATGGAGGGATGGTGAGTTGTGATTGGAGGAAGGGAGTAAGTAGGGCACGTGGCATGATTTCACTGGCCTAGGTTACAATGTTGTCTGGCCAAGTTTCACCCCTCAGCTTTCTAAACCTTTTCACTTGCATATAAAACCGTCCAAACTTCATTTCCTTTGTTATCCAACTTTTTATTTTCACACTTTTGCCCCAAAATATTTTGTAAAGTAAATTCATGGGTATTTCTTGCCATTTTTGCATTCTTCAAGGGCTGATTTGGTATTTTCTTCAATGATAATGGTCTTGACTTGTTTGTTGAGCATTTTGGAGGACTAACATTGCCAAGTCATGTTTGATGAGGGACCATTTTTGCCAAATGTTGAAAGTTGAGGGTCCTTTGTGTAATTTTGAAATTTTGAAAGGACTAAACTTGTCATTTCTTGTACTTTGAAGGACTTCATGATGTATTTGACTTTGTGGATGATATTGGTTGACAATTTAGCTTTGTTGAGGGGCTAAACTTGCCAAATCTTCAAAGTTAAGGGTCCTTTTTGTAATTTTGACAAACTTTAGGGACCAAACTTGTAATTATGAGGATACAAGGGTATAAAGTGTCAATTCTTCTATATTGGAGGACCCTTCTTCATAATTCTTCAAGTCTTCAAGGGTTGATCTTGGGAAAATCTTCACTAGGGCTTGGTTCATTGTGCGGCTTCGTTTCCCGTGTTCGTTTTTGCATGATTCTTGTGATCTTTTGTCATTTCCTCAATATCCGTACCTAAAATACACAAGCAACAAACACAAGCATATATTTGGGTATTTTGATGATATTTAATGCATTTTAAGCCCTATTTGGAAGATGAGACTATGTATAAAAGCAGTCTCATCACTCCCCATACTAAACCATTGCTGTGCCCCCACGCAATGCTAGAATTAAGTATCAATGCATCTCCAAAATTCATTTTATTCACTTTATTGAACGATAAACTAGCTATACTACTACTATTGCTACTACTACTTGCCTTTTAGACATAATGTATGATTTTAATCGCAAAATGGGACGTTTAGGTTCATAGAATAAGAACACGTGAATGCTTCGTTAGAAATAATTTCATCGTCCTCGATTTTCACCTTAATTCCATGCTAAGCGTGCAACGAGATCATTGTCATTATAAGTTAGTAATGCTAACACTACTCATATGCCCTAATCACGTACTTATCCTCCCATTATTCCTAAGTTATATCTCTTATATTTTATGATGTCTTGAATGTTTCACGAGGATACATTGTTGACTTATGCGATAATAGAGATTTAGGTCTAAAAATAGAGTCCTAACGGTGTAACTAAGACCATCAAATCAATAACCCCTCCTAATAGACAACGATGTTAAAAAATTAAGTTGACAAGAAGAATCGATAAACACGGTTTTATAACGGTTTTGAACATGAGACTTATTACCAAGACTTTTATACGCCCCCTAACGGAAGGGCCTTATTATCTTTAGTTTACCTCCATCTTTTATTCAACTTCGCCATGAAGCTTTTATTATGACTTCGGTCTTGCCTTGCCTTTTATTATCCGCCTCATCGGTGGTTTTATTAGCCAAAGACGTATATCCTCACGCAAAGGCGAATTTTGGATCTTTAAAGCATCGAAGATTAAGGCTTGATTCACTTTCAATTTTGCATAGATTTTTGGGCCTTGTGGGGCTTCAAATTGTTTGCTAGATTTAGGTGAGCACTTGAAATCTTATTATTGGGTGAAGCTTTCGATTATTCAGGTGCCAATACTTCAAAACCGTGACGCTGGCGATACCTTAATGTCTTCCCAATTTAATTACACGGAAGCTACTAGAAAAGACTAGAAACCCAACAATCCTAACTAAACCGCTAATTCAATATTTATTAAGCAAAAAATATTTACATGCGAAGGGAGAATAAGCAAACAATGAGAACACATGAGTTTTTGAAAGAATACGAGTACTCTACGTTTAGCATAGTAACTTATAATTAACTCTATCATTTCTCGTCCTCATTTAAGAGACTTAGCCTAATGTGTAGTTAAGGAATCAAAGCTAAGTGCTCAACACGCACGGTCGAGTCAAAAATTACTCTTATTCTCGCCATCGGAAAACCTACATTCGTGTCTTCAAACACTTATAAAACATGAGAAAATTTTTAAAATTTGACCTATTTTAGCCTTATTTTGCAACAAAAACGATAAACAAAAAGATAACTTTGGAAAGCGTGAAGGTTTGGCAAGGCAAGTATCTATTCACCCCCCCATACTAAAGTTAAACATTGTCCTCAATGTTTCGAGTCTAGGGGTGCAAACACCCCCATACTAGAGACGTAGTCGAAGGCCTAATCTAGCATGAAAAGGGTGTAACCATTAAATTTAAAGCCGTTTATGAAGTGTGCTATAAACCTAAGGTTAGAACATCAAAAGGATATATCATGGATATTGAGAAAGTCTTCAACGCAAACGATCGAGTGCTCCCATAAAACGAACACGAGAGGCTCCAATCGTGAAGATCATGATCATCTAAAGTTCACAATTCACAAACAACCACGGAACAAAGGTTGGAAGGGCACAAATCCCCACACGTAAGCTACATTAGAAAGCGATAATATGTACATAGGATAAGCATGGGACTCCCCCACGAGGCTCCTCGGCGAGTCATGAGCTCGACTCGATCCCCTCAATACTAATTATCATTGGGGAAGGTAACTTGGTCGAGGTAGTTCAAGGATGGAACTTCCCCGCCAAAGTAGTGCTTCAACCTATGTCCATTCACCTTGAAGTTAGGACCATCATCTTGAGCTAGCTCGATGGTCCCATACGGAAACACTTGAGTCACGGTGAATGGACCGGACCAACGGGATTTCAACTTACCGGAAAAGATTTTCAATCTTGAATTAAAAAGCAAAACTTGATCCCCAATGTCAAAAACCCGGTTTTTAATTTTAGAATCATGCAACGTTTTAGTTTTCTCTTTATAAATCAATGAATTTTCATAAGCAATATCTCTCAATTCATCCAATTCATTTAATTGCATTTTCAGGTGTTTTCCCGCGGTCTCCATATCATCATTACAATGCTTTAGGGCCCAATAAGCCTTGTGTTCTAATTCGATAGGCAAATGACAATTCTTTCCATACACAAGCTTATAGGGAGTGCACCCAATGGGCGTCTTATGAGCGGTCCTAAAGGCCCATAAAGCATCGTCCAACTTATCCGACCACAATTGTCGGTTTTCTCCAACGGATCTCTCCAAGATCCTCTTCAAAGCTCGGTTTGAAACCTCGACTTGCCCACTCGTTTGTGGGTGATAAGCCGTAGAAAGCCGATGTGTAACCCCATATTTCCTTAGGACCCTTTCAAATTGGTCATTACAAAAATGGGTTCCACGATCGCTTATGATAGCACGAGGGGTTCCAACCCGAGAAAACAATTGCTTCAAAAACTTGACTACCACACGAGCATCATTGGTGGGAAGGCCTTTGCCTCCACCCACTTAGATATGTAGTCAACCGCAACAAGGATGTACTTATTACCACGAGATGATGGGAACGGCCCCATAAAGTCTATACCCCAAACGTCAAAGATCTCACACACTTGGATGATATTTTGTGGCATTTCATCTTTTTGTGAGGCTTTTCCTTGTCGTTGGCATGCATCACACGACTTCACAAGATCTTGTGCATCTCGGTAAATAGTAGGCCAAAAGAAGCCGGCATCAAACACCTTCTTAGCCGTGAGATTAGCACCGTGGTGACCACCCGTGGGTCCCTCATGGCAAGCTCTAAGGATGTTAGAAGCTTCGGTGCCAAATACACAACGTCGGATGATTTGATCCGCACAAGTTCGAAACAAGTAAGGGTCGTTCCAAAAGTAGAACTTGACGTCACGAAAGAATTTTCGTTTTTCTTGAGTCGTCATACCCTTAACGATGAAGTTACCCGCATGGTAATTTGCAAAATCCGTAAACCATGGGGTGGAAGGATCAAGCTTAGAATTCACTACACCAAGTGTTTCGAGCGGAAATGTTTCGGTGATTTCCTTGGGCTCGTAAACACTTTGGTGAGGATCTTCCAAACGAGAAAGATGATCGGCCGCTAGATTCTCGGCTCCTTTTTTGTCAACGATTTTGTGATGAAATTCTTGAAGGAGGAGAATCCAACGAAGTAATCTAGGCTTAGCATCTTGCTTTGCCATAAGATACTTAATAGCCGAATGGTCCGTATACACTATGCATTTCGTCAAGACGAGGTAAGGTCGGAACTTCTCAAATGCATACACGACGGAAAGGAACTCCTTTTCCGTTGTAGTGTATTTTAGTTGAGCCTCGGTCATTGTCTTGCTAGCATAGTGAATAGGCAAGAAGTGTTTATCATGACGTTGCCCCAAAACGGCCCCAATAGCGTAATCACTAGCATCACACATGAGTTCAAAGGGGAGGTTCCAATTGGGAGCAACAAGAATGGGAGCTTCGGTAAGTTTCCTCTTAAGGATTTCAAAGGCTCGTACACACTCTTCGTCAAAGACAAAACGTGCCTCTTTTTCAAGAAGATGTGTAATAGGTCGAGAAATCTTTGAAAAGTCCTTGATGAATCGACGATAAAAGCCCGCGTGGCCTAGGAAACTCCTAACTCCCTTGACGGTTTTGGGATGAGGTAATTTGGCGATGACGTCTACCTTAGCTTGATCTACCTCAATCCCCGCTTTCGAGACCTTGTGCCCTAAGACGATTCCACTCTTAACCATAAAATGACATTTCTCCCAATTGAGCACAAGGTTGGTTTCCTCACAACGTTTCAACATTCTCTCTAGATTCGACAAACACGAAGTGAAAGAATCACCAAACACGGAAAAGTCACCCATGAAGACTTCCATCGTCTTCTCGATCATATCATGAAAAATAGCCATCATGCACCTTTGAAAGGTTCCCGGTGCATTACAAAGTCCGAATGGCATTCTACGATAGGCAAACGTTCCATATGGATACGTAAACGTAGTTTTTTCTTGATCACGAGGATCGATGGGAATTTGGAAGTAACCGGAAAAACCATCTAAAAAGCAATAGAAATCGTTTCCCGCAAGACGCTCCAACATTTGGTCCATGAAGGGCAAGGGAAAATGGTCTTTTCGAGTGGCTTCATTCAACTTTCGATAGTCAATGCACACTCTCCATCCGGTCACGAGTCTAGTGGGAATCAACTCGTTGGCATCGTTTGGCACAACGGTCATCCCTCCCTTTTTAGGGACACAATGAATAGGACTCACCCAAGGGCTATCGGAAATAGTATAAATCATTCCCGCGTCAAGGAGTTTAAGGACCTCCTTTTTAATGACGTCGTGAATTTTGGGGTTCACCCTCCTTTGACTTTGGATTGTGGGCTTGAAATCTTCTTCCATTAAGATTTTGTGGGTACAAAATTTGGGATCGATCCCCTTAATGTCGGATAACTTCCACGCAATCGCCCTTTTGTGGTCCTTTAGAACATCGACAAGTGCGGTTTTTTCATCATTCGAAAGATCCTTCGCAATAATAACCGGCAACTTGTCGTCCTCCTCCAAATAGACATATTCGAGATGAGGAGGTAAATCTTTCAACTCAAGGATAGGTGGTTCCTCAAGTGAAGATTTGGGCTCGATACTCATAACCTCCTCGGGTGGAGGAAATGGGAAATCGTTGAGAAAATCCTTGATAATCGAGAAGTCCTCATCGTTGTCGAGGTCTTCGTCACAAGTACGTGGAACAATGGATTCTTCCAACGTAAAACCACCACCCTCAAAAGGAGTGAAGGTTGGTGTCGAATTATCAAGAATTAGATCTAACATAGTGGGATTGCCACTAGTTTCTTCATCACCAAAACCTAGAACTTCTTGTGAAAATTCCTCGCAAACCACGTCAATCATATCAACGAGATTTATGGTTGCAACGGAATAAACATGAGAAATTTGAGAGTTTTGAGTTGCGTTTATAACAAGTTCCTCGTCGTTGAAACGTAAGGTGATCTTTCTAGCAT
Organism: Glebionis coronaria; assembly: GCA_025667525.1. NCBI lineage: Eukaryota > Viridiplantae > Streptophyta > Magnoliopsida > Asterales > Asteraceae > Glebionis > Glebionis coronaria. The sequence goes on along the minus strand of CM046874.1, from coordinate 584,522,064 downwards.
GCACATCAATTAAAGCCATAGACGTATCTAAAACGAACGACCTAAAATGAGAGGAACTTGATGATCCGTGTGGATATCAACAACGATAAAGTCTACGGGATAGTAGAACTTCCCCACTTTCACAAAAACGTCTTCCGCCAAACCACATGCGGGAATCGTGGAATGGTCGGCCAACTAGATAGACATTAGGGAAGGAGTAAGATTAGGAAGATTGACCGATTTGAAGATTGCAAGTGGCATCAAGTTAATGCTAGCACCAAGATCGGCCAAGGCGAAGCATTCTTCCATATCTTGGATTGCACAAGGGATCAAAAATTTACCGGGATCACCGACTTTTTGAGGTATGCGATTAAGATAAACCGACGAACAACTAGACAATTGGTGCAATTTCTCCTTGTTGTTCAACATACTCTTAAAGTTAGCGGCAAATCGAGGCATCATGACCAAAGCGTCGGCGAAACTCACATTAAGGTGCAAATCACGAAACATTTTCATAAAAAGCTCAAATTGATAATTGTCGCGCTCTTGACGTTTCTCCTTCTTAAGTCTCGATGGATAGGGCAAAGGTGGTGTGGGTTGAGGCATGGTAGGCATAGCCTTTGGAATCTCGGGTTCCAATGATGGTAATGGGTCAACCGTAGGTGTGGCATGAGCGGTACTTCGTGGGATTGGGACATGCTCCTTTTGGACCACCACCTCGGGTTCTTCCTCAATTGCTTCCTCCGTAGGAGCAATTGGTTGAGGAGTTGGTTCCTTAAGTGTCTTACCACTACGTGTGGTAATCACTTTCATCTCACCCTTAGGGTTGGATATGGTGTTGCTAGGAAGACCACTTGACGACGGTTTACACATTATTGCCTCAAACATAGACGAGATTTTATCTTCAAAATTAGATTGCCTCAATACGGCTTCGGTTTGCCTTTTCTCGGCCTTAATCATCTCTTGTTTAATCTCATGTTGCCCTTGTTCCATCTTTTGTTGGTTTTGTTGCAACCTAGTGACATTTCCTTCCATCTTGTTGGTGTGGATTTTAAGTTCATTAGCTAACTCATTTTTCAACTCTTTCTTCAAGTCGTTCTTAAACTCGGATCTTAGGCTAATGATTTCTCTTTGAATATTGTCAAACCTAGCATCATTCCCACTAGCATATTCAACAAACTCACTTGGAAGATCTTTCAATGTTTGCAAACTTTTGTTGTTATTTTGAAAATCATTTTTGTTTGAAACTTGATTATTAGCCCCTTGATTCCCATAGTTTCCCTTGTTGTAATTGTTTTTGAAACCAACTTGATTGTTGCGATAGTTGTTGTTAGCATTTTGATTTGAACCAAAACCCGGTGGAGTCATTTGATTAGAGCGGGAAACTTGACCGTTTTGGTTGTAATTTCCCGTGGCCGCGAAGGCACTCGAAGTGTTACCACCGTTGGTAATGCACTCGGAGAAATCATGACCTCCACCACAATACATGCAAGAAACCTCAACCGCTTTAGCCGTAGCGGGAGCACTTGGTTCACCAACTTTAAACTCAATCAAAAGTCCTTTCAACTTATCAAAAATCTTGTTTTCCAAGTTCGCCTCAATTTGGCAAGCATCGATGGTAGTAGACAAAGAAGGTGAAGCCGAAGACGAAGCCTTACGAACACTAGACGTGCTACGAGGACTATACACCTTAGATCTATTTTCAATTATCACCAAAGCTTCCTCAACTGTTTTACACAAAAAATTACCACCCGCGGCGGCATTCAAATAATCCCTTTCATGATCATTAAGTCCATTGTAAAACGTGTCAATTTGATGCAAATCGGAAAAACCGTGATGAGGACATTCATGTAACATTTCCTTAAACCTATTCCAAGCCGTTGAAAAACTTTCATTAAATTCTTGTGAAAACTTTGAAATCTCGTTTTTCAAGTGCGTAGTCTTAGAGGGCGGAAAAAATTGGTTCACAAACTTAGACACGAGATCCTTCCACGTCAATATAGAATTGGGTGGCTCTTTCTCTAACCAAATTTTAGCGGGCCCCGCTAAGGAATACGGAAAAAGCATCATCTTAATCGAGTCGTTAGAGACATCCTTAAACTTGCAAGTAGCGGTAAGACGATTGAATTGGCGGATATGGTTGTGTGGATTGTCCTTCTCATCACCACGGAATTTGTTGTTTTGGATCATCGACAACAAACCCGTTTTCACCTCAAAATTCTCCGCAAGGATAGCGGTAATCACAATAGCCTCTCCATAACCCTCGGTGGGTGCTTGAAGTAACTCCATCATAGTTCGATTCGCCATGGTTGGTGCTTCTCTTACAATGGGTTCGTCAATAGGAGACTCCTCACTAGAATTGTTGGGAGTGGGAGTTTTGTTCTTTCGTTTACGTGCACGTCTTGCTTGATTTCGAGTTAGCATAAACGTCATGTACAACGAGGGGACGAGCAAAGAAGATTCTTTTTGGTGTTTTGTATTTTTTAAATTTTTTTGTGGTTTTTGATTATATTAACCTTTTTGGAAATTGGTGAAATGTATTAAGTAGACACAAATCTACAAATCTCCTCCTTAATCAAATCTCTCGATTAAAGAAGCCTCAAGGAATGAAAACGATCACGTGAAGTGAACGCCTTCGATGACTTTAGAACGTTGGTGGAACACCAAAACGTTCAAGAGGGTTTAACCAATAGAAACCAAGAAAATATATATGATACTTAGTAATACTTTGGGCGGCAAAACCCTCGATTAGCTCTCACAATCAAATACTCACAAGCAAGTGGGGAAACGAGGCGGCGCGAAGCACTTAAGAGCCTTTTTCCTTAGGATATATTTTATAATATCCGCCTTATACCCACCTTATAGTTTGTATTATCAAGATTAAGCTTCACGAAAGTATTTATCTATTTTTGCCTTTTTCTTTGGTTTGAGATTCGAATACAATGATTGGGTAATGACCTCCCAAGTCAAGGTTGTGATTTCTCACGTATTTGGAGTACTTGTGAATTTATTGTTCTACGTATACAATATATTAATAATATTTACACAAAAACCGAAAACCGATAATACGTATTAGTAGAGTGCTACTAATACAAATACTATATATGGTTAGTATAAAAACAACAATGCCAAATTAAAACACAACACGCCTCCCCGGCAGCGGCGCCAAAATTATAGTTGTAAAATTACCCCTTTAGGAAAAGGATGGTAAATGTGGCAAATATTAAGTGTCGGTTTAGGAAAACCAACCACTAATGACCAATTAAGTTCGTTCTCAAGGAGGCTAGTGTGTTATGTGTGTAATGATATGGATTAATTTGTGATTATATTTGAGAAAGAAAAAATAGAAAAGGGATTAGAAGAGAATGACGGTTATGAAGACGGGTTAAACTAATTCTAAAAAGGCGTACACGTAAAGTCGTAAAAACCACCAAAATTAAAATTTTAACCTAAAAATTTCTAAAAATTACCAAAAATCTCTAATAATATTCTAAGAGTTTACAAAAAATCAAAACTTGCAAAAACCTTTTAATTAATTAGATAATGACTTTTTAATGTTAATTAAAGCCCTAAAAATCAAAATTAATTATTAAAAAGCCCTAAACAAGATTTTAAAGTTTGTAAACCTCAAAAATATCCTAATTAAGCTAAAAACTATTCTTTAAAATTTTAAAACCAATTAAAACTATTTTTAAACAATTAAAAACTCCTAAAATCAATTAAAACTTAAATTAATTCTAGAAAATAATTGAAACACTCTAAAAATATTTGGAAAGTTGCAAAAATCCTAATTAAGTGTTAAGAACCTAGGAAAAATATAAAAACCTAGAAAATCAGACTTTTAATTTTTAATAATAAAATAATATTAAAATAATATTAAAAATCCAAAAATTATAAAAAATTTTAAAAACTTGAAAACTAGCTTAATTTAACCTAAATAACTCAGAAATGAAAGTGAAATTACATAAATACCCCTATTGGGCCTAGAAAATGGGCCAAACCCAAAACAGACCCTTATTGGGCTTAATTAAGGCCCAATAAGAAAAAGTGTTCAAAATAAGCCCAAAAAGCACAGGTTAACTCAAAATTTGATTTTAAACAACTTTTTCCAAAGGCCCAAAAGCTGAAAATGTGAAATAAGCTAACTTATAATAAGCAGCTTATTCTTAATGGGTTTTTAAGCCCATTAAGCCATAAGCTGATGCCCTAAGCTAAAATTTAACACACAAGCTTCTTTTGACCTAACAAAGACTTCTGTAAAAAGAAATTTCAAATAAGCCCACTTAATAAGCCAGAAACAGTTCACAAACTTATTCACAAAACGACAAAATAGTCGTTTTTATGATCTAGACCACCTCAGAAGCTGATTCAAGTTGCAAAATGTTTCTTATGACAAAACTAAGCTTAATAATCAAAAACCTACTCAATAAGCACACTCAATAAGCTGGAAAATCAAATAAGCACTTATGTTAAAAGTCAAATGAGTTGGTTTTCTAGTAAAAAGTCAAAGTCAAAGTCCAATAAGCTCCAGTCTACTTAAATGGGTCAAATAATGAAGATCTATCACAAAAAATAAGTTGTTGCAAGTCAGAATAAGCTAGAATAGCTTATTGATAAGCTGATGACAAAATTGCACTAGCAGGGGCTAGTTTTGGATGTTGAGCAGTGGAAACTTTTTCCACTGCTTGACTATTTTGACTTTTTGTCTTTAGTGACTTTTTCTTAGATTCAGATTTCACAAAGGCACCCAAATGATCTTTGGATCAAAAGGAGTCAATCACAATCAAAATAACACAATCACTAACACCCAATTGATACAGACATGAACAATAAGCAGTTGAGCACAAATAAGCAGTTTTAGCAATAATCAGCCAGCCAAATTCAACCAAATGCACACACAAGCTATTATAAACTCCAATAAGCAAGTCTAAACAGGTTTCATGCACTGGTTCAAAGAATTAAGCAAGATTCAAGCAATGAAGGTTACTGATGAACACTATCACATGCAGTTTTTACTTTTGCTGATGTATTTGACACACAAGCCAATTTCAACACTTCAAATCTTTCAAACAGGTTATATTGATGATGTTTTAACAACTTTTATCCCTAAACATGCATAAACTCTAGGTTTTCCCAAAATTTTAGGTCAAAAAACAGTCAACTCAACAAGATATAGCAATTTGTTTGATTCAAGGTTTCAAACTCAGAAACTTGCAGCAAAACACTCTCAAACAAAGGTATAGCAGATACAAAGCATAAACAACACAAACTACCAACACAATAACAAGATGCAAGCACAAACCAGTAGACCCAAACACCCCTTTAACTTTTCCAAATCACAATTTTCAAAGGCAAAGTGAGATTTCAGGCCAACCAAGCATCAATTAACACTAAAACAAGTATGATAAACAGATTCAAGCAAGTACAAGCCATAAAATTCACAAGAACACAAGTTTCATACAAATATCACCAAAAATCACAATTTAAGCAGATTTTGAGATTAAGTATGCAAACCTCATGGATGTACATCCACACCCACGAATTTTAAGCTTATGTGCTAGCAAGAACAAGCACAAGCTTCCACAATAAGCCTGCTAAGATTGAACAAGGTTAAAGCACAATATCATAAAAATCAGAAACTTTGAAAAACTTGATTGATGCAAACTTGTTACCCCACACTTGATTATCCCCAAGTTATAAGCCTCACCACACCTTAACCAACTCAGTTAGGATGCTATGATCAGCCCTATAGCCCAAGAATTCCAAGATTGGAACAAGACTTAGCAAAATATCAAGAAAATGAAAAAAATGTGCAAACTTTTGCACACTCCTCTTTGGAAAACAGGTTTTGAACTTCAAGAACTAACAAGCATATAACAATAAAAAGCAGTAAATAAGATTGGCCAATGACTTTTCTTCAAGATTTCAAACTCAATTTCATTAAACTTAGAAATAGGATTTACAGAAACTTGAACAAGGAAAAATCAAAAGCAAAGCCTAAATGTTGGAACCCTAAGCATTTATATAGGCATACAATGAGCTACTAGAAAGCATAAAAACATTGCCCTAATGTTCATGAAGTCCCCAAAATGCCCCTTTGCCTTGTTTGAACTTGGAGAATCATGTGACTGCATTTTGGTTTGTAGCATGAGTTGGCATGTGAAAGTGTGATCAAAGGGTGTAGATGAAGCTTAGAAAGTAAGCCAAAATGTGGGACGTTGGATTGCTGGCACTGTTTTGGCATCTTCCTCATGTGTGTAGCAGGGGAGGTCCATGTGGGGCATCTCAAAGGTGTAGCATGTGTTTTGAGTGTTGGGTTATGATTAAGGGATGCTTAATCATGGTTCTGGATAATATCATGGCCTAATTACAACACAATTAAGAATGCCTAATTATGCTCTTGAGGTGAATAGTGCCAGGTTTAATCCATTTTTGGTTTGGATTATGTTTAAATATTTGTTAATGGCGCCAAGATTAATTTAATCTTAAACCAGGTGAGTGGGGAGTGACATGGAGGGATGGTGAGTTGTGATTGGAGGAAGGGAGTAAGTGGGGCACGTGGCATGATTTCACTGGCCTAGGTTACAATGTTGTCTGGCCAAGTTTCACCCCTCAGCTTTCTAAACCTTTTCACTTGCATATAAAACCGTCCAAACTTCATTTCCTTTGTTATCCAACTTTTTATTTTCACACTTTTTCCCCAAAATATTTTGTAAAGTAAATTCATGGGTATTTCTTGCCATTTTTGCATTCTTCAAGGGCTGATTTGGTATTTTCTTCAATGATAACGGTCTTGACTTGTTTATTGAGCATTTTGGAGGACTAACATTGCCAAGTCATGTTTGATGAGGGACCATTTTTGCCAAATGTTGAAAGTTGAGGGTCCTTTTTGTAATTTTGAAATTTTGAAAGGACTAAACTTGTCATTTCTTGTACTTTGAAGGACTTCATGATGTATTTGACTTTGTGGATGATATTGGTTGACAATTTAGCTTTGTTGAGGGGCTAAACTTGCCAAATCTTCAAAGTTAAGGGTCCTTTTTGTAATTTTGACAAACTTTAGGGACCAAACTTGTAATTATGAGGATACAAGGGTATAAAGTGTCAATTCTTCTATATTGGAGGACCCTTCTTCATAATTCTTCAAGTCTTCAAGGGTTGATCTTGGGAAAGTCTTCACTAGGGCTTGGTTCATTGTGCGGCTTCGTTTCCCGTGTTCGTTTTTGCATGATTCTTGTGATCTTTTGTCATTTCCTCAATATCCGTACCTAAAATACACAAACAACAAACACAAGCATATATTTGGGTATTTTGATGATATTTAATGCATTTTAAGCCCTATTTGGAAGATGAGACTATGTATAAAAGCAGTCTCATCAATACCCCTCTATTTCCAAAAGTTAACAGCCAAAACTAACTCTCATCCAAGATAGGGACGATTTTTGATCCAAGTTGTAAACGATAGGGACGATTGGTGCACTTATTTTGAAATATGGACGAAAGTTGATTTTCAGTGTAAACGATAGGGACTATTCTTGAAATTTTTTCAAAGATTAATCATATTCTCAAATTAAAATATAAGAATAAGAATGAATTACCTCAACAAATAAGCACTTAATTTAGGCAAGAAAAAAAGTTCAATGTAACCTTTTGTTTAGCATATACCCAATCAACCAATCAGAGTTATTTATTTTAGAAAAATCCACTCATAATCTTGTTTTGGAAAATTAAAAATCTCACAAACCGTTAATCGTTACGCAAAACGAAACATACCATCGCGACGAGAATTAAATCATCTTTCTATAGAGGGGCACATGTATATACTTTTGATGAAATTTTTTTCCTAAGAAAATCGCATATGATTCTTATCATGAATCATATATGATTTTCTGAAATCATATATGATTTTTAGAAATGTGATACGAATCATATATGATTTTCTCAGACAAAAAAAAAATTCGTCGAAAGTTTACACATGTGCCACTCGATAGAAAGATAATTTAATTCTCGTTGCAATGGTGTATTTTTTATCGCTTGACGATTTATGTTTGTAAGATATTTAATTTTTTTATAAATGTGAGAAGTGAGTTTTGTTAAAAAATGAGTGAACATGATTGGTTCATAGAGTATATGCTAAATTGGGGGTGTACACTGATCTCAACTAATTTAGGCAAAACTCAGTTTTCAGAATTTTGTTTGGCAGCATCTCCGGGTACAATTCCGTTTAAGATTTGTTCAAGATGTGCTTTTTTATTTACCATGTGTGGGGGCGGTGGGTTTTTATCATCAAAGGTTAGTGGGTCGGTGAAACAAGTGAAGGAGAATGAAGGAGAATGAAGGAGAAGATAATTAAAGGTTAGAAGATAATTTTTTATTTACCATGTGTGGGGGCGGTGGGTTTTTAACAAAACGAAAAAAGCGAAATTTTTTTCTTCGAAAGTATATCATAGTGCGTATTGGTCGAAAGATAATTAAACGCTCGTCGCGATGGTATAATTATTTTCGTTTAACACTTAACGGTTTAAAAGATATTTAAATTATAAAAAATAAGTAAAAAATAAAATTTATTTAATCTCTTCAATTAAATGGAAATGAGGGTGCGTTTTTTTTGTTGGTGGGTTTAGGATAAGATTAAAATTTGGTTTTGATTAAAAAGAAAATATATGAGATTAATAGATTGGTTGTATGAAAAGTTGTTTATTTTATGCTAGGTTTGGAATAGAATTAATGATATATATATATTTTAAAAATAAAGTGAAAATTTATATAAAAATAAATAAATGATAAGTGTATTAAATAAAATTAATGTGTGGCTACTAACAAATTCAAATTGGAAAGAGAAAAAAAAGTAGGCCCGTGTCAGTGTTTGCATGCAAAATCAGGCCATTGTGCCAAGATTTGTGTAACCCTTTAAATGTGGGGATAAGTCTTAATTTTAAATCCTGAGCACATCTATCATACGTAGTATTTTAACTCCAATCCTAATTTTAAAAGTAAAACCCTTTAAACAAACGGGCACTGAGATGAATGATAGAATAAGTCCCCTCATATAAAGGAAAAATATTCTCTATATTTTAATAATAAATAACTTTCTTTCTTGAGGGAAATGCATGTTTGCTCCCTATGTGAGACCCCCAGAATCTGACATGGAACAACTAGGCAACGAGGGGGTAACACGTCATAGTACAAGAAACAATGAATTACAGTTGACACAAAGCTGGCGTAATAAAAACATGTACATTACATCATAAAAGTTCAGAGTTTTAAACATAGGTCCCAGAGTTTTATATGCGGAAAATATATTATTTCATCCTGATTTATAACATAAAGTTGTCCAAAAGATAGAAATAACTTCTGACAGTTTATATAAAACCAATCTTTCAAAAGCATCACAGAAATCTCCAAGCTGCGATAATATCCCGCGGGCTCCCATCCAAGCAAAGCTAAGTAATAATACCTGAGATTAAACATGTAAAATCGTCAACATAAAGTTGAGTGAAATTCATATGTTTAGCAGTAAAGGTGTGGAACACAAGCATTCATTTGTAAAACAAGTAGTATGAAGTTTGGTTCGTCAACCATAGTCCGAAATCATTATTATTGTTGTTCAGTTCATGAACCGAAGCTTAACTCAGTGTAAGTTCCTCTAGGGAGTATTCAGCCTAAATACTCAAGTAATAAACAAATATCAGTGCGTCAAGGTACTTGAGACGGAGATAGTCAATCCCGATGGATCCACCCACAACATTCGCGCTTAGTAATCGAATTAACGGTTCATGATCGGGAGAGGAAACTTAAGGCTAGACTAAAAGCAATAATAGTATTGAAAAACTGAAATCATACATGTTCTGGATGGCATACAAGTTCTGGATAGCATACAAGTTCTGGATAGCATACAAGTTTTAAATGGCTATGTTCCACCATGTAAAATCTCACCCCGTGTTTAGAAACCATGTACAAGTAAACAGGGGCTATGAAATCACCTTAGACACTAGGTAAGTCAATCACGGTACTCAGCAACGAGTAGAAACGGTAGTGGTAGACGATCACCGACGATATGGATGCCCGGGGAAACACGAAAACCGCAACCTATCAAAATAAGGCGCTCGTTAAGACTCGAACTCGAATATCGATATGTACCAAATATAATATGACTCAAATGTTTATAAAGTATTCATTTTTCAAAGCCATTAACACGAACCAAATGAATCCATTTATCCAACGTTACTCGTTTAAACACTTGTACACATGAAATTGACCCGTCATAAGACGCCAAGTCAACGCAAGTCAAACTATTCTTTAACCTTATTCGGACCAGTAGCTAAGTCATTTATATAATGAATAAGCACTTGAGTAAGTCACGATGTCCGATGGTGAATACTCAAACTCACGCAACACAAGCATTGAACTAAGTGTCCAAAATAAAATCAGCAAGTACACCCCGAATGTACACACCGTTATACCCTATCTAGACTTGTCCGTTTTACATGAAAATTGGTGTCAAGGTCACTTATAACATGTATAAGACCTTACCAAAATTTGATCCAAAGTTCACACTTTAAAATCCATCAGCTCGACACTTTACTCGACTCCAAATTTAGGACAGATTTGTGCACTTGTTTTGTAAAACCGTTTGGACCACTTTAAAAGTACTAACTCGACAATCCGTCTTTTGAAACCACTAATAGACTCATCAAACTCAGTTTGTAAACTTTGAAAACCAGTAGATACATTTATCTAACCAAGCCTAAAGTCCCCGAGAGTCGACCCAAAATCAGCCACAATTTCGGATTGTGCCGACTTGCGTCTCCCGGTACACGAAAACTAAAACTAGCATAACTTTTGACTCGTAATGACTTAGAAGCTCTATCTTATACCAAAACGACCGTCTCGGAAAACTCTACAATAAAATCAAATAATATTAGCCTTTCACAGACCGTAAACCCACGAAACAATCTTTTTAAAGCTGCTATCCCAAATTAGCCTTTTAGAAAACATGACAAATCAATTTTTCAACCAAAACCACTCATTCCCATACCTCTAGGATCACTATACCATCATTCCTATCAACCAAACACTCCTAAAAACACTTGTATGAAAAATCTAACAAAAATTAAAGATTAAAAACAAGACTTTTTATGATCAAAACAACAGAATCTTACCAAAAACAACACATGCATGATGATTAAAACATCATGCAACCATGAAATTATAAAGTCTTCGAATTTTGATGCATGTTCTTGAATTTGATATCATTAGAATCACAATAAAATATTAGAGATGGGACTTTAATTTGTTTTGATTGATTCATAGTAGAAATCAAGATTTGAGGGTGTTTTGGTGTTGATGGTGTCACGGCAAAGGGGTGGGGAGAGAGTGGTTGTGTGTTTTTTTTAATGAAAGTGTGTGTAAGTTGGTGGAAGTGAAAGGTTTTTATATAGTGGTTTAAGTGGAGGGACCAATGTTGCCAAGTTTGAAACTTGTGGACTTAAAAACAATTAATAGTTTTAAAGGGTATAAAATGGTCATTGGTAAATATTTGAAAATATTTACGGGGCTCGAGTTTCGTAAAAATACTTTTCAAAAGTTACAATGCATCATAAAAATGATTATATGATTTCCCAACACGACTTAATACGTAATTAAAATGAAATCGTCAAAAATATTAATTATCGAAACAATGGATAATAAAATGTAAAATTTTGGGCATCCGTCGGTATCGCGATCACTAGGAATTCTCGTTGTACATTGATTTTGAATAAATTCGTTGTAAAGCGCACGCGGGTGATTTTAAATCAAAAACATTGATTTAAATTAAACATGGAAAAATAAAATAAAAATTTTTATAATTCCATACAAAGTATTCATTGATGATCAGGAAAATACTTAAAAAGTATAATTTAAAAATCTCAGGATTTACATATAGCAATACAAGAAAACGTAATACGTTGGAAAATTCAGAAACACGAATAAAAAGAGTAAAATAATATTGGGAAAGTACGGGTTCTCACAGTCTTCCCCCCTAAAGGAACTCTGGTCCCAGAGTTCTCCTGAAAACAGTAGAAGATGCAAACAAGTTGAGGTACAAAGTGTAGAACAAAATTCATTGCTTCCCAGGTAATTTCCGTACCACGACGAATCTTAACGGTTAGAATTCACTATGCTTCGGTTTCTTAACTCCTTTTCGTATAACTTTTCAGTCTTGGATTAGAATAACGATCTTTCAATACGGAGATACATCAAGAGATAGAATTGTTGGAAATATGTGCGATAAATTAACAAGAATGAACACAAGAATCGCTTAAACAGGCAAAGTGCGATAAAATGAACCAAGATTGTAAATCAACAAGGGGTCGGAAATCGTGCAACTGTAAAACGTGACAATCTTAAAACGTAATAATCCAGTTACAAAATAATTAGAAGGGAAAAAATGAATTACATATGATCATTCAAAATATAGGCTGTCAAAATCAGTTGTCTAGGAGTTTGGTATTACTTTAAAACTCAGTTTAAATATTTTCTTGATTAAAAGAAAATTTTACCAGATGTAGTGATTTAAAAAAACAAACTCTATATAAAATGAGTAGGTAAACAGTTGTCAATTCTTTTTCTTGATTAGGACTTCAAAGTAAAAGTAACTCAGTTCAAATAGTTATCCTGATTGACTTAAGAACTTTTGGATGTTTGCATGAAATTATCGTTAAAAACCTCAGGTTTATAGTTACCATTAGAAAAATCAGGTTTTCCAAGTTATTTAGAATCATTGTTAAAAATTATAAATTAATTTAATAATTTCATTATACTGACAGTAAAAAATAGGATGTATAGATCCTGTACTTAACTTGAAACAGTTATTTTTGGTAATTTAAACATTTGATAAAATGTATAAAACGTTCTTAAAAATTAGTAATAATTAGAAATTCAAGAAAGTGTTTAAGGTATCAAAGGATAAACACGTAACATTTTCTGGTTTCAAAAGGTGACAAGACAACAACAAATATGAAACCAATGACGATCAACAATTTGTATGCGAGCAATAACACAAGGGAATAAAACAAAAATCGTATCATGAGGATGATGAGGTAACAAGTAAGGCAACGATCTTCGAGCATGAAAATATGTGTTTGAGGCATGTACTTTGTTCAAGAAAAGATGAGGGTTCATAAGTGTATGTCGCGAACTGTGGTTACTCGCATAAAATGTAAAAGTTTTCAAAACTTTATTTTATCAAAAATTTTAAGGAACATAGTTAAAAAGTTGATTGTTGGTTAAATATATAAGGTGACTACTATTCGGCCTTGCATGGCTCCTTCTAAATTAAGCATAGGTGATCAGGCCATGCATAATTTAGGACTAGCAATGCGATGCTCATCTTCGTCAAACCAGTATTACATATCATATAATTTAAAATATGTATATAGTAGCATTTGTAAAAACAGAAATCAAAATAGTTTATGAAACTATTCGCCAATAAGTTACTGGCTAGATATTTAATTCAACAATTGTAATGTTACAAGATTCTTTACAAGACCCAAGGTAGAACAATTTGTGAGAATACATTGTAAAATTAATATAAATTAATTTTATAAGATAGCATTCAATTATTTAAGAAAGCCCAAATGAAACCTTTTGTAAAATGATTCGCAAACAAGACCAATTTGAGTTTATATGGTAACATGACAATAGTTTATAAAGTAGTGAGTGGGTTCCAAGAGGGAAATAAGGAGTAGTTCAAGACAGTCAACGAAATGGTTACAAGGCGATAAGGTTTCAAGAGGTTTAGCCTAAATCGTCAAGAGACACGTGTCAAGATGATAACAAACGATATGAAAGCAAGAACTTCAACCTCGGTCCAATTCAGTGGTACGATAGCAGCAAAGAAAGACAATATAGAATGACAAATAAGTCATATATAAAAGAAAGGATAAAGGAATCCGTATGTGTGCACATCGTGATTTATTTGACAAAAACACACTTTTAAGAAAGTAGGGTATCAGTTAACAAATAGTACAATCACTCCAAAAAGTTTCTATATTAGGAAGTTAACGAATTTCAAAAGTTCAAGATCTATGTATATGTATGACCGAACTCCAAGTTACTATTTTATACTTGTTCAAACGCAATCATTGTTTTTAGTTTGCAAAATATCATTAGCTGAAGTTTTACGAGCCCAACGAACTCAAAAACGCTTGAAATTATATTTTTAAAGTCTATCAGTTTTGACTTTTGGGTTTGACTAGACCAATTAACTCACTAAACGATATTCTAAGACTCAAAGTCTAATGCATTTCGATGTAAAACAATGTTTTGAACAACTTTCTAGTTTTACCCGAGACTTGAAACGGAATAAAAATGGACGAAAATGCCCTTGCATTAAATCTGTCAACAAAATGATATTTTAGCATTATTCAGAAAATAACTTCTTAGATTTTTTACATTCTCAAATGAGCGTAACTTGCTCATTTTAAAATATTTACTAACCAAATTTTATGTCCTAAACGGACGTCTCAACAAGTAAAAATATATATTTTTATGTCTAAAGTTATAAAAATATTTTCTCGACACTGTTAAATTCCCTCTAAAGTTTCTGTACAAAATATATCTTTCGACACAGCTTGAAATTAAATCTAAATTTCATAATGACTAAGAATTAATGTACACACAAGACTTGTGGATTCCATAAATATGAAAGAGAATAAACTATATAATTAATCATGTAAAGAAAACACAATATAGAAATGGTTCAAAAATGCCAACGATAATCTGAGAGATAAAAAAATGACGCATATCATCCGTGTCTTCGACTGCAAGATGCAATGCAGGAAAGTCTCCTGGCGGCATGATTTTCCAAAATCACAAGACATACCGAGAAAGAAACAAAATATTAACAAGTCACACTCCTGAGGCGAGGAAGTTTAATGAAAAAGGGAGGATACAAGTAGGATCGTATTTCAAACAATTGTCACATAATAAATGACGATCATGTGTTCAAGGTACAACAGATGTTGTAGGTTGAAGTCGAAATGTAAAATGGCCAATGAAAGAAGATGAAATCCATGTACAAGTGTCGTGTAAAACGGTGGCGTAAAGGTAAATCAAGATTATGAAAACCCACAATATTATTCAATACTGATTCATCGAATTCTTCGAGATGTGTGACTCACACGATGTCTTTTAGTCCTTTTTTCGGATACACATTGAGCTACACAATGGTCTGTAGACTAGACATTCAGTTACGAATGGTCGGGAAAAAAAATCTGCGTATCTAAATAGATATTTTAAAGGAAATAAACAATGAAAGCAACATGCACGGTAGTAAAATGAAAATCAGGAGTTTCATCAAAAACGACACTTCTTCAATTCCGAACAATGGTATCACGAGAGTATGCACAACATGTAGCAGCGAGTCGAGAAAAACAGATGATTCAAAACGAACGAGTATATGAAGTCAGTCGTATCACGCATAAATGAAATAGCAATAGTACTCATAAAAATGAGTATGAAAAGCCGGCAACATATGCGCTCTGAATACAAGTATGTAACGTCATAACAATGTAAAAATCATCGTAACCAGATCAGTTCACAAGAACAAGAATTCCAGAAATACAGTAAGAGCAGATGTAATCACAGTAATATCGAATGATAATCCATGAAGTACAAGGCTTTGAAAAGACATAGTAATTATCGCCATTAAGGTAATGTAATATTTCAACATGAAATCAAGAGATGAAATACTACAACGATAATTAAATGTAAATAATAAGGATTAGAGAGTTACCCGCGCAGATATCGAACAACATTGGCAGATTCTGTGTTTGACACTTAGGAACAATAAAATATTTGAACTTTCGGTTATAGACTAAGTTTTGAAAATGACTCAGTTCCCTATAACCATTGCTCTGATACCACTCTGTGAGACCCCCAGAATCTGACATGGAACAACTAGGCAACGAGGGGGTAACATGTCATAGTACAAGAAACAATAAATTACAGTTGACACAAAGCTGACGAAATAAAAACATGTACATTACATCATAAAAGTTTAGAGTTTTAAACATAGGTCCCAGAGTTTTATATGCGGAAAATATATTATTTCATCCTGATTTATAACATAAAGTTGTCCAAAAGATAGAAATAACTTCTGACAGTTTATACAAAACCAATCTTTCAAAAGCATCACAGAAATCTCCAAGCTGCGATAATATCCTGCGGGCTCCCATCCAAGCAAAGCTAAGTAATAATACCTGAGATTAAACATGTAAAATCGTCAACATAAAGTTGAGTGAAATTCATAGGTTTAACAGTAAAGGTGTGGAACACAAGCATTCATTTGTAAAACAAGTAGTATGGAGTTTGGTTCGTCAAACATAGTCCGAAATCATTATTATTGTTGTTCAGTTCATGAACCGAAGCTTAACTCAGTGTAAGTTCCTCTAGGGAGTATTCAGCCTAAATACTCAAGTAATAAATAAATATCAGTGCGTCAAGGTACTTGAGACGGGGATAGTCAATCCCGATGGATCCACCCACAACATTCGCGCTTAGTACTCGAAATTAACGATTCATGATCGGGAGAGGAAACTAAAGGCTAGACTAAAAGCAATAATAATATTGAAAACCTGAAATCATACATGGTCTGGATAGCATACAAGTTCTGGATACCATACAAGTTCTGGATATCATACAGTTTTTAAATGGTTATGTTCCACCATGTAAAATCTCACCCCGTGTTTAGAAACCATGTACAAGTAAAAAGGGGCTATGAACTAACCTTAGACAAAAGATAAGTCAATCACGGTACTCAGCAACTGAGTAGAAAGGTAGTGGTAGACGATCACCGACGATATGGATGCCCGGGGAAACACGAAAACTGCAACCTATCAAAATAAGGCGCGCGTTAAGACTCGAACTCGAATATCGATACGTACCAAATATAATATGAATCAAATGTTTTTAAATTATTCATGTTTCAAAACCATTGACACGAACCAAATGAATCCATTTATCCAACGTTACTCGTTTAAACACTTGTACACATGAAATTGACCCGTCATACGACGCCAAGTCAACGCAAGTCAAACTATTCTTTAACCTTATTCGGACCAGTAGCTAAGTCATTTATATAATGAATAAGCACTTGAGTAAGTCACGATGTCCGATGGTGAATACTCAAACTCACGCAACACAAGCATTGAACTAAGTGTCCAAAATAAAATCAGCAAGTACACCCCGAATGTACACACCGTTCTACCCTATCTAGACTTGTACGTTTTACATGAAAATTGGTGTCAAGGTCACTTATAACCTGTATAAGACCTTACCAAAAATTGAGCCAAAGTTCACACTTTAAAATCCATCAGCTCGATACTTTACTCGACTCCAAATTTGGGACAGATTTGTGCACTTGCTTTGTAAAACCGTTTGGACCACTTTAAAAGTACTAACTCGACAATCCATCTTTTGAAACCACTAATAGACTCATCAAACTCAGTTTGTAAACTTTGAAAACCAGTAGATACATTTATCTAACCAAGCCTAAAGTCCCCGAGAGTCGACCCAAAATCAGCCACAATTTCGGATTGTGCCGACTTGCGTCTCCCGGTACACGAAAACTAAAACTAGCATAACTTTTGACTCGTAATGACTTAGAAGCTCTATCTTATACCAAAACGACCGTCTCGGAAAGCTCTACAATAAAATCAAATAATCTTAGCCTTTCACAGACCTTAAACCCACGAAACAATCTGTTTAAAGCTGCTGTCCCAAATTAGCCTTTTAGAAAACATGACAAATCAATTTTTTAACCAAAATCACTCATTCCCATACCTCTAGGATCACTATACCATCATTCCTATCAACCAAACACTCCTAAAAACACTTGTATAAAAAATCTAACAAAAATCAAAGATTAAAAACAAGACTTTTTATGATCAAACAAACATAATCTTACCAAAAACAACACATGCATGATGATTAAAACATCATACAACCATGAAATTATAAAGTCTTCAAATTTTGATGCATGTTCTTGAATTTGATATCATTAGAATTACAATAAAATATTAGAGATGGGACTTTAATTTGTTTTGATTGATTCATAGTAGAAATCAAAATTTGAGGGTGTTTTAGTGTTGATTGTGTCACGGCAAAGGGGTAGGGAGAGAGTGGTTGTGTGTTTTTTTAAATGAAAGTGTGTGTGAGTTGGTGGAAGTGAAAGGTTTTTATATGATGGTTTAAGTGGAGGGACCAATGTTGCCAAGTTTGAAACTTGTGGACTTAAAAATAATTAATAGTTTTAAAGGTTATAAAATGGTCATTGGTAAATATTAAAAATATTTACGGGGCTCGGGTTTCGTAAAAATACTTTTCAAAAGTTACAATGCATCATAAAAATGATTATATGATTTCCCGACACGACTTAATACGTAATTAAAACGAAATCGTCAAAAATATTAATTATCGAAACAATCGATAATAAAATGTAAAATTTTGGGCATCCGTCGGTATCGCGATCACTAGGAATTCTCGTTGTACATTGATTTTGAATAAACTCGTTGTAAAGCGCACGCGGGTGATTTTAAATAAAAAACATTGATTTAAATTAAACATGAAAAAATTAAATAATAATTTTAATAATTCCATACAAAGTATTTATTGATGATCAGGAAAATACTTAAAAAGTATAATTTAAAAATCTCAGGATTTACATATAGCAATACAAGAAAACGTAATACGTTGGAAAATTCAGAAACACGAATAAAAAGAGTAAAATAATATTGGGAAAGTACGGGTTACACCCTGTGGTTTGTCCAAAATGCAGGCGCACTCCCCGACTTTACGAAAGTGCATTTAAGCTCCCCAACGTTTATGATAAGTAAGCAGGCGGCCTCCCCAGCGTTTAACGCTGTTAAGTTTGACTCGTTATCTTTGTTTGACTAAGGGCAAAACCGTCTTTTTATTATTAAAAAATTATTAAACATTTGTCCCCTTGTTTCCTATAAGTACAATAGATTCACAGGCCTTTTTTTCCACACAATCATGATCACAGCAACCACAATCTCACAACACTCATATATTTTCCACAGATTTAAAAAAAAATCGAAACTTGATAAAATTAATGGACCAAGA
This sequence comes from Glebionis coronaria, assembly GCA_025667525.1. Lineage (NCBI taxonomy): Eukaryota > Viridiplantae > Streptophyta > Magnoliopsida > Asterales > Asteraceae > Glebionis > Glebionis coronaria. Next base: position 584,502,957 of record CM046874.1, on the reverse strand, counting down.
ACCTTCATCGTAAGTTACCCATTTCGTCTTCTTCTTTACTTTTGACAATTTAACTCTCAAATCCTTAAAAAACCAAAAAGTTTTCATTGAGGCATTTCGTCGAACACCTTGTGTTCGTTTTTAGAATTTTATAAAATTCTTTTTCATTAATGGGTTTTTTTGGGAAAATTGCAGGTTTGAGACGAGAGATGTCGGGAAGATTCTTAGCGAGTACCTTATACCGCGACTTAATCACTTGTACGAAGAAAAAAATGATACCCACAAAGTGCCCGGTTTTAAGTTTGATTATTAATTAGATATTTAACGATTATATTGCCATATGAAAACCTCATGGACCGTAATTCGATCCAACAATTAGAAACAACCTTTAATTCGATCAAAATCCTCCTCGTATATACAACATTCATTCTACTGTAATATTCGTTTGGTTTAGCTTGATTAGATCTTATATCCAAAACATTTCTTAAAACTCTTGTAACAATACCTCGATATTCATTATTACCATGGATTTATTAACTCAAGTCTGTTTGTATACCAAATAATTAATTTCAATCCCAATAGTCTTGTATCTTGTAGTACATAGGTTTTGGTATAAAATAATGGTTTCTCACCTTAGCCTTGGTGGCAGATACTACTTTTACAATTTGATGGTGATCTCGCGAACAAGTTCGTAGTAGGATCAAAAGAGCAATCAGGGCATAAGAAGAATGTTTTAGTTTCTATATATCTTCAATCGTCACAAACTGGATGTAACCTAATGCAATTCGCTTAAAGAATATGAATATTACCACAAAAACAATTCATTTTTGGACAATGTTTTTAGATGTGTTTAAAAAAAATTAGGGTTTATGAGAGAAAAGGGGATTTCTGGAAATAAACGTTTGGATCGAGTGTTTTTATAGGAATAATGGGAAAAGTGTTTAACAATATTTAATGAGGAAAAAGACGGTCTTGCCCCTGATGGAAATAACATAACTGGTCAAAGATAACACTGAGAAAGCCGCCTGCTTACTTATCATAAACGTTGGGGAGCTTAAATGCACTTTCGTAAAGTCGGAGAATGCGCCTGCATTTCCCTCTTCTTTCTTTTTATCTACTTCAAACCTTTCTTATATCCAAATTCAAACCCAATCCGATTTAAGAACCAAACACACCCTAAAAGATTTGTTCATGTAAATTTAACATAAAACTAACAAATCCATCCAAACACCCCCAAATTAGTCGAAATTGGCGCCACGTTTCTCGTTTCCCCAACTTTAATGTTCAAATAAAGCAATCACTTTAAACTCATCTCAAACATTAAGATGACAAACAATTCGATCATCACAACACGAATCAAAGGTATAGATCTCAACGTGATTATCATCAATTATTTCTCGTTTAATTTCACGATTTTTAATCTTTGATTTGAGTTATGTAAGCTACGAATACATGATTTGAATGTTAAGAGATACTTATCAACTGTGTCTGCAGAAAATATCGGGTTAGGTTTAGAATTCGGTAGATCACTACTTGCTAGTTTGAAACTTTTGCCAACTATACAATTATGAAGGTTTATCACTGTTTAGATATTAGTAAGTTAGGAGTTAGTTAGTTAGTTACAAGTCACTTAGGATAGTTACACTGATTGGTTGTAAATCATATGAGTTAGGAAGTTTATGATTATATGATTTTGATGTGATCCGAAATCATAGGTTATGTGGAATAGTGATACACTGCAAGTTCCAAATAGATTTATCGAGTTGCAATTGTAGAGTTTAGCTGACATGCGTGAAAAGTATATCTGTCATGTTTACATTTATTTAGGTTAGGTTTAATTTTATAAATGTACACTATGCTTGATTTGAATCAGCTTGTAAATGATACGATGTGATTTAACGAGTGCTACTGATAGAATAAGGATAAAGTGCTAGATTTCACAAATTGTTGACCTCGAGTTATTTGAATATAAGCATAGCTCTTTTTAGGAGGACTAATAGTAAGTGATCACTGTCAATGTATATCAATCTTATTGTGATTTTGTTTTTTTATAAATACTTGTTGTTCTGTTTTAATCCTGTCTTTGTAGATCTATGAAGCTAACATAGTTTGATAATTAAACGAGATGTCATAAACTAAGCTTGTGAAGAAAATTCAATGTCCTTAACTCTTAGTAACGTTCAGGTGATTGTAAGTTTAAAATGTGTAAGAAATAATAAAAAAGAAAAAAAATGTATCCAGTGTTCGGAGATAATGGAGTGTTTCGAACATTAAAATTTACAACTCATAGCTACATGAACTGAATTAACTATTTTTTCAGAGATTTCATTTTTATGACGAATATTGGTAATTTTTGAACTAAAATATGCTTTGCAAACTGGACCTCAACCTGGAATGGGATTATAGAAACGGCATGATATTGATGTTTCAACCTTTTACCCTCCGCACCAGCACATGTTCAGCTCTTATTTATTTTCCTTTGTTGCAGTCTTTATCTTGAAATGGGCTAGTAGATGGAAACGGGCAGACATATAGCATAGGTGTCAGGTTAGTAACTTCCCCGAGTTCGCTCACTAAAGTAACTTCATCTTGCAATATCAGTTTGTTTTGCGTAATACTGTTACAATAGGGCCATGAGGGATTACATATAAATGATATAATATAAATCGTTACACAGCTATCTTTGTATTTACAAAATAAGAAAATATATGATAACATGAGAATTATCTTGGTGATTTTTGATAACATCGACAATGTTGCAAGAATCAATCATGAAAACACAATTTCTTCACTTTCGAATATTGGCACTTCATCTATTAGTTCCGCTATCGTTCCAATTTTCTGGTCTATGCTTCATTACCAACTATGAATATCTTTGAACCTTAAAGACAGATAGTTATACCAAATAGCATTGATCATGTGGATCTGAAACATTGCTTCTAGCTAGCAATTTTTCCTTACGTGTGCTAAACTTGTTTGCTATAATATGCTGATAGTTGGATAGCCTAACCCCTTTGTTGGCTGTAAGAGAGTGAGATTTGACAGACCACACAACCTATGTACCAGGTTGTGAAAAGAGCTCTATGCCTTAGGATATGGCTGTCTTCCGCATATCTTGCTCATCCGTCATGACATGAATCACCGAACCTACACTCAGGAATAGTAATGCTTTGAAAAAGGCGTGATTCAGTAAGTGAAAGACGCTAACCGAACAGTTAGAGATGCCGCAAGCAAATATCATATAGCCTAACTGACTGCAAGTTGAATAAGCTATGACCCTCTTTAGATCATTCTGTAATATTCCCAGTGGTTGCCGCAAGGTATGACGTCATAGCTCCTGCAAAAGTAATAACAATCAAAGTCGTAGGTGGGTATTCAAATAGGGGGGGGGGGGGGGGGGGGGGGGGGGGGGGGGGGGCAATCCTATCTGTGCAGATTTCCCAGTAGCACCAATAAGAAGTAAAATACAATTAAGAGTAGTAGGATCTTTTTTATGCAGGACTGCAGGAGCCCGTCTGATCCATGAAATTTTTTAGAAGAAAGCTATGCTTCCTTACTGCTTAAAGAGCGATTAATGTAGTTTATCTTAATTAACTAAAAAAATATTTTATACAGAAAAACAAATAATCAGATTTTACAAATAACTAGGAACAACATACAATAATATGTCTGTACTTAGGGATGGGGTCATGCTACTAATTAACCCTATACTACAAGGGAGGTGATCTGTACACCACCTAGTTCGATGCATACACCACCCAAGTACAACATATCTAACTTATGGTACAGCTACGACATAACTACACACATATGGTTGTGTATGCATCAAATGAGGTGTACAAATCACCTCCCATGCTATAAACCCCCACCCCCGGACTAAATGTCTAAATCCATGCTCGTATATAGCTTAAGAAAGGTCTATCTGGTACTGGTATGAACTTCACAAACCAACCAATAGGCCACGATAAGGCTGCAATTGCTATACAAATTCCCCACTGCGTCCAATTCAGTCTTTCTGTATCTGCAAAGTTTTTGAGGAACTCTACCATTACAATCTGAAGAATGACGGTCATCCCAATAATTCCAATGAATAGACGGTTCTTGTGAAGACCTTCAAAGACGTTCCTCTTTTCCAGTTTCCTCGAGTTAAATTCATTGAACACTTGGCAGAAAACAAAAGTATTGAAGATAATGGTATTCTTCACTCTCTCGTCCACATCAAAGATTGATTTACCTCTGAACTGGAAGGTCAACAGAACGGATATCTGAAACAGCGCCTGTGCCAATAAGTTTCTCCACATGACATTAGTGATAAGAGGCGCAACTCTACCCACAGGTGGTTTGTGCATGAGTTCGTTAGTGGGTCGCTCTGTGGCGAGTGCTAGAGCACCTAAAGTGTCCATAATCAGGTTGACCCACAATAGTTGAACTGCTGTTAATGGGACATCACCAGCAGAAACAGCTGCAACAAAGTTGATAACTAGAGCTGCAACATTCACGGTAAGCTGAAACTGAATAAACTTTTGGATATTGTTATACACACACCGTCCCCACCTCAACACAACTGCGACAGAAGCAAAATCATCATCCAAGATGACAATGTCTGAGCTTTCCTTTGCCACCTCAGTCCCTTGAATTCCCATCGAAAGTCCAATATCTGCTTCTTTTAAAGCTGGTGCATCATTTGTACCATCACCCGTGACTGCAACCACGTGACCTTTCTTTTTCAAGCACTGAACCATTAGAAGCTTGTCAAAGGGAGATGATCTTGCCATCACTTTGATACTGTCAACCTTTTCCATTCTCTCCTCATCTGTGTAATTACGAAATACCTCACCTTCAATAACTTCCTCTTTGCTTACCTGTTGACCAGCTTCAAGTATCCCACATTCTGTGGCTATGGCTTTTGCGGTGAAAACGTTGTCTCCTGTTATCATCTTAATCCCCACACCAGCTGACCTACAAGCGTCGATAGCTTCCTTTGCCCCAGGTCTACATGGGTCCTTGATCCCAACAATGCCTAGCAATGTCAATCCTTCTTCATTTAATGTTTTGTAGTTGGTACCATCTGCTGGAATCTGTGTATGAGCGAAAGCAATGCACCTGAGGCTGCTTGCTGCCATTCCTTGGATTAACTTCTCAATTCGTGATTTGTCTTCTTGATTCATTGACTTCATGATCCCGTCTTTCTGATAATATTTTGAACACATTGCTAGTACCATCTCAGCAGCTCCTTTCCAGTGGACATGAACGGTATTGTCTTGGTTCTTCTTTACAGAAACTCCACTTCGTTTCTTCTCAGAGTTGAACGTTTCAACGTGAAGAATGGTGGAATCTTTTTTGAGTTTCTCCATATCCATACCCAAATTTGTGACCGCCCACGACAATATTGCCTTTTCAGTTGGACTACCGGAATATTCACATGTAGTTCCTGAACTGTACACGCTACCAGTGGTGTTTAGACCGACCCCTTGATGGTAAAGCTCTAGTACTTTTTCATCTACTGAAGAATCGTCTTCAATATTATCAAGCCCAACCCAAAATTTTGTAACTTTCATTTGATTCATAGTCAAAGTCCCGGTTTTATCTGTGCATATAACAGTAGCTGAACCATAGTTTCACATGCGGATAGCTTTCTAACCATAGCTTGATCAGCCATCATTCTCTTCATGGAATAAGCAAGTGTGAGAGTGACAGCTAGTGGTAGCCCTTCCGGGATTGCCACCACAACAATCGTTACTGCCGCAGCGAAAATACGTGTAACAGAGTTGAGTATATCATTTGTGCTCGTACGTTTTCCATTGTACTCACGGTTCCCATCCTCATCTTCTGTATTTCCAGTGAAATAACGAATCAACATAACCACAAGAACTAGAAAAGCAACTGCAAGACCAACCTTTCCAATTGAAGATGTGAGTTTATTAAGACGAGATTGCAGCGGTGTTTGCTCATCTGAATCACCTGTTATGGAACTCATCATCTTTCCCCAAGCGGTGTTCATCCCAACTGATATCACCAGCATTTGACCGTGCCCATCAGCCACTTTTGACCCAGAGAATAAAAATGGATTATTGACGGCGTCAATGTCTATGTGATCACTTTCACCTGTCATGCTGGACTCGTCAATCAGCAAAGAATGCCCATTAATGAATAAGCCGTCCGCAGGAACTTGATCACCTATGTTTAGAATTATGACATCCCCAACGACCACGTCAAAAATGGATAACTTTTGTCTCCTCCCTTCTCTTATAGCATCTATCTTTATATTATTACTTATTTTTGACAAACGGTCAAATTGTCTTTCTTGTCTGAAGTTACTAACCGCGGATACGGCTATAACTAGCAAGACCGCCACAAAGATACTGCCACCTTCATACCACCCTTCCTTAGCACCTTCTTCTTTGATACCGAACCCTAAAGAAAGGGTGGCACATGCTAGCAATATGAGAATAGTAGGATCCTTAAAAGCCTCTATCACAAAATAGAGAAAGCCTTTCGGGGGAGGTTTTTTATAAGTATTGGAACCAAATGCACTTTTCCGACTTTCAATATCATTGCTGACAATTCCCTGCTCAAGATTGGTGTGAAGAGATTCAGCCAAACCCGTGATACCATCATGCTTGTGAAGAGTTTCCAAATCTTTGTTTTTGACCATATTAGTAAGGTCAAACGGGTCGACGTTTGAGAAACGTTCACCATTGTTGTCAGTATTTTTAGCTTCTGGTATGATTTTGAGAGCAGTGTATGCTGGTGCTGCCACAATTTCAGAAATCGGGTAACGGGCTAATTTCTTGGACATTTTAGCAACAGCGAGCATAGTGTTTGAGAAATGAATCGAAAAGTAAGCCAGACGCCATCGCTTCTGTGCTTTTGTAAGGCTTATTGTGCTTATGTTGTATAGCAAGGCTCCAACGTCATAACTTGGTTGAATTTCACTAACCATTTTCGGAAATTTTCGTATCATATTTTGAAAACAAAACAGGAGGCAAATGTATTATTTATGCTCAGTTTAGAATGATGAGAGGAAAGAGTTTCATTCTTCAGCTTCATCCCTGCATCCTCTTTATACATGAGCTTATACAAATATTTAAGCTTATAGGAAACTGCTAGGAAATCGCCTCTACATTGAATTCCTATCTGTACAACTATGCATACATATATAGATATATATGTTATCATTTTATCATTCATTAAAGTATCTTATGATCATATTATATTACAAAGAATGTTAGAAAATTTCTCGATTACACATCTAACAGAATCGAGTTAGCTTTTCTCAATAAATTCAAAATTTTAAAATAAAATATGAATAAATTAGCAGCAGATTTTGAATACTTTGCACCATAGCTTTCTAAATTTCAATGTAAATAGGTCATTGCAAGAGAAACTATCTAACAATTTTCAGTTGTAGATGACAATCAGTTTCGTATTTTCTTACAAAAGATTAAGTAGTTGACCGAACAGCCAATATATTTAGTTTCCTATTTCTAATTTTCAATGTAAATACGTCACATGATAGGTGTTCGCATTTGCTATTTTGTGATGTCTTTTAATGAAAATGTTTATTTTGCATTTCAACTCTTAAAGAAATATTTTAGTAAAAAGAAATGTTGTTTGATCGGTGGAAAGTCTAAAAGTAAAGTAACATCAAATGTTGTTTTTTTACGGGTTATGAGTTTTAATATTATCTAAGATAGTATATGGGAAGATTAAGACGTAGACAGTCGTACTTTTAAAAAAAATAAGAGAGATTGTTCCGGTTATATCAAAGATAGAAAATGACCTCCAGCTTTACAAAGAGGAGCTTTACAAGGAGGTCGGAGGTCTTTTTTTATCTTTGATAGAACCGGAATCAGTCTTTCTATCTTTGATCGGTGGAAAGTGTAATTAGTTGAATTTTCTAAAACTTTGTTTATATCTGTAATTGTTCATCTTTTTTTTTGCAATGTTTTAAATTAATTGTTCACTACCAAAAAATATATAAGAAAGTTTGGTCAAGTTTATTATAATACTTTTGTTGAAATTTTTTATTATAAAATTTAAAAAAGATTTTAATTAATTAGATAACGATAAAACTGTCATTCTATAAAAAAAAATAAAAAAGAAAAAACCGTAATAAACATACTTTTATTCAGAGAACAATAATTTTGAGACGAAGAGAATAATTAGCAAAAAGACCGTATTACACTTGTAAGTTAAAAAAAACTAATATAAATCTGAGTTTTATGACTTACATATTTTTAATATATTAGCATGATACCTGCGCAAGACGAGTATTAGTGACTAGTTTTTCAATTAAATTAATGTTAAAGTATAAGAAATTTGAATTAAAATAAATAATATCACTGAAAATGAAAAAAAAAATCAAAAGTTTGTAAATATATCAAAATGAATGTTGAATTAAAGAAAACAAAATTTTGAAAAATATGATTAAATTAGATTATGAAAAAAATAAACGAATTAAAAGATATTTCGATTTAAAAATAGTTTTTTAATAAGTTGTTATAAAAATTTGTTGCAAAAGATAAATGGTTGATATTGCATGTTTAGAGTTATGTTTGAATTAAAAAAAATCTAATATTAAAATTTAATATATTAATTTTAATTTTTAATTCACAATTAAGTTTGAAGTTAAGATAAGGACATACATATTTTATATAGTACTTCTTTCGTCCTTAAATAAATGTTAACTTTGATTTTTTTCGGTCTTTCATGTTCAACTTTGACCCTAAATATTTATGTTTGTGTTATATAATATCTAATACAAAATATATTGATGGATTGGATTTAATGAATTTTTTATTGATATAGTCTTCATCAAGTATTATATAACACAAAAAATAATATTTAAAGTCAAAGTTGCACAAAAAAGTCTGTAAAAAGTCAAAGTGGATATTTATTTTAGGGACGGATGGAGTAATATAATGTAATATTTATATATAGTAAAACTAGAGGTGGCAAAACGAGCGAGCTAATCAGATGTAAGTTAAAACGAGAAAAAACATATAAAAACGTCGAAATAAAAAATAATAACACTCATTTGAAAACCAGAGATTAAAAGATTAAATCTAAAATATGACTTATTCTTTTAGAAAAATGTCAAAAAATATTCAAATTTAAACAAACAAGATTTATTATTTTTATGTAAAACTAATAAAAATATGATTGTTTTTAAGTGGAGGTTTTGAGACGACACATGTTTTCAAGCCATGTCTTTATATTGAAAATATTATTAATTTATTATGTGATGACGGGGAACCCATTTTTAGATTAAAGAGTTTGTTTGTTTTATTTTTTTGGATCATAGTATAATCGTTGTTACGTGACGGTGTTTCCTTTAATGTTTTGGTAGTTATTCTCATTGTATCTCCTTGTAGTCTTTGTTTCAGTTAATGACAGTTTGACAGTTAATAAAAATGTTTATATTACATACAAAATTTATGTCGGCCTGTGGGGACTTAATTGTTAAGTTAAAAAATCCAGCTAGAGATGAGAAAGCAAATTGAAAGTGTCGTGTTGAGCATAACCGCAATTTTTTGGTCAAACAACCAAACCGACATTTCACCCATGTACGGACCGCGTTTATTACGTGTTGACAACAACTAATAAAACTGTTCTACGATATTGTCTAGGGTGAGCACGAGGCGGTTTGAGATGGTTTTATGCTAAACTTAAAAGTTAAACCGTAAACTTCGGTTTTGATATATCGCAAACTATTTGATTTTGGCTTTTTCGGTTTCAGTTTTTCGGTTTTTTCATTATAGTGGTTTGGTTTTGGTTTTTATTGCGGTTTTTTATTTTTCATTTTACGCATTGAGTTTTCTATTTAAAAAACGCATCAATAGTCAATCACCTTCGACACAAATTAAACTCATCATAATTGCAAGTTGCACCTTAGAATAATAGTTTCAATCAGTTACATACACTACAATAATAGCAATAGTTTCAATCAGTTACATACACTACAATAATAGCAATATTAGCTACCATCGAATTATATAAAACCAAAAATTATAATAGAATTGTTTACCTTCAATCATAAATCTAACAAATAGGTAAAAAAAAATAATAATCAATTACGTTAATATCTTTACAAATGTACCCATGATATTGTTGACATATGTTACAATTTTATGACATTATGGGTATGGTTGTCGAAACGGGCTCAGATTGAAGTTTGGGTTGGAGCTAAGCTGAGCAGGATTTATTTACAAACTAAAATAAAAATATGTATTTTTGTAAATTTGTTTGTCGAATGAATTGAGACTGAAGTTTATTATTAGAAAATTATTATCAAGGGTATAATTAAACAAGTATTCGTTACATGTTAGATATTTTGTGAGTAAATAAGTAATTTATAATTCAAAAGTTTCGGGCTAAAATTTTTAACCTTTTTTATAAAGTTGATGAATTATTCTCTCTATTTCAGAATTATCGTTTCTTCACAAAAAACGTACGGTTTAAGAAAAATAGATTTATTATAGTATTTTTTTTCTTTTTGACAGAGTGATATTTTACTTTTAATTAATTAATTTAATTTTTTTTTAATTTTGTAATTATCTTTTTGAACGACGATTTTAATAAAAACTAGCAAAAGCTAGAAAAACATTACAAATGAACTAAGCATAAAATAGGGTTTTTCAACCAATCTACCCACCTAAGTTTTATCCTAGAATTTCTGGATGAAACCCAACAATAAGAATAAGAAACAATAGAATCCCACAACAAAGATTTCTTTGGAAGAGATAGAGAAAAAAGCATCATATTACGAAACTTCCATATGGACCAAATTAGAATCTCTCCCACAACATCAAGAAAACTCCTCGCTTTCTTGGAGATGGAGACGGAATCAAGCCACGACAACCACTCCGAGATATTAGCGCAAAAAGGAACATCAAGCTCCCACTACTTAGCTAACAAAGCCCATAGATCCTTAGCGACCTCGCATGAAAAAAATAAGTGATTAACCGTCTCAACATCCTCGAGACAAATGGGACATAAAACCGAGTCAACATCAATATTTCGACGATCCAAGTTCACTCTCGTAGGGAGCTTATTAAGCATAGCTCTCCGCAAGAAGACATTCTGTAACACCCCCAAATATTCATACTTTAGTTCAGCGGAAGAGTCGTTGGTGTTACGGGATAGCACATTACTCAAATCATAGGTAACGCTTCAAAATCGCGTCGTTTAATAATAAAGCATTTTCCATTCATAAACATCAAATTACATAGGTCCCAAGTCATAGTATTTCATACAATTTTACAAAACATTTGAATGGAATTTTATTTGAATGCGGTCCATAAATTCTTGTCGTCTTTCCGAGAATTACCTTTAAGTACCTGAGATAAAACATGTTAAAAGGTCAGCGAAAACACCGAGTGAATTCATAGAGTTTAATAAAAACCATTAATATATCATCGGTATGTAATTATTACCGAAAATCATTTTGTACAAATCTTTGCATTAGGCCATAAAATAGGCCACAGACATTTTATACAACTCTTAGTCGTAAATCATAATATAGGCTTCTGCCTTCAAAACCATTATACGAACCGTTGTCGTAAAAACATCAAACAATACGTTTTATAACGTTGTATAAAGTTTAGTAAAAACCGTTATATGATAATGGTTATGTAAAACCAAAACACGAACATAATATCAATAATAAGACCCCGTATTGCTAGTCAAGCAATATATTATAATTCAATTCGTACATCAGTAGTTTCAATATTGGATTATTATAAGCCGCATGACATTGCTACCTTACTATAACAAACAACGGGTAGCTAACCCGAAATTCATTTGCCCATCTAAAACAGCGTGTCGTCACAACAATCACGCTTATATAAATCTTCTCATACATAAATTCGCTTACCAATCAATGTGGCACGACGGGGATCAACCGTCAAGGCGCGAACTGGGGTGATCTTCCCCAAATAGTACTATTATATGCATAAGCGTCTACCAAATCCCGGTAGTTCACAATTCATGCTAATGGGACTTTTAGTGACACAACCTAACTAATAATAATCCATTTCATTTCATTCATCAGGTCATATAATCATTCGGGTCCATATCAATAAGCATACAATCGGGACAACTGGTGTCCTATTTTTATTAAAACTAACATGTTATCTCCCTCTCGGGTTTATAAAACATTTCATAAAACATTTAAAAGAGTGTGAGGCTATGAACTCACATTGGTGTGGGAAGGCGGGTTATCGGCGATTCGGATGTATGATACGTGCTTTAATCACGGAAACCTAGACAAATAATACTCGTCTTAGACTCTTGTCCAATGACTTTATAAACACAATGGCTATGTACATATGATGACTTTATAAGTATGATGAAGATCAAGTGGGATTTTATCTCTCCATACACATTATAGTGTTATGTGTTAGTCAAATTTAGACTAGTTACACTAGTTTCAACTTATTTATATATTAAGGCCCAATAAGCCCATTAAAAGTCCAATACATTATATTAGACCATTTATACTTTTAATACCAGGCCTATACTCATATGTTGGGCCCAAGTGGGTTAAGCCCATGAGTAGGTCCATTAGTGTTTAGCCAACTAGTTGGGTTAATAGTCCAATAAGGCTACTTTGGCCCGTTAATGTCCATAAGTTATAAAGTTCGGGTTTTATCGGTTTTAACTTGTCAAATGTACTTACATATTAGTAGATTAGTTATAAAAATGTTACATTAGACGGGTCCGACCGTCTAAGTTTTATTTGACGAAAACGTTAATCTTTCTGTTTTAGCCGAAAAGACGTAAAACTTATATATATAGTTTTATAACTTAGAAAACATATCAATTTGTAAATTTATATAATGTCACACTTATTTATCAAAGTATATAACTTATTTTATAAGTATTTTCATAAGTTAGTGGGTTTTACATATGTATTTTATATTAGTATTACTTGAGTGCTTATTTTAGAATATATACTTTTATTTCCAAATCTGATTATCAAACTCACTTTCACCATTTTTGCCATATCTTGAGTTCTACAAGGAGATAGAAGTTCAATTTTGGGCAGCACAAACTACATAATATGTGATACAATTAACTCCATTTTAGCTACTGCTCATTAATCCTCTAAGTGTCCCTAATAATTCGTCCAAAACAGACTATACAGATTTGAACCTTAATAATGTTTTGATCATATCTTGCTCATTTTATAGATTCCATTGAGTGGTCAACTCTCACATATGTAAAAATCATATACCTTACTGTATATTCAATAATCCAAGTCATTTTATCAAGTTATCATATGGTTACTTACTGTTTTATACAGCCCATAATTTTAGTCAAGATTTTAACATCTTTTCATGTAGATTTTAGTCTTTTTAACCAAATCTATCCACACAAGATCCCCACATAATACTTTGATAATCATTTATCATCATATACATATACATTTATAAAGAAAATATAAAATTACATTTACAAAATAACAAGGTAATGGAAGAAATGATCTTGTTACCAACCAAGATAGTGAAAATTAAAAACAAGGCTTGGTTTTTGATAACCAATCTTGTGATAAACCAAGCCCACCTTCAAGATCACCCAACTATATGTATACCTTGAGAAAAATCAGCCCTAGACTCCAAGGAAACTTCTTCGTAGATGTTATGATCACCTCCAATCAACAAGACTTCAAAAGGCCTTCATTTTGTGCAAGTTTAACACAAGATTTATGGTTGAATTTTAATCAAATGGGGTGGTTTATGGTGGTGAAGTGGACGGCACAAAGAGAGAGTTGAGAGAGATTTGTGGTTGTTTGCATGAGAGAAATGAGGATAGTTGGATTATGTTAGTGGTTTTGATGTGTGAATGGTTTTGATGTGTAACTAAGGACAAGTGTCCTTAGTTATCATCTTAACTTGACACATATCAAGTGTGTTGGCTAAGCTTTGGCCGCCCCATTGTGGGGGTGGGGCAAGAGTTATCTTGTCTCATCCCCATTAATTTACGGGTACTCCTCGATTCTAGTTTCCTCGATTTGCGTGCCCTCGGGTCGTTTTACGAAAAACGTTTTTATAAATTATGAATCAACGGCACAAAACGAATCTAAAAATTGTCTCATCAAAAACGGAGTTCAAAAACGTAAATACGTAAACCTAGGGTTTCCGGTTTAGTCGTAAAGGACGTTAAATTATGCACGTAAGTCCTAATTTCTTCTCGTAAATTTGTGAGTTTATGAACCAACACAAATTAATATTCCAAAATAATGTTCAAGAATAAATTTATTTCCTGAAATGTCGGACTGTCACCAAAAACGGTGTATGTAAACGTAAGCACGTAACGTAGAGTCCTCCGGTTTAGACGTAGTCGATGCTACTTTAAGATGTAAACCCAAACTTCTTCCCAAAAATGAGTGAGTTCATAATATAACATTAAAATAATGGTTTTAAATAATAATTGAGAATAAAATATCGACCATAAATTGACGGATTGTCACACATTCACTTTGATAGGAATGCTTCGATTTCAACGTGTAGCAACCGTGCCACCATCTAGCAAGTGAGAATCAACCAAAAATCTAACCGAGGCAACCGAGAAACCTTTAGAAACATCAGGAGACCAAGTCCAAGAATCTGAGTGAGAAGCAGTAGTAACAGAATCAAGTAGAAGCCGCAAATCTTGGAATTGAGAAGCTTCAACGCCACCTCTAGGAAGTCTTCTGAGAACCGTACCCCAATCAGATAAGTGAATCCGATCCACAGCCATACAATCTTTATTAGTGTCAAGCAAATGGATTCTAGGAAAAAGGGTTTTGAGGGAGTGATTACCCAACCAAACGTCATACCAGAAACTAGTTAACTCCCCATTCCCAAGTTTTCGCTTACAAAGGGCCAGAAGGTCAATCCCTTTAAGCTTAATAAGCCTTAACCATGGACAAAACCCCACTCCATGGGCTACGACAAGATCTAGGGAGAGCATTATCAAAAATGCCACCAGAACGCCCATAATTCCTCTTAATAACTCTGACCCAAATATCTGATTGATTAAGAAGAAATCTCCAAATCCATTTGAAAAGCAATCCCACATTCAGAGTGTGAATACTACCAATACCAAGACCTCCTAACTCTTTGCGAGCAAGACATTTATTCCAGCTCACCCTTGACATCTTCCTTTCCCCCAATTCGCTGCCATTAAAGAAATTAAGCCGCAAGGATTCTAATTTGGAGCGTACAACAACAGGCATATAGTAAAGAGACATATAATATGTTGACAAATTCCCAAGTACAGCCTTGATGAGAGACAATCGCCCACCAACAGAGAGAAGTCTAGATTTCCAGTGAGAGAGCTTAGATGTAGATTTGTTTATGATAACCTCCCAATTATTACACCTAGACATATTGCCTCCAACTAGAACACCAAGATAGGTAATAGGTAAGGTAGCAACACCACAACCAGGAAAATGCGCCATATCAAGAACTTCCTCCTCAGTCACACAGACACCAGATAAACTGCACTTATGAACATTGATCTTAAGACCAGACACAAGGAATAAGCATAAGAGAATGCAAAGGAGATTTTGAACATTTGTAGACGACCAAAGACCTACAAAAATAACATCATCAGCATATAAAAGATGCGACACACGCATATGCTCATGGCCAGTAGAAGCACCCTTATAAATTCCCACGCCAAGAGCTTTGCAAATAAGAGCATGTAATCCTTCCATAGCTAGAATAAACAGAAAGGGAGATAAGGGATCACCCTGTGACAACCATGGTTTTGGGGTTCGTCACTTAGACAATAATTTAGGGTGTTTTGTGCAAATATGCGCTTTTATGTGCTTATGTGTTTATTTTGTGTGTTTGGAGTGAGGTTTGGATATCGTTTATGGGTATATGGTACTCATAAGTAAATCGAGGAACGGTTATTTCATGTTCATGATCTCACAAGTTAGTGACTATGAAATGAGATGGTGTTATTTCGTGGTTTACGTATACGAATATGTATTATAGAAAATCGTATTTTTACGATTTAAGGTTTAGCATTTAGAGGTCTCGGATGAGGTAATTAGTCACGGGAGTATTTTTCGGGATGGTTTTAAGTCATTTAGGACTTAGTTAATTAGTTTATTTCATATTTCAAGAGTTTTTATAAAACTGTATATTTTACGTCTTTTACGGTATACGCGTAAATTTGACTCCTTTTACGGTTTTGAGGTTTTGGAGGCTTTAGGAGCTGAAATAAATTAAGGGAATTTAAGGGAATAATAATTAGTAGTTAATTTAAAGTAATATAATTAAAAAAGTCGGCCATATGGTGTTTGGGCTTGGATTTGGGCTGACATAAACTTAAGGAAGGGAAAGAGAGCCCAATTTGAGTCCTAATAGGAAGCCTTTTTAATTTTAACCATAAATAAGACTCCATATGACCAAAAAAACGTATTTAGCCTTCCCAAACCAAATTTCAGTCGTTTGTATCAATGGAGGAGCAAGAAAACCGAATAATTCAATTACGGTTTAAGGTACACACTAAAACTATGTCATTAACGTTTAATTTACGTATATGTAACCTAATACGATGGATTAGGGTTGAGATTCATAAATTTTTATTAGGGTTTGTTAAGGACCTGTAATTAGTGAGGTAATTAATGGGTTTTTATCATTCGAAATCGTTTTTAGGTTTTAATTAGGGTTATGTATGATTAATTAGGGTTTAATCATGTTTAAAGTCGTTTTTAAAAACTGGGCAGAATTTTAGGCTTATTGTTTTGATCATATCTAGAGTTCTAGTAACATTCATTAATCGAACCAAGTATCCCTGAAAAGGTATTTGAGTTGGCTTTTGAATGCAAGAAACGAGGAATAAATTGGAGGTAAGGAAGTGGGACAAAAACAAGTTACAACAGTCGGAGGTCAAAACAGTTTTGAAATCATACGGGTTTAAATTAATGTTTTAAGATATTTAGGGTACTTAGGAGTATAATTGGACCTTCAAACGAACATGATACTTAGATTATATGTTAAATAAAAGATCTGGAGGAGGGTTAAACAAATGGGTTAGGGTAAGACCCTCTGATCATAAAAAAATTTCATATGTTCAAAATCAGTAAATTCTGGATAGGTAAAAGTATATATATATATATATATATATATATATATATATATATATATATATATATATATATATATATATATATATATATATATATATATATATATATATATATATATATATATATATATATATATATATATATATATATATATATATATATATATATATATATATATATATATATATATATAGGCTCCGGTTCCATTGAGAAGGTTTTTATTTTGAGAAATTTGAGAAATCTTCGTTTGAGCCATTGATTCGAAATTTTTTCATTGATTCAATAGTTAACATCATTTAATAGTGAATCAAAACTCTAAATCATAAGTTTGATTCATAAATCTTTGTAAAAATCGAGTTATGAAATGATTCAATAAATTTGTGCAATAAATTCAATATTTGACAAATATCGCAAAATCGAGAGTTTTTTTAATGTTGATTCAAATTTTTTTTGACTCATTTTGTATTATTATCATATTAAAATGAATCAACACTTGAAAAACTTGAATCAAAGTTAACAAGCTATGGTTTTTGAAAAACCTTCTCAATTGAGAAGGTTTTTTTCCTTCTCAATCGATCCAGATTCTATATATATATATATATATATATATATATATATATATATATATATATATATATATATATATATATATATATATATATATATCTATAATATATATATGGGGCTAAGTTTGACATAGGAAAATAAGATAGCGCCATGTCATATCCTACGTGGCATTATCTTATTGGTTATGATATTTTACACTAAAAAATGTCAAATGAAATATTTTGGAAACAAAGATCTCGAATCTTTTAAATTAGGCAGATTCATTTTTTTTTTATATTACGGCATATATTTTATTCCTCTAAATTCGGCAAATATTCGGCTTCAATATTGGTTTAACTAAATATACACGACTCTCTAATTCATTTATTTACCTGAAATCGTTCGACTTCTTGAATCTCACAAAACGCTAAACCTAATATCATTCGACTTCATATTCAGAAAGAAGAAAACGTTAGAAGATAAACAAACTACTTATAATATACTTATCTTCTTCATTTATTCATTCAATGTTTTCATTATACAGGTAATATTACAATCAAGATGAATGACAGATTAACACATGGTATGTGCATTCACAAACCCCTAATATCATTATCATATATCCTTTCACAATCCCCTAATATCGTTCAGGTTGATGTTTCAGTCCAATATCATATATCAATATCATATATCATTTTAACAAAACCCTAATATCGTTCGATCTATGGTTTTTAGAGTAGTATTTAACAAAAAAGGTACTACTCCTTTTCTCAAAACCTTAATAATGAACTATGTTATTTTTTTAGATTGTGCATGCATATGTTGGTTTCTTTGGATCTTTTGCAGGTTGGTCATCTGCTTTGTTTCGAATATCTCTTCATTAGTGTAGTTAACAATGGAGCGGCTCAGTTTCACTTTTGATTTTTCTTAGTTTATTTGTTTTATGTTTAGATATCATGGTATAGGGGACTTATTTCGCTGTAAGCACTTATCATGTAACATTTAATTATGTAAAATTCATATTCGATAATTTGAAGCCACTAAAACTGAGTATACAATTACAAGCATGTATGTATAGATTTGATTACTTTGTTTTTTATATAACCATGATTAGTATTTAATTACATGCTTTAAAGGATGGGCATGAAAAGCTTTTGGCTTCAGAAAATACTGTTATTCATCTTGGTACTGTTCTCTTTTGTCTATTTACAAAATCTCTTGATAAACTATTGTAATATGTGGTCTTACTCGATGGATTAGTAATTGTAGGTTGTGCATCATTAGTAATTGTGGTCTTACTTGATAAACTATTGTAGATATGTTATTAATTCAATCAAACGATGTGTGATTGATAAGTTTTGATTTTTATTGATTGGTTTCAGGTGGATGATATTGAAGAGTTCAGCGAGTATTCTTTTAGAAGCGTGGACCATTGGAAATTATGGAAGACACCAAGATTCCCGCGTAGGAGCAGCAGCTGAGACTGGCATAGTTAGTCGTGTGTCGATCTGCACCTAACTTTGTTATTAATTCAATCAAACAATGTGTGTTTTAAATGAAATCACAGACGGATACCACTCGACGATACCCTCCTACCGAGTATGGAAGATAATTTTTTTCCGTGATCCAAATCATTTTAAAACCACCACGGAAAAAGCATACCTCAAATTATTAAAGTAAGTTCATTATCTTAGTTCTGATTTTTTTCTTTGTAATTGATTTTATAGTTATAAGGGTGTTTGGGTTAACACTAGCAGGGATAGATTTAGGATTTTGGAAGCCTATATCGTTAGGTGTATCAGTGTCCGGTGCTGTAAGTATTTCTATTTCATCGATCGTTCTGTCCACTACGAGGTTCGTTGAGTTCAGTATGGTTATGGTTATAGTTCAAAATATATAGGTACATTTCTTAATAAATTGGGTTAACACTAGCAGGGATATATTTAGGATTTTGGAAGCCTATATTGTTAGGTGTATCAGTGTTCGGTGCTGTAAGTATTTCTATTTCATTGATCGTTCTGTCCACTACGAGGTTCGTTGAGTTCAGTATGGTTATGGTTATAGTTCAAAATATATAGGTACATTTCTTAATAATGCCTGTTTGTATCGAAACTCTGCCGTTAGCCAAAATATATAGGTACATTTCTTGGTACTACATTCTGATGTGTTTAGTCGGAGGGGATAGGACAATGAAAGTTTATGGGACTGTGGCTGGTAATCAAGTCAGTAAATTGTGTTTGAACTATTACAGACAGATCAACAATAGATGTCAAACTCTTAATTTGCCTCTTCTGAAATATTTCCTTACAATCAGGCCAAGGGAGTGGAGACTTTAATATTCTTTGTAGCCCTCTACTTACTGGCTTTAGTGACTGTATGAAGCCAAACATGTTGGCTCAGGATGCTGATCAATTCAACAAGAGTGATTCTGATCAGTCCAAGAAGCTCTCCACCTACTTCAATGTTGCATACTTCGCTTTTTTCATGGATGAACTCATTTCCCTCACTCTTCACTGTTTGGTTCCAAACGCATTCAGGTATGGATATCTGTTTTGGTGTATCTGCATTCGTCATGGCAATGGGCCTGATCTGTTTTGTTTTTATGTGATTACATTGTTCTAATATAGACTTTTAATGAAGTAAATATGGATATCTTATAGAAATTACAATAGAAGTTAAGTTATAGCAATCAATCACACTGTACCTAAGCCATGGAACTCTCTTATCTACTCATTGGTAGGGGTGTTCATGGGTCGGTTCGGTTCGGTTATTTGGAAGATTTTTACTATCCGTCGTGGGGCGGGTAATTAATTTTACTACCCGAAACCGAACCGCACTAGGCGGGTAACCGGACATGCGGGTACCCGAACATGCGGGGTACCCGAAATGAGCGGTTACCCGCGGTTTGGTTCGCGGTTAACCATTTTTTTATATTTAATCAAATTTTACCGTATAAAGAATAACGTGGCCTAGAACATAATATGTCATTTTATTAAAATCAAATAACATCGAGTAGATAAAAGCAATATAAAAGTATTATAATCAAATTTAATCGTATAAAAGTTATTTCGTTTATATATTATGATTAGATTAATTAACTTCACACACAGATTATTACACAAGCTTACATTAGGAGCTAAACGGTTTTTATAGAATAAGATTTGTGCAATAAAATGGTTAATACTTGAACGATTGTTTGAATATTTAGCTAAAATAAGCATGTATAATATGTACGGTTCGGTTCGGTTAACCACGGATTTCTAAAAGTAAGAACCGAAACCGACCCGTGATGAGCGGGTTTTTTCGGTTTCAGTTTTTTTCGGTTTCGGTTTCTTCGGTTTTGGGTTTTTTTGGTTTCGGATTGAGCGGTTCGGCTCGATTTCTCGGTTTTTTTGAACACCCCTACTCATTGGTACTTGATAAAATAGGAACAAGCACCAAATCAATAACCTAACTAAGTGTTGTTATACCAGAACTGTAAATTCACCTCACCATAAGGCGACATTTACATGTATATTTCAGTGATGACGAATTAAATTTGACTTTATCTATTTGGTACCCTGGACCATGAATCTGTCTGTTGGCAAATTCATCGAAAGGTTGGGTCTTATCTGCACAAACTTATGTAGGGAGTTGTAGGTTACTTCTGACTAACTCTATTTTACAGCATAACATTTTGTAGGTTCAAGGAGTTAGGTCTAGGTACACAAATAATACCAATAAAGGAATTTGTGACGTGAGTTTAGGATTCTGGTAAGTAACTTTACCTGGCTGAGATGTTCTTGAAATAGCAGTATATTTAGCACCTACTTAATACTTTATTTTGTGTACAAGAATCTCTATGAACTTGGTATTTGCTTATGCTTTTTATTGGTGTTGACATTGTATAAAAATGGATTTAAAGTCAACGTGGGATACAAAATAATTTTTAGAGCCATAAACATGAAAGATTTCTTACAAATTTTATCTACTACAAGGGTATGATTTCACTTATTAATATTGATGGAGATTTCAGAAATGGTGTAATCAATGCGGAAAATATGTGCTGGAAATTTGTGAGGAAAGAGTACAAGGATCTCAATTAATGAGATAAAAAACATGCCATTTCTATCAAGAAGGAACATAAGAAAACCATGGAGGAAAAATGGATGACCTTCTGCAAAACGGGCAGGGCACTATTTTATTGAACGCTATGGCATTCTTTAATATCTGGATCACCATTATCAGGTTCTCTTACCACCTTATTCAAGTTTAAGTAGTTCTTTAAGTTGCCTTTCTCACCTTATTTATTTATAAGTGGGTCGATTCCGGGTTCATCTCTGACAAGTCAATTCATAAAATATAGCTAAAAAGGGACAAGCAAATTATTTGCATGTCAAACCAAATATGACACGACTCATTTTTGCTCGAACTCATATTGCCATATTACACGATCCACATATCTTTTCTACCTCTATAAGTTTTTGTAACATTACTATATTGACTATCTTTTCATTGTAGGAAGAAAGACGTCAACTGATGAAAGAAATGACTAATCTACACCATCAGCTAAAGGATCTTATTGAAAAACCTGATGGAAGTGATGGTGGGTTGGTAACTTGGTAAGTGATGAACTCACATCAGACATCTTCGGAGTCCAAATGTTCTATCAACTCTCTAATCAGGCTTGACATTTCTATTTCTAAAATATCTTTGGCACATAATTCTCAACGGAGTTAATGCTATATTTCAGAAAGGGTTGCATCAAATGGAAGCATAGGATATTACGGAGTACTATTTTAGCAATTTTATTCCCAAAATCCAAATTTAATGGTTATCAAGTACAATGCTCACACAAAAAATAATAACCAAACTTGAACTACTTATAAACAATGTTTTCAAACTCGGGTCGATCCGGCCGGGTCAACCGGTTGACCCGGTTCCGACCGAAAAAACGGGTCATATTGACCCAGGTTTCACATTTTCGAAACCCGGCTATACCCTCCAGGTTTGGGGTGACCCGGGTCAACCAGGTTTTCGAAACCCAGCCAGGTTTCGGTTTTTTCAAGTTTTTTAGAAAAAAAATATGTAAATTTTACGTATTTGCAATTGAATTTTATTGGTAAATAATTTATATCTTCAATATACAGAAGTTTTTATGGTTATTATATATAATTTTTGTTAATTATTAAAAACAAAAAAAAAGTAATCGGGTTTCAAAACATTGCTTATAAATTGGTATAACGATCCTGAAGTGTTAGACCATAAAAATTCTTATTTAAAACTACAAAAATTATCAACACTATTATTAATCAAACACATAAACCATTATAACTTAACAATATAACATTGTATAAAAAAAAATACAGTCCTAACCCGCCAATAATATATATAGGTGTGGGGTCGATATACGTCACTATATATGTATATGGCTAAAAGCATTCTTTTGAAATAAGAATTATGAACAAAACCAGGGTGAGCCATTGCACTATTGGGGATTTTGTTTTAACAAAGACGAGATTTTCCCCCATTGACAACTCTATGTCTCATTCTATTTTTTCAAAAAAACACGACAGCAATTAGAACTCAATGAAAACGTAGTTTAAAAAAAATAATAACCGAACCTTTTGACATAGTAAATATATGTACCACTATAAGAGTAAAAAAAGAGGAATAATAATCCTCTCTTTACACAAACGCATCAACCATTATAAACTGGACGACAAACGTATTGTTTGAAAAGAATATTAGGAACCGAACCCGCCCGTTGGGCGGGTTATGCAACTACTGCCTAAATTTGTATGCTTCCTCCAGGGTCCAAGTCCTGGTGTCGGGCACAAATTTGTAAATGTTGAGCCATTGGAGGACTTAAGGACTCTGTCCCAACCCATGGTGTTGGTCATTAATGAACCCCATCACCAGCACAGTTCAAGTCGACTTTTCCCACGCACCCGTCAGACCAATCGGGTCTTCTCCACTCTTCTTGGAATCTAGCCACAAGCAAGAAGTGGAATCGTTAATGTTACCAATCTTATATGGGCCACATAATCCATAACAGTCACAGTATCCATCTGTTTAGTCACATAAAGCTGCCATTCTTGTGTCCATTGTCCTTTTTTTCTTACTAACCTGTTTTTAGTTGCTTTGTTTTTTTTCTGATGCTCGTGGTAGATCAGCTTAGTGCACCTACCCAACGCAACCCACTTGTGCTCCTACTGACATAAGAGTGGCATCAAGTTTTATAGCTCTTTAACTTGCAGCCCATATGCGCATGTTTAGGACTCAGATGTATGGAAATAGGTAGTTCTCAGCGCCAAATAAATTTGGCGTAAAGGAGTGGTAGTGCCCACACATGTGCCGCTTACAACACGTGGTTGTCTTAGTTATGTAGATTTCTTTGCAAGAAGATCACAGTCTATCCTTAAAGTCATAGACACTAGAGCTGGATCTGGAGCCGGGTTTGGAGCTCGGTTCAGGAAACTTGAAGTTCTTGTAATATATTTTTGTTAGTTGTGATACATTATCCTTTCTATGCGTCTATGTGTATTCTTATGGAACTCTACAAACATTAAATACTGAAAGGCATGACCTTACTTGTGGATATTCTCATTATTGTGGTTGCTTCTTGCAGGGGCAAGTAATTCATGTTGCTTTGGTTGCAGGGGCAAAGAAAGATGTCGTGTGTTTTATGGAATGATGCTTATTATACACCCGTTAGGCTTCACCAAGTAAGAATGCAGTCTCTCTTTATCTTTTGTAGTTTGATGAAAAGAAAACGGTGCTTAGAGGTGGTAAGCAAGTGTATCTTTTGTTTTAATGAATGAGCTGATCTGGATTGAATCTGGTCTTAAATGGGTCATAATATATTAGCTAAAGAGGAAATAGATGTCGCCCAGAGTTACTTCTAATGATACAACTTCCTAGATCATATTAATAGAGAATAGGCTAAACGAATTCATATTATATATCACTTTTTCTTTGTTTTTACGCGATTATGACTTACATGTTTTTATAGGTGTTATGTGACAAAATATTATCTGCTAACTCTATTCGCTATTTACTAAAGCACTGCTAAAGATTCCAACCCTTCTTATCTATACTACATGTACTTTTCACTTCCAGTGCTCTCATTAGTTCTTAATGTAAGTAATTGAAATGTTGGCTTCTGATGATATTACTATACTTCGAAGATTCATAAATTCTCAATAAAATTTGTGATGTCTTTATTAATACAAATATATTCAGCTATTATTAAATTTCAATAAAACTAATTTGAAAATAATGCACTTGATCTAGAATAGTAGTTTTGATTTTTTATTACAAAAGTGAACTTTTACTCAATTTTTGCATATGAAGAGTTTGATTTTGAAAATCATGCACTTGAACCATGTACCACATATTGTTAATTTAATAAATATTAGTGAATGTGCGCGGATGAGCTGTTGCATAAATTAAGAGTTCGATTTTGGAAATAATGGATATCCCGGTATGTAAACTTTTGGTCGATTAATTGACTGTTTGTACCCCATATTGTTAATTTAATAAATATTAGTGAATGTGCGCGGATGAGCTCAAAGCAAGAAAGAGACTGATCTAAATCGAAAGAGGGTTTTGTTGGTAGCCTTCAACAATTTACATTGAAGATTAAGTACCGAATATTTTTATATAAGCGAGTTGCTTACTAAATATGTTTAAAAAAAAGTTGCTTACTAAATAGGAAAGTGTTAGCTATCATTGAATCTTCCATCCACATATTACCTATGTGAGCATGAATTAGTGTCAATTATATAGCTTAAAGCACTTTATGACTATCTGTCAAAACATTAAGCGATCACATTTAAATTACACACCTAAACATACTCTCTCCGTCCTATTATTATCTGTCAAAAAGATGGGTGCCCAACGCCAAATAGTATTATAGAGATGCACCTATGGTATGATAAGCATACAATATATGACTCGATCTATGACACAAATACAGAGACCATTGTACCGACGCGAACCCAAATCTAAACCAAGCTTATCGGGTCGGGTTAAATCAGGCTAAAAAATCTTGCCGGGCGATTTTGATCCGAACCTGATAACCTGATATTGTTATCGGATTGCATTTGGGTTGAATTATTTTTCTTAATAGGTTATCGAGTCAACCCGATAAGACTCGAAAAATGTAATTAGTTTATTTTTTAAATACTCCTAATATAAGCAGTAAATACTTTATAAATGGTGCGTTAAGACACTAATGTTTCGGTTATTTGTCTAAGTGCGTAAAGACGAGAGTGCTTTATATTGTGCATGATAAGTTATCTAAAACGAATATCACAATTGGATTGTTACAATACGTCAAGAATTAAAATAAAATGGCAAACATCCCTTTTTATAGAAAATAAACAAATTGGGAAATGAACCCTCTTGTTCAGGCGTGTTTAAAAAAATATTTACATTTCTTTTGTAAAAGGGACTTCACCCAGTAAAATAAAATATTTACAAATTGAGACACACATGTTGATTTGTGTACGTCAACATCGACCTTTGAGTAGGCCCAGACCAAACACTATCAAATGTTAACATTTGACATTTTTTCAAGTACAAACGATGGGAACAAATATAAGTGACATTAAGATAATATCGGATGGTAGTGTTGATGCCTTATTTTTTAAGTAGAGTCTCGGTTGCGGGCTCATTCCCATTCACAGGCACCTCAGCCAAAGCAGATATTCTTAGTACCACAGTCATTAGTCATTCTGACAATAAAATATGCCATTTGAAATAATTATCGTTTTATAATTGTTTGCATAATATAATCACTATTTTCCCTCTTTGTGATAGAATATGTTATGCTTCAACTAAACATTTATGTGCCGAGCCCGACAAGTAATATAAAACGTTTTTTAAACAAGATACATGAACTGAAGCTGTCCGATGGGTGAGTTAAGGTGAAAGGATATCAAAAGTTAATTTGTTATTAACATAGACTATAATTAATCGACATACGTAATATAAATGAATATTTATGAGCCGAACCCGCCCGTTGGGCGGGTTACGACACTAGTATATATATATATATATATCTTTATATTATATATAGATATAATTATGATTTGAAACCACACTTTTTAATCCAGTCATATCCCAGTCACATCTTTTAGCCAATAGTATTTCATAATTTCTTATAAAATCTCCAAATTATACGAAATTTTGATTTGAAATCGCAGTTTTTTGGAAGTTGCGTTTTGGAAACGCAGTTTTGAAAACTGCGTTTTGAAGGTCCGGTTTATCTCTAGACCGGTCTGGTTCAAGTCTGAGCCGATCCAAGTCTGATGTGAACCGGATTGAACCGAATCAGACCTCATATGAACGGGTCATGTTTGATTTGAACCGGGTTAAGCTTTGTTTAGACTGGGTCGGTCATAAACTGGGTCAAATCGATTAATGGCAAAAAGTGCCACTAACCAGGTTCGAACCATGGTCTCCTCTCTCAAAATTTAAGGGCACTTAGATTACCAACTAGGCTATGCATAACTTCAATACTAGTCATGCAAACCTTTATATTTAACAAGCATTTACATCTATATCTTTGCAAATTTCAAAATTACACCAATATATTTACAAAATTTATAATTACTTTCAATATTATTTCAAAACATCAAATTACAATATTACGCTTATATATCAAAAAACAATTTCATCATTTTTTAAATAGATTTAATATTAAAACTTGTATATATTCTTTTAACATATTCTTTTACATCTTTACCCATCATGTTAATTAAGAAAACACGTGATATTTAAAAGGTTTGATGAAACCTCAAAACAATTATAATTCATTTGACGACAAGTTTTCATTTGTAATTAAAATGCACATTATTATATTGAGCAAATATTAAAGGAAAATAATCGCAACCCATATTGGAGGGTTGCGTCTTTGACGATAATTGATGAAATTTTGTTGTTTATGATAAAATTTGAATAGTAAAGAAAAAGTAAAATACAAAAGTAATTGCATAATTTGAAAATAAATATCTTCTTTCAATAACTGTATATAAATGGATTTTTTAATTTGACAAGAGTTGTTTTTTCATCTTGTTTACAGAGGGGTAAAAAGATAATTTGGTATATCAAGTACACTTGATAAAGAACCATTTATTATTATATCTATTAAATTATTAAGAAAATGTGTTTTTGAATAGCGGTGTTATCGGGTCATGTCAGGTCGGGTTAATTTGGATTTTAGTTTTTAAATTTCCATCAGAAACTTGACCGATAAAGAATCAGATTATAGGTTCAGGTGAAAATCGAGTCGAGTCTTATCGAATTGGGTGATTCAGGTTATCGGGCGACAATACAAATGAGCAAATAAAATTTTACTAAATGTTAATTCGATCAAACATATAAGTTAATGGCTACTTAATAGACGATTCAAGATTTGGTGTAATTGTGTCACTGATAGTAACTTAGTAGGCACCTTTGACCAATTAAGATATCTTCATTTCTGAAAGCTAACATAAGTAGACTATTATTACGTACTAAACAAATAAATAATAATTTGTTAAAAAAAAAACAAATAAATAATAAACGGTTATAGTAATTTTAACTAAGTAAACGACACATAGGTAGTAGCAGTATAGCAGACTAGCAGTATGCCAGTATGTGTATATATACATAACAAATATTTATATGTAAACTCTAAGATTATTTGGTTTAACTACTTTATTAACAACAAATTATATAAAAAAAAATTTATCGTGTTGACCCGATAACCCGATAAAGTAAATAAGTTCACTCGAACCCGACCCGATGACATTATCTGGTTCAGGTCAAACCAACCCGATAAGCTTATTAGACCTAATTAAACCCGATCCGATAAGCTTTATAGGGTTTGAGTTTCGGTCAGATTGACCCGAACGTATTGACACCCCTATCATTGAATATATATGTATATTTTTAAGTTTTAAGAGGATACTGAGATAAATTTGAATTTTACAAGGATATTGGTGTAATTGTTAGCTTTTGCAATGATATAGATGTAAATTTCCTTATATTTAAAAATAGTTTAGTTGGGTTGTGTTGGGCTTATATAATACATAAGCTTTTTTGGTGTATAAAAGATAAATCAGACGGCCACAATAAGAAATGAAAGTACCTTTGGAATCGTAATCTCGTGCTTTTTCCAACGTGTGCCCGTAGATAAATATGAACCCCGTTTGCATCTAAAAAAAGTGTAAACATCGACAAAACACATCCGAAAATCACTATTTTTTATTCCTTTTATGTCCTTTGTATTTTCAAAACTCAATAAAGTATAACAAACATATTTTTGATTATATTTAGCATATTTATGTTTTATTGATGTATTTAGAGGGTATTTTGATGATATTTTTATGTGCGATTTGACACAGTTCGTTACAAAATCGTACACAACTTAAACAAAAAACTATCTATTCATTCAATAAAACACATCCAATCACAAAACAATAAAAAAATAAAAAAAAAATTATACATTTTAAATAATATATAAAAATTATTTTAGCAAAACCTATTTTAGCGTAAAGTATAACAAAAATATACTAAAATTAAATTACAAACTAGAAAAACAAAAAAACACAAACCACAAATCCTCCCCATCAACAAAAAACGACCCCGCCCGTTGGGCGGGTTACGACGCTAGTGTATATATATATATATATATATATATATATATATATATATATATATATATATATATATATATATATATATATATATATATATATATATATATATATATATATATATATATATATATATATATATATATATATATATATATATATATATATATATATATAGGGAAGCGTTATTGTGGTAAACATTTTAAAATGCGTTATAATAGGTACACTTATTAGCCATTGGATCAAGATTTATGATTAAGATCAAATTTAATTAAATGAATGGTTTAATTGTAATAGAATGGAAAAGTGGTGGTATTGTACCAATTTAATTTATGTGTTAAATGACAAATAAATGCAAACAACAAGATTTATTTTTGATTTAAATCTTGCATGCTTCTTCTTTACGTTAGTAATTATTATCCAGTGTCCTTACATCTGACTTTGTTTCGACTTTTGAGTTTGGATCAATTGATTGCTACATATTTTTTTTGTTTATTTATAGCAATTGTTCTTAATTGACTTTTGAGTGATACATTTTGGATCAACTGATTGCTACATATTTTTTTTAGTCTTTAAATAATTAAGAAATAGTAATTGTTCGTGATACATACTTGACGTAGTCTTTATCTTTATATAAATAAGAAATAAGTGATGCATATCAACAGGGCCGTCCCGTCGTTTTGAGAGGCCCTGTGCGAGCATTTATATGTCACCCCCTAAAGACGATTTTTTAAGTATATTGCAAAAACTATTACTACAAGTATAAAAAACTTCTAAAAACTATCAGTTTTTTTATGATATCACATAATAAAATTTAAGTGTTTTATTTCCTACATATTGTAATTATTTGTAAAGTTATTTTGGATATACATACAAGTAACTTTTCATCCTATACAATTGTATTTTGATGATGGTATATTTCAAATTTTAAGAATGTTACTTGAAAACGAAAATGAAAATAATGATAGTAAAGGCTTCGTGAGGAAATAGAGGTTTATACGGAAACACAAAATGTAATTCTAAAAATAGGTATCAGATATTTATTACGATTTAATAGTAAAAAAGGCATGTAACTATTATTACGTAATTTGCTCCCATGTCTCCTAAATTTGACGAGAAAACAGTGCACCGGGTTTTTAATATGGGCCATATAGCAAATCATCATATTGGACAAAATTTGAGGCCCCTCCTGGACTATGGGCCCTGTGCAGTTGCCCAGCCTGCACAGGCCCATATCCGGCCCTGCATATCAAATATAGTTAACATAATATCTGTTAAAATAAACATGCACATAATAACCTTATATAATAAAGTACAAAGTGATACAAAATGTTTTTGTTCAACAAAATCAATCCATCCACATGATACATTAAAAAATGTTTTTGTATAAATATTGCATATACCTAGATGGTTTGACGGTGAAACCGATTTATACACAAGACATCACCTCTTTTGAGCCCGAAAGTTGCGAAACCCAGTTTGTCACACCACACTTTTTGAGCCCAGAAGGTCAGAAGATCAGGTCTGATTACAACTCGGTTTATATATAAAACAACCCAGATCCGGTCGATAAACCTCGTATGTATCATTTTGGTTGAGCCCAGAAGATGGCTTTTAATCAGACAAAGTTGGATATTGTTGACAGGTCAAAGATGGTGTTTGGGTTTTGGTTACAAATCAACAAGAAAGGTTGTCAGTCGAGTCTTTGTAGAACAAGAATGGTTTATCACCCATGTACTCGGATATGACGCATCGTCAAAAATCGATACGGGTTTTGTGAGGATCGAATCATATCCAACACAAACAATCACCCATGTACTCCGATATAAACAATACGGAGTAGTTCTTGTCATGATTAGCGACGTCGGCAACAGATGGCAATGGGGTAACATAACTGAAAAATATTTATGGTTTGTCACTTGTGCATCTGATTGAGATGAATATGTTTGTAGTTAATCACCGGCGAACAAGAATCAAAGGTGAGTTTACTTTTTGGTACTGATGTATGAATGTTGATATTAAGAAAGTACGGTAATAATGTTATGGTGTAGAATTTTTAGGATGACACATTACCCAAAATAACCTTTTTATTTAATGCTTAATTTTTCTTTTTTTAAATATTTAATTTACAAGTGGCACAAGTTTATTGGTGCCTATTATATCACACTTTAAAGTGTAACGCATATAAACATAAAACTATATATATATATATATATATATATATATATATATATATATATATATATATATATATATATATATATATATATATATATAGGGTGAGGTTATTTTCAGAACCAAATAAATGTACAGAACTGCGAGAACCAATATTAACCAATCAAATCTCTTATAATATTTAATAAATATTCAGTAAATTAAAGGGCATTTTCGGAAACCTCTTTCATGCCACTTCCCTAAATTTACGGATACGTGACATTCAATTTTTTGAATGGTATATGACATTCAATTTTTTGAATGGTATATGACATTCAATTTGCTGTCTACTTTTTCACGTTCATAATTTGTAGTCAAATTTTAGTTTTCAAATTTGTAGTCTACTCTTTTTACGTTCATAATTGTTATTTGTAGTTTTCCTTAATTATTTTCTTACTGATACAAGAAAAACAAGATATTAAACAAACTTATCGGAAGTCTGCACATATGCAAACATTTAAAAAGAATCTAGAATGATAATTTCATATTACAAAATACTGGCCTTTTTAAAAATTTGTTACAAAACTTTAAAAACACACAAATTCATAAACATATGCAATGCACTTTCTATATTACTCCTATAAAAAATTACAAAATCCACAACGTATGAATATTTCATATAATTACGGTGTACATGAGTTCACTAATTAGTGCATGCACATGTGCATCGTCTGTTAATCTATTATCTTTGACAACCTTATGCGTAAATGCATTTGAGTTCATCTGTTCATCTATATGTCTTTATATATATACGTAGCGGACTTAGTTCGTGTGCACTAGTATCTTTTGCATGCACTTATGTCTTTACTCTTTATATCTTCATCGTAAATATCTTCTCGCTAAATATTATGCACAAAACACATGTGCATTTTGTACGTCATGATCCTCGTAAAATGAAACACGTTGAATACCTGAAATTATAAAAAACAAACATTTGTTATATTTTATCATAAACAACTAACAATACATGTGCACAATAAAAAACAAAACTTAATTCCTACATGTTTCTTTTGTTTCACTCATATCTTTTTTCTTAATTTTTATACCAACCGTAGACTAAAAATCATATATTTAAAATGAAACTTAAAATAATACAAAATCATAAGAACTAGTTATAAACTAGGCCACACATATATTAAAAAAAATGATTACCTTCATATCAAAGTCGTTTCCTTGCATAAACAAAGCATTGAATGGCTTCTCGATGGTCGCGAATAAACAAAAATATTTATTCTTTTCTTAATAATTTCCAGCGACAAGAAGAAAAATCATATCTATGCTTTTGTTTCAATCGTAGATCAAATAAGATTTTTACATGGATCTTTTATTACGGTTGTTGCTAATGGTGGTCGTAGTCATGTGATGTATTTTTTTTTCCAGTGACTTTGTGATAAATAAACCGAATGGATGGTAGTTAGATATTGAGAGGAAAGAGACGTACTGATGGGGTGATTAATGTGTAACTGCTATCACCATGGAGGATTGAATACCTATTTTGCCCCTAATTAATTTATTTTTTTGAAAAAAGTTATAGTTATTTTCACTTTTGCCATCTTGCATTCATAAGATGTACACCATGCATTATTAGAAGTACAAAAATGGTTCTCGCAGTTCTCGACATTTTTTTGGTTCTGAAAATAACCTTACACTATATATAATATATATATATATATATATATATATATATATATATATATATATATATATATAGGGGGACTTTATTTACAGAACTAATCTTAATGACAGAACTTGCAGAACTCTTTTCCACCAATCATAATTTAGTATTATTAAAGAATTTAATTTAAATCAAAAGGGCATAATAGTAAAACATAAATTTTGCTTTTTGTTTCATAAGATCTGTTTTTTAAAGCTGCTTTAACTTTTGTAACAATTTTTTTTCGGCAGTTTTTTTATTTTTTCAGGCTGGGTTTTCGAGAAAAGGATGTACATACATATTTCACTATTAAATTTGCATTACTCATGTATGTATTTTAAACTTTGTGTCCAGATTATAGTATGCAATTATTTAATTTTTGTTAATTATCCATTATTTTCGTTTAAATAATATTAATTTTTATGATTGAAACATACAAATAAAACATAAACGTTTATACAGAAAAAAATATATATATGTTCATTTAATGACAAATACAAAAAACACATATACAATGATTTTATCTCTTGAGAAGATTGCAAATTATTTTTATAGACATATATGTTCTTCAGGGTCTTCAAATGATAGTATCGTCTTCAAATGATAGTATCATCTCTATGTTCATTTTCATGTACCTGAAAGAAACACACACAAAAACCATTAAAGCACAAACAAATGAAAATGATTTAATCGTATTTTACATAGCACCTGTTTGCAAGACATGTTTTAAAAATAAAAATAGACAGTTTTATAAATTAAGACAACCATGTTATAAAATTAAAAACATACATGTTTTAAAATTAAAAACATACATGTTTTAAAATTAAAAACATCCATGTTTTAAAATTAAAAACATACATGTTTTAAAATTAAAAACATACATGTTACAATAAACATACATGTTTAGCATGTTATAAACTAAAAAACATATATATTTTTAAATTAAAAACATACATGTTACAATAGACATACATGTTTAGCACGGTATAAACATGTATGTTTGACAGTACATACATGTTTTATAGTTAAAAAAACCATACATTCACACTTTAAAAACATGTATGTTTGACACTACATACATGTTTCTCGATTGCAGAATGAAATTAGCACGACGTGCACACAAAAAAGACCAACGCAACAATATAAAATCAAATTAAAACTAATGCTATGGCAATCGAAAATTGGTGCATCTTTTCTTAATATGCAAACACCGTCTAAATTATTCTTTAAAAATAAAGCAACCGATTATTGTTTCAATGATATGATTCCTAGTAGATTTTTTTAACAATAAATTTTTAGTAGATAAGCTCTTGCTTTTAATAATAGTAAAATAGTGTAAAAAAACAAAAGAGCACCATAAAAACAAACCGTGGATCATGTAATTGCAAGAATTTTTTAAAGATTACAACAAAATTTGACGTCACTTGATTTTATAAAAATGGAACAATAAATTTAATTAAAAAAAGGTTTTTTTACCTTTTGCTTCAATGGATCACTTTGTGTTTTTTTTGGCATGTAGGCATCTCCTCCTCCTAACCATATCTGACTACAATCTTGTGATGAGAAACACATGCATGCCATCGGTGAGAAACACATCCCGCCGACAAACAAAAACAATGTCATCATACTAAAAAACATGTGTTTCCAATATAGACAATTGATCAATTTCGTCCATGTGATTTTGATAAGAAAAGATAAAAAGAAGATTGAGATCAGATCTGGAAAAGAGGAGAGAGATAGGGATGTGTGGATTTTGCTATGGATAAATGAAATGAATCAGAATTTTAATTAGGCCTTTAATTGTGACTTTTATAAAAACCCTATAATGCCCTTTCAGCTTTAAATATATGAGGATTATTTTTTTAAATATTTATATTAAATGCACAATTGATCACACCCATTGATCAAACAATCCAATGGCTCATATAGAGTTCTGTAAGTTCTGTCACTTAAATGAGTTCTGTAAATAAAGTTCCACTATATATATATATACTAGGATTGATGCCCGCGCTCTGCCGCGGGTTGGATATAGTTGACGTTCTACAGAATTTGTTTACACAGAAACAACTTGCATAAGCTAATAAGCATATATATTGAAACGCGTTAAGAGCGCAAAAAGTGACATAAGTTTTACAAACCGGATGCCTCCTGTGCATATAGAACAGGTATTATAGTCTACTTTGGACCCGTTCTTGTAGCACAGTTACTGAAGGTTACATGGCATTAGTTTACAAAAGAGTAAATGTAACAGACTGTTTCAAAAGGTGTTGGCTACCCGGCATTAGTACATGCAAAAGCAGTTAATTTTTTTTGGTTGACCGTCTCCAGGTCTCAAGATTTGTTCTTTTTGGCCTCTGTTTCTAGTTCGGGAAGCAAAGATCTTTTCACAGGCTTCTGCTGGACAACAACGGCTTTCTCTTTCAAAGATGTAGCAAGCGTTTGTGGAACTTTGGTTGGAATGGCTTTTGGTGGAGTACCTGGTCCACAAAACTTACAAAACCAGTAGTTTGTGATGCTTGACTTCTATTTCTTGACATTTGAATCGCCTAGCACCAAGTCTTTTAAACATTCCATCTGCAAGAAATTAAAATAATTAAAAACGTTTTATTATATGCGCTGCAAAATGAAGTTCTCAACTCCCATTCCCATTCAATAATAAGAAAGAACAGTAAGAACTATAGAACTATACTAAAAGATATAAAACAACATAGTGCAAATTAAGGGGTGTCTGGAATTGTATATTTGAAATTCTTATACTACGCTTATACTTAAAAATATAGCTATGCTGTTGGTAAAAAAATAGCTATGCTGTCCTTTTTGACTCAAATAGTGACTGCATAAGCATATTAAACCAAAACCCATCAATAAATCTCAAAAAAAAAATGCGACCATCCTCGGACGATAAAAAACTGATGTAACTTCAAAATTACTAATTAGACATTTGATATTTTTTTTAGTTGTATCATTCATAGATAAATATTCGATTCAGAATTCTATGATACTTTTTCTGATTATCTTCTTATAATTGGAGAAGCATTTCCGAGTGTAGTTTTCTTATTCTTGGTACATCAGGGGTCCTTTATTCGTCGTCTTGCTAAGATAGTTTTATTGGTTACCAAACCAAATAAGGCTTTTTAAAGACCTTGAACACACAAAATTCAGCCGACAACTTTATGTTGCAAGTATACACAACTACTTCATGAGATCTGTTCATGAGATCTTCAAAAACTCAAATAGAAAAGGATCAAGTGTACACAAATAGAAGCCAACAAACCTTTTGTAGATCAGATACCTCGAAGATAAGAAGCTTCATTTGACCAACATTAACTAAAAAAAGCTGCTAATGTTTTCGAAATACTGAATTGCAGTTTGCGCTGGTCCGTCTGTGCCCATGATTGGAATCTCAAACACCTAAACAGTTTACCGAATCATCAGTCTAAAAAAGCAAAAAACTTGAAGTTCTTCAATAACATATTTTACATACTATAGTAAAAAACAAACAAAAGTTATGAATTGTTCAGGGAAAACCACCGGCTGCCAAACCTTAAAATGATCCAAATACAGGTTTACGCTTGGATATCTCTATACCATCTTCACGCAACTTTTCCATCCATCATCCATGTTTCCAGTCCTATCGGAATCTAAAGCAGGGGCATATAAAATATACTCCTATTATTTAAAAATAAAACATTCCAAATGTGTCTTACAGGTCAAACAGGTGGTGGAAAGAGGAAAACTATTTTCAGGTTGCTTGGGCAAATAATAAAATTTGAACAGTTGCGATGGGCATAGCTCTTACGCCAACTCCTACGGTATTTATTTTAGTGGGCTTACTCACTGACACGACCAAAGCGTTTAGTAGTTACGAATAAGCTGAAAAAGATGACCCATCCTTTTATACATACTAAATAGAAAAGGGACGGAAAAAAGAAACGCACCCTTTTATAGCAGCAAAGATCGCTAAACCATCTTCAATGACTAATAAATGCTCGTGTTTGACACATAACAGTTGCATTTCTGGGTGGAAGGCTCAAATACCTACATGACGAAAACATATTAAAACATAAACTCTTACATTAGCCAATCAAGGAACTAATATTTTAACTAATGCGTGACACCAATCAAAGATTTCCACCGCATAGGCTCGTGTGGCATGAGGAGATCGCCGAATAATCCAGGGAGGGTGTGATGGTCCAATAGTGAGCAGGGTGGCTTTCAACGCGTTTGAATATCTCTTTGCTAAAATCTAAAGACGTACGATGCTGAGAACGTGTGAGAGAAGACCCCGCTGATAGGGAAAAAAATTAATGAGCAAAAAAGGAAAAAAGTTATACAGCACGTAACCAAAGCAAAAAAAAAAATACTAACCTTAGCCTTTGACCGAAACCAAGTTAAGAGAAAGGCGGAGTCTGACATTCCTGTATCGAGCTGAGGATACCTTTGGAAGGCGTCGGAAACATCATATATTAGCGAAACGCGTTTTCCAAAATCACCATGTAGTTGTGATAAACTTTTCTCAACACCTGAAGGGGGTCCCGGAGTCCCCTAAATGGCAAATGAAGGCCCTACAAAATACAAAACGAACTGAAAAAATTAACATCTGCACAAAAGAATAATAATCTATCAGGAGGTGTTTGGATAATCAGTTAGTATAGTTTTAAGTCGTAATAACCAAATCTTATATGCTGTTTAGAAGAAATACATGGGTGTACTTTCTCGAAACTTCTTCCGAAACGCACTCTTGCTAATTTTATAGTCTCATTCAAGAATCTTGCAAGATATTTGAAGGAGATGCAAAGATTGTCCCGACGAGCAGAAACATATTTATAAGACTTTACTAACAATTATTCTAGCATATCAAAGTTAGAAAGATATTTTATTTTTAGAGCAAAATAGGGAAACATTACTTACCCCAAGTTTGGAAGATCTTGCTGAAAGTCTAATCCATATTACACTCACTTGAATCCCAGTTTAAAAACGCTTAATATCGCAATCCTGCAACCAAACACCCCGTAGGAAAACAACAAAACCACCAGACAACCCCACAAACCCAGAAAGTTAAAAAAAACAAAATTAACAAACCTCATAGGTTGTGAAAATAAGCCAACTCGATCACCCTGAAAACCATAAAAGCTTCATCTCAATTAAGGTAAAAAAAACAAATGCTAAGAACATTATAAGCTCATAAGGTAGAAAAATAAGCAAATCCAAACATGTTCAAATCATGTCAAAGAGATGTGTTTAACATTATCTATTTATAAATAATAAATAATACCTTTCGAGATAATCACGGAACAAAGAGAATCAAGGATTAGTAACAATAGAGGGATCGGATTTGGTTCAACTCTTTTAATTTAGCGGCGTCCATTGCCGTCTTTTTATTTCATGAAAAATGGTGTTAGTGAGGTTTTTTGGGGGAGGCGGATTTATGGATCATGCGAATTTATGGATCATGCTTATAGATATAGATCAAGATCTGTGGTTGAGGTTGAAAAAAGTGGTCTTGAGACCAGATACAACTTTTTCAAAGGGATCTACGGTCAGATTTGTGTTTTGGTGAAGGCAAGGTATGGGCAGCATTGATTTTGAACGGTTGACATTTGGGGTGTCTCACAATAGGTAATATTTTATTATTATCATTTTTGGGTTCTGCCAAATGAATAAAGGGGGTAATATATATATATATATATATATATATATATATATATATATATATATATATATATATATATATATATATATATATATATATATATATATATATATATATATATATATATATATATATATATATATATATATATATATATATATATATATATATATATATATATATCACATAGTGACAAAACTTGCAGAACCCATCTTAGTGACAAAACTTGCAGAACTCTTGTTTTTGAAGGAAAACATGTATGTCTGAAGGAGCACATGTATGTTTTTAAAGAATATTTGTATTCGCGAAGCATATTTGAAGTTCTTTTTGTCAAAATTAAATTAAATTAAAAAAGATATAAAAAAACATACATGTTTGAGGGCGTGCATGCATGTATGTGCACACATTCAAAAACATACATTTTTTAAAGCGAGCATGCATGTATGTGCACCGATCCAAAAACATACATGTCCGCATTCAAAAACATACATGTATCCTTCAGACATACATGTTTGCCTTCAAAAACAAGAGTTCTGCAAGTTCTGTCATTAAGATGAGTTCTGTAAATAAAGTCCCCCTATATATATATATATATATATATATATATATATATATATATATATATATATATATATATATATATATATATATATATATATATATATGGAGGCCTTAACAGTAGCTTTAAGGTTGAGGCTAAATGTGGGAGTTAGCTAACACATGTAAGGTAATAGGGTTTCTTTTACATGACATGTTATTTTGGTTAAGGGGGTGTTCGACCCATAGTTTGAAGTATGAAAAACGGGACTGTTTTAGGTTAAATGTTAACGGGGCGAGTTATGAACTAAACTAAGTTAAGGGCTTTATAGAGGGATTTAATGAGATGCATATGGCATATAAATGGGGTTAAGTGGTAGGATAAGGTTATATATCCATCATAGATTGATGAGCCATTTTGGTATGTGGTTCATGTCTTGATTGTATACGTTTGTGTGTTTAGATTTTTGCTAGAGCGCGGATACTTGGAGAAGCTTGTTCAGGTGAGTTTCATAGTCCCATGTCTTTTTATGATTTGATTTCTAGATGGGATGGAAGAGACACTGTATGGTTTTGTAACTAATGTTGTGAATGTTTTTATGGTTTGTGATGAACTTGTGTGTGCACTTATGTGATTAACTGCTATGTGATTCTTTATTATGTTTATGATTTGGATCGGGGGACACATACCGTCTCAGTTATTGTGGTTTGACTTGGTACCAAGGGGATGTTGACAAGGCTGGGCCTTGGGATTGGTTCATAGGTGTATGGGCGCCTATGGGACCATGGTGATTGGTAAGGCTTGGAGCCTTGGAATTGTGGTTATTGGTAAGGCTTGGAGCCTTGGATTTGTGGTGATCAGTTAATCTTGAATGCTAGTTGTTAATACATAATTGTAGCACACTGTCCATATGTTCTTTTGTTAATGGTTGTTATTCACAGCTTATAATTGATTTGGAGTTGGAGTCTAAACCTATGACTCTCCCCAACTTTATGTTGACGTGTTTTAGTGTCTCTTTCAGGTGAGAATGTTGTTAAGCGTGAGAATAGGAGTGGCTAGCTGGGAGGCTTAGGATTGCATTGGAGGAACCCCCTTTCCTCTTAGTCTTTACTTATGTTTTAATAAGTGATACTTTGTAGATACCTATATGTTTGTTATTTCATAATTGTATGTCTTTGGTAAGAGGTATACATGTTACCCACTTACCTAGACGCCTGCATTGTTTGTGATATCTTCATGACATTGTGTCACCATTTATGATATTTCCATTTCATTTAGTTACCTCTATAGACACGCTATTGTTGTGATGATATCCATACGTCGCGCCCCATATTCCGCCATGGTGGGGTGTGACAGAATGGTATCAGAGCCAATGGTTATAGGGAATTAGGTTGCCTAGTCTAGTAGCATAGTTTATAGCTTAAGGGTCTATGCATGTAGGTTTCATAGGGGTATGTGTGCATTATAGTATATGGAGTGGTTAAGTGTTAATTTCGTTTTGGATACTTATTTACTTTCATACTTACTTATTGAGATATAGTATATGTAAGTACATTCATTTATTTTTTATTGATGCGACGTATGAACCAGAAGTGTAGGAACTTATTTAGTGCTACCCATGTCGCGTAGAAGAAGAGGTGCGCTAGGTAATAATAGGATAGTACCGATGTTGAGTCTGCGACTAGTACTAGATTCGAATTTCCGCCTGAATTGTTATGATCATTTTATTTAATGTTGGATATTTTGTTGTTATTCATTTGTTTTGGCGTTTGAGCCTCGAGTTATGAATGAAATTAGGGTTGACGTATGAGATGTTCTTATTTGACTTATACGATATTTATATAGAGTGTATTTTATGTGGTATATATGTGTTCCGTGTAGTACTAATTTCTTATAAGTGTCGTCATAGGAGGGAGTACATGGGTGAAAGGGGACATATATTATTATGGAGGCCTACGTAATTATATATGTGCCACAACACAGATGGACTTCCAAGTATGGTTGCATGAAAAAGAGGTTAGTACATGCTTGTATATGATGAGATCTGTATTTTGGGTATTTGTAAACAATAGGGGTTTATGTAATGGTTGCCTATGATATGCTATTTCTTTTTTGTGTTTCATGTTTTGAGTAATAGTCATGTTGTGTGATTATGGGGTCACTCGATATGGGTTGGTTTTGGTGATGGGTTTTAAGCCTTGTTGTGGCATGGTGAAATGGCGAGATGGTGATTATATACTAGTAGATGTTATGTTATGATATACGATCGTTCAATAGTAATTATAACTTGAACGTACCTAGTGTTCTCCTGTGTTTAAACAGTTTATTAGTGCTGGAGTTTGATGGAGTTCCAACGACGTTCTGAATCTTTTTAAGTGTGTCTACATTCGGTATGTATTTTAATTGATGAGAACTACCAAATTTTCTTGCAAAGGAGTCTAGCTAATTAAAGGAAAATGCTTTTGAAAATACTTTGTAAGTGTACTGTATGATTTCCCGACTTACATATCTTTTCTTTAAGTTTATTGGTAATAAGTTAAAAAAATCTTGACAATAAATGGATTAGTTTTCTAGGTAACATGTGATAGTACATATAAAGGGTAAAGAAATTTTACGATAATTTTCTTAAAAGTGGAGTTACAATTTTAGAAGTATTTAAATAGACGAAAAGAGTAAAAAGGAAGATTTTATTATAATAATGATAATAATAACACCACACTTTGTAAACGTGTAATACTTAGTTATAACAAGCCTAATTGGATTATATAAAATAATTATAATATAGAATAAAATGAATAAAAACACCATATTTTATAAACAGGTATTTGTTTCATAATAACAAGTGAAATGAGTTTAATGTGAGTAAACAAGATAATGGTTAGAATAACTTTATACTATACTAACTAGTGGATACCTTTGATAAAATAATGAAGATAAAAGAAGAGTTTATTGTTAAAGGAGATGATAGATAAAGTGAGTTTTAGTACACTAACTGAGTTATGCTCTTTGATAGTAAAGAAGATGGTAAAATATGACTATGATTTCATTTATTGGTGTTATAATATGGTCCTAATGTGAAGTAACTAATTGAGATGAAAATTTAAAATTTTCTAAGATATTTAAATTTGGTAATACAAATCGTGATGAGTCTATCTTTTGTTGTTGGCACACTCCATTGATATTTCGGATTACATTGTTTTGTTTTCAGTTGTTTTGGCTAGGGTTCGTTTTACCCTATATTTTATTTTGGGACATGATTGTTTGGAATTCTTTTGGTACACGTCATGGTTGATTTAGTTATACAGTTGTGGAACGTTAGGATGAGAGGATAGAGTTGGGTAGTATTACTTATGGTTAGATATTAGAATGAAGAGATGTATTTTGGTTTAAAGGTCGTGTTGAAGGAATGATTAATATTTTTGGAGTTTTGAAACTTAGATTGGTTACGGGAATAAGGGAGTA
Source organism: Glebionis coronaria (assembly GCA_025667525.1). Taxonomy (NCBI): domain Eukaryota; kingdom Viridiplantae; phylum Streptophyta; class Magnoliopsida; order Asterales; family Asteraceae; genus Glebionis; species Glebionis coronaria. Next base: position 584,460,192 of record CM046874.1, on the reverse strand, counting down.
AGTAAAGTTAGTTGATTGGTTGTGGGAACGAGATGTCATGCTATGAGAAGTTGGTTGAAGTACCATTAGGAGATTGATGAAAGTACTAGCGGATGTGAGGGTAGAGTAGAAAGTTTCTACTAATGGAAAGATGGGGAAAATAACACGCAAGGGAATTGGTATAGTTATGGAGGCAAGGTAGCAATAGATACGTGAAGGAAAACATGGATGTGAAAGAATGATTGGTAGGAGGTTGATTAATGGTGAAGTACAACAAGTAAGGAAGAGTGAGCCATTGAGGGGTTGAAGTACCTTTAGAAATATTGTGGTTAATGAGTTGAAGTTATAAGCTACTGCGTAGTGTGAAGTTCCTAGGTAACATCATGGAGACGAGAAGGAGTGCGTGAAGAGCTACATCATGAAGCAAGGAGCCAAAAGGACTACGTGCCGGCTGCTAGAAGGATGCAAGAGATTTCGAAGGAGTCACAGAAGTTGCAAGGACTGGAAAGGTGACAAGCACTATGATGGGAATCTCCGTATGGTACGTGACGAAGAAGGACAGATCGAGTACCGCAGTGGAGCTACAAAGATCTGAACCAATGGATAGTGATGGAGTGACTACATAACATGGGAGATTAAAAGCTCGTGGAAGTAACAAGGGGAGTCGAGTGACTACACAAAGATAGAATTTCGTGGAAATCAATATCGAGGGATGAGTAGTGAAGCTGAGCGGAATAAATTCGTGGAGAAGTGATTATACGGTCAATTTAGTGAAGGTGTTTATGAAGGATCTTTGGAAGAGACGGTTATGCATTATCCAATGAAATAACGATTTCCATAGAGTTGATGAATTGAGTGAGAAATTTTGGTTGGACATGATAGTGAAGGAATTAGGGAGAACCATGGAAGGAGAGAACCAAGTATTCTTAGAAGATGATGATTGAAAGTACCTCATGTTAGGTGCAAGGTCATAATAGAAGTATGAGACTTGAGTAAGAATTTAGAATATGGCTTAGTTTAGACATATGGAAACTAATATGGGTATAAGATGAGAGTGTGATCCGCATGTAATCACATGAAACTCTAGTTTGTCCCAATTAGGAGGGAGTAGGAGAACTGGTCGTGAGGAAAACAAGTAAAGCTATGTGGAAAATTTTGACGTATAGATGATTTAAAAGAGGTGAAGCATAACCTCGTGATTTATGCCATTAGCTGCGGAAGAAGAAGGAAGTGTGGATAGATGCGAATCATGTATGAAATAGGTCGAGATAGGAACCAAAGGTAAAACTTTGGTATATCCTAATGAGTAGACTAAAGCACAAGGCAGGCTAATATTGTTGTAGTGTGGAAAAGGGAATGGCACTGACCTATACTGTTTCATTGGAAGGCTTAGTATCGATAATCGAAGGGATGAGGAGTTATAGATGTGATGTGTCATGAGAGACGAAGGGTTTGGTCTAACTGAGACGAGACGAGGAGCAATATGACCTTGAAGGTAAGACATTGTGTAGGTATAAAGGAAGAAATGTAGCTAATTGTCTTAGAAAGAGTTGAATATGTTCAAGGGTAAGTTGAGTATAAATGATCATTAAAAATCCTTCATTGAGAAAAGTGAGAAAAGAAGTGTATGGGTGCTACTAATGAGCTATCAAAATTTAATGGAAGTAGTTGTAGCATGGGTTTGGATGGCAGTTGACAGGACTAACTAATGAATATGTGAAATGCCGTCATAGGTCACTTTTGTAAGGAAATTAGAATTTTTAAGTGGTTTGGGTTAAGGACTAAAGGCATTGGGTGAACATGATTGGATATGAGTATATCAGGCTATTTGGAGATGGATGGACGAAGTGAGCAATTGTTACAAGTATAGGAGTCATGTTGAGAGCTTAGGTAACTAATTTAGAGGGAGGTGGAGAACTCATTAGCGATGTCTGAGTTTTCATATAATGATAGTTATCATACTAGAAGTCGATGAATGCCATTTGACGCACTATATGGCAGGATAGAGTTTCCCCTATTGTGGACTAGAATTGGTGAAAGAGGCTGCTAATATAATAATGGTGTTTCTGGAAAGGACGAGAGAACAAGAGATGATATGTTAAAAAGGAGGAAACCACTACAGTTTAGTGACAAAGTTATGTAGGATGTTTCACCCATAGTAACGGGCGTCATGTTTAGGAAAAAAGAAAAAGTTCATGTCGAGTTTTGTAGGTCCATTTATGATCTTTTGAAAGATTGGACCAGTACTTTATGGGTATAGAATTACCTGGGGAATTGAGTGGTGTACATGATATATGTCATGTATTGAGACTTGGGAAATGTGGTTTGAGAATGCATATTTGCATGTGCGGTTATTAGGGATTTGTGTTAAAAAGAGTCATTTATGAGATTTATGGGCTGTGAGGTCAATAGTTTGGGAATGATTTTAAATAATGTTGGTTAATATATGTGGTAATTTAAGACTTGAACTAAAGTACACATGGAAATGAGAGGAGTTCATTTAGAACAAGTATCCTCATGTGCTTTATTGTTTGTGTGTTTGATCCTAAGGAGTAAATCTCGGGACAAGATTTCTATTAGGAGGGAGTGATGTGACAACCATGGTTTTGGGGTTCGTCACTTAGACAATAATTTAGGGTGTTTTGTGCAAATATGTGCTTATGTGTTTATTTTGTGTGTTTGGAGTGAGGTTTGGATATCGTTTATGGGTATATAGTACTCATAAGTAAATCGAGGAACGGTTATTTCATGTTCATGATTTCACAAGTTAGTGACTATGAAATGAGATGGTGTTATTTCGTGGTTTACGTATACCAATATGTATTATAGAAAACCGTATTTTTACGATTTAAGGTTTAGCATTTAGAGGTATCGGATGAGGTAATTAGTCACGGGAGTATTTTTCGGGATGGTTTTAAGTCATTTAGGACTTAGTTAATTAGTTTATTTCATATTTCAAGAGTTTTTATAAAACTGTATATTTTACGTCTTTTACGGTATACGCGTAAATTTGACTAGTTTTACGGTTTTGAGGTTTTGGAGGCTTTAGGAGCTGAAATAAATTAAGGGAATTTGAGGGAATAATAATTAATAGTTAATTTAAAGTAATATAATTAAAAAATTCGGCCATATGGTGTTTGGGCTTGGATTTGGGCTGACTTAAACATAAGGAAGGGAAAGGGAGCCCAATTTGAGTCCTAATAGGAAGCCTTTTTAATTTTAACTATAAATAAGACTCCATATGACCAAAAAAACGAATTTCGCCTTCCCAAACCAAATTTCAGTCGTTTGTATCAATGGAGGAGCAAGAAAACCCAATAATTCAATTGCGGTTTAAGGTACACGCTAAAATTATGTCAATTAACGTTTAATTTACATATATGTAACCTAATATGATGGATTAGGGTTGAGATTCATAAATTTTTATTAGGGTTTGTTAAGGACCTGTAATTAGTGAGGTAATTAATGGTTTTTTATCATTCGAAATCGTTTTTAGGTTTTCATTAGGGTTATGTATAATTAATTAGGGTTTAATCATGTTTAAAGTCGTTTTTAAAAACTGGGCAGAATTTTAGGCTTATTGTTTTGATCATATCTAGAGTTATAGGAACATTCATTAATCGAACCAAGTATCCCTGAAAAGGTATTTGAGTTGGCTTTTGAATGCAAGAAACGAGGAATAAATTGGAGGTAGGTAAGTGGGACAAAAACAGGTTACACAAGTCGAAGGTCAAAACAGTTTTGAAATCAGTCGGGTTTAAATTAATGTTTTAAGATATTTAGGGTACTTAGGAGTATAATTAGACCTTCAAACGAACATGATACTTAGATTATATGTTAAATAAAAGATCTGGAGGAGGGTTAAACAAATGGGTTAGGGTAAGACCTTCTGATCATAACAAACTTTTCATATGTTCAAAATTAGTAAATTCTAGATAGGTAAAAGTATATATATATATATATATATATATATATATATATATATATATATATATATATATATATATATATATATATTGAGGCCTTAACAGTAGCTTTAAGGTTGAGGCCAAATGTGGGAGTTAGCTAACATATGTAAGGTAATAGGGTTTCTTTTACATGGCATGTTATTTTGGTTAAGGGGGTGTTCGACCCATAGTTTGAAGTATGAAAAACGGGACTGTTTTAGGTTAAATGTTAACGGGGCGAGTTATGATCTAAACCAAGTTAAGGGCTTTATAGAGGGATGTAATGAGATGCATATGGCATATAAATGGGGTTAAGTGGTAGGATAAGGTTATATATCCATCATAGATTGATGAGCCATTTTGGTATGTGGTTCATGTCTTGATTGTATACGTTTGTGTGTTTAGATTTTTGCTAGAGCGCAGATACTTGGAGAAGCTTGTTCAGGTGAGTTTCATAGTCCCATGTCTTTTTATGATTTGATTTCTAGATGGGATGGAAGAGACACTGTATGGTTTTGTAACTAATGTTGTGAATGTTTTTATGGTTTGTGATGAACTTGTGTGTGCACTTATGTGATTAACTGCTATGTGATTCTTGATTATGTTTATGATTTGGATCTGGGGACACGTACCGTCTCAGTTATTGTGGTTTGACTTGGTACCAAGGGGATGTTGACAAGGCGGGGCCTTGAATGTTAGTTGTTAATACATAATTGTAGCACATTGTCCATATGTTCTTTTGTTAATGGTTGTTATTCACAGCTTATAATTGATTTGGAGTTGGAGTCTAAACCTATGACTCTCACCAACTTTATGTTGACGTGTTTTAGTGTCTTTTTCAGGTGAGAATGTTGTTAAGCGTGAGAATAGGAGTGGCTAGCTGGGAGGCTTAGGATTGCATTGGAGGAACCCCCTTTCCTCTTAGTCTTTGCTTATGTTTTAATAAGTGATACTTTGTAGATACCTATATGTTTGTTATTTCTTAATTGTATGTCTTTGGTAAGAGGTATACCTGTTACCCACTTACCTAGACGCCTGCATTGTTTGTGATATCTTCATGACATTGTGTCACCATTTATGATATTTCAATTTCATTTAGTTATCTCTATAGACACGCTATTGTTGTGATGATATCCATACGTCGCGTCCCATATTCCGCCATGGTGGGGTGTGACACACCCTGCCTTAAACCGTTAGATACAACGAATTCAGAAGTGGGAGAACCATTCACCAGTATAGAAGAACGAGCATTATACAAACACCCTTTTATCCAGGAACGCCATCTAAAACCAAATCCCAGCTTCTCCATAATAATATCCAGTAAGTCCCAATTCAACGAATCAAAAGCTTTTTCAAAATCTACCTTAAAAATCATGAGCTTCTCTTTACGCTTTCTATACCAGTTTATAACTTCATTCAAGATAAGAGGCCCGTCAAGAATATTCCTTCCTTTGCTAAAGGCTGATTGCTCCGAGCTAATACAATTGCCAATGACCAAACCAAGCCTGTTAGCTAGAATTTTCCCAATAATTTTATATTGGCAACCAATTAAGCTAATCGGCTGAAAATCCGTAACGAGAGTAGCATTAGACACCTTGGGAATCAAAGCAATAAAGGAAGGGTTGCAACCATTATTAAAAGACCTAGTAATAAAGAAATCATGCACAAAATGCAGCACGTCATCTTCAATTAAATCCCAAAAAGTAGTGAAATTTTTAAAAGTGAACCCGTCCGGACCCAGGGCTCGATCACTACCACAATCCCAAACTGCTTTCTTAATTTCCTCTCTTGAAACGTCCCGGTCCAAAAAACGCCGCTGATCTTCAGACAACTGCTTAAGCATATTGACGTCGAACGAAGGCCGGGGGATGTTGGTTTGTTGAAACCTGCTGCGAAAATGATCCAGAAAAATAGCTTTAACACTATTAGGGTCTTCATGCCAAATGCCATTATTAAGAATACCCTTAATAGCAAGCTGACGACATTTTTTTTAAGCATAGAATGAAAGAAGCTGGTGTTTTCATCCCCTTCCAAAGCCCATTTAATACGAGCTTTTTGAGCAATATCACTAGCATCAATACGATCAAGATCCTCCAAAATTCTCAACGAGTCACGACGATTAGAAAAGTCAGAAGCATCACCTAAGCCATCATCTAACTTTACATCAATCGCAGTAAGACGGGCCAAATGTTCTTTCTTCAGTTTGGAAGAGTCATGCTTTTTATTAGCTACCCAACTTCGAATAACACTCTTAAGGTTTTGTAATTTCTTCTTAAAGGATATCAAGCCATTAACTTCGACAATACCGTCATTATTCCAAGTATCCTCAACCAAGCTACGAAACCCATCTAAATCAAGCCAGGAGTGAAAGAACCAAAAAGGAGTAGGACCATAATCAACCAAATGCTCTTTGAGAAGGATAGGCCGATGATCCGGAATGCCCTTCTCAAGAATAACACCAATCGTATTGGGAAAAACCTCATAGAAGCTTTCGGAAACTAAAAATCTGTCAAGCTTACTCATTTTAGAGCCCCATTTATCAGTCCAAGTAAATCTGTATCCTCATAAAGGAACTTCGATAAGGGAGGAGTTGGAAATAAAATCATTAAATATCGCAGCATGACTAGCAATAAAGTTCGAGCCAAATCTTTCACCAGCATCACGCACCATATTAAAATCACCTAAGGTAATCACAATCCCGTCCCAATTACTGATAATACTGGATAAACAAGAACATAAATCAATCTTCTCATGCAACGCTTGTGGTGCATAAACCGCAGTCCACATAATCTGAACATCATTAGGAATCAACAACCCTTCGACCACCACATAATTCTCATGACATCTTAATATTCGTCTTATTAAAGATAGACTTATTCTAAACACAAATAATACCACCCGACAAACCGCTAGAAGACATAGAAGCAAAATCAAAATGGGAATTACCCCACACTTGGCGAATCATCCATATATCTACATGAACCATCTTAGTCTCCTGTAAAGTAAGAAAACTAACCTTATGATTATGAAAAGGAGCACGAACCCAACTCCTTTTGTTGAGATCACCAAAGCCTTGCACATTTATAGAGAGCACATTCATTTAACCACATTGACATCTCCGATGTTTGCGATAATAGCAGAAAGAGTACTCTTATAACCCTCAATATTAAGGCCCAACGCCGTACCAATTTTTATTGTTTCCTCAATCCTTTCCATCAAAGAGAACCCAGTTGGCGAACGCTTGTCACCAAGAAGATCCTTTGAAGATACAGAATCAGAAACGACATCAACATGGACACCCGGCTGATTAGTGATCGAAGGGGGTGCCTCAGAATGAACAACTCCTTCCGTAGTAGCCTTCTGATCATCCTTCATATTAAGATACGGATCCAAACCAAAAGGGTCACTATCAACAGTGACATGCTGAGACGGATTCTGATTTAAATCATACTCGAAATTGCCCACTATTGAATGTGAATCTTGTCACCCATCCTTATAGGAATGGACATCCTCATTAGCATCTTCAAATATACCACCAGTTTGTGCATCATGAATATCAGCATTAATATTATTCCCCTCATGTTCATCATTACTGTTTGTCTCGTCCTCATCTTGATAGTTTCAAATAAAGATAATATATTAACGTATACAATTAGTAATGAAAAATTAAGCTGAGATATTAAAAATGAAACGTAAAAATAATATTAAGATCAAAAGAATATAAGTCATATTATAAACTCGCATGAAAAACAAAACTTATCTTTATTGTTGAAGTCCTTAAGTTGTGAGCAACGGGCTCGGTCGTCGACTCGATCAACCGATGTCGTACTCGGTCGGCCCGTTGCAGCGACCGAGTTGACTAAGGGGGTGTTTGGAATTGCTTATTCAAAATAGATTATTCGTTTCGAAAATGAATAATCATATAATTAGCATTTATAAAACGTGATTTTAAAAAATAGTGTTTGGATTTGATTACGAGGTATGATAATGGATTTGTGTTTTTGATAAATATAATTATTTTATGATTTAATAGTCAATTACCAAAATAAACATTTGCATTAATAATAAACCATGTGAAAATTAAATGAAATAGGCAATATAGGTATTTCACTTCTTTCTTAGTGGGCCATATAGCAAACTGTTTACTGCGTTTAAAAAAAGTAACACATGCTCAGCTTATAGAAAACTCCGTTTTGTATCATTCAAATCGCAAATAATCGATTATTTGACAAAAATTACTAAACACTAATATTTGATTATTCACGTTTACAAAACGTGATAAGCAAATAATCCATACTAAAACGTAAATAAAAACACCCCCTAAATCGATTCGAGTAATTCGATATCAGGGACAACCTATTTGAAAGTGAAGAATGTTTTAATTGGCTGTATTTTCCCACTTTATAATAAAAAAACCTTTTTTTTAATTTCAAATTTAAACCCTATACCATTACTCGTTGTCAGAAAGTCACCGCCAAATCATTCCCTATTTTATTTTCTTCTTAATTATTTAAATTCGTAAATTAAAAACGTAAACGTAAACAATTTCTATTAGAAAATTAAAACATTTATTACATACTTAAAACATTAAAATACTGGAATTCAAATACAATACGAAAGGAAATACACTACTCGATAGATAAAATAAAAATACATAATACGATTAGTCAGTTCCCGGATCCGAATCAGATAACTGACCAGAAAACTCCCAACGGAATTGCTCTTGGTAAGCTCCTTTGGCCCTAACTTTCTCCACCCACTCACTTTGTGCTCTATCTTGTTCCTCCAATGTTTCTCTCAATACCTGTTCATCTTGGTATAGTTGACGAAACTAAATGTCATTAAGTAAGCCATTTGAGTTGTTTGGATAGGTTGATCGTTAGAAAAATATCAGCGTCGATATTGTTGTGATGGAGAACCGGTATGAGCTTGGGACGGAATTTCTTTATTTTTGTTGGGAGTGAGGTTATTCAACCATTCAGTTCTATTTTAAATTTGAGTCTCTAATTTTGACGACTTTCTAAAAAAGACTCTTTGCATGTTGAAATCATTGTCAAACTCTTTTTTAAGAAATGTGTCGATTAAAACACGTTTGTCTGGAGGAATGTCACGACACTTCTCATACGCAGTGTGCAGTTTGATTTTAGCGTCCTGAGCAACATCAATATCAAAAGATAACGTCGTAAGCGCAAATTGACGACGTTGTTTTTCATTGATTTGTTTCTGAATCATAGCTTTAATCTCATCAACGGTGTGTGGAAGGGAGCACGTCATTCCATTTTTGAAATTGTGTGTGAAAATATTAAAAGTTAAGAAGTATTGGTAGATAATTGTGTGTGAAAATATGATATTTATAAAGAAAAGAATTGATTTTTATTTATTGAATAAAAAAATAGAACTAGGTCACCTTGTTGTGACAAGTAAGTCGTTGTAGAATGACGAAAAGAAAAAGCTAACGTAGCAAAAGAAATAAAAGTCATACTAAATCGTTGTTGTGGGGTCCACTCTTGCCGAACACAACTTATATACACTTTGCAGTAAGGCTGAGCATCCGTCCAAGACCGGACCGGACCGGCCAAAACTGGACCGGACCGAGGACCGAAATGGTCTGAAACCCCGGACCGAGACCGGAACGAAATAGTCCGGTCCGGGTCGGTCTGGTCCTATTAGGTAACACTGATAAGATTTTTGTAAGATCGAACCGGACTGGACCAAACCGACCGGACAGAGGACCGAATTTGTCCAAAACCCCGGACCGAGGACCAGACCGAAATTGTACGGTCTGGTTCGGTTTGGTCCAGTCCGATCCGGTTTTCCGGTCCGATCCGGTTTTCCGGTCCGGTCCGGTTTTTCAGTCCGGGTCGGTTTTGAGTCTGTCATGCTCAGCCCTACTTTGTAGTAATTTTATTGCCAAACACAACTTATATACACTTTGTAGTTATTTTCTTTCAGGGTGGCACTATCTTACTATTTGGCTATTTGCCCTTTTTTACCCTCTTATTACCCGGTTAATTCTTATACACATTTTTGTGGTGTTCTTTTTCCGTATAATGTTTTTTATTTTAAATTTTATGTTTCGTATTTATTTTACACACTTTGTTAACAAGATATAAGGCATTTGTTATGCAAATGGAGTTCAGCTTAGTTGGATGGATGCATTTGGTTATTATCTTTATGTGTGGGAGGTCAGGTGTTTAACTTTTGCCATTTCCCATGTGGGGGATTTTCCCAGAATTAGCAGCCGGGTTCGGATCCCATCGCAATGCCTTAAAGTATTTTAATGGGAAACTGGATAGATGATTCGAACTCGGGTCGAGAGACTTGATGCCCCGTTGGCACGCACAATACTCCGCTGCACCAAACTGCCGTTAAAAAAAAGAAAAATAAATAAGGCATTTGTTATATTTTCTTTGCTCTGTAATTCTGAATTTTGCTACTTTTTGCTTGTCAAAACTATGATTTAAGTTTATTTGGATATCAAACTTTATTTGGATACCAAGGGACTAATCTCCATCTTTCATCTCATCTTAATTCAATAGATAAGATTAAACCCAAAACCCATTTTCTCCCTTTTTTTCAAACATTAATATCTCTTAAATCGTTAATTGTTATGCGAAAAAAATATACCATTACGACGGGCATTTAATAATCATTCTACATTTAATTGTTATGCAAAATGAGCCAGTGGAAGGCGTACTTCCATGATGAAAATAAGGCGCCAGTGAAAAGAGTACTTCCATGGAGAAAAATAATGAGCACGTGGAAGAATACTTCCACGACGAATGTTAATGAGCACGTAGAAGAGTACTTCAACGGCGAAAGATAATGAGCACGTGGAAGAGTACTTCCACGGCGAAAACAATACGCCAGTGGAAGGAGTACTTCCATGGCGAAGGATAATGAACACGTGGAAGAGATACTTCCACGGTGAAGATAATGAGCACGTGGAAGAGTACTTCCACAGCGAAAACAATACGCCAGTGGAAGGAGTACTTCCAAGGCGAAGGATAATGAGCACGTGGAAGAGATACTTCCACGGCGAAGATAATGAGGACGTGGAAGAGATACTTCCACGGCGAAGATAATAAGCATGTGGAAGAGATAATTCGACGGCGAAGATAATGAACACGTGGAAGAGATACTTCCACGGCGAAGATAATGAGCATGTGTGTGACAACCGTGGTTTTGAGGTTCGTCACTTAATTTTATTTTGTGCTAGTTACGTGTCTTTACGTGTTTATGTGCTTATTGGTGTGTATAGATTGTGGTTTGGATATCGTTTCCGGTACGGGGTACCTTGTGAGTGAAACGATGTGTGATGATTTCATGTTCATGAGCTCACATGGTAGTGACTATGAAGTGAAATGGTGTTATTTAGTGGTTTTACGTATACGTATATGTATTATAGAAAATCGTATTTTTACGATTTACGGTTTAGCATTTTGAGGTCTCGGAAGAGGTATTTAGTCACGGGAATATTTTTCGGGATGGTTTTAAGTCATTTGACTTAGTTATAAATTTTATTTCAAAATTTGAGATTTTTTTTAAAAGTGTATATTTTACGACTTTTACGGTAAAACGCGTAAAAATTGACTAGTTTTACGGTTTTGAGGTTTTGGACATTTTAGGAGCTGAAATAAAATAAGGTAAATTAAGGTATTGTTAATAACATAATATTAAACAATAAAAAGAAAAAAAAAACGAAATTTAATGGATATGGAAAGGTTATAGACGGTTGGAAAAGAAAAAAAAAAGGAAAAAAGGAAAAAAGGAGAAAAAGGAAACATTATATTGGGCTAGGATTAGTATGGTAATTATATAAAGACTTTTATTAACTAAAAACACATCATAATCTCCTGGAGATCAAGTTTAGGTCGAATTTAATGGAGAATATTAGGATTCTTCATAAAATTTTGGGGTTTTCATAAATCAAAGGTAAATATTCAAATCCCTTTTTAATTTAATTGTTTTTATGTTTTGTTTAATCATCTTATGATGGAATTAGGTTAGGGTTTAATTTAAAAACAGTAAATTAATGTTAGAATAATAAGTTTATAATGATTACATAAGTTAGGGTTTGTAATTAGTGGGGTTAGGGTTAATTAATTAGTTTAATTTGATTAAACCCGTTTTTAAAAACTGGGCAGAATTTTGAGTCAATTGTTTTGATCATATTGGGAGTTCTACAAACTCTTATTTTGCGATCCAAGTATCCCTGAAAAGGTAATTGAAGTGGCTTTCCAATGCAAGAAACGAGAACTAAATTGGAGGTCGGGAAGTGGGTCAAAAACAGGTTACAACAGTCGGAGGTCAAAACAGTTTTGAAGTTAGCCTGTTTTCTTTTTAAGTTTTGGGTTGTTTGGGGTACTTAGGGTTGCATTGGGATCTTCTAACGAACATGAGAGATGGTTTATATATTATAGTAAGTATCTGCACTTGGGCTAAGGTTGTGGTTTAGGGTAAGACCCCCTAATCCTAACAAACTTTTTGTAAGTTTAAAATCAGTAAATCTGGAGTGACAAAAGTATATATATATATATATATATATATATATATATATATATATATATATATATATATATATATATATATATATATATATATATATATATATATATATATATATATATATATATATATATATATATATATATATATATATATATATATATATATATATATATATATATATATATATATATATATCGGGGCCTTAACATTAGATTTAAGGTTAGGGCAAGTGGGAGATGTTAGCTAACATATGTAAGGGCATAAATATTCCCTTTACAGAGATCATGGGTGTGCTTAGGTGGGTGTTTGGATTATAGTTTGGAGACCTAAAACTGAGACTGTTTTTGATAAAATGTTAACGGGATGTGTTATGAAGTAAAACGAGTTAAGGGCTTTATAGAGGGGTGTAATGAGATTCTTAGAGCATATATATGAGGTATATATATGGGAGAAGGTTAGATGTCCATCATAGGTTGATGAGCCATTTTAGTGTTTGGTTCATGTTTTGATTATGTGTTTTTGGTTGTTAGCTTTTTGCTAGTGCGCGGATGTTTGGGGAAGCTCAATCAGGTGAGTTTCATAGTCCCATGTTTAATATTGATTTTGACTTCCAGATGGGATGGAAGAGACACTGTGTTGAGTTATTTTCTAAATTGATGTTGTGAATGTTTTTTAAGGTTTGTGATGGACTTGTGTGTACATTATGTGATTAACTGCTATGTGATTTTTGATTGTGTATGATTTGGATCAGGGGACACGTGCCGTCTCAGTTATTGTGGTTTGACAAGGTAGTGGCCTTGTGGTTTGACAAGGTAGTGGCATTGTGGTTTGACAAGGTAGTGGCCTTGTGGTTTGCCAAGGTAGTGGCCTTGGGATAGGTACATAGTGTGATCATCTATGGTACCATGATATTGTTTGGCAAGGTAGGAGCCTTGGATTGGTTTGGTATAATTAATCTTGTTGATAGTTGTTAATGCATATTTGTAACACACTATCCATATGTTCTTTTGTTGTTGATTGTTATTCACAGCTTGTAACTGATTTTATCATTGGAGTCTAAACCTATGACTCTCACCAACTTTATGTTGACGTGTTTTAGTGTCTCTTTCAGGTGAGAATGTGGTTAAGCTTAAGGATAGAAGTGGCTAGACTTGGATGCCTTAGGATTGCATATAGAAGGAGATCCCCGTTCCTTCTTAGCTTTGTTTGTTCATTTATCTAGTGATACTGTTGGCACCTATATGTTTGTTTGTTTGTGTTATTTGTTTGTCTTGGGTAAGAGGTAGGACTGTTACCTATTTACCTAGACTCCTGCATTGTTGAGATATTGTCATGACATTTGTGTCACCATTTTATGACATTTATTATATCATTTAGTTATCTCTATAGACACGCTATTGTTGTGATGATATCCATACGTCGCGCCTCATATTCCGCCAAGTGGGGTGTGACAGAATGGTATCAGAGCCAATGGTTATAGAGAATTAGGTTGCCTAGTCGCGTAGCCTAGTCTATAGCTTAAGGGTCCCTGCATATAGGTGTCATAGGAGTATGTGTGCATTTTACATAAATTGATGTGTTGGGATGTTATTTATTGCGATGTTTTGACTAGTATGAATTGAACCATAGTAAGTTCATACTTAGCCACATCTTATTTTCTGTTCGGGTTGTGACTAGTGCGTGTTGAACCATAATCGTCCACGCTGGTCACTGTCGTATTTTGCTTAAATTGTACATTATTGTACATAATTTGGCACATGGTAGTTTCTATCTTTTGTCGAGATTTTACATACATGAGGTATGTTATTTTTTCTTTTGATGTTTAAGTCATGTTCCCTAAGAATCGTGTGGTGGTTCGAGTTACTAGGAGTACATGGGTAGGAAGGATTTTAAGTTGTTTCCACTCTTATGGGCGACATGACTTATATCTGATTATGTTTTCTTTTTGGATTTAGTCTATGTTGTTTAGCTAGACTATGGATTTCGGTATTCCAAGAGTTTACTATGTTATTTTAATAGATGGGGTTTTGGACCTATTTGGTTATGTGGTTATGTGCTTATGTGAGTAGATGGATTTATGTGTTATATGTTGTATTGATTCTTATAAGTGTCATCATAGGAGGGAGTGCATTGGGGAAAGGGTAATTGTATAAGTATGGTGGCCAACATAGTTATACAAGTACCACAACTTCAATGGGTTCTCAAGTATGATTGCATGAAAGAGGGTTAGTACATGCTTGTATATGATGAGATGTGGATTTTGGGTATATTTATAATATATGGGTATATGTAACGGCTGCCTACGATATGGCTATTTTTTTAGTGTGTTATATGTTTTGAGTTATAGTCGTGTTATGTGATTATGAGGTCACACGATATGGGTTGGTTTTGGTAATGGGTTTTGTGCCTTGTTGTGGCATGGTGAGATGGTGAGATGGGGATTACTCGTATGGAAAAACGAGTGTATGACGCGATTGGTTGATCTGATATGTATAGTAACGAGTATGTTTTGGGTGATTTAATGGGTATATATATGCGGATGTATATATACTACTATGTGTTAAGTTATGGTATATGGTCGTTCACTAGTTATTATAACTTGAACGTACCTTGTGTTTGCGCGTGTTTTATGGTGCTGGAGTTTAATGAAGTTCCAACGATGTTTTGAATCTTTTGAAGTGTGTCTGGTAGCGTATTCTTTGAGTTTCGTATTTCACGTGTACGTTTTAAAATGGTGTTCTTGGTTTTAAGTCTATTGAAATAACTTGGGATTCCTTTTGAGATAATGAAATCTTTTGTGTTGGGTCTAACATTTCTTTTGGTCGGTATATGTTGAGAAAAAGGGGGACTTGGAAATCTATTATAGGGTTAGATAGTTGGTTGTATTCGGTAAAATAAGGGTAAGGTGTTGAAGTCATGTTGCAAACAAGATGTAAAATAAGATTTCATTTTAATCAACACTTATATATTTCAAATTCTAAAAGACTTTCTTTGAAATAAAGCGAAATAAAAATTTCTTTCTACCTACATAGTTTATATAATTGAGTTCGACCGATTTATGTCATTTATAATTATTTATACAAGGTTAAATTGAGTTTATGAAGATTTCACGTACATTTATATCTGTCATTTAAAAGGATTACATTAATCACTAAGTTTATTCTTTAGTTTTTTTAAAACAACTAGTATAAAACTGTTTTGGTCATAACTTGTTCGTTTTTAGAGCTTTTTGAGTGATTCAAAAGCCAAAAATTATGTACTCGGAACATACTTTTCAAATATTCAGAAAGTATAGTCATGGGAGGTCAGTGGACTGGTCGGAATTGTTGTACAAGTGTCGGGTTCAAGGTTGAGTTTTGAATAGTAGTTTATTTTTATTTGGGGTGCACGGGATATCTAGTCTTTGGGTTGAGTTTTGAGATCGCCTAGAAGGTTGTTGGTATATTTTGAGTCACATAGATGTGGGAGGTAATAATAATAAAAAAAAGATATATATTCTTTTTGAAAAGTCGATCTTTTGCATGGTTTAAATAATTGTCGAGGGGCGTAATATGTTTGGTTGCCATTGGGCGTTTCTTGGATTATTTTTCGTTGTCATGGGTCATTTTGAATTGATACACGTTTTGGGTTTGAGCTTTCTTTCGAGTCTCATGGTTTTGACTTGTTTTAACTGGTGCACGTGAAATGTCGTTAGTTATCCGTTGGTTTGATTTGTTGATCGTATCTGATGGATTCAGGATGTAGTTTTGGTTTCGTATTGTTCGGGAGCGTTGAGGTAGTCATATGAAAGACTTAGTCGCGCCTACACGCTTAAGTAGGTGACCATGAGAGAACGGTCGGAATACCCTTAGTGGGGAGGAAAGAAGTTCGTAGACAAACTAATGTGGTCATGAGGTCTCTTAGGAGTACCAAGGAGATGAATAGAGATTTGTGGGATACTAGCACAAGTAACGCGCCATAGAGAGTGTTGGAAGGGGATATAATACCTCAAAGGTATTTATGATTGTTCGTAGGGCATGTAAGTTTTCCGAAAATTTCCTGAAATTTAGTAGGTTTGCCTATTACCGTGAGGTAGAACCATAAATAGAGCAAGTAGGAGAAGTGAGAGGAGTTGTAGTTAATGCCTTTCCAAGGCAAATCGTTGATGGAGTGATTTAAAAACAAGAGCTGTTAGAAATTGCAAGGAATGCCGGATAGAAGTTGAGTTGCTTAGTAGTAGATTGGATGAGGAAAGTGGTTGAGTGGTCCGATGAGAGGAAGTACCGATCTTAAAAATGCGTGTAGAATTTTGCAAGTAGAACGAGGTAGGAATTTATTCGTATTGCCGCTAAGAGAGGGTGCAAGGAGGACATAGTTGAAACTGCTAAGGATGTTGTATGAACGCTTTGGGTTTACGGTTATGCATTTGGTTTCACCAAAGCACTAGCGGTTTTCATGGATTCAATGAACCGATTGTGCATGAACGTGTATAAACGAGTTGTCATCGGGAGCATCGACGACATCTTGATCTACTCAAAGTCTAAGAAGGAGAGTGAGGCGAAGTATGTGTTGGTTTTGGAGTGGAATTATACGTGAGATTTTCAAGTGTGAGTTTTAGTATTAAGTCTACCATGATGAGTAGTTAGAGATGATGACATATCATGGAACCAGCAAGGGGCGAAGTGAAGAAGGATGAGGAAGCATTTTGGAGGCTGAAGAGGTGGATTGGATAGTGAGCCGATATTGGCATTATCGGAAGGACTGGATGAATTCGCGAAGCATGACGATACGTGGAGCAAGGACTTGGACGCGTACGAGGACGACAAAGAAAGGCGATCGCTTATACGTTGCAGGAACTGAAGATTTGGAAGAACTGGATAGACTTAGCTAGTGGAGCTGGACTGTTATATCTGCCTAGAATGCTAGAGGCATTTGGTGTACGAGACGTGGAGAATGATCTATACGGATCATGAACGTCTCCAACACATATTCAATCATCTTGATTGAACATTTGGCAAAGGTGAGGGGTGGAGTTAAGTGATGAAAGAAAAATATACAAGGCCAAGTACCATCTGGGAAAGGCAAGCATGGTTGATGAGACATGGAATAAGAAGAATGAAGTGAAGCTAAGACGAACTTGAACTATATGGATGACGTATTAGGGTGGTTTGGATGAAGGATGTAGGTTGCACGAGTTGAGTTGTCTAAAGCAGAGAACGCGTCAACATGTATGTTGCGTGGCTTGGACAACCATATGGACTAAAGGGAGTTGATGAACATGATTGGATATGAGTATATCCAGCTAACTGGAAAAGGATAGGCAAGTAAGATATTTATACAACCTTAGGTATTACACTGAGGGCATGGGTGATTGATTTAGAGGTAGTTCGGAAACTCGTTAGCGATTGCTGAGTTTTCATATAATGATAGTTATCGTACTAGAAGTCGGTAAATGTCATTTGAGGCACTATATGAAAGGATAGGGTGAGTTGTCCCTAATGTGGACTAGAATTGGTAAAAGAGGCTATTAATGTGGTAATGGTGTTTGTGGACAGAATGAGAGCAACAAGGGATGCTATGTAGAAAAGGAGGAAACTACTAGATTTAGCGACAAAGTTATGTAGGGAGTTTCACCCATAGTAACGGGTGGTATGTTTTGGTAAAATGGAAGAGTTGATGTAGAGTTTTGCAGGTCCATTTATGATCTTTGGAAAGATCGGACCATTAGCTTATGAGTATACAATTACCTGGGGAAAGTGAGTTGTATACATGATACATTTCATGTATTGAGATTGGTAAAGGTTGTTTGAGAATGCATTTTGCATGTACGGTTATTCGGGACTTGTATTAATAAGAGTCTTTGTTTTATCAAAGAGTCATCTGTGAGATTTATTGACTGTGAGGTCAAGAGTTTGGCAATGGGTTTAATTATTTTTGGTTTATATATGTGGTATTTTGAAACTCGAACTAAAGTTCACGTGGAAATGAGGGGAGTTCGTTTAGAACAAGTATCCTCATGTGATTTGTTGTTTGTGCGTTTGATCCTAAGGAGTAAATCTCGGGACGAGATTTCTATTAGGAGGGAGTGATGTGACAACCGTGGTTTTGAGGTTCGTCACTTAATTTTATTTTGTGCTAGTTACGTGTCTTTACGTGTTTATGTGCTTATTGGTGTGTATAGATTGTGGTTTGGATATCGTTTCCGGTACGGGGTACCTTGTGAGTGAAACGATGTGTGATGATTTCATGTTCATGAGCTCACATGGTAGTGACTATGAAGTGAAATGGTGTTATTTAGTGGTTTTACGTATACGTATATGTATTATAGAAAATCGTATTTTTACGATTTACGGTTTAGCATTTTGAGGTCTCGGAAGAGGTATTTAGTCACGGGAATATTTTTCGGGATGGTTTTAAGTCATTTAGGACTTAGTTATAAATTTTATTTCAAAATTTGAGATTTTTTTTAAAAGTGTATATTTTACGACTTTTACGGTAAAACGCGTAAAAATTGACTAGTTTTACGGTTTTGAGGTTTTGGACATTTTAGGAGCTGAAATAAAATAAGGTAAATTAAGTTATTGTTAATAACATAATATTAAACAATAAAAAGAAAAAAAAACGAAATTTAATGGATATGGAAAGGTTATAGACGGTTGGAAAAGAAAAAAAAAGGAAAAAAGGAAAAAAGGAGAAAAAGGAAACATTGTATTGGGCTAGGATTAGTATGGTAATTATATAAAGACTTTTATTAACTAAAAACACATCATAATCTCCTGGAGATCAAGTTTAGGTCGAATTTAATGGAGAATATTAGGGTTCTTCATAAAATTTTGGGGTTTTCATAAATCAAAGGTAAATATTCAAATCCCTTTTTAATTTAATTGTTTTTATGTTTTGTTTAATCATCTTATGATGGAATTAGGTTAGGGTTTAATTTAAAAACAGTAAATTAATGTTATAATAATGAGGTTATAATGATTACATAAGTTAGGGTTTGTTGTTAGTGGGGTTAGGGTTAATTAATTAGTTTAATTTGATTAAACCCGTTTTTAAAAACTGGGCAGAATTTTGAGTCAATTGTTTTGATCATATTGGGAGTTCTACAAACTCTTATTTTGCGATCCAAGTATCCCTAAAAAGGTAATTGAAGTGCTTTCCAATGCAAGAAACGAGAACTAAATTGGAGGTCGGGAAGTGGGTCAAAAATAGGTTACAACAGTCGGAGGTCAAAACAGTTTTGAAGTTAGCCTGTTTTCTTTTTAAGTTTTGGGTTGTTTGGGGTACTTAGGGTTGCATTGGGATCTTCTAACGAACATGAGAGATGGTTTATATATTATAGTAAGTATCTGCACTTGGGCTAAGGTTGTGGTTTAGGGTAAGACCCCCTAATCCTAACAAACTTTTTGTAAGTTTAAAATCAGTAAATCTGGAGTGACAAAAGTATATATATATGTATATATATATATCGGGGCCTTAACATTAGATTTAAGGTTAGGGCAAGTGGGAGATGTTAGCTAACATATGTAAGGGCATAAATATTCCCTTTACAGAGATCATGGGTGTGCTTAGGTGGGTGTTTGGCTTATAGTTTGGAGACCTAAAACTGGGACTGTTTTTGATAAAATGTTAACGGGATGTGTTATGAAGTAAAACGAGTTAAGGGCTTTATAGAGGGGTGTAATGAGATTCTTAGAGCATATATATGAGGTATATATATGGGATAAGGTTAGATGTCTATCATAGGTTGATGAGCCATTTTAGTGTTTGGTTCATGTTTTGATTATGTGTTTTTGGTTGTTAGCTTTTTGCTAGTGCGCGGATGTTTGGGGAAGCTCAATCAGGTGAGTTTCATAGTCCTATGTTTAATATTGATTTTGACTTCCAGATGGGATGGAAGAGACACTGTGTTGAGTTATTTTCTAAATTGATGTTGTGAATGTTTTTTAAGGTTTGTGATGGACTTGTGTGTACATTATGTGATTAACTGCTATGTGATTTTTGATTGTGTATGATTTGGATCGGGGGACACGTGCCGTCTCAGTTATTGTGGTTTGACAAGGTAGTGGCCTTGTGGTTTGACAAGGTAGTGGCATTGTGGTTTGACAAGGTAGTGGCCTTGTGGTTTGCCAAGGTAGTGGCCTTGGGATAGGTACATAGTGTGATCATCTATGGTACCATGATATTGTTTGGCAAGGTAGGAGCCTTGGATTGGTTTGGTATAATTAATCTTGTTGATAGTTGTTAATGCATATTTGTAACACACTATCCATATGTTCTTTTGTTGTTGATTGTTATTCACAGCTTGTAACTGATTTTATCATTGGAGTCTAAACCTATGACTCTCACCAACTTTATGTTGACGTGTTTTAGTGTCTCTTTCAGGTGAGAATGTGGTTAAGCTTAAGGATAGAAGTGGCTAGACTTGGATGCCTTAGGATTGCATATAGAAGGAGATCCCCGTTCCTTCTTAGCTTTGTTTGTTCATTTATCTAGTGATACTGTTGGCACCTATATGTTTGTTTGTTTGTGTTATTTGTTTGTCTTGGGTAAGAGGTAGGACTGTTACCTATTTACCTAGACTCCTGCATTGTTGAGATATTGTCATGACATTTGTGTCACCATTTTATGACATTTATTATATCATTTAGTTATCTCTATAGACACGCTATTGTTGTGATGATATCCATACGTCGCGCCCCATATTCCGCCAAGTGGGGTGTGACAATGTGGAAGAGATTCTTCCACAGCAAAGATTATAAGCACGTGGAAGTAATACTTCCACGGCAAAATATAATGAGAACGTAGAAGGAATACTTCCACGGCGAAAGATAATGAGCCCGTGGAAGGAATACTTCCACGACGAAAGATAATGAGCCCGTGGAAGGAATACTTCCACGGCGAAAACAATACGCCAGTGGAAGGAGTACTTCCATGACGAAGGATAATGAGCACGTGGAAGAGTACTTCCACGGAGAAAAAAATACGCCAGTGGAAGGAGTACTTCCACGGCGAAGGATAATGAGCACGTGGAAGAGATACTTCCACAACGAAGATAATGAGCACGTGGAAGAATACTTCCACAATGTAAACAATGCGCTAGTGGAAGGAGTACTTCCATGGCGAAGGATAATTGAGCACGTGGAAGAGATACTTCCACGGCGAAGATAATGAGCACCTGGAAGAGATACTTCCACGCCAAAGATAATAAGCCCCTGGAAGAGTACTTCCATGGCGAAAGATAATGAGCACGTTGAAGAGTACTGCCACGGCGAAAACAATACGCCAGTGGAATGAGTACTTCCATGGCGAATGATAATGAGCACGTGGAAGAGATACTTCCACGGCGAAGATAATGATCAAGTGGAAGAGATACTTCCACGGCGAAGATAATAAGCACGTGGAAGAGATACTTCCACGGCGAAGATAATGAGCACGTGGAAGAGATACTTACACGGCGAAGATAATGAGCACGTGGAATAGATTCTTCCACGGCGAAGATAATAAGCACGTGGAAGTAATACTTTCACGGCGAAAGATAATGAGCACGTGGAAGGAATACTTCCACGGCGAAAGATAATGAGCCCGTGGAAGGAATACTTCTACGGCGAAAACAATATGCCAGTGGAAGGAGTACTTCCATGGTGAAGGATAATGAGCACGTGGAAGAGTACTTCCATGGAGAAAACAATACGCCAGTGGAAGGAGTACTTCCACGGCGAAGGATAATGAGCACGTGGAAGAGATACTTCCACGGCGAAGATAATGAGCACGTGGAAGAATACATCCATAGTGAAAACAATGCGCCAATGGAAGGAATACTTCCATGACAAAGGATAATTGAGCACGTGGAATAGATACTTCCACGACGAATATAATGAGCACGCGGAAGAGATACTTTCCACGGCGTAGATAATAAGCCCCTGGAAGAGTACTTCCACGGCGAAAGATAATGAGCACGTAGAAGAGTACTTACACGGTGAAAAAAATACGCCAGTGGAAGGGGTACTTCCATGGCGAAGGATAATGAGCACGTGGAAGAGATACTTCCACGACGAAGATAATGAGCACGTGGAAGAGATACTTACAGGGCGAAGATAATGAGTACGTGGAAGAGATACTTCCACGGCGAAGATAATGAGTACGTGGAAGATATTCTTTCATGACGAAGATAATAGCACGTGGAAGTAATAATTCCACGGCGAAAGATAATGAGCACGTGGAAGGAATACTTCCACGGCGAAAGATAATGAGATCGTGGAAGGAATACTTCCACGGCGAAAACCATGCACCAGTGGAAGGAGTACTTCCACGGCGAAGGATAATGAGCACGTGGAAGGAATACTTCCACGGCGAAGGATAATGAGCCAACGAAAGAAGTACTTTCATGGCGAAAATAATGCGAAAGTGGAAGGAGTACTTCCACGGCGAAGAATGAGCCCACGGAAGGAGTACTTCTGTGGCGAAAAGAATGAGCCAGTGGAAGGAGTACTTCCACGGCGAATACAAAGAGCCAACGGAAGGATTACTCCCGTGGCGAAAAGAATGAGCCAGTGGAAGGAGTACTTCCACGGCGAATACAATGAGCCAACGGAAGGAGTACTTCCGTGACGAAAAGAAAGAGCCAGTGGAAATAGTACTTCCACGGCGAATACAATGAGCCAACGGAAGGAGTACTTCTGTGGCGAAAAGAATGAGCCAGTGGAAGGAGTACTTCCACGGCGAAGACAATGAGTGCGCAGAAGGCGTACCTTCGCGGATAAGGAATAAGCCGACAGAAGAAATACTCACGTGGCGCAAGAAATAAGCCAACGGAAGAGATACTTTCGTGACAAAGGAATAAGCCAGCGGAAGAGATACTTCCGCGGCGCAGGAATAAGCTAGTGGAAGAGATACTTTTGCGGCGCAGGAATAAGCCAACGGAAGAGATACTTCCGTGGCGCACGAAATAAGCGAACCGAAGAGATACTTCCGTGACAAAGGAATAAGCCAGCGGAAGAGATACTTCCGTGGCGCATGAACAAGCCAACGGAAGAGATACTTCCTGGCGCACGAAATAAGCCAACGGAAGAGATACTTCCACAGCGCAAGAATAAGCGTGCGAAAGGCATACTTCCGTGCTTGGTGCAAATATTACATCCGTCCTCGTACCGGGCCTACAATGCCTCTTACGTACCTAATATATCCAAAGATATTTGCGTGGCGTGCACAGAAATAGTGGTATTAGTACACCCTAGTAGCCCACCAAGTTTAATGGTGCTACACTCAATTAGTAGTATTAAACTTAATCAAGTATTCAAAAAAATTACGATCGCGTAGACCAGCGCGAATAGACATACCATTGCCGCGTACAAAAGATAGAAATTAGGTCCGAACGTGCAGATCAACGCGGATGGGCGTGCCATAACCGCGAATTGTCACATAGTATAAGACGTATCTTAACTAACTTATGGGATGAGCTATGCCATTACGTGCGGCGTACCGCTACTACCATAAGGACGGTCAAGGATTTTGACTAGTTGTTAGACGTGCACAGTGTGTCTTTTGCAAGTCCATCATGAGTCATGTGGTTTGCGTAACTTACTACAACGTCTTGATAGCAAGGTGTCTAACAAGGATACATGATCCGTGTCGTTGGGGTTGCATCCCTCTTACACGACAAGTTGAATTAGTAGGTTCACTCAATCCTCTTATTCCGCATGAGAACCATAAGTACATGTACGCCCGTAGGCTAAAAATGTTCGAATGTGCGAACTAGCACGAAAGGATGGACCCTAACCGCGGATAAAAGATAAAATAGGAAAATATACTAAAAGATATATGTAGTACCTCTTTTCCAATTTAAAAGATACACATAATATAAAAAAATATCAAAAATATTTTTATAGAAGATATGTTGTTACTAATTTAAACGATACGGATACTATTTTATCCATTTAAAAAATATTAGAATATATTTTTTCAAAATTTAAAAGATAAATAATATCTTTTTATTAGTTTAAAAGATATGCGAAATATCTTTTATTATTATAAACAATATATCCGGACATGCAGATTAATACGCAAGACGCGGCTCATGACCGCGGTGAAAAAATAAAATATAACCGAGTATACGGACGAGCACGGCTGGACATACCATGACCGCGAACAAAAAATAAAATAATTGTTGAATGTGAATATGAGTGCGGATGGACGAGCCATGACCACGAATCGCGATATTACTACGTCGGGTCGCGACATACTGAAAATATATTTAATCAATTCAAAAGATATATGTAATATCTCCTTTCCAATTTAAAAAATATATAATATCTTTTAAAAATTAATAATATTGGAATATATTCTAGCCAAATTTTAAAAGATAAATAATATCTTGTAGTAATTAAATGATATGTGTAATATCATTTATTAATATAAACAATATATCCGAACGTGCGGATGAGTGCAGTTGGATATACCATGACCGTGAATAAAATAAGTTTAGACTAACGCGGATGGGCGTACCACGACCACGAAAAAAGAGGTCGGGTCACGACACGATATTAGTAGGCCGGACCGTGACTTATATAGAAAATATAATAAACAGATTAAAAGATATGCATAATATCTTTTATTATTATGAAAATATTGATAAATGTATTTTGAATTTAAAAGATATGAGTAATGTCTATGTTAATTATTTAAAAATAAGATATTGAAAATATCTTTGTATAAATATAAAGGATCGGGTAATATGTTATTAATATAGACAATATCTCCAGACGTGCGGATTAACGCAAAAAGACACGACTCATGAACACAGTAAAAAAGTAAAAGACATCAGAACGTGCGAGCAAACACGGTTTAAATATGCTACAACCGCGAAATTAATAAAAATTGACTATCGCGAAAGAACCGCGAATTCCAAAAGTTATCCTTGAAAGCGTAATAAGATCACTTTTATATATTATTCACATGTCCAAGATAGTATTCTACTAAAGGATCTTTGATATATAATAGTTGCAATTATACGACGATCCGCAGCTATAATCATATGGTGCTTACCAGTTTAGTGAGTAAAGTTTTTAAATGAGTAATATTTCCAAGATTGTACATAAGTTACTTATCAATAGACAAAGTGAAGTAATCATCATCACACGCATGTTTTACGGTGTTTTCTAGTAAACACAATGAGTAATATTTTCTCATGTAGAACCTTTATGTATATATATACACTAGCATGGACCCGCGCAATGCGGCGACGAGTATTCATAATAATTTTTTAGGCTAACAAATATTAATCTCTTATTCTTAAGTTTGTATTGTTAAAGTTGTAAAAGATCGAAAAAAAACCCTCTAAATTAAAAAAAATTAATAGTTAATAAAAATATAACAAAATGGATATTAAATTAAAGAGCATAAAATTTTAGAAAATATGATGAAATTAGATTATAAAAATAATAAATAAATAAAAAGATTTTTTAATTTAAAAGAAAAAATGTTATTTAAGTAAGTTGTTACTAAAGTTTGTTACAAAAAATTGTTACAACTTACTTTATTTAGTAGAAAAAAAGGCTGAATTTTCAGCCTTGCTATTTTAAGAAAGTCTCAAATGCTTTATAAAGTAGTATAGATAATTATTGTTACCCATCATAACATGATTTCAAAGAAAAGCGATTATTTGCTTTTACACGCATGCCTTTTTTTATGCAAATAATTTGTATAGGATTTGATATGTTATATGTATTGTCTCGTCACGTAACAAGATACATCATAACATGATACACAATATAGTGAATGAAAAGCACAGTACGAGCACAGTATAGTGAATGACAGGGCCGTCTCATCAATTTAGGAGGCCCTGTGACATATTACGTTGAAGGCCCTTTTACCATATCGACTACAAAAATTAAAACTTTAACTAGTTACACATATTAGACCTTATGTTTTTCTAATATAATTCGTTGAATTTCACAAAACTTTCAAAAAAATTGTTTAAAATCTCAAAGACTAACTCTTATTAAAATCATATGACAGTATCTGATACCGGGCAATGTATAAAAAATATATTATTATTGGACATAGTAATGGCAAATACATTTTTGGGGCCTCAAACTTAAAATTTAGACAAAATAGTGAAATAATATTTATTTATGGTTTAAATCATAAACTTGAAACTATCCAAAGGACCAAACATGTAACATAGCATAAACACAACAGAACCTTTTAAATCTATGTCATCTTCTCCGATGGATAATCCCCATCATATTTACTCCATTAAAAACTACCTTTAAACCTCTATTTCTCCATTACCTACTCAATTTAATAAATTATAACATTGTAAAACGTATTAATTCCATTATAAAGCAACATTTTTTTGGCTAGAAACATCGAAAAGTCAGTATAGACCAACATTACAGATTCAAAATTTTGAGGCCCCAAAAAAGTGGAGGCTCTGTGCCGTTGCACACCCCGCACATGTCAAAATCCGGCCATGGTGAATGAATAGCACAGTACGAGAGTTTTAGGTTTACCAACTTTCGACATGGATCGTTGCTTTTCAAGAATATGAGAACTCGGAACATGGTTTAGTCGTGGTCCCACGGATAGCGCCAACATGTTGGAGCATAGTTTGGCTGGGCCGGTCTGACGACTCTCCTGGGCCGTTAATCGTCTTTCCGGGTCCGAAGTAATGCTGCAAACAAAGAAGAACCGGTTAGACGTGGACCCGAGGCCGGAGCCCCGGGGTCCACCTCCGACGGTCAAGTTATTTTATTTAAATGTTGTATAAGAGGTGTGGTTAAGAGAGAGAACCTCATGTAGAATGAGCCCCTACCCCTGTATTTATAGGACTAGGGTTTCTTGAAAGATAAGTAAGGTGTATGGGTCGTGGCCCTATTGGGCCACAGGCCAGTCGGGTCGCGGTCCTGTCGGGTCGGGCCCTATACCGACTGTACGTCGACTGTCCCCCGGTCTAGTATGACATGGTCCATGATCATGTTATGCTAGACTCATTCATGTATCACGCTCACCAACAACCGCGTGCGGCTTGCTGCTAGGACGTCCTCGTGGGTCGGCCGTAATATATAGCTCTACTCGTAATGGGCTATCTTTAGCAAAAAGATGATGGGCTGAGGTTGCGAATAGTGAACGTAGCCACTATAAGTCATCATTTTTACCCTTTTTTATAAAGTTGATGAATTATTCTCTCTATTCCAAAATTATCGTCTCTTCACAAAAAACGTACGGTTTAAGAAAAATAGATTTATTATAGTATTTTTTATTTTTTGACAGAGTGATATTTTACTTTTAACTAATTAATTAATTTTTTTTTAATTTTGTAATTATAGTTTCAAATAAAAATAATATATTAACGTATACAATTAGTAATGAAAAATTAAGCTGAGATATTAAAAAAGAAACGTAAAAATAATATTAAGATCAAAAGAATATAAGTCATATTATAAACTCGCATGAAAAAACAAAACTTATCTTTATTGTTGAAGTCCTTAAGTTGTGTGCAACGGGCTCGGTCGTCGACTCGATCGACCGATGTCGTACTCGGTCGGCCCGTTGCGGCGACCGAGTCGACTAAATCGATTCGATTAATTCGATATCAGGGACAACCTATTTAAAAGTGAAGAATGTTTTAATTGGCTGTATTTTCCCACTTTATAATAAAAAAAAACTTTTTATTAAATTTCAAATTTAAACCCTATACCATTACTCCTTGTCAGAAAGTCACCGCCAAATCATTCCCTATTTTCTTTTCTTCTTAATTATTTAAATTCGTAAATTAAAAATGTAAACGTAAAAAAATTTTATTCGAAAATTAAAACATTTATTACATACTTAAAATATTAAAATACTGGAATTAAATACAATATGAAAGGATCCGAATCCGATAACTGACCAGAAAACTCCCAACAGAATTGCTCTTGGTAAGCTTCTTCAGTCCTAACTTTCTCCTCCCACTCCCTTTGTGCTCTATCTTGTTCCTCCAATGTTTCTCTCAACACCTGTTCATCTTGGTATAGTTGACGAAACTAAATGTCATTAAGTAAGCCATTTGAGTTGTTTGGATAGGGTGGATCGTTAGAAAAATATCGGCGTCGATACTGTTGTGATGGAGAACCGAAATGAGCTTGGGACAAAATTTCTTTATTTTTATTGGGAGTGAGGTTATTCAACCATTCAGTTCTATTTTAAATTTGAGTCTCTAATTTTGACGACTTTCTAAATAAGGCTCTTTGCATGTTGAAATCATTGTCAGACTTTTTTTTAAGAAATGTGTCGATTAAAACACGTTTGTCTGGAGAAATGTCACGAGGCTTCTCATACGCAGTGCGCAGTTTGATTTTAGCTTCGTGAGCAACATCAATATCAAAAGCTAACGTCGTAAGCGCAAATTGACGACGTTGTTTTTCATTGATTTGTTTCTGAATCATAGCTTTAATCTCGTCAACGGTGTGTGGAAGGGAGCACGCCATTTGATTTTTGAAATTGTGTGTGAAAATAATGAAAGTTAAGACGTATTGGTAGATAATTGTGTGTGAAAATATGACATTTATGAAGAAAAAAAAATGATTTCTATTTACTGAATAAAAAAATAGAACTAGATCACCTTGTTGTGACAAGTAGGTCGTAGTAGAATGACGAAAAGAAAAAGCTAGCGTAGCAAAAGAAATAAAAGTCATACTAAATCGCTATTATGGGGTCCACTCTTGTCGAACACAACTTATATACACTTTGTAGTAAGGATGAGCATCGGTCCAAGACCAGACCGGACCGGCCAAAACCAGACCGGACTGAGGACCGAAATGGTCCGAAACCCCGGAACGAGACCGGACCGAAATAGTCCGGTCCGGTCCTATTAGGTAACACGGATAAGATTTTTGTAAGATTGAACCGGACCGCACCGGACCGAGGACCGAATTTGTCCAAAACCCCGGACCGAGGACCAGACTGAAATTGTACGATCCGGTCCGGTTTGGTCTGGTCCGATTCGGTTTTCCGGTCCGATCCGATTTTTCGGTCCGTTCCGATTTTTCAATCCGGGTTGGTTTTGAGTCTGCCATGCTCAGCCCTACTTTGTAGTAATTTTATTTCCAAACACAACTTATATACACTTTGTTATTATTTTCTTTTAGGGTGGCACTATCTTACTATTTGGCTATTTGCCCTTTTTTATCCTCTTATTACCGGTTAATTCTTATACACATTTTTGTGGTGTTCTTTTTCCGTATAATGTTTTTTATTTTAAATTTTTTGTTTCGTATTTATTCTACACACTTTGTAACAAGATATAAGGCATTTGTTAAGCAAATGGAGTTCAGCTCAGTTGGATGGATGAATTTGATTATAATCTTTATGTGTGGGAGGTCAGGGGTTCAACTTTTGTCATTTCTCATGTGGGGGATTTTCCCAGAATTAGCAGTCGGGTTTGAATCCCATGGCAATGCCTTAAAGTCTTTTAATGGGAAACTGGATAGATGATTCGAACTCTGGTCGAGAGACTTGACACGCAAAATACTCCGCTACACCAAACTGCTTTTAAAAAAGAAGAAAAAAAGGCATTTGTTATATTTTCTTTGCTCTGTAATTCTGTATTTTGCTACTTTTTTCTTGTCAAAACTATGATTTAAGTTTATTTGGATACTAAACTTTATTTGGATACCAAACTTTATTTGGATACTAAGGGACTAATCTCTATCTTTCATCTCATCTTAATTCAACAGATAAGATTAAACCCAAAACCCATTTTCTCCCTTTTTTCAAACATTAATATCTCTTAAACCGTTAATTTTATGCGAAAAAAATATATCATTACGACGGGCATTTAGTTATCATTCTACAGATATGCTATATGATATACTTTCAACAATTTTTTTTTTGCTTTTTTCACGTTTTTATTCGTTGTCGAAAAGTATCATATATGATACTAAGTATTATATATGATAGTAACACTAGTATCATATATGATATAACTTATCATATATGATATAAACCAATATCATATATGATGAGACACTATTATCATATACGATATTTTACGCAAATTTTAAAAAACAAAAAAAAGACGATTTTTTTCTTTAAAAGTATATCACAATGCATATTCGTAGAAAGCTTATAAAATGTTCGTCGTGATGATATATTTTTTTCGTTTAACACTTAACAGTTTAGGAGATATTTTAATTATAAAAATAAGTGAAATAATTAAATAATTTTAATCTTATTCATTAGATAATATAGAGATAGATGCGATAGAGTTAAATGGTAGGGATGAGTCTCTTTATATACAAAATATATATGACATCTAAAATAACTCTTCTCCAAAACTATTTGTAGTGAGTGTATGGATGCATCCTAGGTTTTTGTTTTGCAGTGAGTGCATGGATGCATCCTAGGTTTTTGTTTGGTAAATGTAATGTGATTTAATGTTGTAAGATATTGTAAATCTATGCTTAATCTAGAGAGAGAAAGAGATAGAAAGATGGTGAAAACACACACACACACTTAGAGAGAGAAAGTGTAGAAAACACACTTAACTATGTGTAAATTATGTGAACCACCACCCTCTCCAACTAAGGAGAGGGTTTATATAACCAAGCCCATGAGATGCGCTTGGGCTTACAATGGGTCGTCGGCCTCACACAAGTTGTGGGCTTGGCATGGCCTTGTTTGAATAATATTAATATAACTAAACTATAAGCTACTACTTAGACTATTGTTGGAGTGAGCGATCCTTTCTAATACGAAAAACGTATTTCCCACAATCTCCCCTTAAGGGAGGTCACTCCAAACAAGGGCGTTAACCTAGTTAAAATAAACCTAGCATACTATGCTTGTCTTGAGCTCATAGTCTTCGTCTTTCATTTCTTTTTCTTTTCTGGTGAATATGTTGTGATCTTTGATATCAATCTTGAGCATTAATCTCTTGCCTTTATCTTGTGCATCCATCACTTGTGATATTCGCCTCTTCGTGACTTCATGTCCCGCATACTTATATCTTCGTAATTCTTGAAAGCTTCAGAGTTCGATACAGCGGAAGACTTGACTTTTAGGCTTTCTTGAATTTGTTGAGGTAGGAAATATAAGCATGTGGGGACGACTTCGTCTCGGACTCCGCAACGCCACCGTCTTCAAATGCTGCAACTTAAGTAGACACGAATGAAATTGCTTTGAAGATTTCATTCTAATTCGGTAGCATTTTACCTCCGTTCGGTGAAGACTATTGGACGATATTAAATATCGTACTTGTGGCAGGTAGATTTAATTAAAAATCTGCTTGACAAGATTTCGCGGGTAAACCCGTTCTCTTTACTCGACCATCCAAAGCTGACTGCGAACGTAAAGAGTGAATCATTTGGATAAAATTTCTGCATGATTGAATCCGTCAAATCTGATTTCTGGAACAAGTTTGATTCATTAAAGAATCGCACCATCGTTGCTTCCCAGTTGTCACGAGCTTGATTCATATAGAATCTTGCAAGTTACCTACCAAGTGCCGTTTGATGTTAACACTAGAAGGATTTCCATTCGTCACTGTAAATACTAAAAAGTATTACTCTGAATGTTCTGGCAATATCACTAACATATTGCGTAGAGGCCTGGAACGTGTTTAAATTCAGTTAAGAATTAAACCATTGTTGCTTTCTAGTTATCACAAGTTTGATTCTTAAAGAATCACACTAGTCACCTACCATGAGCTTTTTAATGTTTGCTCGAGAAGGATTTCCATCTTAATTGTCAATAATTTCGTATTACTCGGATGTTGAGGCAAGATCATGAAGATTTTGCGTAGGACTCTTAATATCTTTCTTACTTAAGGACTGTGTGTGAAGAACAAGGAATTATGAAAGTGTGTCCTAATGATATATTTGATGATCTCAAATGGCTCTAGACTCGATCGTGCATTTTTGATTTTAGTGATCGGAGGCTGGAGAGGAGTTCCACCATTTCAATACCAATTTACTCGGAGTAAATAAATCAATAGATAATACGTTGTCTTCGTGTGATTAAAACAAATACCTTTTGAGAGATATCTGAGTTAGCTGGGATGGGTTGTGCATTGCATCACTGGTTCTATGATGTCTATCTTCAATATCAAGCATCATTAAAATGATGTCAATAGCATATGTGTTGACCCTGTTTCTGCCTAAGGTTGTAAGAAGGGCTTCTTTCTTTAGACCCTTTATCTTTACAATTCTTTTTCATTCTTCAACCCCTTCAATGCTTACCAATACGTCATAACTAACACCTTGTTGTGATTTTTCCAGTGCTAACTTAAGTACTTGGTCGGCATTCAGCTACGTTCACAATCTTTCTCCATCTTTCCTAAGGACTACTATTTCTAGCTCTGGAATGTCCTTGGGAAGATTCCTCCGGTTTTTGAAGAATCATTGGACTTAACCTATCCTATCATCCTTATGTCACCACAATCTTCATCGTCGTGAAATAAATGGGTTTAGGGTAAGTATATGTCACCATGAAATCCATTTTGGTATAGCAAATCCATTTTGCTCCCCCTTAACATATGCCACGATATTCGAAAACATTTCGCACATGTCGGGATGAGCTATCATGTTAAGTCAAACCATTTTTGATTAATCATGTCTCGTATTAAATCACATTTTCTCCCCCATATTAAAAATATTAACTCAATCGATGTTTTTAATATCAATTGATTTAATGAAGTTTTAACAAAGTTTTGGGAAGAAAAATGCAAGTCCAGTATATCTTCATGATACCAAATGTTGAGATATGATATTGATTAGAAAAATAATCACATATTCGCCATATAAGAATAAATTAACAAGGTTGGACCTGATTGATGTGAACATCATATGATAAGATCAAATGGTTCTTGTCGGCAAATGTTGGTCGCCTCGTCACGTCTGAAGTCATCACTTGACACCACATGCACGATTGGTATTGTTGTCTTGCCACCAATTTGTGAACTTGGCACTTTCGACATCGAGGATTCTGAATGCTGGACAATTGCTCCCCCTCAATTGTTGACTCGTGTTCTATTTAAAGAGATGTAGTCGTCGGTTGAGTAGTCGCATCGTCGAGTATGTAGATACCAATTGTAGATAGCTATGGTTGTAGAGATGATAGCTTCATAAAAACAAGATTTCTCTTGTTTTAACAAATAAATGCACTGATGCGTACATATATTCGTGTTAGATTATGTTATAACATAAACACAATCCCTTACATGGTTATAAAGTAAACCATGCCCGATAAAATTACTTCTCATTGTGAGCCAAAGCTTTCATAAGAAATACTTGACTTTAATATGAAAAGCGGGTTGCAGTCTGAAATAACTACAAGCCATATGGGCTTGTTTTATGAAATATTTACAACTTTTGTACGAACTCTATTTATGGGCCGTGTCGATCTTAATCAAAATTTCTAAGGTCGTAAATATTATCGTACCAAAAGACATGCCTTTTGAAAAATAAAGTAAAAATATTTTTGGATTTTTCTGAATTTTTCAATTTTTATGGTTTTTATATGGTTTTATATTTTTGTATTTTGCTATTTGTGCATAAAAATATAAACAATATATATGATGATCACCAAGGATACGGAGAATAGTTTACTACCACTATTCTTTCGCTTCATCTGCCAATTCCTTTAGAGTCTCGGGCGAGAATGTTCTCAAACCTAGCTTGTCGGCCAAAAATTCCATTCGAGCGTGATCTAAAGCCTTCATGAAAATATCCGCCAATTGATACTCGGATCGGACAAAGTAAAGCTCGATCACTCCATTTTCCACTTGCTCCTTGATAAAGTGGTAGGGAATGTCAATATGCTTTGACCGGGAGAATTGAACATTGTTGCAGCATAAGGCGATTGCACTCTTGTTGTCGCAGTACATCAGAATTTTGTTGAAACCTAGACCATAGTCGGTTAATTGAGATCTCATCCAAAGAATTTGAGCACAACAACCAGACATAGCTATGTATTCTGCTTCCGTACTTGAAGTTGCAACGCTTTTCTGCCTTTTCGATGCCCAACTGATTAGTCGATCTCCTAGTAGTTGCAAAGTCCCACTTGTGCTACGCCGTGTATCTTGACAACCCGCGTGATCCGCATCTGCATATGCCATAAGTGCAATCGAAGAGTCCTTCGAATACCAAGTCCTCGATTAATGGTTCCTTTAAGATACCGAAATATTCGTTTAACAGCAGGTAAGTCTAACTCGGTAGGCCGAGTTTGATACCGAGCACACATACATATAGCAAACTGAAGATCAGGTCGACTAGCTGTGATATACAGAAGGGTACCGATCATTCCACGATAAAGTGTCGGATCAACGGCAACTCCATGTGGATCTGCATCAAGCTTAGTTCGTTCCACTATTGGAGTATCCACGGGGTCGCAAGATTCCATCTTATATTTCTTAAGAGATTCAATGACATACTTGGATTGATTGATAAAGATGCCTTTGGGACTCTGAGATATCTGAAGTCCTAAGAAGAATGGTACCTTGCCCATCATTGACATCTTAAACTTGGAAGACATGAGTGTCCCAAACTCATCGGATAAGGTTTGGGTCGAGGCAGCAAATATAATATCATCAACATATATTTGTACCATAATCATATCTTTACCTCGTTTCTGAATGAACAACGTGGGATCCACCTTGCCTTTAGCGAAGCCTTGCGTAATGAGGAATTGTGACAACAGATCATACTATGCGCGTGGAGCTTGCTTCAACCCATAGAGAGCCTTCTTAAGCTTGTACACATGATTAGGATATTTAGAATTCACAAAACCATCCGGCTGTTGAACATAGACCTCTTCCTTGATTTCACCATTAAGAAATGTCGTCTTCACATCCATCTGATAGACGATCATATTCATGTGGGCTGCATAAGCAAGGAATAGTCTAATAGCTTCCAAACGGGCAACAGGTGCAAAAGATTCCATAAAGTCGATGCCCAATAATTTCTTGTATCTACGAGCTACTAGTCGAGCTTTGTTCTTCAGTATTCCGCCTAACTCGTCGAGTTTCACCTGTAAACCCATTTCAAAGTGAGTAATTGCACTTGATCTAGGCATGGGACAAGTTCTCTTACATCAAGACGTACAAATTCATTAAGTTCTTCTTGCATAGCTTCTATCCAACAGGATTGGGTAAAAGCTTGTTGCTACGTCTTAGGTTCAACTTCATTGAGAAAAGCATCAAAATGGCAAAACATTGTACTTTCTTGTAACAGGCTTCGTGTGGATACCGGACGATTAGGGTCACCAATAATAGAATCTATAGGATGATCCTTTGTCCACTTGCTGTCATGTTCACGAATCCGTAGATTGGAGTAGACCGTAGTAGGAGCTTCCTCTGAGGTGGACGACCCGGCTTGATTATGGTCGAGAATAGGTACACCAAAGAATGGAAGTACACGCATTTGAGCGAATTCCAAGTTGTGATCATCCTTATCTTCTTCATCATCACTAGGCATGACATGGGTAGTTGATTCGGGTGTTGGTTGTGAATTACTCGTTGAAGGTATATCTTGACCAATTGTAGGTATAGACGTAGCTGATTGTGCTTTGGTTGTTGGAGCTACAACTTCGGTAACCGGAGCTATTTCTTCAGGTTCTGGAGCAACAATACTTGGATGAGTAAAGAATTCATCAAAGAACGGTTGAAACAACGTATCCCACTCATTCCTAGAAGGTGGTGTAAATGATGATGAAGTAGGGTTGTTTGGGACAAGACAAGAACTACTGTTACTGGGTCCCATTTCATGAAGTGCGGGTTCAAGCT
This sequence comes from Glebionis coronaria, assembly GCA_025667525.1. Lineage (NCBI taxonomy): Eukaryota > Viridiplantae > Streptophyta > Magnoliopsida > Asterales > Asteraceae > Glebionis > Glebionis coronaria. The sequence continues at coordinate 584,424,015 of CM046874.1, read as the reverse complement.
GCTTTGCTCAGAAGCTATTGCCGTCAGCTCATCAAAATCAGCATTCATAATTTCGAGGATCTTACGAGAATTACGATTGTAGATTCGGTATGCCTTCTTTGTGGGTGCATAACCAATGAAAATACCAATATCAGCCTTTGGTTAAAGTTTTCCAAAATTGTCGCCATCATTATTTGGATACCAAAGAGAACCAAATACATGAAGATATGATAAATCTTGTACTTTTCCATGGAGAAGCTCATAAGGTGTTTAACAATGGCGTTTTCGAATTAGTGACCGGTTTTGGGTGAAAACTGCTGTAGATACTGCTTCTGCCCATATAAACAATGGAGCCTTTGCGTAAATTAACATCGTTCGAGCAGCTTCCATAAGTGTGCGATTTCGCCTTTCAACGACACCGTTTTGTTGTGGAGTGCGAGCAACGGATGTTTCATGAGATATGCCAACTTCTTCATAATAATCATGCAATATTTGATTCACAAATTCGGTTCCATTATATGTACGAATGCGTCGGACAGTAGTGTCGAGACGAACTTGAATCATCTTGAGAAATCCGATGATGAATTTAGGTGCCTCATTTTTTTTGTAAGAAATTTCACCCATGTAAACCGAGGGTAATCATCGACAATGACGAGGATGTACTTTTTACCACTAAGACTTTCAACACGAATTGGCCCACAAAGATCCATATGCAACAAATAAAGTTTCTCTTGGTTGGTGTCTTCAGTCTTGGGTTTGTATGATTTCTTAGTGCTTTTCCCCATTGTACACGTGGAACACAAATGATCCTTGTGAAATGTAAGTTTAGGAAGACCACAAACAAGTTTGTTTTTCGCCAAATGATTAATTGCGCCAAAGTTAAGATGAGATAACCGTCGATGCCATAACCATGACTTAGTCTTCGATGCTTTGGAGAGAAGACATACGGGAGAAGCGGCCATCATGTCTTTTAGAGACAAAGTATACAAATTATTACCTCGAGTACCTTTCAATAAATCCACCCCTTCCAAATTACGAATGAAGTAGGTATGCTCTCGAAAAGCAACTTCTAGGTTTGCATCACAGAATTGTCCCACGGAAAATATATTGTGACCGAGACCTTCCACATAATACACCCTTGAAATTATAACATTCCCAATATGGTATTCACCGTAACCCATTATCTTGGCAATATGATCATTTCCAAATCGAACCGTACCAAGAACTTGCTGACGAAATTTCTGAGCTGAGAGCGATCTCCGGTCATATGCTTAGAGCAACCAGAGTCCAAATACCAGAGAATAATTTGGACCACCCGTTTTCAATAACAACACTAGACAATGCATTGAAACTATTGGTTCCGAAGTGTTAGCAGATACATATATAATATTATCAGAATTGCTAACATTTGTGTTATCCTTAGATTTTCGGCGTTTCTAATGTGAGTTTTACCAATAACAGGTTTTACTGTTCCAACTTTCTTAGGTTTTGGAGTATTAGCGGGCACTATAGTGGGAGTAGACCTATTTAAAGGGCACTTGGTTCCTACAGTAGTGTCAGTGTTCCTAGTTAAATGGCACGCTTGTGTTTTGGTAGCCTTGGTACTCCTAATTAAAGGGCACACTTTCTTCGCTTTAGTGGGAGCGATCCTAGTTAAAGGGCACGCATTTCCTACTATAATGAAAGTTCTACCAGTGGGACGCCACATCCAACCAACTTGGGTTAACACTTTTCCATTCGGTTTCTATTCTAATCTATTTTTCCGGGCATTCATCTCATTCACATGGTCAATAAGGCAAGAATCATGACGACTAGAAAACATACATTCATTGCAATTCCAACATTTCAAATTAGAATTCACAGTAGGCTTAGATCGCTGCACAATCGCAGAGCCTTTAGGTTTAGCTACATGATTCTTTTTATTCAAAACAGAAATAACATTCCTAGGGTGGCTTCTACTTTCTTCTTCACTTGACTACTAGATGGGGGCAAGATCCTATCATTCTTCTAGTTTCTTTTAAGCTTACATCTTGGAGCCTTAGTAGTGGTGCTTACTCCTATAGAAGGCAACACGGGAATATTAGAAGCTGGTTTTGATTTTGCCTTATCTTTAGTGACCAATGTTTGAGATGGTTTAGTCCTAGGGCAATTGTTTAATGGTGTGACGGCGAGGAGGTTCTTTTGGATTTCACTAGAGGACGATGCTGAGACAGTGGTTGCGTTATCCACAACATTCTTACCTTTTAGGGTACGAAGTGTTTCCTTTAACTCAGCCATAGCCAAATTTTTATCACAAATTTGTTCCCTCAAATCAGATATTTCCACCAAATTTCGATTCAATCGTTCAATCAATGATTGATTCTATGTAGTGGTATTAGCACATGCGGGCTTTACCGAATCGAAGAGTTGTGTATTTTTCTGTTTTAAGTTATCAACTTTGGACAAAATCTTGGAAACTCGATTATCTAGATCAAGTTTGATATTCTCAGCGGCCTCAAGTACGTTCACATAGTTAATCTCCTTAGATTTCTCTATGTCTATCTGCAATGATTTAGCAACCTTGTCACTTGGCCGACGCTGTTTTGATTGTAAATTCAATCGAAAATTCTTTTGAAAATTTGAATCATCTATATTAACACCTTCGAATGACGTTTCAAAAATCTCTTAAAGAAATTGTTGTGTACATTCAAGCGAAATACAATACTTGAAAGCGAAGAATAAGAATCTTGAAGCTTTAAAAATTCAGCGTCAGATTTGTGACACGTACTATCTACCACATTATCCACAGATTCAACATTATGCACAATAGAATCATTATCAACACTTTTATTCACACAGACGGAAACAATATCATGAGACATCACTTGCTTCAGAAGCTGATCATTTTGGCGTGCAATTCGTTCTATTTCAAGTAAACTGTTTTCATAAGCATCATCCATTTCAATGAAAACAGGTCTAACTTCTTCTATTTCCAAAATCAAATCTTGATCAATATTGCTAAGACAAGCTTTAATATTGTTTACAAATGGAACCATTTCGTCTCGAAACGCAGCTCTACTGTGCTCAAAATTCCATTCACCTTTCGTTATGGCCGAAGCCGTCATACGTTCCGTAACGACCTTGTAAAAATCGGCAAAGTGTTGGTGCACCGCATTTAAGCTATCTGACACCTTACTTAATGGTGGAACTAACTTAGTTAAATCCTTTTGACAATTGTAGGAGACGTACTAGGAAGGTTTTCCGTTGACAAACTTTGGGGCACAAAAGCTAATAATTGAGCTAATTCCTTTTGTAATCGAATACGGGTCTTTTTAGTAAATTGATCTTTATTATGCTTATCATAATAAAGCTTATGGAATTTTGAAAGCATTTAGATCGAGTTTCTTCCGCAAGTGACATTGTCTCCTCAGTACTACGAACATAAGGTGCTTCTTTCGATTTACCAATTAGGGTCACATCATAAAGACAAGGAATGTATTCCTGAACTTGTTTTGCATAACCGGGATTAGGTGGTAAATCTTGAAGACGCTTAAGTTCGAGTTCTTTAAACGATTTAGTTGAAAGATGAACCTTTTCGGTGGAAGCGTATTGTTTTAAAAGCTGTTGTTCCTTGAATTTAAGAAGTTTGGTAGCATTAATTTCCGATACAAACTTTGTAGACTCGAGATTTTCAAAATCTATTTTAAGTTTCTGAAAATCATTTACAACCGACTCTTTTTTCTTTTAATTCATTAGAAAGATTAGCTTTTAATGATTCTATTTCTTTTAAGTGTTCAATCTTTTAAAAACTAAATTGGTCAAATTCAGAGTAAGTTATTTTTCTGCTCGAGGGACCATTTCAAAAGTTTTGACCTTTTCCTTATACAGCGCAAGCTCAGCGGTTAGGTTGGCATTCATATCTATGGTTTGTCGAACAGCCACATTCATGTTATCAATGATATGTTTAGGCACCATTACCAAATCACGTTGATCATAAGATTTCATACCTGTCGTAGCATTTGGTTGAGGTTCTCTCAAATGTCTTGGATTGGATACCACATCATTTGAGTTACTAGTTCCCGAATGCTATTCGAGGTTGTCATTTTCATGCTCAACATGATGTGGATTATCATGAACATTATTAGATGTGGTTGGTACCTCACTGACGACATCAGAACCGTAGTGAGAGAGATTAGCAACGAGAGCAGCTTGGGCTAAGTGAATGTCATCACAATCTGAATCATATGCGTCAAGATCATCTGCTTGATATGCTGCATTAGAAGTAGAGACGACTGCAATGCCTTCATTATCTGTTGCCCCTGGGTCTGCAAGAAATGTTAATTCCTCTGAATCTAAGATCTTGCCTTTAGATTGAGCATCGACCAAATACATCTTCTCACGAAACCATGTTGCATCCCTTCTCCTTTTAGGTTGAGTGCATTTCCTAGCCATATGACCTTGTCCTCGGCAATTGTAGCAAGTCACAACCTTTTGAGGACCAATAGGGATTCCATTTCCACTAGCGTGAGAAGTCACGGCTTGAGCGTTCACGGTCCTTGTAGGAGGTCCATATGAATTTTGCCTTCCCTGAATGGTTTGCACCGTCACTTGACCATCTTGAATAGTGGCTTGCTGTCGAGGATTTGAAGAAGTGCGGAGGTGATTGTTCGTTGGTGTAAATCCTCTAGTTGCAACAAGTTTTGACAAGTAGGCAGTGAGATGGTTTAAGACATAAGTAGGTGTATCATTTGGAGTAAAGACCGGTGCTTGAATTGATGGAAGTTCATTGGAGTAGAAGGCTTGTGCTTGTGGTGCTTCAATTAGAAAATATCCTTGCTGAGGAGTATAGCCCATTGGATAGGTGATAGCTTGTGATGGTAATGCCTGATTTATTGGTTGTTATGGAAAAGACTGTTGATGAACACTTTGTTAAAATGCTTGTCGTGGCATCATTAGAGGTTGATAAGATGGTTGTTGTGGTTGCTGATATGTGTATTGTTATGGTTGCTGTAAGTATGATGGTTGTTGATAAGTGAAAGCCATGTTTTGTTGGGGAGTCATTTGTTGAGAAGCATACATCGCAAGTGGATCATGAACTTGAGGTGTTGACAACTGAGCCTCGATCACGTGGCATTCGTGTTGTTGAAAAAAAGCTTGAAGTTGATCCACGTTGGTTTGATGCAAATCCTTAGCCAATTTAACAGATGTCACGTACTTGCTCCATTCTAAAGGAAGAGTGTTCAAATACTTGGTGTTCAATTGAAACGTAGGAATTGCCAGGCCATATATGTTAAGCTCATTCATCAAAAGAGTAAATCTCAAATAGTAATCATTGAGAGTCTCCCCGGGGACATAGACAAACTTATCAAACGTATCATATAGCTTACACTCTCGTTCTTGTTTAGTTAACGAGGTGCCTTGCATTAGAACACGAATTCTATCCCATAACTCTTTGGCAACTTTATGTTTACTGACGAGTTTGTAGACATCTGGAGGAAGGGCTTGGAGAATGAGGTTTGTATCTTGTTTACCACACTTGTCTTGAATCTTAGCATCTCTAGTTAGTTCACCCGTTGTGCGAGGACGAGTAACAGTACCTTCCGTCACTGTACCATATGCCAATGGTCCATTGAGCACCGATGCCCAAATGAGATGTCCGTTCTCTTTGTTCAACATATAAAGTTCCATTCAGGAAGCTCAATCCTCGTACATGGTCTTCACCAACATTGGTGGACGATTACCCGTACCCGAGAGGATGGACTTATCCGTAAGAGATGTGTACTCCATTTCGATAAGTTAAGATTTACAAACGTTGATCGAACAATGAGAGAAAGTAAATGTGCTTGTTTTCGTGTGTTGAAGTCGAGAAAAATGTTGAATTCCCCTAATAATTGTTCTCGAGAAACCAAAAATTCCAACGTAAACAAAAACTCACAAAAAAACACGTTTTTGAAAAAAATCTTGGAATACTTGTCAATTTATCGCAATGCCATAGGAATGCAGATCGGAATGCTATCGGAATGCTATCAGAATGCCTGATCGCAATGTAGATCGGAATGTCTGATCTCTATGTAGATCGGAAAGTCTGATCGCAATGTAGATCGGAAAGTCTGATCGCAATATGTTTGATCGCAATGTCTGATCGCAATAACCGATCGGAATTACCTATCGCAAAGTCCTTATCGCAATATAGTTATCTGAATAAGCAATCACAATATTGGATCGTAAAAACGGATCGCAATGTTGGATCGCAATAACCGATCGCAATATGGGTCGGAATGTTGAAACCCTATCGGAATGTTGGATCATAATACCCGATCGGAATGTTGATCGCAATCCAAAACCCTTATATATTCCGATGTGCACTTTTCTCGGATAATACACAACCAAGTCGAGATTCTAAGCCAAAAAACGATCCAAACACCCAAAATTTTGGTGTTTTTAACCAAAGTAACAATACCAAATCACTACCACAAGCATGTAGATGATTTGTATCAAGATTAAACCATAAAAACACAAAAATAATTTGGTCCAAATGATTTTGATCAAAATAGGCACGAAAATCAAGAACACAAACACATAAACAATACAATCATCCCATGGCTCTTGATACCATTTGTAAGATATTGTAAATCTATGCTTAATCTAGAGAGAGACAGAGATAGAAAGATGGTGAAAACACACACACACACTTAGAGAGAGAAAGTGTAGAAAACACACTTAACTATTTGTAAAATATGTGAACCACCACCCTATCTAACTAAGGAGAGGGTTTATATACCCAAGACCATGAGATGGGCTTGGGCTTACAAAGGGCCGCCGACCTCACACAAGTTGTGGGCTTGGCATGGCCTTGTTTAACTAAACTACGAGCTACTACTTAGACTATTGTTGGAGTGATCGATCCTTTCTAATACGAAAAACGTATTTCCAAAAAATGTGATTAGTTTTTGTGTGCTATACACTCCATCACCTTAGTACATAGGAGTCGCGCCCTTGTACACTTATATGATTATTTGGTTGATTTGGATATGTAATTTGTTATGTGAGCTCGTGGGCATCCCTTACCTTTCATCTGCCTTCTTATTATTCCATATATTCATTCTTGTCTTCATACCTTGTGATATCCGCACTTTCGTTATCTTCTTTACTTTAAACCATATTTGTTATATCCGTTCACTGGTCGTTTTGCTCAGCCATTTTGATTTCCGTGCAGCAGGTATTAAGCGGGAGACTGGGCTTTGAGAGTATGGGCTTACCTAGAGTCACCCAAGAATTTAATAAACTTTATGACATTTTAATGATTTATTACCTTTGCAATTTGGACCCTGTTGTTTTTAGGATTTTTGTTATTAAGATATTACTTTTGAGTATTTTGAATTTAATAAAAGTTTCATTTTAGCCCTTTTAAAATATGATGTATTTGATGTGACACCATAATAATAACACTTTATCTCTTTTCGGAGGGAGGTGTAACAATTATGGTATCAGCGTCTACGACTTAGGATTGACATGTGAGGATTGGGTAGATTAGGCTTCCACGCGTACTTTGGTATTAGCGTTATTTTTTTAATACGTATTCGTTTTCGCGGAATTTGTCATGTTAGTAGGGAGCTTCTTACTAGGATGTTCCATCTCGATATTACGTTGTGGCCGAGTGGTTGGGTTTACGATTTGAAGTGCCCTCTCTCCCCAAATGTTAATAGAATGGCTTCCGAACTATGATGGCTCGAACAATGACGTCCTCTTCGTACTCTAATATTATCGCATCCTTTATATATGTGCATCTTATTTTCTAAGTTTGGTTTTTGTCATCACTAATTTGTTTATATCTCAGATGGTGAACACACGTTAGAATTCCCCCAATTTTTCCGGTCCTGCGATTGAAGAGGCGGTGCAGCGAGCCGTTGCTGTGCTAATTCCTGGCCTCACTACTGAAATTACCAACCAGGTTAGCCAGAATGCTGTTGGCGGAAGTGGTAGTCAGACCCCTACTATTCATACATGGTTGGAAAGGTTTGGCAAGCAAAAACCTCGTTCTTTTAGCGTTGCTACTACTCCGGCTGAGGCTGAGAACTGAATTGTGCACATTGAGAAATTGTTCGAAGTACTGGGTTGTGAAGAGGGGTATAAGGCTAGGCTGGCTAGCTACAAGTTAGAGGGTGACGCTCTGAACTGATGGAAGGCCTATTAGCAGGCCAAGGGAGGTGACGAATTTGTGCTGACTATGACTTGGGCAAACTTCCGAGAGGCCTTCTTCTTACAATATTTCCCTAAGTCGGAGCAGCAGAAATATGAGCGGGAGTACCACAATGTTAGGCAGAGGGACGGAGAGTCCAATGGGGACTTTATGAAGCGGTTCCTTAGGTTGGCGAGTTTCGTAGGGACAAAAGCGGGTACGCAGGAGGATTAGGCACAAAAATTCAAATGGGCTCTCAACGATCACATTGTAGACAACATCGTGAACCTTGATTTCACAGATGTTGCGGTTGTGGCTGATGCTGTAAGGAACTATGAGATTCATCGAGAAAAGTCGCGGCTGAATAAGAGGGACCGAGAGGGGGATCGTATTCGACTGATGACTCATAACAACAACAAGAAGAAGAACAACAACAACAACAACAACAACAACAACAACAACAACAACAACAACAACAACAACAACAACAACAACAACAACAACAACAACAACAACAACAACAACAACAACAACAACAACAACAACAACAACAACAACAACAACAACAACAAGAACAACAACAACAACAACAACAACAATCAGTGGGGTTATGACTCCAGGAGAAGTGATGGTCGTAGTTATGATAGGTATTCTGGCAATAACAACAACTACCACAGGCCATATCAGCAGAATCGGGGACAGCAACACAACAACAACCGTGCTGCAGGATCCTCAACTCAGATAGGTCACATTGATCATGCTCATATTCCTTCATGTAACTCATGTGGGAAAAACCATCCAGGGAGGCAATGTTACCGTGCTACTGGCGCTTGCTTTGAGTGTGGTGAAATTGGGCATAGGGTGAAGGATTGTCCTAAAAAGGGTGGTTATGGTAGTGGTGGTTCTACTTATGATAACTCTACGCTCACCAAGGGGCGTGTGTTCACTTCTACCAGAGAGCACGCATCAAACTCTTCAGGTCCCGTTTCAAGAACCATCTTTTTGAATGATCGTGCTATATTCGTTTTATTTGATACGAGTGTGACCCATTTTGTAATAGTTGTGTTGTTAACTAAGCTTATTAATATTCCTCCTATGCGACTTGATTATACGTTATCATTATCTACTCATATGAAAGGCTTAGCTATGATAAATCATGAATATTTGAATTGCCCTCTGCATTTTGATGATACAATTCGCGCTGCGAATTAGTATCCATTAGATATGACTGATTTTAATGTAATTTTGGGCATGGATTGGCTTTCTGCGCACCATGCTACTGTTGTGTGTCCTTCTAAGAGTGTTATCTTTGGCGATTCTAACCAACCCAAATTTTTTTACCAAGATTCACAGCCTAGTAAACCTATTAAAATAATTTCTGTTTTTAAAGCTTGTTCTTTGATCTCCCATGGCTGTGAAGGATTTTTAGCTTCCATAAAAGATGTTTCGGTGGATGGTCCTCACCTTGAGAATCATCCGGTGGTTCGGGATTTTACGGATGTATTTCCTGAAGTACTTTCGGGAATTCCACCGGAGCGTGAAGTTGAATTTGACATTGAATTAGCTCGGGGAATCGAACCTATTTCTAAGGCTCCTTATCGTATGACACCGATTGAATTGAAGGAACTGAAGCAGCAGCTTCAGGAACTTCTTGATCTAGGTTTCATTCGACCTAGTGTTTCATCGTGGGGTGCTCTGGTGTTGTTTGTTAAGAAAAAGGATGGATCTATGCGGCTATGTATTGATTATCGGGAAATAAATCGTGCTACTATTACTAATCGTTATCCGTTACCCCACATCGATGATTTATTTGATCAACTACAAGGTGCAAATTTTTTTCTCTAAGATCGATTTACGATTTGGTTATCATCAACTATGGGTGAAAGGGGAGGACGTCTCTAAGACAGTTTAGCAGATTGGTGAACTTCAAGCAGGCACATCTTGCAATCAAACTGACCAAACCTCAACTTAACTACTAGCAATCCTAGGTTACCAATTAAACTAACTAGTCACCAAGTTTCATGTCATAACACTCACAATTTAACTTATATGACCCTACTGATTAACTAAGGCAATTTTACGTCAAAATTTCTATCATGCAAATCCTATATTCTTATTATCTATCATAAACCAAGATACCAACTAGTAAAAACAGATCAAAAGTGAGTTGCTTAAACCAATTTTAGTCACTCTTGTGTCACCCAAGTCACTTAAACCAGTAGAACCAAACAACCCTTAAAATCTGTGAACAAAAATTTTCAAAGAGATTTCCACACACTTAACACAATATCATTCAAACCTAAACTATTACTCATCTTTACTACTTATAAAGGAAAAACCCCAAAACCTTGAATGTTGAAAAATAACTTAATTATAGAATTATTGAAAAAATAAATGCATAGAAGTTGGATATTAATTATGGAATTGTTGAAAAAATAAAGGCACATTAATTTGATAAAATAGGAAATGTTGAAAAATTAAACCTTAAACAATTGCATAAGTTACCGGGTCACGGGTTCCACCACCGGATTAATTCGGTCGATTAACTTGGTCACGGGTTCCACCAACGGGTCAACCTGGTCGAGTCATCGGGTCACGGACCGACCATTGGACCGACCATTGGACCAACCCGATTGAGTCACCGGGTAACGGGTTCGGCCATCGGGGCAATCTTTTCGAGTCACGGGTTTGACCATCGGGTTAACCCGATCGAGTCACCGGGTCACGGGTTCCACAACCGAGTCAATCCTGTCGAGCCACTGGGTCACTGGCTTCGACCATCGGGTCAATACTATCGAGTCACGGGTTCAACCACCGGGACAAGGGTTCGACCACCGAGTCAACCCGATCGAGTCAATAGGAACGGGCTCGCTTACCGGTTTAACCCGGACGAGTCACCAGGTTACCGATTCGACCATCGGGTCAATTAATAAATCATTAACTATCTATCGTTAGGCAATTATTGGGTCACGAGTTCGACCATCAAATCAATTAACATATCATTAGTTATATGTCTTTAGGTAATTCCGTTGATGTGCGCGGGTAATCGTCTAGTAAAACATAATAAGAACACATACTAAACTATAAATCACCAAGGATCATAATCACAAAGTAAAACAAGGCAACATCAAAAATCCCAAAAATATGCAGAAAGTATAGGAGGTTCAAGGAGTTACCACGACTGGAGTCCAGTTACACACCAAATCCTTGACACCCTTAAGTTTTCTGAAATGAGCTTATGATGAGCTTATGTAAAGAGATGGACTACTACAGTCCAAGCTCTTGGACTACAACAGTCCAAAGAGCTTATGTCTTCAATAACAAGGGAAAGAAAATGGAATGGTGGCTTTGTTTTGAAACTTGTAACCTGCACACACAAAACAACACACTTCAAGTGCCAAAAGCTTAACACAAGCTTGATTATCAGTCAAGCTTGTATGAGCTTATGGCACAGAAAAGAATAAATAGCAAATAAAGATAACATTTATCTTTGCATTTGCAGGATTTTTTTGAAAAGTTTGAATAAAATTTGCAAATGATAACAGGAAAATAACAAGTAGTAATGACCAAGTCCAATCCTTTAATTGTCAATCAAAGCATACGACTGCTCTTTACTACTTGGGTCCCAAGAATTTCCTCAAAATTACTTTGATGAAAAATTTGGTAAAAAGAGAATCAAATTTCTACAAACCAAACAAAGCTGAATTTTAAGACAACTAACTAATATGGAACTTAGAATACTCAAATTTCAAGGTTAATTCACTACTTTAACTATTCATTGAAAAAAGTTTACAAAGTGAGAAAATCTGGAACAAAAGTTTACAATAAAATGCTAATGCCTGGCCGAAGCCAAAAAGTTAACCCACTTCATTCGCTGGTCGAATCATCCTTGCTTCGCGTTTATAAAGGCTTAAAGAATGATCTAGAATAGAAAAACTAAACCCTAATCTAATCTGAAATGCCAAAGTTTCCCTAGAGTCAAAGTCTTGAATTCTTGGAGTCAAAAGATGCCCATGTGATGGATTCGTGATACCAGTTGTCCTTGTTTAATCTAAGACGTTCTTTAAGCCTTTGGGAGCAATAATTCACATTGGTTCGTTGATTTTCTGAAGATATTCAAATTTTTGCATTTGAGGTGAGGCAGGAGACCAACGTGGGGGACCCACCAGTCACGGGGTGAAGGGTTTATGTGGTGGGTTTAGGTGAGGATAAGATTAATTAGGTATCTGGAGAGTCTTAGGGAAAAACCCTTTGATTTGAGTGGGTAATGGGATTAGGGTTTATGTGATGAGAGGGAGGGTGAATAGTTAGTTTAATCTGGATTAATGTTTAAAAAAGGTGTTTCCCACATTTAATTATCAGTTTAAAACTGATTAGTTTATTAGTGGGTAATGTGGCGTTTAAGGTGATGTGGAGGGATGTGGTTGGTGTAGGGGGTGAGTGGGGTGAGGTGGATTTTGTGATATGCTGGTGTAATGTTTGTTGTCTGGACACAATTAGTCTCTTGTTTTCCATAATGTTTGCATATCAAGATTGCAGCCTATTACTCCTATTTTCCTTTGCAACTAGTTTGAACCATTTGTCAAATATAGCACATGAACTTCATAAACTTTGCATAAGGACTTATAATGCACATTTTGCATTCTTCAAGGGCCATTCTTGTATATTCTTGAAATATTAGGGACCCAAATGCAATAAATGAGATTTGAAAGGGTATAATATGACAAGTCTTCAAAAGATGAGGGACCAATCTTGACAATCTTCAAAACTTCAAGGACTTCTTTGGAAATTCATCATTCGGGTCCGGTTCTGTGCGACTTCGTTTCCCGTGTTCGTTTTTGCTTGATTCTTGTGATCTTTTGTTGAATTCACGATATCCCTACCTAAAATACACAATGAACAAACACAAGCATATTTTGGGATATTTAATGATATTTTTAGCGTTTTAAGCCCGATTTGGATGATGAGACTATGTATAAATGCAGTCTCATCACTCTCCCATACTAAACCATTGATGTGTCCTCACGCAATGTTAGAATTAAGTATCGTAGCACTTCCAAAATTCTTTATTAGGTGACGTTTATTGAAAACCTAAATTTATATAAACTACTACACGTGTTTTAGACATAATGTATTGTTTTCATCGCAAAATGGGACGTTTAGGATCATAGAATAAGAACACGTGAATGCTTCGTTAGAAATAATTTCGTCGTCCTCCATTTTCACCCAATTCCATGCTAAGCGTGAAACAAGATCATTGTCATTATAAGTTAGTAATGCTAACACTACTCATATGCTCTAATCACGTACTTAGACTCCCTTATTCCTAAGGTGTATCTCTTATATTTTATTTTTGTCTTAATGATCACGAGGATACATCATTGACTTATGCGTGAATAGAGATTAGGTCCAAAAATAGAGCCTTAACGGTGTAACCAAAATCATCGAATTAATAATTCATCCTAATAGACAACGATGTCAAAAAATTAAGTCAATAAGAAGGATCGATAAACACGGTTTTATAACGGTTTTGAACATGAGACTTATTACCAATTTGGAATTGGTTTACCGCCACCTTTTATTTAACTTCGCCATGAAGTGTTTATTATGGCTTTGGTCTTGCCCTTGTCTTTTATTTAACCTCGCCATGAGGTGTTTATTATGACTTGACGTATATCCTCACGCTAAGGCGAATTTTGGATCTTTAAGGCTTCGAGATTTAAGACATTCACTTTCAATTTTCGCATAGATTTTTTGGCCTTGTGAGCTTCGAATTTTTGCTTGATTTAGGTGAAGAGGAACTTAAATTATTATTGGGGGAAGCCTTTGATTATTCGGGTTGCCAATACTTCAAAACCGTGACGCTGGCGATACCTTAATGTTTTCCCAATTTAATTACATGGAAGCTAATAAAACAAATTAGAAACCAACAATAGAGACTAAACCGCTAAATCAATATTTATTAAAAATTTATTAATAAAAGCGTAGGGAGAAAAAGCAAATAATTAAAACACATGAGTTTTTGAAAGAATACGAGTACTCTACGTTTAGCATAGTAACTTATAATTAACTCTATCATTTCTCGTCCTCAATTAAGAGACTTATCCTAAAATAGTTAAGGAATCGAAGCTAAGTGCTCAACACACACGGTTGAGTAAAAAATTACTCTTATTCTCACCATCGGAAAACCTACATTCGTGTCTTAAAAAACACTTATGAAAAATAAGATTTTTTTTTAAAATTTGGTCATTTTTAGCCTTATTTTGCATAAAACAATAACAAAAAGATGAAAATTGGATTGCGTGATGACGTAAGCAAGATGAAGTATCTACTCACCCCATACTAAAACTAAACATTGTCCTCAATGTTTCGATTCTAAGGGTGAAGCACCCCCATATTAGAGACGCAAGTCGAATGCTTAATCTCGATCATGGAAAGGGTAAAACGAATAACCTAAAAGCCGTCTATGAATTATGCTAATAAGATAAACGTTAGAACATAAAAGGATATCATCGGATATCGAAATCTCCAAAGGCAACGATCAAAGCTCGAGTGATCCGTAAAACGAACACGAGAGGCTTCAATGATGACGATGAACCTAATGAATCACAATCACAAACAACCACGGAACAAAGGTTGGAAGAGCACAAGTCCCCTTGTTACATTAATCTAAGAAATAAATAATATTTACAAGGATAAGCATGATAATCCCCCACGAGGCACCTTGTTTTTTTATAACCGAGTCAAAAGCTCGACTCAAATCCCCATAAATGTGATCATTTAGGGATTATCATGGTATGGTCATTTTTTATGGGGCTTACATGATAAACAATGCCTAAAAGTACGTGGAGTACTTTAAAAACCCGATATATGTATACCGGGGTCAAAGATAGCGTCTTCGTTTTCGGATGAAAGACGAAACAACGCTACTCCAACCAAAAACCCGAGAGGGTCAAAGAAAATAGATGAGAAGAAATAGAAGGGTGGGACAATGGGTGGGGCACTAAAACAATGAGCTACTCGAGGTAGACTCACACCAAGAAAATAGATATATTTTTCATTTATTGCATCGGTAGAAGACCGTGATTTCCCTTTAATTGCGATTCCGGGATCAAATATCTCGTCCTCGGTGGAGAAATGTGAGGGAACATAAGGGGCTTCCCCCATACTAAATCCACACAAAGCATCGTGAAAAGGAGTAGACGAGCTTGTAGCACTCTAAACACGATGTGATGACGGAGTTAGACATGTAGAAAAATCTTTTAAACCAATTTCAAAATCTTTTCCTTTTTCATCGTTTAAAAACTCTTTATGAAAATCCGATTGAATTATGTCGAAAATATTTGGCTTTTCTAAGACGATGTTAGGCACACTAAAAATTCTTGCATTCAAGTCGCGGGTGGGGGGTGGTGGATTGTATAAGTTCTCAAAAACAAAGAACACCGCCCCCCCGGGGTCAACATATTCGTCATCCTCATGATCGTGCATCTCATCGATTTCTTCATCGTAGATAGGCTTGTCAAACCAAGTTTTTTCATTCACCTCACTTAAGATTTTAGAAACTCTCCCGAAGAGATCACGATCAAGCACAAAACCATCATTCCTTTGTGAGGATCGTTGATAAGTTAGATCCTCACGAATGTGGTAACGTCATTCTTATTTGAGGAGTGTTGATTAGGTAACTCCTCGAGAATGGGATTTTTGGTCACGCGAGTTGGTTCGTCATTGAAAATAAGACGTTCCAACTCATCAAGTACTTCCTTGATTTTGGAAAAATCTACCTCACTTGTAGGTGGAAGTGGAGGTAAAAGAGCTAGCTCTCGTTTGATAATTTCCTCAATCTCGGGATCAAACTCATAATCATCGTACTTCCCATGTAAAGAGGTCTTTTAGGAGAATCCTCAAAAATGGCATTTGGATTTTGAAGCACGTGATCAATCTCGGAAAAATCGCCATCGTCATTATCAAAGAAAGAGCCGATGTGAGCACTCACAACCATGGTCTTACAAGCCCTAGGGCTATGCTTAGGTGACTTTTCAAGGACGAGAGGATCGATGTCAATGAAACCTTTAGCCTTAATGGGTATTGTTCTAAGTAATGGAGACACTTCAATGGAATTAGAAGTTGAAGCCTCAAAGACGTGGTCCTTCGAAGGTGTTGAAGATGAGTCCATTTTGGTCATTGTCGTGATGGCACTAACGTCACCCTTCGGAATTGGTTGTTCACTTTGTTCGCCGAATATATCCGACAATGATTTTTGATCCATAAATTTACGAATACCCTTTTGAATTAAGTAGACGTATTCTTTATCATTAAAATCGTCATCTTTAAAACCGTTCATTTTAATTCTTTCAAAACATGCATCAAGCCTCATATTTTCCGCTAAAGTTAACATTTTGAAATCATTAGAATTTGAAACCTTGGTTTTATCATGATCATTTGAAACTTGGGATCAACTCGTGAAAAAGTCCATTTTCTCCTCCCCATATTTCATAGTGAGTTTCCCACCGTGGACGTCGATTACGGCTCGAGCCGTCGATAAAAAGGGTCGACCTAAAATAATGGGACATTTAGGATCACACTCCTAATTAGATATGACGAAGTCCGCGGGAAAAACAAACTTTCCAATTCTAACATAGACATCCTCAGCTATTCCAATTGGCTTAAGTGGTGTACAATTCACTAGCTCGATTGTCATGTTCGTGAGGTAAGTCTAGGAAATTTCATCAATTTCCAAAGTGTAGAAACTAGAAAGGGGGGTTGAATAGTTTCTCTTCGATTGGCAACCAAATTAAAATTACTTTCAATTTGGTTTGTATCAAAACTATTTTTTGCTTGAAGCTAAGTTGCATAATGATTAGGTTCAATTCAAATGCACTAGTAAAGATAATAGGTAAGTGTAATGATAATGAAATAAGTAAAGAGTAAGGAAGGAGACAACCTAGTGGGAAGACACCAAGATTTATAGTGGTTCGACAACGAGGCTCTATCCTCGTTTCTACTCCACTCCTCGAGTACACCTACTCGAGATTTCCACTATATCCACAAGCTCCCTTCTTGGCGGAGAAAACCTTACATCGTCGCTTACATTATTTTCCGACACTAAGCTAAATGTCGAGACCTAATCTTTAGCTAGGACCAATCTACACAACGTTGCCTACTTCACAATTTAACGACACAAGGCTAGATGTCGAGTTCTAATCTTAAGGTAGAACCAATCTTCACGACTTTACCTACTTCACCATTTTACGACACAAGGCTAGATGTCGAGTTCTAATCCAAAGCTAGAACCAATCTTCACGACTCTTCACTTTGAAGCTAAGTGAGAACTTCACACAACACAACTACTAATCACTTTAAAGTTTAGTGAGAACTCACAAGACACAACCACATCACTTTATAGTTTAGTAAGAACTACTAATCAAATCTATTACAACTCAACTAGACTTATCCAAGTACACACATGTAGCTTGGATTTACACAACACAAATCCAAGCAAACACATATGCAATGGATGTACACAACAAATCTAAGTATTCATAAATAACTTGGATGAACACAACTAGTCTAAGTATTCATAAATACAATGGATTGACATAAAACAAAAAGGGTATCATGATGAATATGACTAGCTCATAGATTCATCTTTATCACAACACTAGTGAGTGAGTGATCTTCTCATTGGACAAGGTAAAGGAGGGGATCAAGAGGATAATCATATGTAAACAACCTTAACACTTTAAGTGATAATTTACTAATGATTATGCTATAGAAAATAGAAAGGGGGCTGAGAAAAACGTCCAAGAGGCTTGTTGGAAAATGAGATTTGATCCACTATTTAAAGGAGACAATGTGCAACGGCTATCTGGGCGCGGTTCCTTATCTAGCCCGCGGTTCCTTATCGCTAGGGAACCGCCTAGCTACTTAAGGTACCGCCCAGTAGACTACGCTCTTTTTTTGTCTTTTAGTGGGTAGGAATATCTGAGGTATTTTAAGCCTTCAAAGGATATTCTAACAGCATTTGGAATATGCTATTTTCAAAATTTCATTTTCCATTTTAATAAAACATTTTCTAAAAAAGAAAGTTTATTAAAAAGTCTTTTGTCATATTAACAAAAGTGAGTTTTAAGAATAATCATTTTGATGATCACTAAGTACGATTAAGAAAGATTAGTGATATGATTGTTACCTTGATGATAGTGTTAGTTAAATAATTCGTTTTTATGTTTTACACTAAATGTGTTGTATAGTTTGTTGTGATCAAAACTAAGAAAGATTAGTTAACACTAATAATGTTTTTAGGCATCACTTGCATTAACAATCTTCCCCTTTTTGATTACGACAAATTATAAACTCATTTGCATAGAAACACAAAATAACGAATTATTAACGAGTTTATCACTATCATTTCTCCCCCTTTGTCGTAGCAAAAAGGTTAGCACAAGTCTTTGAAGAACATCGAACTTTGCTAGTAGCTCCCCCTTGGTGGTTGCTCCCCCTTGCTCGGGGCACCAAGTATATGAGCTAAGGTGACATGCTACACAAAGGTTAGTAGAAAGGAAAGAAACACCAATGTATATATGATCACTACCTACTAAGTAACTTGAGAGGGAGAGAGAGAAGAAATCTCAAATTAGAAGCAAGTATTTTGCTAAGTTTGTCCAAAAAGGTAATTGACAAAATCAAACTTCAATCCAATGAAGATGATAAGCTTGTCAATGGGTTAAAGTTTAGAATTGATGGAATCACCCATAAGCAATTGTAAAAATTAACCATGATCAACTCAAAATAGAACTAAAGGGATAACACACAAATTTTACATAATAGAAAAGACACAACAAAGTAGATAGTCATACACACAATATGAGTATCTAAAGCAAAAGATATGGAAAATAAACCACAAAGCATAAGCTATTCTAATAGTGATAATTTTCCAAGATTGCTAGAAAATATAAGACTCTAAATCAACTAAAGTAATAAAGACTCCAAGAGTAGTTAGTCCTTTAGTTGGAAAAATAAGACGATGATGCATCATTCAAAGTTTTTTCCACCGGAACGAAAACTTGAATAGGAGGTCGAGTGAGGAGGAATTCAAGAAAATTTAACTTCTCATACACATGAGCAAGTTCAATTTGTTGAAATCGACAACAAGCACACGAGGATCCATGATGCAACACAAAATCGGTTGATGGGGTATGGCATCAAACCTAGGGTTTGGTGGTAGAGGGGTAATGGGTTTGGAAATGTTTTCACAATGCCTTGTGAGGTTTGGGAAGGTTGAAAGATCATTGAGTTGAGGGGTATTGAAGGATTGTGGTGGTGGGGGAACATTTTCTTTAGCTCCAGTGATGGGGTTAATGGTATAAGTCTCATTCTAATACTTGATTGAAGAGAAGGTAGGGTTTTTGGGTGGTTTGGAAGAAGATGGTTCATTCTTCTTGATCCAAATAGGTCGAACCGAGATTTTC
Organism: Glebionis coronaria; assembly: GCA_025667525.1. NCBI lineage: Eukaryota > Viridiplantae > Streptophyta > Magnoliopsida > Asterales > Asteraceae > Glebionis > Glebionis coronaria. Next base: position 584,404,410 of record CM046874.1, on the reverse strand, counting down.
GGTTTCTTTGAAAGCTTGGATGAGGAAGCTTTGGGTGAGTGAGGTTGTGACAATGAAATGTCAAGGTTATGAAAGGATGAGTTAGGCATTGTTAAGGTGTGAGAACAAAATCTCAAGGTTGGGAAGGTGTGAGAATGAAATCTCAAGGTTGGGGTATAAGTAGAATGTAATCAAGGTAAGAATTTGAATACAAAAAATGGAGTGTCAAGGAATGTTTAGTCAATTTGAGTAAACAAGGAATCTTGACAGGGTATAGGGTTTTAAAAGTTTTGACCAAAAAAATCGTCAAAAATTGATTTATGTCCGCGATACCTTAAAGGGACCGGAGGTTCCTTATCACATAAGGAACCGCGCGACTTTTAGTGAGCCGCATCTAGTGGACATGAAACCATGTTTTTCCAGGGTTTTGCGAAAAACTAAGACTTTTTCAAAAAGTTGCAAATCTTGGAATTTTACCTCTATTAGCACCAAATTATGCTAGGGTTGCATAAAGCAACACATTCACAAAGAATGTCTTGACAAAGGGTGACAAAATATTTGAATATCATTTTGAACCAATTTTAGTCAAGTTTTTAGAGGTTGTGATAGATTTAGGTTCAATTTTAATTTCAAATTAAAGTTGATTAATGTGCACATAAGGATAGAAACACATAAAGCTAAATCCAAAGAACAACTTCATGAAACACTCATGAAGGAAGCAAGTACAATGAGAAATGAAAAAAAACTAACTAATATATAGCTAGCTTAACATTAAATCTAGATGAGTAGTCTTCTTTGGCTTGGTTTTGTTGAAAACTATTTATTTAGAAAACTCATCATTCATCTCCTAGGAGGAGGCATGGAGAACAAGGTAAGAAAGAACTCTTGCAACCTCCTATGTAGACCAAACATCTCCATCCTAAGGTTATGGATGATGTAGTGGTTGTAGAGGCAACATGGACAATTAGGACCATGAGTCTCTTGAAACCCATAGTAAGGATCACCCAAAAGGAGGGAAAGTGGGACACCCAAAATTGGAATGTTTGAGTTGGGTGGAGGTGGAGGAGGCATGTTCTCCAAAGGTGATGTGGGTGAGAGTGGAGGCATGTTCCCTAAAGAGGAAATAGATGAGTGTGGAGGTATGTTGTCCAAGGTTGGTGAAATGGGTGAGTTAGGAGGAGTAAATGGTGAAGTCACCAAGGTGTCATCAAAGTTATTCACAAAAGGAATTCTTTGGATTGGTTGGGGTTGTATGGTCACATCCAAGGGTTCACTTGGAGTGAAGGGTGAAGAGAGCTCATTCATTCTTTAGTTGAATAAAGAGGAGGTAGAACCAATGGAGTGGTTAGTACCATGGGTGGATGTTGTCTTGCATGGTGCGAGGGGTGGTGACGGTGATGAGGAAATGAGGATTGGAACCATCTCATTTTTGGGTGTGTGGAAGGGTGAGGAGTTAGGCTTGGCTACCTTAATCCTTATTTTGAGTGTTTTCCTTGGGGTGGAGGTCTTGGAAGTATTTTAGGTTTTGGTACAAACCATGGTTGTTTAAGGATTAGGGAAGTATGTTTGATGTGTGAAGAACATGACAAACAAGGTGGGTTTAAATGGGTGAGGGGATGATCCAAACTAGTAATGGGTTAAAATCATTTTAGGTGAATAATGAATTTAGGTAAGCTAGTTTAGGAAATGTGCAGTTTATTACAGAAAATCATGCAGTGTTTACATAGAATTGAGAAAACAGTGTAAAGCAAAAGATGCTGTCGGGCACAGTGGCCGGCGGTTCCTTATCTAGGACCCGCGGTTCCTTATCGATAAGGATCCGCGGGTCGATATGGAACCGCGACCAGAGGTCTTTCAAAAGTTTCACATCCCAAATTTTGGTTAACCCAGATTTTTACCAAAGGATTCACAAGCCAAAGTTAACTACTAATCAAAATCGAAGAAGCTAACTATCATAAGGCATGCACAAAGCTATGTAAATCACAAACATAATGGCATAAACAATATTTATGATCAAAATAAATAACAATCCAAACATGTAGTATAAGTTAATACACATCCAAGATAAAAAAAATTGTTCAACATTACATGTTTACCAACATGTATTCTTTGAAATACTTCAAAGCTTTCACCTTCTCTTTTTGCCCAATCCCTTGATCATATTCCCCAAATACTTGAATCCCTTCCTTGACTCAACTCAATGTTCATGCAATTCACCTCTAGTCCTGAGATTTTCACGGTAGAGATGCTCCATGTTAAGATCTTTCGGTACTTCACTAGAGGAGTAATGAGGTGGGGGAGCTAAGTCTTCAAGTCCATCCACGAATGAGTTTGAGGATGGGTGGGAATTACTCGAAGAGTTGAAGTGAGAACTAGTACCTATGCCATCACCATCACTTGTTGGCATTCGGGTGTCCTCATCATCCATCTCTTGATGATCGGATTTTTGTGAACCTCGGTCACTTCTAGGATTTCGTTCATATACCTCTTGAATAGGTAACATAACCCGTTGAACCGGGTGAAAGCGAGAAAGATCGAGATGAGGAAAATCTTCACCAACCCTTCTAAAAAGGCGAGTAAGAAGCATAGCATAGGGAAGGTTTGTTTTGGGTTTGGAAAGAACATAATTTATACGTCGAGTGATGTAGAATGCTAAATTGTACTCGGTTGATGTAAAGATGCAAAACAACATATGCATCATACAAGCCGGGATATGATCTCGGTTTCCACCAAGACAAAACACATTCTCCCTAAGGATGTTAGCCCATTGGACCATGAAATCCTTAAGGTCGCTTGAGAGCACTTCGTAGCGATTCACATTTCGCACATTAGTATGAAGGCTTCTCACAACGTTTCCATCACGCTCTTTCGAGATGATATGAAGGATGAAATTTAGATCAACTTCGGTGATGTCATTTGAAGGTTTATCGTTGGACTACACGAGAGCATCAAGTCTCCATTTGTCCGTAAAACGACAAGTGCCTCTATATGGCACACCAAGAATATCACCAAAATCATCGAGGGAATATTGAATGATTTGATCATTCAACATGAAACGAATAAAGATTTGGCCATTGATTTCAAGCATGGAGTAAGTGCTAAAGAATTCAAGAAGAAACAAGGGATAAATTTCTTCGTCTATGAAGAGCAAGCAATCAAATCCAATATGCTCAAACATAGAGTAGATATATCTATACCCCGTTATTCTTGTATCTACAACCCTACCCTCATGGAAATTTCGAGTTGAAAGAGATGGAAAAGAGTTTTGAAGTTGAGTGGAAGCATAGATATGGGTAATGTTTGGCATATACTTTATAGTGAGTTGATGATCTTTTTGATATTGTGAAGGCATGATTAGTACCTAAATACAAACAAGAAAAACATATTTCCAATCACTCATATGAAAAATTAAAATCAAAAATCGAAAATATGAGAATGTGTTATATCAATTTCTCGACAAACAAAGGATTGAATCCATATCATTCTCATGTTCATAATGCATCTATTCCATCATTAACCAAGAACACATGATCTATGTTGGATCAACAATGGATTAGAACATTGGCTTTTCAAAACAAGGTTTTTAGGTAAGCATTAACAATGACATTACCTATTTGTTCATGGGTTCATCTCAAATCCATCTTTTAATCAAAATAATTAATCAAAATTCGGATTTGTTCTACAAGTTGGTTTTAGTGAAATCTTAATGAATATGAACCTAAAGAATCATAGTAAAATAACCATGTCAACCCACATTCCTATTAAGGTTTTAATTCAATTTCAATTTTAAAAATCCCCAATTATGAAAGGATGAACCCTAGAACAAATTAGATGAAATTGAAAGAAAATACTTACAATTAATTGATGTTAGATGAAGGATGAGTGAAACCCACAACTTGGAATCAATTAATTTGAGTGATTGAAGGTTTTTGAAGCTTCAACAATGGTGGAAAAGATGAAACCCGTCGGCTGTGTGTTTTTGGGAGAGAGAGATAGTGGTTTGAAAAGGAATAAAATAATCAAACTCGCGCTCTGACTCAAGTTGCTGCCTGCGGTTCCTTATCGATAAGGTACCGCGGTTTGAACCGCCAGAGATAAAGAACCGCCTACAGAGGCTGGTTTTTATCAATGAAAAACGCCAAATTTTAAAAACCAAGTTTTTCTAAAACACTTAAAAATATATCATGAGCCTTTTAGAATATCATTGGATCATCATAACACTAAACAATATGCCTTTACGAAGGATTACGAGTTAAATCGAGATTGAAAAGAACTGAAACGGACAAACGCCTACTCGTAGCAAAACGGCAAAGTGGAGAGAAGTTAAGGGAAATGAATCAAGACTAGGATTAATGCTCAAGGGAACAATGACAATCTTCAGATAAAGGAAACGAAGAGCTTGTGTCATATATAGTGGTTTAAGACGTGCCTTTCCGGCGAAGTGTTAAACGGCTTTGGTAATGAACAAACACAAAGCAAATATTGAAGCATAGACAAGATCACTTTCAATAATAGTCTTAGTCTAAACCAAGATATGAGCAAGGCATTGATTCACTTTCTCTCCCATAAAGGGCCTACTAACCGTATGGGTGCAAACCATGGAAATCATGCTTGATACTTTAAGCTACTACTAACTCACTCTACATCACCATAGTGAGTCAAGTATCTAAGCAATGACGGTTTGAGAGGATAAAAGAAAAGAATCACAAATCACAAACAAATGTCAAGGCAAGGATGCCAAGAACAAGCACATAGTCAAGTAATGATCAAAAGAATGATCAAAGGGCGTGTGGAAGAACGAAAGCGTACCTTGGCCACAAAGAGCAATCCATCAAGGAATCAATGCTATGCCCAACAATGACTATGATGAGTACTAAGTCTTCAAGGACTAGTATCATTCTCAATCATCTTGGTATCATCATTCAAAGATGTTAAAGATCAATGAAGATGAGTCTTCTACAAGTGCAAGTAACTCAATCCACAACCAATTAAGTGATTGATCTTCATGAGTACCTACACAAAGCAAGATGCAAACTAGTAGATACATTTCAAGAGTAGATCTAAAATGCATAAAGACTACTAATCTTAAGAGGGATGCAATATTATCAATTAAAAGACCTATTTTTCAAGAACAAAATACTTTTGACCAAAGAGAAACTTTAGTACAACTTGACCTTCTAATTTGAGGAGACAATGGATCGATCCAAGTTTCAAAGTACAATATACTTCAAAGATCTTGAGTGACCATCGCTCTGATACCAATTGTAGAAACTAGAAGGGGGGGGGGGGGGGTTGAATAGTTTCTCTTCGATTGGAAACCAAATTAAAATTACTTTCAATTTGGTTTGTATCAAAACTATTTTTTGCTTGAAGATAAGTTGCATAATGATTAGGTTCAATTCAAATGCACTAGTAAAGATAATAGGTAAGTGTAATGATAATGAAATAAGTACAGAGTAAGGAAGGAGACAACCTAGTGGGAAGACACCAAGATTTATAGTGGTTCGACAACGAGGCTCTATCCTCGTTTCTACTCCACTCCTCGAGTACACCTACTCGAGATTTCCACTATATACACAAGCTCCCTTCTTGGCGGAGAAAACCTTACATCGTCGCTTACATTATTTTCCGACACTAGCTAAATGTCGAGACCTAATCTTTAGCTAGGACCAATCTACACAACGTTGCCTACTTCATAATTTAACGACACAAGGCTAGATGTCGAGTTCTAATCTTAAGGTAGAACCAATCTTCACGACGTTACCTACTTCACCATTTTACGACACAAGGCTAGATGTCGAGTTCTAATCCAAAGCTAAAACCAATCTTCACGACTCTTCACTTTGAAGCTAAGTGAGAACTTCACACAACACAACTACTAATCACTTTCAAGTTTAGTGAGAACTCACAAGACACAACCACACCACTTTATAGTTTAGTGAGAACTACTAATCAAATCTATTACAACTCAACTAGACTTATCCAAGTACACACATGTAGCTTCGATTTACACAACACAAATCCAAGCAAACACATATGCAATGGATGTACACAACAAATCCAAGTATTCATAAATAACTTGGATGAACACAACTAGTCCAAGTATTCATAAATACAATGGATTGACATAAAACAAAAAGGGTATCATGATGAATATGACTAGCTCATAGATTCATATTTATCACAACACTAGTGAGTGAGTGATCTTCTCACTAGACAAGGTAAAGGAGGGGATCAAGAGGATAATCATATGTAAACATCCTTAACACTTTAAGTGATCATTTACTAATGATTATGCTATAGAAAATAGAAAGGGGGCTGAGAAAAACGTCCAAGAGGCTTGTTGGAAAATGAGATTTGATCCACTATTTAAAGGAGACAATGTGCAACGGCTATCTGGGCGCGGTTCCTTATCTAGCCCGCGGTTCTTTATCACTAGGGAACCGCCTAGCTACTTAAGGTACCGCCCAGTAGACTACGCTCCTTTTTTGTCTTTTAGTGGGTAGGAATATCTGAGGTATTTTAAGCCTTCAAAGGATATTCTAACAGCATTTGGAATATGCTATTTTCAAAATTTCATTTTCCATTTTAATAAAACATTTTCTAAAAAAGAAAGTTTATTAAAAAGTCTTTTGTCATATTAACAAAAGTAAGTTTTAAGAATAATCATTTTGATTATCACTAAGTATGATTAAGAAAGATTAGTGATATGATTATTGCCTTGATGATAGTGTTAGTTAAATAATTCGTTTTTATGTTTTACACTAAATTTGTTGTATAGTTTGTTGTGATCAAAACTAAGAAAGATTAGTTAACACTAATAATGTTTTTAGGCATCACTTGCATTAACACAAAGAGAATGAGGCATGAGATTGATGCTAGCACCTAAATCGGCAGGGGCTAAACATCCCTCAATCTCGGAAAATCACAAGGTAAAAGAAATTGGCCCGGATCCTCTTCCTTTCTCAGCATATGCCTTTTGGGTTATTTAAGAAGGATCGAAGCACAAGTTTCTTCAAGGGTTACTTTGGTAAGGTCGATAAAGCTCTCTTTTTGAACCGTGGATAGATATCGAGGTACACAAGGGTGTGCACTCTTTTCCTTGGTTGCCATGTTCACCCCATCGACTTTAGAACATGAAGGCGTCTTAGAAGTCGAGGGTTGAGAAGTAGGAATAACTTTAAATCCATCAAGGTATGGGGTAATAACACGACTTTTCTCACGAGACGAGGTGGCTTTAACATGTTCCTTCGGATTTGCTACCGTGTCACTAGGTAACGTACTCGATGACGCACCCAAAGATTTGTTCATTATGGCTGAAAATATCATTTTAATGTCGATTTGTCCTTGCTCAATCTTTGTATTTTGATTTTTCAATGTGTTGGAAAAGTAGTTTTTCAAAGTACCAATTTGTCCCTCTAAATGTATCATATTAGCCTCATTCGTTTTCATATATTATTGAAAATCGTTTGACGAACTATTTTGTGTAGCATTAAAGTTCCCCTGGTTTTGATTTTTTTTTTAAATTCCCTTGATTACCACTCAAAAAATTGTTTCCTTGATTGTTGTTTTGAAAATTCGAGTTTTGATTGTTGTCTCGATTTTGACAACTAAAATTATGACCTTGATTATAACCTCCTTGATTCGAAAAATTTCCTTGTTGATTGTTTCGATTTTGATTTGAAAAATTGTTGCCTTGGTTATAATTGCCTTGTGATGGACCCGCGTTATTTTGAAAATTGTTGTTTAACGCGTTAACACTCGACGTTTGGCCATCCGTAGTCGCACACTCGTAATAATTATGAGGTCCACCACACAACGTACACGATGCCTCAACCTCTTTCACCGTAGCGGGAGCGTCTTTCTTTTACATTTCAATGAGAAAAGACGTAAACACATTCGTCAACTTATCGACTTTCGCATCAACCCTCTCAATGTGGCGATTAGAATTACTAACATTGGTGACATTGGCAACACTCGGTGTGTTACGGAGTTGGTAAACCTTGGATCTATTCTCGATAATCATTAACGCGTCTTTCGGAGTTTTACACAAAAAGTTGCCACCGGCGGCGGAATTTAACGAATTTTATTCTTGAAAACTAAGACCGTTGTAAAACGTGTCGCTTTGGTGTAACTCGGAAAATCCATGGTGAGGACATTGCCTAAGCAATTCCTTAAAACGATCCCACGCGTCTCTAAACGATTCATTCGGCTTTTGTTCAAATCTCGTAATCTCGTTTTGAAAAACGTCGTCTTAGATGGTGGGAAAAAATGATTAACGAACTTGGAAACGAGATCCTTTCGCGTAATTATGGAATTAGGTGGCTCTTTCTCGTACCAATCCTTGGCAGCACCATCAAGCGAGTATGGAAAAAGCATAAGCTTGACGACATCGGTGTCGACGTTCTTAAACTTGCTCGTGGCTAAAAGACGATCAAAATTCCGAATGTGATCATGAGGATTATCCGCCTCATGACCTCGAAACTTCGTAGCTTGAATTAACGATAGCATTCCGCTCTTAATCTCAAAATTCTCCGCTTCGATAGCGGGAATTACGATCATGTCTCCATAACCCTCGGTGGGCGTTTGGAGCAATTCCATCATCGAACAATTGTCGGCCATCTCGTCTTCCGTTTCGACAACGATATTAGGAACGTCGGTTTCTAAATCTCGTTTACGTCGTCGATTCCTTCGATTTCGATTGCGTCGATTCGAAGCGTCGCTAGAACTTGAATAATCCTTCGATCGAGTGCGATGCACTAAATAGAGAATGGGGGGTAGCAAAGAAGATTCTTTTTGGGGTTTTTCGTTTTTTCAATTTTTTTGGATTTTGATTGTTTTTTAATTTTTTTTGGATTTTTTGTGTATTACGTAGACTCAAATCTACAAATCTCTCCTCGAATCAATTTCTCGATTAAAGGAGCCTCAAGGAATGAAACCGATCACGTTGAGTGAACACCTTCGATGACTAGAACGTTGGTGGAACACCAAAACGTTTAAGAGGGTTTAATCTTGAAAATCAAGCAAATATAATATACGTAGATAATACTTCGGTTGGCAAACCCTCGATCGGCCCTTTTTATCAAAACACGCACAAGCAAACGGGGGAAACGAGGCGGCGCTAAGCACTTAAGAGCCTTTTTCCTTTAGGTCGTGAAATACCACCGCCTTACCTTATAGTTTGTGTTAATCAAAATTAAGCCTTTCGAAAGTAATTATCTATTTTGCCTTTTTCTTTTGCTTTAGATTCGAATACAATAATTGAGTGATGAAATCCCAATTAAGGTTGCGTTTTCACGCTTTTGGAGATATTGTAAATTTATTGTGATACGTAAATACAATATATTAATAATATTCACAAGAAACGAAAATGAATAATGGGATATCTACAATATAGTAAAAGATTGTTGTGTATTTAATTAAGGATAACTAAACACGATTATTTGGATATTATAATATAGTACGAAAAATAACAAACGAGTATGTACGTTATATACGCTTTCCCGAAATGAAAACAAAAACGCACTACTCACACAAACACGATATATATATGGCTAAACTCACCTCCCCGGCAGTGGCGCCAAAATTGATGTAGGTATTTTCGTACACGTTTTAGGAAAAACGCGTATGAGCGGCAAGTATTAAACTCGACGGTTTAGGAAAACCGACAAATCGAATAAGTGCGAGTTCGTTCTCGAAGGTGTATGTGTTATATGCCAGTTATATAAAAACAATGTTTGGATTAGTGTCGTTTTTTGCTTTAAAGAGAGAAAATTAAAAGACGAGCTATACTACGACTAAACTACGACGAATGACGTAAAACGTAAACGTAAATACATAAAACACGACGAAATTAAAAATTTAAGCTAAAAAAATTTAAAAATTAAAACTAAGTCTAAAATAATATAAATAAGAATAAAAATTCAAAAAATAAATTTTAAAACTTTTTATTAATTAAATATTCAATTTTAAATGCTAGTTAAAGCTTTAAAATTAAATGTAATTAACAAAAAGCCCAAAATATTATTTTATCAAATAAATATCTTACTTATATTAAATAAACACTAAAAAGTACTTTTCCTAAATTTTTAAAACTATTTTTTAATTTTTTAAAAGCTAAAAACACTTCTTAAACTAAAATAATGATAAAAAATAATTAAATAATGGGAAAAATAATTTTACTTTTTGAAAAATCCTAAATTATAATGCTAAACAGTAGAAAAATGTAACAAGTTGAAAACAGTACTTTTTATCCTAATAAGACAAAAACAGAATGATTAAAAACTAATTAAAACTTAAAATAATTCTAGAAATTAATTAAATAAAGGGAAAAATGAAATTCTTTTTCTAAAAATCTTAAAATAACTTAATTAAAATAATGAAATTGAAAAAAATGAAAAACAAAACTTTTTACCCACTAAATACTAAAAACAGTATATTAAAACCCTAATTTAGACTTAAAATAATTCTAAAAAATAATAAAATACTCAGAAAATAAAAATTTCTTTTCTAAAAACCTTAAAATAATTTGCTTAACCTATGAAAATGGAAATGACTGAAAAATACTTAAAATTAACCACTAAAGACAAATAAACAAAAGCTGATAGTGACCTGCTGGGAACTTTTGTCTTTTACCCCAGCAGTAGGAAGGATTATACTAACAGTAGGAACTTGCTTCTCACTGCTCTTCACAGAAAAATGAGTATGAGCTTATTTAAGCTTCGTTTCTTGTTGATTTTTGGTACAAGAGGCACCCCTACAACCAGTAGGGTTGTAGGGAGTCAATGCAAGCAAAAAGAACACAAAACCAATACAAATAGGCACTTAAATCAAGCAAGATGTTCACAATGGTCACAAAAAAAGTAGGTCTGGGCAAGTCTGCTGGCCTGTTTAGCAGATTGGTGAACTTCAAGAAGGCAAATCTTGCAATCAAACTAACCAAACCTCAACTTAACTACTAGCAATCCTAGGTTACCAATTAAACAAACTAGTCACCAAGTTTCAGGTCATAACACTCACAATTTAACCTATAGGACCCTACTTATTAACTAAGGCAATTTTATGTCAAAACTTCTATCATGCAAATCCTATATTCTTGTTATCTATCATAAACCAAGATACCAACTAGTAAAAACAGATCAAAAGTGAGTTGCTTAAACCAATTTTAGTCACTCTTGTGTCACCCAAGTCACTTAAACCAGTAGAACCAAACAACCCTTAAAATCTGTGAACAAAATTTTTCAAAGAGATTTCCACACACTTAACACAATATCATTCAAACCTAAACTATTACTCATAAAACATAATAAGAACACATACTAAACTATAAATCACCAAGGATCATATTCACAAAGTAAAACAAGGCAACATCAAAAATCCTAAAAATAAGCAGAAAGTAGAGGAGGTTCAAGGAGTTACCACAACTGGACTAGTCCAGTCAAGTTACACACCAAATCCTTGACACCCTTAAGTTTTCTGAAATGGGCTTATGATGAGCTTATGTAAAGAGAGGGACTACTACAGTCCAAGCTCTTGGACTACAACAGTCCAAAAAGCTTATGTCTTCAATAACAAGGTAAAGAAAATGGAATGGTGGCTTTGTTTTGAAACTTGTAACCTGCACACACAAAACAACACACTTCAAGTGCCAAAAGCTTAACACAAGCTTGATTATCAGTCAAGCTTGTATGAGCTTATGGTACAGTAAAGAATAAACAACAAATAAAGATAACATTTATCTTTGCATTTGCAGGATTTTTTTGAAAAGTTTGAATAAAATTTGCAAATGATAACAGGAAAATAACAAGTAGTAATGACCAAGTCCAATCCTTTGATTGTCAATCAAAGCATACGACTGCTCTTTACTACTTGGGTCCCAAGAATTTCTTCAAAATTACTTTGATGAAAAATTTGGTAAAAAGTGAATGAAATTTCTACAAACCAAACAAAGCTGAATTTTAAAAGAACTAACTAATATGGAACTCAGAATACTCAAATTGCAAGGTTAATTCATTACTTTAACTATTCATGGAAAAAAGTTTACAAAGTGAGAAAATCTGGAACAAAAATTTACAATAAAATGCTAATGCCTTTTATAAAGACTTATAGAAGGATCTAGAATAGAAAAACTAAACCCTAATCAAATCTGAAATGCCAAAGTTGCCCTTGAGTCAAAGTATTGAATTCTTGGAGTCAAAAGATGCCCATGTGATGGATTCATGATGCCAGTTATCCTTGTTTAATCTGAGACGTTCTTTAAGCCTTTGGGAGCAAGAATTCACCTTGGTTCGTTGATTTTCTGAAGAGATTCGAATTTTGCCATTTGAGGTGAGGCAGGGGACCAACATGGGGGGCCCACCAGTCACGGGGTGAAGGGTTTATGTGGTGGGTTTAGGTGAGGATAAGATTAATTAGGTATCTGGAGAGTCTTAGGGAAAAACCCTTTGACTTGAGTGGGTAATGGTATTAGGGTTTATGTGATGAGAGGGAGGGTGAATAGTTAGTTTAATCTAGATTAATGTTTAAAAAAGGTGTTTCCCACGTTTAATTATCAGTTTAAAACTGATTACTTTATTAGTGGGTGATGTGGCGTTTAAGGTGATGTGGCGTTTAAGGTGATGTGGATGGCTGTGGTTGGTGTATGGGGTGAGTGGGGTGAGGTGGACTTTGTGAGAGGCTGGTGTGATGTTTGTTGTCTAGACACAATTAGTCCCTTGCTTTCCATAATGTTTGCATATCAAGATTGCAGCCTATTACTCCCATTTTCCTTTGTAACTAGTTTGAACCATTTGTCAAATATGGCACATGAACTTCATACACTTTGCATAAGGACTTATAATGCACATTTTACATTCTTCAAGGGGCATTCTTGTATATTCTTGAAATATTAGGGACCCAAATGCAATAAATGAGAATTGCAAGGGTATAATATTACAAGTCTTCAAAAGATGAGGGACCAATCTTAACAATCTTCAAAACTTCAAGGACTTCTTTAGAAATTCATCGTTCGGGTCCGGTTCTTTGTGCGGCTTCGTTTCCCGTGTTTGTTTTTGCTTGATTCTTGTGATCTTTTGTTGAATTCACGGTATCTGTACCTAAATAACACAATGAACAAACACAAGCATATTTTGGGGTATTTTAATGATATTTTTCGCGTTTTAAGCCCGATTTGGACGATGAGACTATGTATAAATGCAGTCTCATCAGTGTTCTTCCTTTGATTTTGAGAAAATCAGGATGTCATCAATGAAGACTATAACAAACTTGTCCAGAAAATCGTGGAAGATACGGTACAGCAAGTCCATGAAAACTGCTGGAGCATTGGTAAGGCCAAATGACATGACTATAAATTTGTAGTGTCCATAACGTGTACGGAAAGTAGTCTTGACGATATCCTGCTCTTTCACCCGTAGCTGATGGTAGCCAGACCTCAGATCGATTTTAGAGAAATGTTTGGCACCTTGTAGTTGGTCAAACAGATCATCAATGCATGGCAAAGGATATCGATTTCTGATGGTGATCTTATTAAGCTCACGATAATCAATGCAAAGATGCATACTGCCATCCTTCTTCTTCACGAACAACACCGGTGCACCCCATGGAGATGCACTAGGTCGGATGAAACCTCGATCCAAAAGTTCTTGTAGCTGTTCCTTTAACTCCTTAAGCTCGATGGGAGCCATGCGGTAAGGAGCCTTGGAAATTGGCTCAGCTCCTGGGATGAGCTCAATATTAAACTCTACCTCACGAGCAGGTGGTATGCCCGGAAGTTTTTTAGGAAACACGTCGGGAAATTCTGACACGATAGGCTGATTCTTGATGGATGGAGATTCAGCCTCCATATCATAAACAGTAGCTAAGAAGCCCTCGCAACCATGTGACACTAATGCACGTGCTTGTAAGGTCGAGATTATTTGTGCAGACCTTCCTGGTATAAAACTGTTATGAATGTACTCTGGCGCGTTTACATCACCGAAAATAACCCGATATGAATGGCAATCTATGGTGGTGTGGTGTTTGGATAGCCAGTCCATGCCTAATATCATGTCGAAATCACACATGTCTAATGAAAGTGCGTCAACTGGACGAATTTTGTCTTCAAACTCAAGGGGAAGACCTCTGTACCCACGTGTGATGCGTACAGAGTCTCTTAAGGGCGTGGAAACGTTTAAGACATTTTCTAGTGGCATGAGGGATATCCTAACACGATTGGAATAAGCAGTGGATATGATCGAATGAGTAGCACTCGTGTCAAATAAGACGCATGCAGCTTGACCATACATATACAAGATTCTAGTGATGGTACCTGATGACTTGTTGGCCTGGTCACGCGAGGTAGTGTACACACATCCAGTAGTCAGAGGTGGCTTGGAGTCAGCATGTCCATAAGTGCCCTCGATCTCACCCTTACGGCAGTCCTTCATGCGATGGCCTGGCTGGCCATACTTGAAGCAAGCATCGTTAGCACGGTGACACTGCCCTGGGTTTCTGCGCTTGTACATGGTGCAAATTGGGTGAGTATACCCTCCAACAGATGCCCTTGCTGGTTGGGAGCCTGTTTCAGAAAGTATGCATGAGACATGATTATCAGGTACAACAGGACAATGCAGAAAATTTACGATGTAATACCAGATGTAGTTGCACGGTTGGGTTGTGAACCTCTGCGGTCCTGCTCCCGTCTGTTGCCATTATTCCTGGTAGTAGATGCTGAAGTGTCAAAACTTATGAATCATAAAGCACATAACTTAGAAATGAGTAAATTTAGGGATCTGCTGTTGTTGGAGTTGTTGGCGTTGTTACGGTAATTGTCATTACCGCCACGCCTGTCCGAAGCAGAACGGTCCTGAGTTTGACCGTTACCCTTAGGTTGATTCTGCTGCTGAGTGGCCGGTTAGGACCGGTCCCCAGTCTTCTGCCTGAAAGATGCAATTGTATAGAGAAAGATAAATATCTGGATAGTACTTAATTAAATGAAATGGTCACCACTGATGACAAAATATACCTCTTATCAGGTATTTTTGCCTCTCCAAACTCATCCCTCTTGTCACACCCCCAATTTAT
Organism: Glebionis coronaria; assembly: GCA_025667525.1. NCBI lineage: Eukaryota > Viridiplantae > Streptophyta > Magnoliopsida > Asterales > Asteraceae > Glebionis > Glebionis coronaria. The sequence continues at coordinate 584,389,371 of CM046874.1, read as the reverse complement.
CAGAGTAATACAACACAATGGGGTGCGACGGTCATGACTATCAAAAGACATAGATACAAAGAATGACTATTTAAAAGTCGTTTTAATTTAATTAAAATCATAAAACTTGTTTCGGAAGCGAATTACACCAGATCATAATAAAACATTGTTTCAAAAGGCTTTAACATTGATCCAAATATCCATATACTAGTCACGACCATTTTCATTTAAAAATCTCCAACATAACCACGTCACTCCTCCGTCTTGATACCTGAGAAAAACATTGCTAAAGTGTCAACACAAAGGTTGGTGAGTTCATAGGTTTAAGTTTAAATAGTGTGATGAACCATAAGATTTTCCAAGGAAACCGACATATAATCTTATAACAAATACAAGATTATAATCAAAAGTATACGTTTTAATCACCTACGTCTAAGCTCGTGACACCGAAGCGTTAACCTCAACCAACAAGAAATAATAAGAGCCCGAGCAAATGCCTATCCCGAAGCATTTGTAAATCCTCAAATGTAAGTGTATCTAACTTTGGTCACACAACCAAATTAGATAGGGAGGTTAATCCTGATAGATCTATCCATAACATTCGCGCTTACACAAAGTAATTAACGGTTCACGATAGTGGGCTAAAGCATCTAGGGATATCGCTACTTAGACATCATGTAGGCAAACGTAAAGTTTTAGCACTTATGTTCATCCGTTTAAAACAAGCAATGTTCTCACCCCAAAATAGTTAAAACAATTAAAAGTGGGGCTATGAAACTCACCTCGATGAAGTAGGTAAATATGATCGACAAGGATAGCACGGGATATCAAGGCACGCAAAACAATGCGCAAACGTTCTACTCGTAACCTAAGTAAAATATTTGTACTTAGGCTAAATAAAATAAATAATAACGTAAAATGCACTTGGTTGATATTTCATACTTGCTATCGATTTATAAAATGTTTTTATACATTTTTCATGATCAACCATTCTTGTCACGGGGTCAACTTTGGGTCTCGATATCTTGTTATTTAATAGTCCGAAAAATAAACGGGTTCCCATTATAAAACTAGGCCACGAGATCTTTGATATTTGCTAAATGTCTTATTTTTATGAAGTCTCTAAGTATAGAAAATAATTAAACAAAGTAGTGCACTCGCAAGTAAAATTAAACACGTAAGATTCAATTATTTCTTAGTGCCAAGCAAGGATCTTTGAAAATTAATTGCCGGTTCATAACTGAATTATAAGACAAACGGAAAGTTACTTCGTAAACTAGGCAATGTCAAGTTTGACCAGGTATTTTTAGATTAAGGGGGCATGGTCATTAAGTCGACTAAAATAAACACCAAAATAGGGTCTATGGATCGGAATTGGGAGTAATAGTAGGAGGTTTAACTTCCTCCTGATGGTTCTACTCCCTCTTGTAGACAACGAGCAAGTAGTGAGCAAGGTTTCATTTGTTTGTCATTGTATATTTTGCACATCTAACATAACATTCACACCTTGATTAATTATTATTTACTCTTAGACGTCGAACACATGTATCGCCATAAAAAGGGAAAGATCATTACACTATTTTCAGGTCCACAAGAGTGTAACATGGTGAAAATAATTTTATGTTTTCTTATACAACCTGACACAACACCCTACCTATTTGTATGCAACAGTTTAAAAGAGGGAGGGTGGTACTTGGGTCTCTAGTCTGCCATACACACTTACTCTACCATTTCTAGTATGTAAAATAAAGTAAGGTACTCCACTTGGGTTTTCTGATGTTTACACTTTACACATACATGCAGGATTGTATACACATGCATCATTTCTACAAACACATACAGGCAAGTTCTAATATTAAAGTAGTTTGAGTCCACTATATGGTCTGGGTACATACGCATCATACACACAAAGCACACTTCTCTGTTTGTGAACATACACACACGACCCACTTTTAGTTTTATAGATACACCCAAGGCATGCTTTTATGTTTTGTGAACACACACACATACTTTCTGTTTTATAAATACCCACGAGGCAAGCTTTCCTGTTTTGTTGCGACTTGTGCCCAACACACGCATGCACACTCCCACACAATCCCTTTATTCATCCCAATGTGGTCCTAGTCCTTACTACTGCTGGTTTGGTTGTAGACACGCAACACACCCACACTACTTTACCCTTTTTTGTATTTTAGTCTTGTCCTTCATTATTTAAACATCCTTCTTACACACACCAATTTTTACTCACAATGCAACATGATACTATGAACTCAGCTTTAAACACACACCATCAGGCACTATTTCTTTGTTTACTTGTTTTGGTTCTGTTGGTACGACCCACCACTACACAGTGCACACACACTCATCACACGTCTCATTTAGTTTTCTTATGGCTTACTGTTTTGGAGTCACTATTTCACGCAGGACACATACACATATTACAGGTAATAAGTTTTATGAGCTCATGAGCAAAACTCTTGCTTATTGTTACGGATACATGCAAACGAATGGTCATCTTTTCAGTTCTTCTTTGTTGTAGTTTCATGCTTACATTATACACACATGCGCTCATACACAATCATACACGCTCAAACATATCCTATACATTTAGCATATATAGATCACGTTGGTAGGGGATGGTTTTGGTGTTTTCATGCATACACGCCCTCTGCCTGCAACACACACACACACGCACCATCCATAAATTTACATGACATATCACCTTATATTTATTGTTCAATATTTGTTCTAATAACCACACATGTTATCGGCTCCTCACACTAGGTTTATTAGTCTTACACGACCGACCTATATAGCACACACAAATGTCGCCTAACCAAGTTATGTTTCTCGTGCATGGTTTCTCTGTATTACCACGTCGCATGTTTTTATCCTTAGGTGGAAGGGTGGTATTACAACCCTTCGACACACACACTATGCATGCATACACGTACACCTCAAGTATTATGTTAGTGGTTTTATTTATGTTAGGTTTTAGGCAGGAGTATTCATAACCCTAGTTCTTGTTATAGAGTCGACAAAACATTGAATCACACAAGGTCACATACACAACCTTCACATAAGATCATACGTATTCAACTCATATTCATGATATGGTTTGTTTGTTTACTTCGTTAGCCTCGTAGTGGCTTGTCTAGTTCGTTCATGTTGTCTAGGTTCTCACATAGATTTCAACCGTGGTCTCTTCATATCCACGAGACTTAATTCATACAAGTACCCATCACCCAAACCCGTGACTAGTTTGTTCATGTTTGAAAAGCTTTTTAGCAAGTATAAATATCAACCAATGTGGAATGAACAAGGTGTTAGCAACTTACAAAGGGTCCTAAGCTAGTTGAAGGAGATGGAATGGAACTAATGATCAACTATCAAAAATCTTGCTTGTTTAAAAGCAACCCGAAGACTTGTTGTTTGCTGCCGTGAGCTAATCCCCACAGGGGTTTAATGTTTCTTTTTGTGTTTCTGAAGTTTGTTGAGTGTGTGTTTTAGATGAGTATTGTGGGGGTATTTATAGGTAAGAAGGTGTGTTTAGGGTTAGGATCGTTTGGTTAGGGCTTGTAGTTTGTTTGTAACTAGTTACCAACTATATGGTTACTTCATAGGGAGTTGCTTCTTGCATGGGGAAGGAGGAAATATGTTGGGGCTCGGTGTATGGCAGCAAAAGGAGGGGAGAAGTTGATGTACAAGTTGACTTCAAGGAAGACTTTGGGAGTTAAGTAATAAGTCACGGTTTTAGGGTAGGAATGAGGGGACCATTTGTACAAGCTATTAAGGATAGGTGTAGTACATGGGTTCCTAGAATGAAAATATGAAAGTAACATAAAACGTGGGTATTATTTGTGCAAGGGGGGGGGGGGGGCGGATTGATGTACACAAAGGAAAGAAATTGGTTTCCTTTTTATTTTGGTAATATTTGTAAATGTTCATGTGTTGTGAAAAATTTAAGAAGTAGTAGTCTAATAAATTTTGTAAGAAGGAGGAAGTGAGAATTTCTAAGTGTGTCTTAAATATATTAGGTGAAATACTAAATTTTGTAGCGTAACTTTAAAACTAAATCAAGTCGTTTTAAATAATTGTCGGCTTCAAAAGAAATAAAAATTCTTGGCACATAACATAAACGAAAAATAAGTCATTCAAGTAGAAATTTATATGATTGTCATTTGTAAAAGTTCAAATTCGTACACAAAATACGCGTAAACAATCGGGAACATCAATAGACACACAATTCTAACCCGAACCATCGCGTTTGACGTAAATTAATTAGGTTAAAAATTCACGTTTGTGACATTCGTAATCCCTTAAATTGAGTTTTGTCCACAAAACTAGCACGTTGATATCGTTCTCAAAACAAGAGATCAATTAAATTTTTATCTTCCTTTCATGGTGTCCAATGCGTTCGTTTTTCTTTGGTTTATTGTTAAGATTAAAATTACTATAATCCTGTTAGGATTAAAACGAACGAAATTTCTTCCGACTTGTACACGGTTCTATAGCGTTCCTTAGGTCTTTTCTTGTATGTCAAAATTTTCTCATTATTAACTTTCACGTCGTCCCGCGTATTACTTCCACTTTAAAGTGTCGCGTATTGTCATTTTTCGTCTAGATGACCATATATATTGCACATTTAAGAATCGTTCTACATAGTTTGATTTATTCCATTCACATTAACCTTCTACTCGGTAGCGATAAGTAGCGTATGCGTCAAGGTTTCCTGAATTGGTTTTCCCAAAAATCTAGGACAATTGATCGTCCTAACACATGGTGGTCAAGCTGTTTCTACCTTTTATGCGACATTCAATTATTAGATAATCTCGTTATTTGATCAATTTAGTTTGCGTTCCTCCTCATTTATCTCCTTTTTCATGGAGAAGTAAACGGGTGCACAAATAATATATTTAAATCACAGTTCGCTCGCATCTCTTCTATGAAGAAAATATATAATATTTCTTAAGCCTATGAGTATGGTGTGATGCTAAAACATCGTTAGGTAAAATAGATTTTTGTCCGGACGGTTTCGGTATCTCAATTATATACGAAAGCACGCTTATCTTGACCCGACTGTTCTTTAACATCGGTTATGTTGCGGCGAGTTCTGGATATCCGTTAAATTTGGATTTTACTCAAATGACTTTTCATTCTTCTCATTATTATTTAAAAGTTGTTTTCGATTTTTCAACTCTAATCTATTTGAGTCTAATTTTCGTCAAAACAATTGGCGCTCTTAGTATTTGCGTGTCATATACGTTTTTGTATGAAATGGTGGCGAAGAAAATAACTGTACATGGTTTACTCGTATCGCGTACTTGACGCTTTTACAGTAGAAAGATGTTCAACGTTCATAGCACATGATAAATTTTTCTTTGGCGAATAAGGCTACTTGATTATATTTTACTAGTACTAATATATTTCATTTTTAAGATGACTACTATGAGCATACTCGCGTTCGACCACGATCATACGTAGTTGATCAGGCTACGTACGTCTCGGGACAAACGGTTGCATCCTCCTTTTCATCACAATTTGACTCTTTGAGGTTGTAATTATATATTGATAGTCCATAGTGCATTTTGTTCGTTACCATTATCTACTTTTCATAACCAACAAGTTAGTCCATAGTGCATTTCATTTGTTACCAATGCTTACTTTTCACGATCGACAAAATAATTCCCATAATTATTCGTACTAGTTCTCATCAAGTTTATTAATAGTTTTTGTTCTCCACATTGAGTTGGTCGTCAAACCAAGTTCCAAAATTTTACATGGTAGTTCTTACCAAAAATATTTCGCTATTAGTTGCAGCGTTTGATTAATAATATCTTTACTAATCTTTCCACTTACATTATCACGATTGTTATTATTCCCACTAATAAGTGTTTCTGACAGTGATCTCTTATAGTAAAAATAAATTTTGCTATTTTCTAAAGAATACTTTTCCAAAAATCATTTAGTAAAAATTTACTTTGTTTATTTCTCTTCAATAGGTAAAGAAGATATTGTAGAAGAGAATTTTTTTTTCTTAAGTAGCATTTTTGATGGATGAATTTTCCTCCGACACATAAAAATTAAAATAAAATTTTCTCGTTGGTTAAACAAAAGATGATTTAAAGAATAAAACAACACAATTTAATTGAAGACATGGAGTACGATTACATAATTAAGTTTGTTGGTGGTAACATCGACGGACGTCGAGTCACTTGATTTGCATAAAAGTAAAATAGTTCCTAATACTTGAATTTTAACGCTCTATCCATGACGAGGGTAGAAACCCTTACGTTGATACTTGAAAGTTGTCGGCGCATTTTTCTTGAAAGATAACGGGTGTAAAACGTTGGTGGGGTATTGGACGCACTTTGCCCCCTAGCGTCTTTCTTGGGAAATTTCAAGTATTTCTTGTCTTAAACGACATTCCTCCATGTAGCGTTCCTTCATTTTCTTCTCATGGGACTTTACCACTCGACAATCACCCTCCAAGTGCCCAAATTCATCGCAAAGCATGCAATGGTTAGCACAACTACCTTTGTGGTGGTAGTCACACTTGTGGCAATATGGTAGGTTACCGAGATACTTCTTGTTCAAGATCGGAGTTGTTTTGGGCACATCCTCCGGGAGATTTGTTCTTGCACAACATGTATAAGGTGGTAAGGTTTTTCCTTGTTGGACACGTGGCGTTTTCCACGAGTGATTCTTTGATTTAGTCATAGGGTGAGGGTTAAACCTTTCAGCACCTTGCTTCATGGTGTTAAACCTTGAGTGGTTCTTCAACATATAGCATCTCCTCTCATAAGGCCCTTTTCTTCCACTAACGGTATGATTTACCTTAGTTTTTGAAAGTGTCTTTCGAGGTCCAAAAGTGTTAACCGGAGTAGCACTTGTTTCCTTAGCCTTTTCGTAAACACTAGGATCCATGGTTTGGTCAACCGTGCGGATTCTAGCTTCAAACGCATCAACGACCCTAATGGCATTTTGGTATTGACGAGTGATGACCTCTCTGAGGTCGTTGCATCCTTGTTCCGTCATTTCAACTTTTCTGTGTACATTATCGCACAAACGATGTATATTTTTGTTAGTTCTTTCATTGTTATCAATTCTTACGATTGTTCAATTTTGACCAAACTTTTCTTACGACTATCGTAATACAATTATCAAGGGATCGTATCATAAAGTTCATATACTTCATTCTTGAACTGCGTTCCACACATAGTTTTGGAGCTTAGAGTACAAAATTTCATTCAACCAATGAATGACTTCTTTTAGTCTTGACAACACGTCATACATTTATTACAAAACATCATACTTTTATTAGAAAGGCGAGAAATCCTAAAGACCTAGGTGGTGTAGGATCTCTTGAATCTGAGCATGATCCGCAGCTTGCCTAGCCTCGGCATCATCGTTACTCATTTGTAAAATAGCAATCTGGGACTCAGCAGCCTCAAGAGACTCTCGTAACTCGGCTATCACCAAGTCCTTGTCCTCATCTTGCTCGATAAGGCGATCCACATCAACCTCTACATCCTCCAGACGGCCTATCAGGTGTTCTGCATCGAATCCGAGTGCTTCTGAAGTAGGCTCGTCTTCTGGGGAAAAAGCAACATTAGGTGGTGGTGATGAAGCACGGTTTCTTTTTCTAAAATTTTCAGGCATTGTTGAAGGCATAGGGGTGGGGATTGGCATAGTAGTAGTGGTAGAAACATTTGGGATGATGGACGAAAATCTCGTAGCGACATTTGGCATCATGACAGGCGAATCTTGCTCGTCATCCGAATTTATTGTGATTACGCTCCGGATGGGGGTAACTTCCTTGTCGGATTCGGATTGCAAAATGACAAACGGAATGAGAGGCATATTTCCTTTTTCGTCTGTCACCAAATGTACAACAACGGTTATTAGATAGGTAAAAGTGGAGTATTTTTCTAAAGTTATAAAAATAGAACTGAGTTGTATGATGTCTTGTAAATTTTCTTTCATTTAGAGTAAGTTCTCGTACATCGATCCATAAGTCTACTTAAATGTCCAAGTAGTCCTTACATGGAAAACAATAATTGAATCGTGGAATGTTAAAGTCCTCTAACATGCTCTTCCACATACTTATTATTTGTACTTTCCCTTAGTAGTGATTATGCACGGGTGGATAAGTACAATTATCCTTGATCAATTCTTTTATCAATTTAGGTCTATTACAAAGTTTACTTTTGTGAAATTTCCTCTTGTTAAACGTCTATCAACTCGGACGAGTAAGTATGTTCTTGAGATTTAGTCGGCTTACGGCCATTACGTAGCCCGTACTAGTTCTTGTTCATTTATAAGTCTTTCCTTAACTTAGTATTGCTAGTTCGTATACTTTCGACAATTTTTACACCTTGAAAAAAAATTGTTAATTTGATTTAAATGAGTCGTGTACTAAAATTTTATCACAAAAATTTCATCACAAGAATTGTTCCATATGTTTCTAATCCGTAATCGTTCAAAATGTTCAATTCGAACAATTACTAAATTTTATTACAAGAATTTCTCTGACCTTGGAATATGTTCCGTTATACTTTATATGTTTCGTTTATCTTGCTCTCGTCTAGCGTTTTGCTCTCAATCTTAGATAAACCTTTCAGTCATTGTTGTATACTTATACCTTGTGTTTAAGATCTCAATATACGTCCACATCTCGCATCTGGGGTTCTCAAGTATCGCGTAACGCGATAATCCCTTTGATGTAGAAATTGGCATAATTGTTTAACCAAGGGTAAACCCTTTAACTTGTATCCATATTGTAACTTCGAGATTTATAATAAAGTCATGATAATTTAGTCGCAACCAATGGACTAATAAAAATTTTGATTTGTCTTTGCGTAATTTATTTCCAATAAAAATTTCTTTGATAACCATTTGACTTACGCGTCAGCACATTTATGGATAGTTCATATATCACGAAATTTATTCGTTCTTTGAATTGTAGTATTATTTGGAGCATTACAAGAGTAATACTTGTAATAAGTGTTTTAGCGTCATATGTCCTCTTAAATAGTGACGTCGTCGTCGTTTCTCGGTCGTGCTCAAAATAATTATTTGATATGATAACTTACGCATTCAATTTCAATTTCGAAACCGTTAATTAATGTAGGTCACTTTTCCTCAACCGAGTCTATTATAAATGTTTAGTGGAGTAACGATTTATCGAACCCAATAAATAGTTGCTCTTCTCGACATTTATAATAGTATCGCTTGATTCGAGTATTACTACAAATTAACATACTACCAAACACATGGTAAATAAATATATTCATATAGTTTTCGTTCTAGGAATCATGGCGATATCTTTAATTCGGCGTACAGTGATATGAAACACAAAACGTTTCGATAGTCGATAATAGTCCCGCAGACTATCTAAAATATAAGTATGCGTACGTTTAATCTCAAAGGAAAATATATATATGGCACAAACCATTCAAATAAATATGGCACAAACCATTTAAACAAAGATGGCACAAACCATTCAAATGAATATGGCACAAACAATTTGCGTATCGTAACAATCCATACAAGGATGTTTTAAAAATCGTTTTATTACATGTCCCTATGGGTGTCACTCAAACATGGAAAGGGAATACCTAATGTTAATAACACGTAGTAATCAAATTCAAAACTTAGCATTGCAAAAATCATAAACTATCTCAAGTCACAACTTACTTGTATCGAAGACGCGGAGTGAAGTGGTTCTTAGAGAATTTTGAGAGTTAGTTATAGTCTAGAATTATTTTTCCAACAATAAAATTTTTGACTCACGTTTATAAAAACTGTTTTATAAAATAACCTAGTTCTCTATAACTACAGCTCTGATACCAATCTGTCACACCCCCAATTTATCAGAGTAATACAACACAATGGGGTGCGACGGTCATGACTATCAAAAGACATAGATACAAAGAACGACTATTTAAAAGTCGTTTTAATTTAATTAAAAGCATAAAACTTGTTTCGGAAGCGAATTACACCAGATCATAATAAAACATTGTTTCAAAAGGCTTTAACATTGATCCAAATATCCATATACTAGTCACGACCATTTTCATTTAAAAATCTCCCATGCATAACCACGTCACTCCTCCGTCTTGATACCTGAGAAAAACATTGCTAAAGTGTCAACACAAAGGTTGGTGAGTTCATAGGTTTAAGTTTAAATAGTGTGATGAACCATAAGATTTTCCAAGGCAACCGACATATAATCTTATAACAAATACAAGATTATAATCAAAAGTATACGTTTTAATCACCTACGTCTAAGCTCGTGACACCGAAGCGTTAACCTCAACCAACAAGAAATAATAAGAGCCCGAGCAAATGCCTATCCCGAAGCATTTGTAAATCCTCAAATGTAAGTGTATCTAACTTTGGTCACACAACCAAATTAGATAGGGAGGTTAATCCCGATAGATCTATCCATAACATTCGCGCTTACACAAAGTAATTAACGGTTCACGATAGTGGGCTAAAGCATCTAGGGATATCGCTACTTAGAAATCATGTAGGCAAACGTAAAGTTTTAGCACTTATGTTCATCCGTTTAAAACAAGCAATGTTCTCACCCCAAAATAGTTAAAACAATTAAAAGTGGTGCTATGAAACTCACCTCGATGAAGTAGGTAAATATGATCGACAAGGATAGCACGGGATATCAAGGCACGTAAAACAATGCGCAAACGTTCTACTCGTAACCTAAGTAAAATATTTGTACTTAGGCTAAATAAAATAAATAATAACGTAAAATGCACTTGGTTGATATTTCATACTTGCTATCGATTTATAAAATGTTTTTATACATTTTTCATGATCAACCATTCTAGTCACGGGGTCAACTTTGGGTCTCGATATCTTGTTATTTAATAGTCCGAAAAATAAACGGGTTCCCATTATAAAACTAGGCCACGAGATCTTTGATATTTGCTAAATGTCTTATTTTTATGAAGTCTCTAAGTATATAAAATAATTAAACAAAGTAGTGCACTCGCAAGTAAAATTAAACACGTAAGATTCAATTATTTCTTAGTGCCAAGCAAGGATCTTTGAAAATTAATTTCCGGTTCATAACTCAATTATAAGACAAACGGAAAGTTACTTCGTAAACTAGGCAATGTCAAGTTTGACCAGGTATTTTTAGATTAAGGGGGCATGGTCATTAAGTCGACTAAAATAAACACCAAAATAGGGTCTATGGATCGGAATTGGGAGTAATAGTAGGAGGTTTAACTTCCTCCTGATGGTTCTACTCCCTCTTGTAGATAACGAGCAAGTAGTGAGCAAGGTTTCATTTGTTTGTCATTGTATATTTTACACATCTAACATAACATTCACACCTTGATTAATTATTATTTACTCTTAGACGCCGAACACATGTATCGCCATAAAAAGGGAAAGATCATTACACTGTTTTCAGGTCCACAAGAGTGTAACATGGTGAAAATAATTTTATGTTTTCTTATACAACCTGACACAACACCCTACCTATTTGTATGCAACAGTTTAAAAGAGGGAGGGTGGTACTTAGGTCTCTAGTCTGCCATACACACTTACTCTACCATTTCTAGTATGTAAAATAAAGTAAGGTACTCCACTTGGGTTTTCTGATGTTTACACTTTACACATACATGTAGGATTGTATACACATGCATCATTTCTACAAACACATACACGCAAGTTCTAATATTAAAGTAGTTTGAGTCCACTATCTGGTCTGGGTATATACGCATCATACACACAAAGCACACTTCTCTGTTTGTGAACATACACACACGACCCACTTTCAGTTTTATAGATACACCCAAGGCATGTTTTTCTGTTTTGTGAACACACACACATACTTTCAGTTTTATAAATACCCACGAGGCAAGCTTTTCTGTTTTGTTGCGACTTGTGCCCAACACACGCATGCACACTCCCACACAATCCCTTTATTCATCCCAATGTGGTCCTAGTCCTTACTACTGCTGGTTTGGCTGTAGACACGCAACACACCCACACTACTTTACCCTTTTTTTTGTATTTTAGTCTTGTCCTTCATTATTTAAACATCCTTCTTACACACACCAATTTTTACTCACAATGCAACATGATACTATGAACTCAGCTTTAAACACACACACATCAGGCACTATTTCTTTGTTTACTTGTTTTGGTTCTGTTGGTACGACCCACCACTACACAGTGCACACACACTCATCACACGTCTCATTTATTTTTCTTATGGCTTACTGTTTTTGAGTCACTATTTCACGCGGGACACATACACATATTACAGGTAATAAGTTTTATGAGCTCATGAGCAAAACTCTTGCTTATTGTTACGGATACATGCAAACGAATGGTCATCTTTTCAGTTCTTCTTTGTTGTAGTTTCATGCTTACATTATACACACATGCGCTCATACACAATCATACATGCTCAAACATATCCTATACATTTAGCATATATAGATCACGTTGGCAGGGGATGGTTTTGGTGTTTTCATGCATACACGCCCTCTGCCTGCAACACACACACACGTACCATCCATAAATTTACATGACACATCAACTTATATTTCTTGTTCATTATTTGTTCTAATAACCACACATGTTATCGGCTCCTCACACTAGGTTTATTAGTCTTACACGACCGACCTATATAGCACACACAAATGTCTCCTAACCAAGTTATGTTTCTCGTGCATGGTTTCTCTGTATTACCACGTCGCATGTTTTTATCCTTAGGTGGAAGGGTGGTATTACAACCCTTCGACACACACACTATGCATGCATACACGTACACCTCAAGTATTATGTTAGTGGTTTTATTTATGTTAGGTTTTAGGCAGGAGTATTCATAACCCTAGTTCTTGTTATAGAGTCGACAAAACATTGAATCACACAAGGTCACATACACAACCTTCACATAAGATCATACGTATTCAACTCATATTCATGATATGGTTTGTTTGTTTACTTCGTTAGCCTCATAGTGGCTTGTCTAGTTCGTTCATGTTGTCTAGGTTCTCACATAGATTTCAACTGTGGTCTCTTCATATCCACGAGACTTAGTTCATACAAGTACCCATCACCCAAACCCGTGACTAGTTTGTTCATGTTTGAAAAGCTTTTTAGCAAGTATAAATATCAACCAATGTGGAATGAACAAGGTGTTAGCAACTTACAAAGGGTCCTAAGCTAGTTGAAGGAGATGGAATGGAACTAATGATCAACTATCAAAAATCTTGCTTGTTTAAAAGCAACCCGAAGACTTGTTGTTTGCTGCCGTGAGCTAATCCCCACAGGGGTTTAATGTTTCTTTTTGTGTTTCTAAAGTTTGTTGAGTGTGTGTTTTAGATGAGTATTGTGGGGGTATTTATAGGTAAGAAGGTGTGTTTAGGGTTAGGATCGTTTGGTTAGGGCTTGTAGTTTGTTTGTAACTAGTTACCAACTATATGGTTACCTGATAGGGAGTTGCTTCTTGCATGGGGAAGGAGTAAATATGTTGGGGCTCGGTGTTTGGCAGCAAAAGGAGGGGAGAAGTTGATGTACAAGTTGACTTCAAGGAAGACTTTGGGAGTTAAGTAATAAGTCACGGTTTTGGGGTAGGAATGAGGGGACCATTTGTACAAGCTATTAAGGATAGGTGTAGTACATGGGTTCCTAGAATGAAAATATGAAAGTAACATAAAACGTGGGTATTATTTGTGCAAGGGGGGGGGGGGGGGGGCGGATTGATGTACACAAAGGAAAGAAATTGGTTTCCTTTTTATTTTGGTAATATTTGTAAATGTTCATGTGTTGTGAAAAATTTAAGAAGTAGTAGTCTAATAAATTTTGTAAGAAGGAGGAAGTGAGAATTTCTAAGTGTGTCTTAAATATATTAGGTGAAATACTAAATTTCGTAGCGTAACTTTAAAACTAAATCAAGTCGTTTTAAATAATTGTCGGCTTCAAAAGAAATAAAAATTCTTGGCACATAACATAAACGAAAAATAAGTCATTCAAGTAGAAATTTATATGATTGTCATTTGTAAAAGTTCAAATTCGTACACAAAATACACGTAAACAATCGGGAACATCAATAGATACACAAGTCTAACCCGAACCATCGCGTTTCACGTAAATTAATTAGGTTAAAAATTCACGTTTGTGACACCTCTCTTGCAGCATCTCCAACTTGCGGGCTGCATCTGCCACCTGTGCCACAGTATTAAATGTAGCACACGCCAAGTTATTGGCGACAGATGTGCGAAAAGCCCAACGAAAGTGATACGCCTGCTCCTCTGCAGTCCCGGCTGCTGCGCCAAGGAATCCAGCCAGTCGAAGGAACCTCTGCATAAACTCATTGCTATTTTCCCCATCTCTCTGCCTAATACCATGATACTTCCTCTTGAGCTTATCCTGCTCAGCTTTCGGGAAGAACTGCCCCATAACCAGCTCCTTAAACTGTGCCCAAGTCAAGCCAGTCACCTAGTCGTCGCCTCCATTCGATAGCTTAAGTGCCTTCCACCATGCAAGCACGTTTCCTTCAAACTTGTAGCAAGCTAACCTTGCCTTAAAGACAGGTCGCATCCGATAGCGTCAAAGATCTTCTCAATGTGAGTTATCCAGCTCTCAGGCTCAGTGGGGTTGTTAGTCTGCTCGAAAGATTTTGGACGCTGCTTATTGAACCGCTCTGGCAATGTGATCAGGTTAGCTGGAGGTGGAGGAGGAGGATTCTGATTCTGGTGAGGGTGTTGATTGTTAGCGGCTTGCACCTCGGCCTGAATCTCATTCCTCAGTTGAGGAAGCAGAGCTTGTATAACAGCTTGGACTGCTGCATTCAGTTGTTCTTGTTCACGTGTGAGAACCATCTGATAGTATAAAACAAAATGCAATGATTAAGCTGATTAGAACATAATATACAAACATGAAAAAAAAATTATGCATATAAACATGAATTTTTTTATGCATGAAACAGTGTATGAATGCATAGCCAATGAAAATGACATGGGTTTGGGTGAAAGCCTATGGGTCGGTTCACCACAACAAAATGACATGACGAGGATGAACGCATATGGGTCGGTTCATCAAAACAAAATGATTCGATTAAAAGCACATGCGACTAAATATGAACAGTCCTGTACCAACCATTACTTAGTCAAAATTCCTGCAACAATGATACATGAAACAAATGCATGAAAACAAATTGTCAGCTTTAGGAAGACCATGGTGATTACCCACTAATCACAGGTCATGCTATTAGAGCCTACAGGTCGAAACCAGGCTCTGATATCATAATTGTAACATCCCATTTTGATAAATGGAATATCATAGGATAATTATGGCGTGTCATCAAAGCATGCAAGGTAAATGTCCAAAAACATTAAATGACCATAAAAGGAAATACCGAAAACAAACATCGGTAGTCCAAGTATAAGCTCACACACATGAATATAAGTACTGAAATGGAAAAAGGACTAAACAATGTCCAAAGAAATGAAGAAATGTAATGTATGGAAAATGCATAAAGTAGTGAAGGCTAGATAGCTTCCATCCGTATGCACATACTCTCAAGTCCTAGTTCCATCCCTGAGTACCTGCCGTTTGGGAACATGAAAGGAAAACGGCTGAGCAAAACGACCAGTGAACGGATATACAAGCATAACATGAAATGACATAAGCATAATAAGACTAATAGCATCGGAAATGTATAAGTCCAAGATAACCTGGAACATGTTCATAAAACTGGTTTTATAGTTTGAAAAGACTTATGTTTTTATATGAAAACTGTATTAACTAGCCAATAGCCCATATAGGTCATGAGGTACCACCGTGCATGAATACTTGGAGGGGAGACCTCATCATGCAATTAGAGGGGATGCCTCTAACTAAATTATTATGGGTAGGAGGGATGAACTCTTTGTGAAGGATGCAAGGCACACACCACATTCACCATGAAATTCCTGTAAAAACATGTAACTAGGATGCACCCATACGCCCCACATGATAATATAAACATATGGTCAAAACTGTAAAGGGACGCCACGAGCAATCACTCGCCGTAGGGAAGTCATAACACTGGTGCCTCTAGTGTTATGGTTATGGTACCTCCATAACTAGGTGACATGGCATGCATGTATATGGCTTAGGCATTTAAAACTAACATAAGCAGATCAAAACATATCAAACAATTACTTGGGAAAACAGTTGGCTGCAAACGGGGAATCCTAATAAGGAAAGAGAATGTCCATACTGAAGGAGGGAATATCCGTACCTTATGTCCAATGAACGAGGAAATATGAAAGGATGAAAAGTCTTACTCCGACCTCACTATTGCTACATAAATAAGGGACATGTATGAGTTGTCTGATTACTGAGTATGTTACTGGTTCTAGCATGTTCATAACTTGTTTTATATGTTCTTGTCTTATTTTACTGTCTTAAATGATATATTGTATTATTCATGTATTTTATGTCTTTTGATTGTGTATTATCTTGTATTCTTGTATTATTATACTTGTAATGTA
Source organism: Glebionis coronaria (assembly GCA_025667525.1). NCBI lineage: Eukaryota > Viridiplantae > Streptophyta > Magnoliopsida > Asterales > Asteraceae > Glebionis > Glebionis coronaria. Next base: position 584,372,869 of record CM046874.1, on the reverse strand, counting down.
ATAATAAGTAACTTTCTAAAAATAGCAGGTTTCAAAAAATAGAAAGTTTCCCAAAAATAGAAAGTTTCCAAAAAATAGAAAGTTTCCAAAATAGAAAGTTTCCAAAAATAGAAAGTTTTCAAAAATAGAAATTTTCCAAAAATAGATCATTTTCTAAAAATAGATCAGTTTCTAGAAATAGAAAGTTTCTAAAAATAGTAAGTTCCCTGAAACAGAAAGTTTCCATAATTAGAAATAAGCTGGATTAATAAGCTAAAAATATAAGCTATTGTTAACTGATTAAAAGTTATAAGTCATGGAATTTATAGCATAGTTTATTAATTAAATACTACAGGTTATATCTAATTATTAATTAATAATGATAGTACATGTTTTATTAATTAATAACATATCATGGTTAATTAATAAACTATAGGTTATACAAATTTAAATAAGTCATGATTTAATTAAATTAAGTCTAGTATAATACTTAGGTTAACATGTATTATTAATTTTAATTAATAAACCTAAGTCATGCATTATTAATTAATTATAAGTTCATGTATAAGATAATTATTTAAAAAAACTATAGTCTAAAATTAAGTGACAAAATATACTTAGGCTAAAATATGTATTATTTATAAAAATAATATAACCTAAGTTCTTTAATTAAATTAATTAGTTAAACATGTAAATTAATTTAATTAATCTTGTAAGAAAAATAATTAGCAAACAATCCCGAGCCCGAAACCCGAGACAAAACCAAAACCTGAACACTAACCACCACCCACAGTCGCGGCTGTGGTGGCGGCTGGTTGCTGCGCAGCCAACGGCGGCAGCAATAGCTGTTGCGCCATGGTTGGCCATTGCCGAGACCATGGTTCCCAATGGCTTAAGCCGGTGGTTCCCCGTGCTGCCTCGCGTTCCCCCTGTTCGAACAACCTAGCCAGCGGCATGAGCTGGTGGTTCCCACTGCTTGAGATCACCACCCACCAAGCCCCATGGGGGTCTCGACAAGGGTGCACCGAGAGCCTTAGGCTCTCGTTTGGGGGTTGCCGAACCAACAAACAAACCAAACGAACCCTTTTCTTGTTTTATTTATTTCCACTAACATGTTTTTAATTATGTTTTAAAAGATCTAGACACATGAACATAATTAAATTAAAGAATTAAAAAGATAAAGGTTTATGATTATACCGAATGCGTGAATGAATAGAGGTTTTGAACACAAACACGAACAAAGTATGAAATCAAGATCAAAATAAAACAAATCCCCCCTTGTTGTTTGTTGAATGTCGTGGCTACCAAGAACAAAGAGGCTAGGGTTTTTAATTTTTTTATAAAACTTGTATAATGATTTCTTGTGTTTAGGTTTTTACTAGTTAAATTCAAAGTGGGCTTGGGTCCCTTCCCTTTAGTTTCCACGGACACAAAGACCAACAAGGCCAAAACGGGCCTTGTTCATGTTAAACATTTACTCGTGTTCGCTTGTATGTTTAAATGTTCGCGTTAATTCGTGTTTAAATATTCGTGTTAGTTACACTTCGTATATGTCATGTTCTAATATTCATGTTATATTTATTATTCGTAATAATTATTGTGTTTATAAATGTTATACGTAGTTCAAATGATCGTGTTTTAATGTTCGTGATTATAATTATTATAAATAATAATTATCGTGTGCATTTATATACGTAATTTAACATAATTAATATTCGTGACACATGTACATAACATAAATGTAACGTTTTAATTGGTTCGTAGGTTTACGTGATGTACTGTTCATGGTATTTATATGCGGGTTTTACACGAGTACTCATCTACAATGACGAGGGTGTATTTGTTGTGATTAAGGTATTGAGGTTTAAATGGTCCAAACAAGTCCATGTGTAACACATGAAGGCACTTGTTGATGGAGAATGATTGTTTGGTCTTAAATGACGCTTTGTGGTGCTTTCCTTTTTCACAGGCTGAGCAAGGCCTGTCTTTTGGAAATGTCAACGAGGGAAGTCCAGCTACCAAATCATTCTTGGCCAATTTGTTGATGTTCTTGAAGTTAAGGTGGGACAGTCTCTTATGTGAGAACAAGTTTGCACTATCAAAGGCTTTGGCAAAAAGACGGGTGTTGTTTCCCTCTGGACATGTTGTCATGTCAATAACATACACATCCCTTCTTCTTCACAGAGTTGGTTGATGCTGATCAAGTTGCGTTTCAGCCCATTTACATACGCGACCCTTGTGAAGGTGATTCCATTACAATCCACTGAGCCATATCTTTCAGTTTCTCCTAATGAGTCATCACCAAAGACTACCTTGGGACCAGACTCTTTTTTTATATCTATGCAGATATTGTTTGGTCCCTGTCATGTCTCTCGAGCATCCACTATCCAGATACCATACAGATTTCTTTAGATGTTCCTGCACAGATATAATGAAGTATGTTAGTTATCGTGATGAACCTACTTTCCAGTGGGTCCATTTTGTCGCTGAGGTGCGACTCTGGGTCTCCTTAGGTTTATATATCCCCCTCTTTGGTTTCAATATCTAGTTTCATGAATCATGTCGTTATAGATGTCACACCCTGGGTAATGTTCACACTCATCAGAGTAGTGGTCAAGGTATCCACAGTACTTACAGGGTGGAAAAGGTCTGGGTCTGTGATTAGGACGTCTAGTTGTTTTATGAGGAGTTTGAGATCTCAACTTAAGTTTGGCATTTTGCACAGCTATCAGGTCGTCATGTTCACTAGAGGTATGATCAGTTGATTTACATGAGATGTACTTAGGTTTCTTTGAACAATTATCTGAAAGATGATTTCTGAAATCACAGTACTTACATGGTCAGAAAACAATTATACCCTTAGATTGACTGGTACAGGTTCCTTCCCCATGGGATCCAGATGAGGAACTGTTTGACATGCTCTTTCAGACCCTTAAGTTGTTCCATGAGGGTAAGAAGGAGTTTTTTGGTAGGGGATAGTTCCTCAGAGGGTAAGTTAGGTTTAGTTTCCTTAACATCCTTGGCCACAAAAACTTTTTTGTAAGATTTATCATCAACTCTGGATATAGATTTGGCTTTAGCATTAGCCCTAGAGGAATGATGGTTGGTTTAGAACTTGAGGAGGTCTCATAAGGATTGGGACCAGTCAATTTGGGTAAAGGGGTCAGGGGACTTTGTTCCTCTGCTTCACTTTCAGATTCATCCTCAGCTACAAATGTGATTTTAGGAGAGGATTCATCTGATGGAACAAAATTAACTTTAGACACAGGTTTATGATGTTTGTATCTACCCTTCCCCCCAATGGATTGGACAACATTTCAAGGAACACTTTCAGAAACAAGGTCCTCAACAGTGAATTGACATTTGGCCCATTTTTCAAGGACCGTTTTTAATTCACCATTCTCATCAGCCATAGACTCATTGTTAGATGAGAGTCGAATTACGTCATTTTGAAGTTGAGAGACGTGTCCAACAAAAGGTTTGAGGTTGTTGACTTCAGATTGACTTAAATTTAGTTCCTGTTTTAAGATATGAATTTTATTTAACATGTTCTTTCTCTGTTCTTCTATAAAGTGGAGGTCAAAAAGAGTATAGTCAAGGACATGATCTCTGTCCTGACCTTCAGTCATGGTAAGTAATCTTTGTACCTTTTTCATGGTGATATCAACCCATTGACCAGATCTGGCTTCACTTTTGCCAACAACTGGTTCATCATCTACAATGGCCATGAATGCTCGAACCGTTGTGGTGGTTTCATCTTCAGATGTAATAGGTTCATCATCCTAGTCGAATGAAGTAGCTATCAGACCTTTCTCTGCCTTTTTACTCCACTTTTTCTTGGTTGCTTCATCAACCTTTTGATTTAATTTCATAAGTTCTGCTTTTCAGGCTTTGTACTTGACTTTGCAGTCCTTTTTTCCCTCAAAGTGGAACGTGTTTCTTCCATTGAACTTGTTGGTGGAGGGGTAGCTTGGGGATGAGGTTTTGTCAGAACAATAATCTTCTTGAAAATGACTTAGCTTTCTACAAGAGAAGCAGATTACTTTGGACTTGCCTGCTTTGGCTGCTCCACAGATCTTTTATATTACCTATTTTGATCAGCTAGAAGAGCTCTGTCATGAAATTTAGCATTTAGTTCTTCAAGAAACTCATGGCTGCTCCTGGTGTCTTCTTCCACATCAGAGTCGATGTCCTAAAAATAATGATTAGCAACAAGAGCTTTTGATCCAGTGATCTGAGTGGTAAACCTATCAGTTTCAGACTTATAGATAGAATCAATTAATCATTCCTTATAGTTATATCTTCCAAAAATTTGAGCCAGAGTATCATTCTTAATAGCATTGTTAGATCTTAGGGTCTGGTTTAAACTTAACCAATTCCTAGGACTTTTCACAAATGTGGCATTTACTTCAGCTTGTAGTATAACTATGTCATTGTTACCAAGATCATTAAGCAAAATCTTAAGTCTGTAGGTTTGACTAATTGTTTCATTATCCAGTGCTTTGAAGGCATTGTACTTAAGTCTTAGAGCTTGGTTTTTTGTCTCTTTAGTTTCAGTTGGACCTTCATACCCAAGAACTAATTCACTCCACATCTCTTTCGTAGAGGTGCACTTAATGATGCACTTCATTATGTTTTTGGGCAGACAAGAGACGATAATACTTTTTAGCCTCTTGTCCTAGTTGGTCAGACGTCTATCAGATGGAGACCATTGTTTCACTTGTTTTTTTCGGGGCCTCTCAGTGGTAGAGGTGGTGGCCATGAGAACATAAGGTCCATCTTCTAGGATTTCTAGAACAAAAGGTTAAAGACCGTCTAGGTATATAAGAAATTCACTTTTTTAACTAGAAAAGTCCTCTTCATCGAATGTTGGAACACTGGACACGTTAAATCCACCTCTACTATCAAGAAGTTGAGGAAGATCGTCATCATTAGTACTCACACTTACAACCAGTGTAGGTGTGGTAGTATTTGAGGTCGTGGCATGATTATTCACGGCATTGGGTTGGCTAGTTTGGACAAAAGGTGGTGGTATAGGAGGTATAGTATCATGCATATTGGGATCTTGATTTAGAAACGAGAACGACTTTTGAAAAGTTTTATAAATCAAACCGCTCTGATACCAATTGAAAGTCCCAAAATATGAGCCTATTGTAATACTATAACTCGAAACCAAGATATAACACTTAATGAATTACTTTTCAAACGTGTAATGCTTTATTACTTATAAACAAAGTATTACAAAGTGTTATGGATCACACTTGTTGAATGACAATGTAATAAACCCTTTAAAAAAGTAAACTTGACACTCATATCAAGTTTACAAGTGAACCTGATGAGTCGCTAAACAAAGCCTTGGACTCAAGAGGTTCAACAGGGAGAAAAGACAAACAATAAATTCAATGATGCAAGTGATTATTTTCTCCCTTTTTTATCTCTATTTATAGTGGTCCGAGGTTGCTACCTCAGTGGGGGTAGTTGGTACGTGTCAACTTCTGAATGGAAGTAGCACACTACATTAAATGCATGTCAATTCTTGGAGATGCCTTTAACCAAATTTCAGTGAACACTTCTGCCAACTGTTCACTTTTTCTCACTAGGTCGTACTAGGCTGCTTTAGCTTGAATCTTCACTTTGTCCCGTCAAACAGGGGCGAAGTCAAGGGGGGACTAGTGGGTGCTAATCCTCCTCCAACTAGATCAACGAGTCAATTACAATATAGCCTAAAATCCTAATAATTTAGGATCAAAATGATTAGCCCCTACTAATACTATTACACATTTAATATTGTTTTGTTTGAATATAAATATTGTAAGCGATAAATATAACAATTTTGTTCCCGATATGAACGTTACTTACAGAGATACAACTCAGTCACGTCAGAGATGTGACGGTCGAGCATCATTATCGGCTTGATGTGTGTATTGTTGTAATCGATAGTTAGCTTATTCGTCTTAGTGCTACTTTGGATCCAAGACTGACATATGTAAATGATGACGAAGTATTATCCTTTAGATTTTACTAAATATCATAAAACTGAGCTAAAACTTGAGCCGCAAACTCGAAAATGATCCAAAAGCGAAGAATGATACTGAATTTTCAAGGTTGTGTAAAGGATACAAGAAACTAAGAAGCGGTAAACTTATCCTCTTATTGATATATTGATTCGTCTTATTTTAACTCTTCTTGTTACAACTACAACATCTGAGTTTTTTTAATAACAATGCATGTGAAAAGAAAGATTCGTACTACACTGAGCGATGAATTTCTTCAAAAATAGCTTAATTCTTAGCTTTGAAAGAGATATTATTCATATATTTTCACTGTTAACATAATTAATGATTTTTACACAAACGAAGAAAGACTTGTCTAAATAAAAAAGACGCAAGGTAGTGTACAACTGTTACTTGTCTCTGCTTTAGTTTCTTATTTATCATTAACATAAACTTCGTGTTTTTAATATCTCATATGTTTTTAGTTATTCGCATGTTAGTTCGTAAGACAAATGATTAGGGTCAAATGCTAACCGCTAAACTGCTAATCGTCATTTAAATTCTTACCATGATTGATTATAGCTTCGTATTAGTTTAAGATACATGTTTCTATAATTTATTCGGCATTTGGCTCTTCCTTTGATTTACCACATTTTCACGCTTTGATATATTGATTGGAACTGTGTTGTTATCCTTCTAAAATTAATTTTCAGCCCCTCTTAACTTGAAATCCTGGCTCCGTCTTTGCCGCCAAAAGTGCTTTATCAGACGCTCTCGCCTAAACTATAAAAGAGATAAGGCAAGTCTCTGCTTGCTAGATCTTCAAAGGGTTTGGAGTGACCTCTAAGTATTGCCACCTCAGAGGTCTTCGAACACCATCACATTCCTTCTACATTCCAGCTTATTCATAAGAGCTGGTGAGTATAACTTCAAATAATCTTCGACTTCTCAGACATTGTCTTTGACATGAATGTGTCTGGTGTGCCATCTGAGGCTTTGCCTTCAGCTGGTCATTTTCTCTGTCGCTAAAATCCATCAGCCACACAATCAAATCTAGACTGACCTATAGTTAAAACTTTCATTGATCCAACAACCACCAACCACCCCCACCATATTCACCCTCATTTTTTTATATACATACTTCTCCATTTCTTCTTTCACAAAATAATCTTCTGTCATTTTATTTCTTCCTCATCCTTAGATGACAAAAATCCCATCGCCACAATCACCAATCGCCACCACCTGCATCATCGGTGCACAAGCAAAACCACCCATGACCATAAACTACACAAGCTCTACCCTCAATTTAAATCACCGCTGATCTTTAAAATCCAAATTCATTTACACTCGAGAAGATCTAATTATCACAATTGACTTCGATGTCTCTATCACCTTCAGTCAGTTTTTATGTTGCTCCATTTTGTCACTTCTGGTGGTATTGTAAGTTATATTAAAGGTTTTCTATGATCGTTTGTCTTCTTTAGCATTAGTAGGTATGAAAGAAGAAATGAAAGAATAGTTGAAAAAAGGTAATGTGGAAGAAATAAAGATGCATTGTCCTTTAATTGCATCAAAAAAAGGCTAGTAAACATGATCCAGCCCATTTTTTAATTCAGATGCAGACAAAACATAAGGAATTAGTCGAACCAAACACGCCTTAAAAGGAGCATTTTCCAAACAGGAAAATAAAATAAACAACTCCTAAATCTGAAATAGATAAACAGTTGTTGCATGTGAGTTTAGCCATTGAGGTGGGGTGATTGGTGGTGATTGGTGTGGGTTGTTGGTGGTGATGAATAGATAGAAGAAACGTATAGAACTAAAAAAATGATGAAAATGTCCTTGTAGAAAAAGTGACTAACGGTCAAATTTTAACGCCCGTTAAGTCAAAGGACTAAAACGAGTCGAAAGTATATAGACCAAGGATCCCCGCACATACGGAATACCAGGTACAATATCTGCAAAAATAAAATACCACGAGGACGATATCTGCATTTTACTCAATTACCAATTAAGACTAAGGTTAGGTTTGATAAAAACTTAAAGAATTTTAATTAAAAAAGTTAGTAAGAAAATTAAGTTATAAAAAAGTTTATTTGTTTTGTGCTTAAAAAACTAACACATGATTTTCGAAAAAAAACCACGAAAAGGAGGATTTCAAATATTAAATGTATGAGTTAATTTATAATTTTATATATTTATTCTCTAACTTTTTCACATATAATTTCATACATCTAAACAAACGTTTTAATTTTATAAAGCTTAATAAAAAAAACAAAACAAACAAACCCTAAAACATGTTTTAGCAAAACCCATGCTTTTATTAGAGAAAAATAAAGAAAATTTTCAGTCACATATTTTAAATAAAAAATTCTTTTAAAAAAAACGTGATTTTTTTCGCGCATGATCTTAACTCTCATTTGCCATAGTCTGAAAACTTTCTTTTCATTTCTTTTTTCTTTTTACAAAAGAGTGTCTTAAAATGCTTGCATCATCAAATTTTTTTAATTTTTCCTTGTAAAAGTGGTTATCCAATTATTTTGGAGGAGGGATAGCTTTCAGCCGACTTTTTTTTTTCTCAAATCCACATTATATACTTGACCTGGTCGTATATATATCATGGGGCGTAATGGAAACATCTCTTAACATTTAAAAAGATTCAGCTTGTAATAGATGGGTTTTGCTACTGATAAAAGTTAGTCGACAATAAATCAATAAAAACTTTTCAAATTAACATTAAAATATATTAAATACACATTAAATAAACTCATAAATTATTATATATAAATATAATTTTTATAAAAATTAATATGTATCTAATGTATTTTAATGTTAATCTGAAAATTTTGTTTTATTTAATACCCACTAACTTTTGCTAATGAACATTTGCTAACAAAACCCGTAATGAATCAGTTATGATAAAATAGTACGAGAGAGGTGTGGAAATTTCAAGACAAAACGGATTTATTTATTTTTTGATATATTTCAATATTTCATTATGTTTAGGAAATTTCTTGCCAACATATCCGTGAACCTTTGCAAAGACAAGAATTTGTGATATCAGATAGGGCTGAGCATGACAGACTTAAAATCGATTTGGATTGAAAAATCGGATCGGATTAGACCGTACAATTTCGATCCGGTCTTCGATTCGAGATTTTGGACCAATTCGGTCTTTGCTCCGATCGGTTCGGTTCGGTTTTACAAAAAATCTTGTCGATTTTATCTAATAGGACCGGATCGGACCGATAACCGAGGACCGAACCGAACCGGACTATTTCGATCTGAAGTTTACACCATTTCGGTTATCGGTCCGATCCGATCTTGACTGATCTGGTCCGGTACAATCTTGACCGGTCTGCTTTGATCTCGGACCAATGCTCAACCGTAAAAATTATGAGAATAATTTTTTTATATATTTCATCATGATTTTATCAGTTTATGTTATATATTTTTGGGAAAATTATTTAAAAATGTACTAAACTAATCACTTTTTATGGTTGTGTGTATTAAACTAATTTTGTTCTCATTGTGTGTATTAAACTTTCTAATTTCGATTATTGTGTGTATTTTGAGACGATTTTACCCCTACTTTTTTCAAAATTTTAAGGGTAAAATGGTCATTTTAGATAGCAAAATCATATAAAAATACACACAATGAACGAAATCAGAAAGTTTAATACACACGATGAGAAAAAAAATAGTTTAGTACACATAACCATATAAAGTGGTTAGTTTACTACATTTTTGAGTGATTTTCCCTATATTTTTAACAATATAACATTTTTAATCTACTAAATTTTATAATTTTCTATTTATAATTTCAGTTTTTCAATTTTGTGATACTAGTATAGTATCCGCGCAATGCAGCGACGGATAATAAGTGACTATTTTTTAGCAATCAATTTAACGTTAAAATGTAAAAAAGTTAGAATTAAAATAAATAAAATCACTAAAAATGAAAAAAAAAACAAAAAATTCATAAATATATCAAAATGGATGTTAAATTAAAGAGAACAAAATTTAAAAAAAATGATGAAATTAGATTACGAAAAAAATAAATGTGTTAAAAGATATTACAATTTAAAAATAAAAATGGTTTTTTAATAAGTTGTTAAGAAATTCTTACAAAAGTTTGTTACAAAAGAAATGGATGGTTAAGATTTGAAGTTAGGTTTGGATTAAAAATGATCAAATAGTTAAGTTGTTAATATGTTTATTTTAATTTTTAGTTTGGAGTTAGGTTTGGAGTTAGGATGTGTATATGCACCTTTTATATATAGTATAGCAAAAATGCTATATCCTCCTACAAAAACAACCTACAAATCTTCCTACTCACAGGATCCTGACAAGTGTCAGAACAGACGGTTTAGATGCGGAGAGAGAATTAGTGGAAAAAAATATTTAATATTATTGTGTGTGTAGGAGAATATGTAGGCATATGTTGTAGGAGGATATAGCAATGCTCATAATACAGATATAGATATAAATATAAAACTAAAATGAAAAAAACAAAAAATTTAGAAAGGGAATAGTTTTTAAAGAGAAGTCACCTTTCCCATTTAATAAAGAGAAAATTCTTGTTTTAGGTCATGTTCTCCATGTTGTAAATCTTTTATTTTTAGATAACAAAAGGTTTTTTGTTATGATAATGCTCTATCCAAACGTGTTCTATTCTACCCAAAAGTGTTTCACTTAAGCTACGTGTCAGTCGCTGGGATGAGTATAACCTGAAAAAATTAGGTAGAGCATCTATATCAATCGCTGCGATAAATAGAAAATTTTTCTAATAAAACATGACCAAAACCAAAAAAACATAAATATTTAGCTAAAAAATTTTACACACATAGGACATCGCCGAAACAGAAATTTTCACTTTAATAAACTTTATTATGTCAGTGACCCAATAGTTTGTGACGTCACGCAGCGTAGGTGGCAAATAAATATTTGACTATATATTGTTTGTTAAGACTTACGATTCCTAAAGTATAAGTGCCACCTCAACGGAACCAGTTACTGATTTATCGATTTAGGATATGCATAGCAACGGGCGGCTTTGGGTCGGGTGGGTTTTAGTGCACTCATATTCCGCATTCGTTTATAATATTTAAATTTGTATTCGTTTTAACACCTAACGAATACCTGATTAAAATTACTCATCGGAATTTCGGTTTTTACCTGCGTTTACCGGGTAATTACATTTCATTGGATATAATATATACTATTATATAAAACATTTGGGACCTTCTAAAAATAGTAAGGCTAAAAATTCAGATTTTTTTACCTACTAAATAAAACAAGTTGTTGATATCTTCATCAACATTACTAGTTATAAAACCCGTGCATACACGGGGTTCTTTATATATTATTAACTCGTATAGCTTTTAGATTTTGGTTTGAATATCATCTTAAATTTTGAAGCAAAATCCCATGTTAAAAGAATTTTTTTTAGTTTTAGACATTTGTACACATGGTTTTAATTTTAACAAAAGTAGCACTAAGCATGGTTTTTACATAAGTCCATCGATGGTCCTGAAAATGCCATACCTTTATACATTCTCGTTGTTTTCCTTTCATACTCAAGAAATCTACAAAAGCAAGAAGGGAACAAAGAAACAAAGTGAGGAAATTATATGAATTATTCTTAAACAATCGAGCAACAAAACATATTAGCTTAAAACAAACAACCTCCATACTATTCTATCAAAGCAAACATGAACTCTGAAAGAGTTACCTTTTAATTAAGAAATCATTTCAATAGTTGAAACACAGGTTGACCACAATGTATATTTGAAACAATTTAGTTTTGCACTTTCAAACACCAATTAACAAAAGATAACCCATTGTGACCTATAATCCGATCCACCCACTTTGCTACTACTGATTATTCACCAATTAACAACATGAAAATGTGATATATCCAATATTTATGTGTCTGAGAGACAGTGTATTACGGGATAACCAATCATCTGAGTTCAATATATTCATCCCAACCTCAGAAGGCGATAATGCAAGAAAAAACAACACAGCAAATCAACACTAAGCTCGTATACACGCTCTTTTAAACACAAATTACAAAAGGACATCCCACTCAATTCATGAATGAATACCATAATCTGATTGTAGTATTCATGAAGTTAAACATGCTATTAAGCATGACTCACTGCAGCTGGCAAAAATAGTGTCGAGTGAATTCAAGTTTCAAGTCATTGTTGAGTTAGGCGCTCCGGTCTTTTAACCTTTAGCCAACGTGCTTTATCTTAAATTTAATGATTTCCACGTTCAGTTAAGAACATTGACGTGGTGGAGAAGAATAGTACTTCGACATCATTGGTGATTGACACATTGACCATGCATATGTGCCTTCATGCAGCTTTGTTGTCTGTGGATATCTCTGTCAAAGGTGAACCTTTATGAGTTGCCTGCAAATGAAGTTACAGAGACATAAAAACAATATATTCATTGCGTCTCTTTTTACCTATTGTTCGGTCATATTTACGGTCAACCGGTCAAAGTTGTGGTAACAAAGGTGGATCAATCCTGGTCATGGATTAAGCAATTAAGCAAATGAAATAAATGACGTTAGACATCAGTTTAACAACACGTAAAAGGTTTTTTCAGGATTCTTTAAGACATACAACCTCCTAAGTACTAATCTCTTTCCCAGCTTTGGAGGGTGTTTGGGATTGATTACAATAAGAATTTGAGTGGATGAACAAACATATATTAAGTAGAACATATGTTTCGAAATCTTCTATGCCAAATGAGTCAATTAAACGTTTCTCAAAAGGGAATGAGACACATGGATTAGTTTCGACCAACTTACATTGGTTTGTCAATTAAATGGATTGATCTTCTGTCCCATAAGATCTCGGAAATCCATGAATTTGAGCAAATTCAACAGCCCATAACTCTTTATATGTTTAGGAAGTTCCAAAACCACATGCTAATAACCATGTCCAAGCCTACAAAACGGTCAGAAAAAGACATGTAATTCTCGGCAAAATCAATTTTTTTCTAATTAGGGTAACCAACAACTTTACTAAACATAAGACCATCCAACGAATAATATGATTCTGAACTGCCAAGAAAATAATAGCACCTAAGGCAAGCCAAACATAAGACCCTATGCCAAATTCGCCTCACAAACATCCCCTTATTGTTGCTAGCTAGATTAGACATTTGTTTTCGTGTTCGCTTCATAAAATGAAGTAATACATAAATATAAAACACACAAAACTCGCATTTAAACGACTTCTACGTTCCTAAGTATCTCTCCTAAGTCAATAAAGATCAAGTGCTAACCATATATAGCATAAAAAAGCAGTGCCTCTGATATTAGACTCGTAAAGTCAATGGAATTATATGAACCATGTATATAAACTTTAAATAGAAGTCATAAACATACCTTTGCTTTTAAAAACACTCTACGAATCCTAGAATCAACGAAGGGGCGTATATGGACATTGAAATTTCTGAAATCAGTTAATGGCTTCCTTTCTTTATTTAAGATGCAAGACGTGTAAACACACACTGAAAATCTATTCTTAGCAGATAAGCTAATAAGCTCACAAAATAAGCTAATTAAACACCCTTTATCTGATCAGTTTAGATAAACTCATAAGCAATCCTAAACAATGCTTAAACTATAAGAATCTAACCAAGTTATTTCACATCATATAGGACTATAGATTTCATCCTTTACGTTTTTGGTCTAACCACTTGAACATTTAAAACTACACATATAGCTTCAAAGGAAACACATTGAATGGGTCAAAGTGGCTCAAAACTGATACAATAACACTTATTAAATTCAGTTACCTTTGAATCAATGAATTCATCTCTAGTACTTGTAGGTATAAACCTTCTGATAGTATCCATGGAGTTCTATCAATGGTCAAATTATTAAACACCCTTTGACTTCTTAAAGCTTATAACAATAGCAACAAATAAGTTTCATGTCTGGTCTATAATCATAAAAGAAACCTTTGCAGTGTTGTACACAACATTCTCGCAGTCGAGCAGGATCATCTTGCATGATACCCCCTGTATTTAAGAATGCCACCATACTCGCTGCCCATTCGATGTAAGTTTGTGCAGTGGGGTCATAAACTTTCTAGGTTTGACCGTATTCGTGCTCAATCTGTCATCAATGATTTGCAGACAGAAAAAAGAACTTTTCATATTAGTGTCAAGTTTAATAAAAGACTAAATGAATCATAGATAGATCCTTATATACTTTAAGCAATGTTGCTCAATTTCAAAACTAACTAAACATAGCAGACATCCAATATGTTAACCAATACACCCGATAAGCTTATTCATGTGTTTAAGAGTTCATCTGTTTTCGGCTTATTTTAAATAGGTCAAAGCATACCAGCAAGATACTAAAAGGGAGATGAAACACGACCTATGGAAGAAATGGAAGGTACATATCCAAAAGCAGCTATTGCAATCAGTACGGTCGCATTCTTTTGTGCAGCATCAACTACTTCAGGTCCGATAGAACCATTAGGACCCACAAACTACAATAGTACCTAACTGAGATAAGTCATATATCAGAAGCTCAATATGTTTTTAATACTAATAGATCAACTATACTATGTTTGTTGTAGAATTAATGGCTCATTTGGGAGAAACACAATTTTGCATGTGGCTATTTTGATCATATTCTCACAAACAATATAGTATATAACTGTGATCATATATGTATTTTAGATAAGCAATCACCACATAATTTACCATTCCCTGTTACTTCAGCGGTATTATATTCATCAACCAACTTAGAATTCAAGAGACGCACAATCTTAAAAGTGAAGAAAGAAAAAAAAAACTCACCCAAAATCGCCTTTTCATTGTCCTCCTCGAGCTCAGCAGTTATATTATTTACTTTCGACAAAAAGCATCATCATGAGCCCAATGACTAATTAAACGAAAAAAATGTAAAGTAGGTTTTGACCCGTTGCCCATGCCTGCCTAACCCGCCTGTTTTGACCCGCTATAGTAAAAGGCACATTCAAACACCATGTAATTACCTATCAAAGGTAATTTATCACCCTAGTATCATTAATTTTAAAGACCTACAACTGATCTAACATGTAACGCTTAACAAATACTGATTGTTAGACATAACACAGACACTCACTAAATCACATTATTTAAGCACAAATCTAGTCGAACCACATCAACTGAAGCAGAAGAACACAAAATCAAAAACTAATTACTAAAAAGGCCAAAACTCTAAATTAATACATTAATCAATAAGTCAAAGATTATAATATTTTGAATTAACTAACTGGAAAATATACCTTCGATCTACTGGATTAAATATTTTATTCGTCGTCCGCGGTGTGTCTGTCTCGAGTGGATAGAAGAACTATGTGTTTCGATTTATTATTGTTCCAGGGCTTTATCTTTTTATTGTTTGGAGTGGAATTTGTGTCCTGATTACAGTTTTTGTTTTTACCCACTTTCTTATAAATTAGTCCCGCCTTTGTAAAGTTTTAGTGTTTATACTTTTGACACGTATATTTTTGTGTCTGGTATTCTTATTCATTTTTATAAAGACGAAAATTTGATTTATTTTGTTAAATTAAGGAATAATTAACATATTTGCTACTAAATTAAGGAACAATTATACTTTTTAAAGGAATAAATAAAATGATTATTTCTTATTAAGGAAAGAATCTCTTGAAAAAGTCCCTACTTTAGGTTTTGGTTTACAAAGAAAAAGATTTACTATAACATTTTCTAACAACCTTTTGTAACAACAATTTTTTCTTTTAAATTGAAAAATCTTTTTATTTATTTATTATTTTTATAATCTAATTTCACTATATTTTTTAAAAATTTTGTGCTTTTTAATTCGATATCTATTTTGATATATAATTTTATTAACTTTTAGTCTTTTTCAATTTTAGTGGATTTTTAATTCGATTTTTAGAACTTTACAATGAGTAAGAGACTAATATTTGTTCGTCTCAAAATTCGTTATTAGGTACTCGCCGCCGCATTGCGCGGGTACCGTTCAAGTTATGTGTATAAAGTTAAAAAAAAATTGATTACAAACAATCAAAATATCCTAATATATTTTTCAAGTTTGTTAGAAGATAAATAATAATAATTTAATATCATATCATGCTAATTAATGTAGTGAATAAATGATTATTTTTATTTAAAGGTACAAAATCTAAATATACATGATCACAAACATCTTAATGTATACAAAATATAACTAATATAAGCATTCGTTTGTTTAACAATTTTCTTTTACTATTTCGCACAAATTTAATAATTATATAAAATAACAAAAAAACCGTATCGATTTAATTAAATGGGTACGTATACAAGTAAATGGGGCGGGTATTACTAGAACCTGAACTCAAACCCGTACTAGCGAAAAATAGAACATCCCAACCCGAACTCGCATTAAAACCCGCAAATATAACTCCAAACCTTACCCGATCGGTTCGGGCTTCAGTTTTTCCCATCAGATTCGAATGCTTTTGCCATCCTAATTTAAGATATCCTCAAGCGTGATAGTACTAGTTAGTTCCTTTAACGTGGTTCAACATCGATCATGGACAATTGAATTACGTCCACGACTAAAAAAGACCTTCGTATGATAATAAAATGTTTATACCATGAAACTCTGGCAAAACTATTTATTATCGTTAACCTTACTGGTTCGGTGCAAAAAATCACACTTTTTTTTAATTGTAAGATGGTTAAAGAGTTGTGGTCTCATTTAGCCAATTGGTGGAAGTTGGATATTCCAGTTTGTGGTAATATTTTAGAGTGGTATGACTCGCTAGATTCTTTACATGCTTTCTCCAAGGTTCGTTTGTTCGTCGAAAGGGTAGGAAGAACTCTCATGTGGTCCATTTGAAACTTTCGTAATCTATTGATTTTTCCAAGTTCTCCTCCAAAAAAAAGCTGCGTTTTGAGATTCTTTTGTCTTACAATCCTTTTTGTGGATCTCAATCCTAAGCTTAAGCTTAGTTGGATAGGTTGGTTGAAAAACCCTTTAGCTTCTATTAACACTATGTAATTTCTTTTTTTTAGCTTTTGCTAGTTACAATAAAATTTGCCGTTAAAAAAAATTGAATTGTGCGTCATTACATTAAGCTCTACTGGTACATGGACACATAAAATAACCGTGTCTAAACTTTTGATCTAACAGATAGGTCTTGTTTGTTTTTTTCAAATAACCTCTTCTAACTTTTTTTACCTCTTTAGTCTGAAGCGGGCAGAGTTTTAATGTTTGTTTTATTGCAGACAAAGGTGATAATAATCACTTATCACCTCTTCACTTTGAAAACAAAAAATTTCTCTTATTCCCTCTTCTTTTCACTTCTTTAACACTCACCTCCCACCACCACATTCAATATTCGTTTTTCTCCGATATTTTACGTTTTCGTCAGTAAATTTACGTTTTCGTCAGTAAATTTACGTTTTCGTCAGTAAATTTACGTTTTCAGTAGTAATTTTACGTCTTCGGCAGTAATTTAACGTTTTCGTCAGTACATTAACGTTTTTGTCAGTAATTTTACGTTTTCGTCAGTAATTTTACGTTTTCCTCAATAAATTTACGTTTTTGTCATAAAATTTAAGTTTTCGTCAGAAAATTTACGTTTTCGTCATAAAATTTACGTTTTCGTTAGAAAATTTACGTTTTCGTCAAAAAAAATTACGTTTTCGTCAGTAAATTTACATTTTCGCCAGAAAATTTACCTTTTTGTCACTAAATTTACGTTTTCATAATAAAATTAACGTTTTTGTCAGTAATTTAACGGTTTCGTCAAAAAATTTTACGTTTTCGTCAGTGAATTTACGTTTTCGTCAGAAAATTTACCTTTTCGTCACTAGATTTACGTTTTCATCAAAAAATTTACGTTTTCGTCAGTAATTTTATGTTTTCGTCAGTAAATTTACGTTTTCGTCATAAAATTTACGTTTTCGTCCGAAAATTTACGTTTTCGTCAGTAAATTTACGTTTTCGACAGAAACTTTACGCTTTCTTTAGTAGATTTATATTTTCGTCAAAAAATTTACGTTTTCGTCAGTAAATTTACGTTTTCGTCAGTAAATTTACGTTTTCGTCAGTAAATTTACGTTTACGACATTATTTTTACCTTTTTGTCTCTAAATTTACGTTTTCATCAGAAAATTTACATTTTTGTCAGTAATTTTACGTTTTCGTCAGTAATTCTACGTTTTCGTCAGTAAATTTACGTTTTCGTCAGAAAATTTACGTTTTCAGAAAATTTACGTTTTCGTCTGTGTATATATGTTTTCATCAGTAAATTTATGTTTTTGTCTGTAAATTTACGAATTTACGTTTTCATCTCTAAATTTACGTTTTCGTCTGTAAATGTACATTTTCGTCTGTAATTTTATGTTTTCGTCTGTAATATTACGTTTTTGTCATTATATTACGTTTTTGTCCGTGTTTTCCGGTTTTGTCCGTTTTCGCCAGTAAATTTACGTTTTCGTAAAAAAAGATCCTGATGAAAACGTAGATTTACTGACGAAAACGTAAATTTACTGACAATAACATAAATTTTATGACGAAAATGTAAATTTACTGACGAAAACGTAAAATTACAGACAAAAATGTAAATTTTCTGATGAAAACGTAAATTTAAAGACGAAAAGGTAAATTTTCTGTAGAAAATGTAAATTTACTGACGAAAACGTAAATTTTTTACGAAAACGTAATTTTTCTGACGAAAACATAAATTTTCTGACGAAAACGTAAATTTTATGACAAAAACATAAATTTTCTGACGAAAACGTAAAATTGCTGTCAGAAAATGTAAATTTTATGATGAAAACTTAAATTTGTTGACGAAATTGTAAATTTTATGACGAAAACGTAAATTTATGACGAAAACGTAAATTTATGACGAAAACGTAAATTTTCTGACGAAAACGTAAAATTACTGACGAAAACATAAAAATACTAACGAAAACGTAATATTACTGACGAAAACGTAAATTTTCTGACAAAACGTGAAAGTACTAACGAAAACGTAAAATTACTGATGAAAACGTAAGATTACTGACAAAAACGTAAATTTAATAACGAAAACGTAAAATTATTGACCAAAACGTAAAAGTAGTGAGAAACATAAAAAACACTAGTGAAAAGAATGAAAAGATAAAAAGTAGAAAATAAGTATTTTAATAGTATAAAAAATAAACGGTCTTTTTCGTTTTGATTAAGATATCAGATGCACTTATTTTTCTCCAGACATATTTTACAAATAAAAATGTAAAACCTCTGAAAAAACAAACAAGAAGCTAGTACTATTTAATATGTCCACATGAGAATTACTTTAAAGGTTTATGAATATACTTATACTCTTGTAATAGAAGAAGAATGTTATACTTGCGTTTCACGTTATCTAATGTTCTTGAAAAGAGATTTTTAACTTTTAAAAAAGAATAAACTACTTATTTATACACAAGGGTACCTTTTTCTTGCCCTTTTATATATGTAAGCCAACTAGAATAGACTTGAATTCTTTTATGCTTTTATGATTCAATTTCCATAGCACAACTGCACCAACCGTGCTTTGTCTCTACTTTTTTAGTGTTTAATTTGATCAAGTTTAATCAAATATTGAATAGTTCAGAAAATTCTTTTTTTGCTCAATTGTATCTATGTTTTTATCTGGTTGAGTTACAGATTTTGTATGTTTATATCTAGTTGACTTATACAGATCTTAATGATTGACATATATGTATACTTCACTTTTCATTTTCTTTTATGTATATACTTCACTTTTTATACAAAAATATTAATGTATGTATATACTTCAGTTTTTATAAAAAAAAATATTAATGTATGTATATACTTCACTTTTCATTTTATGGTCATTTTATAGATTTAGAAGATTTATGTAAATGTATATGATTGCTATGAAATACGCTTTATAGAATAAGTACCACGTAAAATGCTAATGATATCACACAATTGACGGAATCAAAATAAAATATGAATGAGTACACAATTTTTTTAAAATATAATATTAGAAACATGTTTTGATAAACCAATTTCATTTAAAATATAATTAAAAATAATTAAATATAAATTTCAAAAAGTTAACGATATGTTAAAAAAAATTCATAAGATTTTTGGACATCCGCCAAAATCCTCAGCGTTCCGTCCCCTTGCTCGTGCTTTTTCGTCTTTCCACTAAAGTACATCTATCCGTTATTCTTTCTCGGGGCTTTTGCATATATATTTTTTCAAAGATGCAAAATTATATATATCTAAAATATACATAAAAATCGTTGTATCATATGTATGAAAAACTTATACAAAAAATATATATGTAATTATTGACCAAAAGAAGGATATATATGCAATTCCTCAATAAAAAAAGAAAATTCCTTGAAACTAACCAATAACCAAAGTAAGGTCATAGTAAAGGCTGTCACCAAAAATAAAGCTTGTGAATAAAAAAGAGCTGTTTATATATATGACACGTTGTGCTAAAAGGCATAACTCAACTTTTTCTTATATAATCAGAATTTGACTATAATTATAGCGAATGAGGGAGTAGAAAAAAAAAACTTTTTCTTTTCGAATCAACTAATATAAATTTATATAGTCATGTTTAAACTAAGAGTTGAGTTATTTTGAATATCATACTTTTTCTTGGATATAAGGGGACTCATCTCCACCATCTATCTTATTTTCATCTAATGAATGAGATTTAATATATTTTATTTTTTACTTATTTTTTATAATTTAAATATCTTTTAAACCGTTATGTGTTAAACAAAAATAATTATACCATCGCGACGAGCGTTTAATTATCTTTCTACCAATATGCAATATGATATACTTTTGAAAAAAAAAATTCGTTTTTTTTTTCTTGTTACTATTTACGTGAAATATCATATATGATAATACTGTTTCATCATATATGATAACAGTGTTAAATCATATATGATATGGGTTTTTATCATATATGATAGGTTATATCATATATGATACTGGTCATACATCATATATGATATTAGTATCATATATGATAATTTTTGAAAACATGAAAAAAATGAAGAAATTTTTTTTTGTCGAAAGTGTATCATATGACATATCTATAGAAAGATAATTAAATGCTCTTCGTAACGGTATGTTTTTTTTCGCATAACGATTAACGGTTTAAGAGATATTAATGTTTGAAAAAAGAGGGTGAAATTATATTTTGTGTTTAATCTTATCCATTGGATTAAAATTAGATGGATGGTGATGATAAGTCCCCTCATATCCAAAGAAAAGTATAATATCCAAATGAACTTAAATCATAAACTAAAAGAACCATTTTACAATTTTAAAAGTCTATGTGCGCATTTTATTATCTTTATAGCAAAAATCTACAAAATTTATAAATTTATAAATTTAGACACATGAGCGTAGAGTTAGAATAAATGAAATATAAAATTAAAATGAAATACATGAAATGAAAACATGCATATTTTTTATTCAGTTTATTAAAAAAATGAAAACATGCACACGTGTTTATTCCTTTTGTATTTGATACTTTCGGTTTCCTTGCACCTGAAGCGGTGGAGCTTCTGAAGAGAATTCAGCGCGTTATGAATAGCAACGTTATGACACCTAAATCCACAGATGTGGTTTTTCATAGAATTAGTTTCGCTATTCAGAAAGGGCTTGCGGCGCAGCTTGTTACTCGCTTGCCTTCTACAGCTGTGTAATTAAATTTTAACCGATAATATAAAATATATAGCTAAGGACGTTTTTTTTTCATTTCATTTTCTTTAATGTCATACACGATATTATAATTTATTATGGCCCTGGTGTTCACTTGGTGTTCATTTGGTGTGATGCTTATGAACACTGTTCTATTGTTATGTTATTTAGTCGATTATTATGTTCTTTGTTTGGCGTATGTTGTTTGTGGCACGTATATTATCTACGTGTTGGCTGTTTGTGTTTCGCATAAAAATCGTGTTACCGTTCTCTCTCTCTCTCTCTCTCTCTATCTCTCTCTCTCTCTCTCTCTCTCAGCCTCACACCAAGTTAACGACAAACTATGATAAGTTATAATATATTTGGATTTTTTTGGGTGCTTGATGGTGTTTTGGTGTCGGTCATTGCCCCCAGTCTTTGATTGGGTTGGCGGTGGTCGGGTTATCTCATATACGTGTTGGGTGTTTGTGTTTCATACAAATCCTGTCACTATCTCTTTTACGCATATATCAGATCTAGATTTTGTTGGATGTTTTGACGCTGATCGTTGCCCCAATCTTTGATTGGGTTGGCGATGGTCGGGTTATGGTGACGGTTATTTTTTTTATCGTGATCGTCGCCCCCAATCTTTGATGGGTCGGTGATGGTTGGGCTTGGATGACAACTTATGCTGCTTGATAATTGGTTTTAGTCTTTCTATAGTGGTGATGATGGTTTCTTTTATGAGGATTGTCGGTCCCTATTTACGATCATTGACAATTGATTTTGGTCTTTTCATGGTTGTTTGTATGCCTAACAACATTTAATCATATGAGGAAAGATTTACAATTATTTTGTTGGTGTTTTTCAGTTGGTATATATGTTGTTGTTATTATTGGAATCTCTGTCCATAATTTTTCGATTGGTATATATGCAACCGCTTATTGTTAGAATCATTATCTTTCATGAGTTGGTAGCCCTCTGATGATTGTGATTCATAATTAGTTTGATTCTTTCTTACTAGAATCGTTGCGCCCTAAAGATTACAATTCACAATTGATTTTTATTTTTGTGGTGTTTCCGATTTTATTCTGTTACTAGTTTGTTTGAATTGATAACTTTTGGTGGGATTTACCCAGCTTCATTTTCCTTAGCTACAACACAGTAGTAGTTGAGGAAATTGTAATGCTTTTGACTGGATGTGATCTTTTAGCAGGATTTATCCTGCTTCTATACTTGTAAAACCCGTATTTAAAATCCTCGAATATTAAATACGTGTAGTCTTAGCTTTAATTTTAATTAAACGTTAACAGTAAATACGGTAACAGTAAATACGCAGTCTCAGTTTTATTTAAATATTACAAAAAAATATAATTATTCAGAAAATAATTATTAAGTTTCAGAAAAACATTACGTATGTATTTTTTATTATACAGAAAAGATTATTACGTTCAAAAATTTAAACGAACACGAGCTAAAATCATGTCACGGAAATTAAGTCGAAACAAAAAAATAAAAACCCACCTTATAGGAATGGGGGCCGACGGTTTTATAAATAAACAAGAAACAATGGGCTTTTGGCCCAGCCCGGTTTACAAAGTAATCACAGGGAACACAAATCCCCATTTCATTGTTACAAAACATTAACAAAAACTAGGGTTCTTAGTGTTTTGTGTGGCCGCCGGCTAGAGAAGAAAAAAGGGAGCATTCGGCTTGATTTTTTTCCATCTTTGATTCGAGTGTGTTCTTCATCCCTTATCAATCCTGTAACGGTATCACCTTTCCCCGTTAATTTCAGTTTTATATCACGAATTAATGTTCTTTCTATCTAAACAAATGAGGTTACATTATTAAACATATAATAATTATAAGGGGTGTCGTGTTTTTTGCTGATACACGAACACCGAGACACCAAGTCTCGGTGTGTGTTGTTGCTGGCCAGCCGTGACCCACACAGGGGCGGCGTGGTGATTGTCCATCGGCCACAACCAACGAAAACCCCAAACAGGGGTAAACGAGCAAAGGGGGTGTTTGGATTTAAGAACAGTGGCTAAAAACCAAGCAACAGGGGTGTTTATTATGAAGGCAGTGGGAACCTTAACGCAAAAACAGTGGGTACATATAAAAACAGAAATTGGTGAGATTAAAATCCAGGATTAGCGACAGTTTAGCGACAGAAATTTTGTCGCAGTTTATAAAGACAGTTTTTATAACAGTTTTGTGTCATAGTTAGCGACGGTTTAGCGACATAAAATTTTATCGCTAATCCGGCTGTGAATTTAATTAGTATGGTTGATTTGTTTTCGTGTGACTGAAACTTAGAAGTCTCGGTAGGCTTTTGTTTGACTCGGGTTTTCGGGGTCACAAAACATAATAAATATGGGGTTCATTTTCCTTACGATTAAATCATACTTATAAATTAGTTTAATAAATAAATTAATCAAGTGGATTTGTTAAAATAATTTAATTAGTAAAAATTAAATTGATTTTTAATTATCCTTTTAACCACTTAAAAACATGTGATTTATTATGATTTAAATTTCAAGAAAAACTAATTTGGAAACCTTTCTAATTTAGAAACTTTCTATTTATATCAGATTACTATTCCTAGTAACAATAATTATATCGGAATTATACACTATACAGGAAATTCAAGAAAATACATTTTTCAGTAATATTATAGAACCATCAGATTTATCATTTTATATACAAACAATAATACAAGAATAAATAAATTAAACTAAGAATAGTTAAGATCAGTAAAGTAAACGGATATCAGTCAACTTATTCGCGCCCTTTTATTCATGTAGCTCACGTGAAATCAGAGTAGACCTTATGTCAGTTGATCTGAGTCGGTTACTGGACACGAGGTACGGATTCCCCGTCCTTCAGTAAGGACTTTCTTCTATGCATGATTAGGATTTCCCGTCTGTAGCCAAATATTTTCCCAGTATATGTTATAAGTTTTATCAGTAGTTATCTTAATAACTAAGTTAAATTGCCCGAGCTTTATATACAAGAATGACCAGTTATGTACTAGTTATTGAGGTACCGTAACCATGACACTTGAGGCACCGGTGTCATGACTCCTCTGCGAGGGAGTGATTTCTCGCAGCATCCCATTTATTTCAGCTTGGCCATTTTATCAGTATTATCAGTGGGGCGTATCGGTGCATCCTAGGTTATCAGTTACAGCTTATCAGGTGAATGTGGTGTGTGCTCTACATCCTTCACATTGGATTTGATCCCTCCATCCAACACATTATTTAGAGGTCACCCCTCTACAGCATGACGAGGTCACCCCTCCATGTATTCATGCAGACGTTGTTACAGCACATGACCTATATAAGCTCTTGGCATTTAAAATACAGTAATTACATGTTTCAGATATATCAGATAATAATTCAGCTTTACTATTGTAAACCAGACTTTTCAGAAACATACATAGTTTTTCCGCTGCACTTTACTTATCAGTTTTATAGCTTCAGTATTTGTTATCTGTTTATTTCAGTATATTCTTATCATGCTTTATATCCGTTCACTAGGCGTTATGCTCAGCCGTGGTTTTCCTTTCATGTTCCAAACGGCAGGTACATCAGGACGCTCTTAGGATTTCTGAGAGAGTACGTGCATTGGATGGGAGCTATCCAGACTCCTTTAATTTATGCACTTATACATTACTTTGGTTGTTTGGACATTGTTTCGTCCTTTTCTTTCAGTACTTAATCTTTTATATTTGAGCTTATGTTTGGACTATCGATGTTTGATTCCGGTATTTCCGTTACGGTCAGTTAATGTTTTTAAGATATTTTCCTGCATGCTTTGATGACACGCCATAAGTACACATAACGGTTCACTTATCCAAGTGGAATCAGAGCGCAAGGTTCGACCTGTAGGCTCTAAAACTTGACCTGTGACTAGTGGGTAGTCACCAGAAACTTCCTGTACTTTGGTGTTGTTATCTTTCATGTTTCTCATGCATTTCATCAGTCTGTTTTCTAAATTTTGACTAAGTAAAAGGTTGGTGCAGGACTGGCCATATTTAGTCGCATGTGCTTTTCTACGAATTTTCATTTTGGTGAACCGACCCATAGGCGTTCACCCTTGCCCGTTCAGATTTTATATTGATGAACCGACCCATAGGCGTTCATCCTTACTCATGTTAGATTCATGTTTTCAGTCATTTGTCATTTTGTGAACTGACCATAGGCGTTCACCGGTATCCATGTCATATTTCGTTGGATATGCCTTCATAAACTACCTCATGCATATTTCAGATTTCTTATTCCATGTTTCTAACAAGTTAATAATGTTATCCTCTTTAAACTTTTAGATGCCACCCAGACGTAATAATAAGAATGAGGCTACAATCGCTGCTATTGCTGCAGCTGTTCAGGCAGCTGTACAAGCCATGCTACCCCAGATTCGGGATGAGATCCGAGCTGAGTACCAAAACGGACCTTAACATAATAACAACCCTCCTCCTCCACCACCTGCCACTTTAGCTATCTGGTTAGAGAGGTTTAATAAACAGAAACCCCGATCCTTTGAACAGACAGTTACCTCGACGGACGCAGAGAACTGGATCTCTCATATAGAGAAAATATTTGAGGCCATGGATTGTGGGGATGCTTTCAAACGCAGGCTAGATGTGTACAAGTTGGAGGGACACGCTCTACATTGGTGGAAGTCTTACCAGCTAACCAATCAGGGAGATGATTGGGTACTAACATTGACTTGGACATAGTTCAAGGCGATATTCTATGACCAGTTTTTCCCTCATGTTGAGCAGGAAAAACTGAAGAGGGACTTCCACTCCATCCGTCAGAAGGTTGGATAGAACAGTATGGAATTCATGCAGCGATATCTCAGGTTGGCTGGATTCTTGGGAGCGGCTACAGGTACTGCGAAGGAGCAGGCGAAACACTTTCGTTGGGCTCTTCACTCTTGGAATGCGGATAGACTTATTAGTGCCACGTTCACTAACGTGTCACAGGTACCTAATGCAGCCCGTAATGTCGAGATGCTTCTTGAGAGGGATGAGCTCGAGAATGTAGAGCGTCCTGAAAACAGGTATATCTCGTTCAACAAACTTAAACAATTTAACTCTTAAACTTACTTGACAATATATATCATGCAATATCCAATCATAATCTTGCAGACACATGGGAGGGGACCGATCCCAATCCGCTACTCCACAACAGAACTACAGAAACCACGGTCAGTCCTATGACCGTAATCGTTCAGATAGGAGAGGCGGTGGTGATAACTACCGTGGCAGCTCAAACTCATCTGGCAACCACAGGTGATTCTTTAAGTTTCACAATACCAAAACCATTAGGTAAAACAAATTATAAATTTTAGTATGTCAATAGGGATGGGGGACAGGGGCGTGACCAAAACTACAGAGGTCAGCAGTCTGCCCGACCAACAAATTCTAGTAATTTAATTTTCAGCTAAACAGCCTGATTCCAGTTATGTCATCATGATCGTGACACTAATGCATCTTCTTAAATCAGGTTCACAGCAAACCAGAGATGCTTCTACAGGGTATTCTAATCCCACTTGCATCACATGTAGGAAGAAACACCCGGGACCGTGTCACCGTGGTTCTAGTGGTTGTTTTAAGTGTGGACAGCTGGGGCACATGATGCGAGATTGTAAGAAGGGAGATGTTGCCGGTACCTCAATACATACTCCTCATATTTTACCACCACCACCACCACTACACCAACCACTGGTCGCGTTTATACTACTACCCGAGAGCAGGCAAATAAGAACACAGGTACCATCATTGACATTTTGTTTATACACGGACAGGCTGCCTGCGTTCTTCTCGATACAGGCGCCTCACATTCAGTTATATCTACTTAATTTGCTGTTAGAATAAACATGACCCCTACACCACTAGATAGTGTGCTAAGTATATCTACACCCATGCGAGACTTTGTACGTATTACTCAAGTGTACATGGATCTTCCTCTTGAGTTTGACGATAAAATCCGTCCAGTCAGTGCCCTCCCTCTAGACATGTGCGAGTTCAATATTATTTTGGGTATGGATTGGCTGTCAGTTCATCGTGCCACCATAGATTGTCATGCTTACCGAGTCATCTTCAGTGATGTCCAGACACCAGAGTTTGTTCACTGTGGTTTTCTGCTAGAAAAACATGTTCAGATTATATCAGCTTTACAAGCCCGTACTCTATTATACCATGGCTGTGAGGGTTTTCTAGCTACAGTTCATGACACTGCTTCTGAGACACCTTCACTCCATGATCAGCCAGTTGTGTCAGATTTTCCGGATGTCTTCCCAGAAGAACTTCCAGGCATACCTCCCATGCGAGAGGTAGAGTTTGGTATCGATCTCATTCCAGGTGCAGAACCAGTATCTAAAGCTCCTTACCGTATGGCTCCTGTTGAGTTTAAGGAACTGAAAGATCAGCTTCACGAACTTTTAGAAAGAGGTTTCATTCGTCCAAGCGTGTCACCATGGGGCGCGCCAGTTTTGTTTGTCAAGAAGAAAGATGGTAGTATGCGGCTATGTATTGACTACCGCGAGCTGAATAAGCTCACTATTCGTAATCGTTATCCACTTCCTCGTATAGATGATTTATTCGATCAGCTTCAGGGTGCCAAGCATTTCTCCAAAATTGATTTACGATCAGGTTACCACCAGCTGCGTGTAAAAGAGCAGGACATATCCAAGACTGCTTTTCGCACGAGGTATGGCCATTACGAGTTTGTTGTCATGCCATTCGGTCTCACGAATGCGCCAGCAATATTCATGGACTTGATGAATCGAGTTATCCACGAGTTCTTAGACAAGTTTGTGATTGTATTCATCGACGATATCCTTATTTTCTCTAAGTCTAAAGAAGAGCATGAGGATCATCTTCGTACAGTTTTGCAGATTCTCCGACGAGAGAAGCTTTATGAAAAATTTTCTAAGTGCGAGTTCTGGCTGAATAAGGTGGCATTTCTAGGCCATATTGTTTCTGCAGAGGGAATCACCATGTACCCTGCAAAAGTAGAGGCTATCACTAAATGGCCGAGACCGAAATCTGCCACAGAAGTCCGCAGTTTTCTTGGGTTAGCGGGATATTACCGCAGATTTGGAGAGAATTTCTCACGTTTGGCTTTACCGTTGACCAAACTTATGCGTAAGGGGGAAAAGTTTATATGGACTGAGGAGAGAAAGGAGTTTCGAGGAACTTAAACATCGTTTAATTTCAGCACCGATCCTTACTCTTCCATCTGGTACAAGTGGTTATCAGATATACAGTGACGCTTCAAGGAAAGGTTTAGGCTGTGTACTTATGCAGCATGGGAAAGTCATTGCCTATGCTTCACGACAGCTGAAGCCGTATGAGAAGAATTATCCCACACATGATCTAAGAGCTCGCAGCAGTCGTATTCGCTCTCAAAATCTGGAGGCATTATTTATACGGTGAGTCGTGTGATATCTTCACCGATCACAAAAGTCTCAAGTATATATTTACACAGCGAGAGCTGAACATGAGACAGAGGCGATGGTTGGAACTGCTGAAAGACTATGACACCATGTTGGAAATACGTTTTTCCCAATAAAGTCTCGGTCACATCTTAGTTAGCATAGATCACGAGATATAGACTATTTAGAACTTTGTCTCTTGGAGCGACCTCCCTTAGGGGGAGATTGTTGGAAATACGTTTTTACGTATTTATGAAGGATCGATCGCTCCAACGATATATTAATGTAATGGGCTTGTGATATAGTTAGTAAACGTATAACCCGTTAAGCCCACATGTGGGGTGGGCTATATAACCCTTCCTAACATGTTCAGAAGGGTAAGTTTTCCATTATTCATTAATCTAACATTTTCACTTTCTCTCTCTACCTCTCCTTATCTCCTTTCTCTCTCTAGTTCATATCAAGATCTTCATCTATCCCTCTCTCTATTTAGATCAATCCAACACTTGTAACAATCTTTAGAAATCGTAGACCTACACACCAATATTCAGTACCACCCAGGTAAAGCGAATGTAGTAGCAGATGCCCTTAGCAGAAAGTCAGGAATGATAAATGGCATAAAGGTTCAGGAGGAGATCATACGGGACTTAGAGCGGTATGATATTGAGCTCTTAGTACGCGGACAGAGAGGTTACTGGGCTAGTATGAGAGTGGAACCAGATTTACTCTCTCAGATTAAAGCTGCACAGAAGGATGATGGTGAAATTTGGGCGATTGTCCAGAATATTGACCAGCAGACTGAATTTTGTATTGATGAGGATGGATTGTATTGCAGGGTACCAAACTCTGCGTTCCATAAGACCCTACTCTTAAAGAAGCCTTATTGACTGAGGCTCACAGCTATCCGTTTTCTATCCATCCAGGTTCCACTAAGATGTACCACGATCTTAAGCAACATTTCTGGTGGAGCGACATGAAGTAGGATGTCGCCACTTTCTTTCTAAATGTCTAACTTGCCAGCAGGTTAAGATAGAGCATCAGCGTACTAGTGGCCTACTTCATCCATTAGATATTCCAATGTGGAAATGGGACAAGGTCTCTATGGATTTTGTCACCGGGTTACCACAGACTTAGAGGAAACATGATGCAATCTGGGTTATTGTCGATCGCTTGACCAAGTCAGAACATTTCATCCATATCCGTAAAGATTTCGCAGTCAATAAACTAGCAAACCTATTTATGAAGGAGATCGTGCGATTACACGGTACACCATCAAAAATTATATCAGACAAGGATCCACGATTTACTTCTCACTTCTAGGGAGGTCTGCATAAAGCTTGGGGAACCAGGCTCAAGCTCAGCATAGCTTTCCATCCGCAGAAGGACGATCAGTCAGAGCGTACTATCCAGACCCTGGAGGACATGTTACGCGCATGTGCATTAGAATGGGCAGGTAATTGGGACGACTATATCTGCTTGGTAGAGTTTGCCTACAACAATAGTTGGCATGCTAGTATCAAGTGTGCTCCCTTTGAGATGTTATATGGCAGGAAATGTCGTGCTCTGATCTGTTGGGATCAGGTTGTAGAACGTTTGATTGAGGGACCATAATTAATAAAGCTGACCAATGAAAAGGTCGCCATTTCCAAGGCAAAGCTGCAAGAAGCGCGTACTCGCCAGAAGAGTTACGCTGACAAGCATCGCAGAGATCTATCATTTCAGACTGGGGATCGTGTATTCCTCAAAGTATCACCAGAACGCGGGGTCAGACGTTTTGGCCTCAATGGAAAGCTCAGCCCTCGCTACATCGGACCGTTTGAAATCCTCGAACGTGTCGGTGAAGTATCATATCGTTTGGCGTTACCGCCTCAGCTTTCGCACGTTCATATGTATCACTACTCAGAGGGTACAACTATCATGAGTTCCACAAAGTTAATTATCCACTCGATTAGATTCGGGAGGACCTATCTTATATTGAAGAACCTGAAACATTCTTAGATCGCCAGGATCGAGTTATGAGAAGGAAGACTATTCCTTCCGTCAAGATCCGGTGGAGGAACCATTCCGAGCGGGAGGCCACTTGGGAAACAGAGGAGTCTATACGGACTTCTTATCCTCACTTCCAGTTATGATTCGGGTATGTCTTTCAGTTACACATCTTTCAGCTTATATGTCTTTCAGCTTTCATGTCCTTTCAGTCTATGTGTCTTTCAGCTTATATAAGCTTCATCAGCTTAAATTACCTTTAATTCGGGAACGAATTTTCTTTTTAGAGAGGAAGAATTGTAAAAACCGCAGCATAATCAGATCCTTAATTCGAGGACGAATTATTATTTTTTAGAGGGGAAGAATTGTAAAAACCGTATTTAAAATCCTCGAATATTAAATAAGCGTAGTCTCAGCTTTAATTTTAATTGAACGTTAACAGTAAATACGGTAACAGTAAATACGCGGTCTCAGTTTTATTTAAATATTACAAAAAAATATAATTATTCAGAAAATAATTATTAAGTTTCAGAAAAAATTACGTATGTATTATTTTATTATACAGAAAAGATTATTACGTTCAAAAATTTAAACGAACACGAGCTAAAATCATGTCACGGAAATTAAGTCGAAAAAAAAATGAAAACCCACCTTATAGGAATGGGGGCCGGCGGTTTTATAAATAAACAAGAAACAATGGGATTTTGGCCCAGCCCGGTTTACAAAGTAATCACAGGGAACACAAATCCCCATTTCATTGTTACAAAACATAATAATAAAAACTAGGGTTCTATGTGTTTTGTGTGGCCGCCGACTAAAGAAGAAAAAAGGGAGCATTCAGCTTGATTTTTTTTCCATCTTTGATTCGAGTGTGTTCTTCATCCCTTATCAATCCTGTAACAGTATCACCTTTCCCCGTTAATTTCAGTTTTATATCTTGAATTAATGTTCTTTCTATCTAAACAAATGAGGTTACATTATTAAACATATAATAATTATAAGGGGTGTCGTATTTTTGGCTGATACACGAACACCGAGATACCAAGTCTCGGTGTGTGTTGTTGCTGGACAGCTGTGACCCACACAGGGGCGGCGTGGTGTTTGTCCATCGGCCACAGCCAACGAAAACCCCAAACAGGGGGTAAACGAGCAAAGGGGGGAGGGACTCAGACATTCTTTGCGCAGAGTTCTATTACTATTAATGGGTGGCTCCACGATTTCTTATGGGCACAACCAAGCAGCATGGGTGTTTGTTATGAAGGCAGTGGGAACCTTAACACAAAAACAGTGGGTACATATAAAAACAGAAATTGGTGAGATCAAAATCCAGGATTAGCGACAGAAATTCTGTCGCAGTTTATAAAGACAGTTTTTATAACAGTTTGGGTCACAGTTAGCGACGGTTTAACGACAGCAAATTCTGTCACTAATCCGGCTGTGAATTTTATTAGTATGGTTGATTTGTTTTCGTGCGACCGAGACTTAGAAGTCTCGGTAGGCTTTTGTTTGACTCGGGTTTTCGGGGTCACAAAACATGATAAATACGGGGTTCATTTTGCCTATGATTAAATCATACTTATAAATTAGTTTAATAAATAAATTAATCAAGTGGATTTGTTAAAATAATTTAATTAGTAAATATTGAAATTGACTTTTAATTATCCTTTTAACCACTTAAAAACATGTGATTTATTAGGATTTAAATTTCAAGAAAATCTAATTTGGAA
The DNA here is from genome assembly GCA_025667525.1 of Glebionis coronaria. Classification (NCBI taxonomy): domain Eukaryota; kingdom Viridiplantae; phylum Streptophyta; class Magnoliopsida; order Asterales; family Asteraceae; genus Glebionis; species Glebionis coronaria. The sequence continues at coordinate 584,340,026 of CM046874.1, read as the reverse complement.
ACCTTTCTAATTTAGAAACTTTCTATTTATATCAGATTACTATTCCTAGTAATAATAATTATATCGAAATTATACACTATACAGTAACCAGGAAATTCAGGAAAATACATTTTTCAGTAATATTATAAAACCATCAAATTTATCACTTTATATACAAACAGTAATACAAGAATAAATAAATTAAACTAAGAACAGTTAAGATCGGTAAAATAAACGGATAGCAGTCAACTTATTCACACCCTTTTATTCATGTAGCTCACGTGAAATCAGATAGACCTTCGGTCAGTTGATCTCAGTCGGTTACTGGACACGAGGTACGGATTTCCCGTCCTTCAGTAAGGACTTTCTTCTATGCATGATTAGGATTCCCCATCTGCAGCCAAATGTTTTCCCAGTATATGTTATAAGTTTTATCAGTAATTATCTTAATAACTAAGTTAAATTGTCTGAGCTTTATATACAAGCATGACCAATTATATACTAGTTACTAAGGTACCGTAACCATGACACTTGAGGCACCTGTGTCATGACTCCTCTGCGAGGGAGTGATTTCTCTCAGCGTCCTATTTATTTCAGCTTGGGCATTTTATCAGTATTATCAGCGGGGCGTATGGGTGCATCCTATGTTACCAGTTACAGCTTATCAGGTGGATGTGGTGTGTGCCCTATATCCTTCACATTGGAGTTGATCCCTCCACCCAACACATTATTTAGAGGTCATCCCTCTACAACATGACGAGGTCACCCCTCCATGTATTCATGCAGATGTTGTTACAACACATGACCTATATAAGCTCTTGGCATTTAAAATACATCAATTACATGTTTCAAATATATCAAATAATAATTCAGCTTTACTATTGGAAACCAGACTTTTCAGAAACATACATAATTTTTCCGCTGCACTTTACTTATCAGTTTCATAGCTTCAGTATTTGTTATCTGTTCATTTCAGTATATTCTTATCATGTTTTATATCCGTTCACTGGACATTATGCTCAGTCGTAGTTTTCCTTTCATGTTCCAAACGGCAGGTACATCAGGACGCTCTTAGGATTTCTGAGAGAGTACATGCATTGGATGGGAGCTCTCCAGACTCCTTTAATTTATGCACTTATACATTACTTTGGTTGTTTGGACATTGTTTCGTCCTTTTCTTTCAGTACTTAATCTTTTATATTTGAGCTTATGTTTGGACTACCGATGTTTGATTCCGGTATTTCCGTTATGGTCAGTTAATGTTTTTAAGACATTTGCCTTGCATGCTTTGATGACACGCCATAAGTACACGCAACGGTCCATGTATCCAAATGGGGTGTTACAATACTTCCGTTGTCGCTTTTAATACGACGATGATAATAATGGCCATTCAATTTATGCCATGGTTTCAGTCATAATGAGTTCGGTTTGGTGTTGCCTTTGATTATATTGTGTTATTATTTCCTTTGAATTAGATACCTTTTAGTGGGATTTAACCTCATTTGTTTTACTCGGGCGCAATATACAAGCAGTTTTTGAGGAAATTATGACACTTTTAGTTGGCCGTGATGATACAGTCTGAGCATTCCTAACGGGATATCATTAAGATTCGGATTTTGTGCCGTCTAGCGGGGCAAGCTTACCAAGTTTGCAGCCATGGTGGCCATGTCGCCATATCTGATTGCTCGCTTATATGAGCCTACAAATAAGAGAGCCCTACTTTTCCAATGTCTTTGAAAGTTGAATGCACAGTCGGTTTATAACTTATTATAGTTTGGCGTTCACTTGGTGTGAGGCTTATGAACAGTGACCCGTTATTATGTTATTTTCCCGATTATTAAATTCTTTGTATGGCATGGAGTGTGGTGTTTGTGGCTATGTATATCATATACGTGTCATGTGTTTGTGTTTCATACAGATGTTCCATTATTATACTATTTTCTCGATTACTACATTCTTTGTTTAGCGGGAGTGTGTTGTTTCTGGCAACATATATCAGATACATGTTGGGTGTTTATGCTATACACGTACATCAATTATGTTTTTATAGATCACAGTGCTCTCAAATGGCCATGATGATACTATCTGAGCATCCCTAAGGGGATTTTATTAGATTTCAGATTATTGATACTTGCGTTTTCGTATGGGTTCAGTATTAGATCTCAGAATCTTCTCGAATTGATCACAACTCAAAGTGGAATAATTGTTCTTGGTGACAAATAGGGGGTTTAGTTTATTATCTATTTTAAAATACAAGCAAGTATGAAAATGTTGTTGAGTAAAATTAAAGCGTTTAAATATTAAACTAAAAGCTATTTAGAAAAAAAGACTTTATGTAAAACTTTAAAACTTAAAAACATGTTCTATTGAAATATTGCAAATCATTTCTATCGGAATGTACTAAATTCATGACCATCGGAATACAACTAAAACGAACCATCGGAATAATCCAAGTGAAGGTCCATCAGAATGTCAGATACAATTCTGTCGAAATATGGTCTATCGCAATGATCACAATCGGAATATCCTAGATCGGAAAGTCAGATCGAAATAATCCAATTACCTTTGTCGCAATGTCAGATCAGAAAGTTGTAAACTAAAAATGGGCAGAGTTTCGTCTTACCAAAGACCTTAGTCCCGTCGGAATATGCGATCGCAATGAGCGATCGCAATCCTAGATCGCAATAAGGGGTAAGTTACCCAGTATCGCAAAGTAGAACCCTAAATGGGTTATTGCGATGTAAACACAGAACCGTCGGAATATACAAAAACCCAATATTGCGATGAAATGCAATATTGATCCGAAATTTGGGGGCAAACTGGAAACTCAATAAGCTGTTACAATAAGCTATTTTAACCGATCTTAAACAACTCAAAAAGCTTAAATTAGACAACTTGCAAAACATAAAAGATCATAAACTATATGAAATGAACGTTAAAATGACTAGAACCTTTAATAAATTCGAAAACCAATAAGCTAAAACAAGGGGTAAACCAATAAGCATAGAGAGCTTAGGGCTTAAACCGAATGAAAGCTTATGTAGGAACAAGTAAGAAATGAACTTTCTTAACACAAAACCTCAAATTCAATCATGAATCATGAAGCATTCGGATCAAGATTAAGGATTCGGATCAAAAATTAAGCAAAATTTAGAAATGTAGAAGGAGAATAAAGAACTTAAAAGCTTAACTTGAATTAGATTAATGAAATCCAAAATACAAAAAGCTTAAAACTTGAAAGATAAAAATGGAGAAAAGAAAAATCTTAGTGAGAGAAAGTTGAGAACTTTCTCTCTCTAAAACTAGAGAAATTGAAAAATGAAAAACTAACTAGCTCCCCAAAGTTGTGAAGTGTAGGCCTATTTATAGGCGTATGCTTTGTGGGCTTGTGAATGGGCTTTGTTCATGGGCTTTTCTTCTTCTTTCTTCTTTTGTCTTTACGTTTCTTTAATTAAACGTTTCCGACTTTGGATTTTGAGAAGTGTCGGTGAATGATTCCAACTCGTCCTATAATCATTTGTTTAATAGACTCGAGTTCTTCGACATATATGAATCTTCCATCTTTGGCCCTATTCTTCGATAAATCTTCAAATAGGCACAATGACTTCAAATCTTTTGCATCTCTTGGACAATAGACTTCGTCTTGAGTCTTTTTCTTCGATAAAACCCGTGCAATCTCATGTTTTCTTCAATATTCATCCGGTTGACTCTGAAAACACAATAAACACAAAAACCACGCATAATTCCAAACAAATGATATTAAATACGTGTTTTGGTCTTGTTTTAGCCAGAAATAAGTGGTAAAAGGATGGGTATTTTCACACCTATCAAATCCCCTACACTTAACCATTGCCATGCCCTCATGCAATGCTTAGTGATAAAGCAAATTTACACTTTTCTCATAATCAATCAACCTTGGCCTTATTAAAATACTACTAAACAAAAATTAAAGTACTAAGAGAAATTAAAATCTTTAAAGTAAACAAAAGGATAGAAAACCATTTTCACTTGAAAATAGCTATATGGAAATAACTTGCAAAGAGATCAAGGACTTACATTAGGGCTTTGGTGCTGCGAAGATTTATCACCCTCAAGTTTCACGTTCCCCAAACTAAGCTTAAAAACGAGATTATTGTTATTATAAGTTAGCAAATCAAACACTTACACACATGGCTTAATTATATGCTTAAACTCCCTTATTCCTAGGTGTATCTCTTATATTTTATTTTTGTCTTAGAATGATCATGAAGATGCATTTTTGGACTTATTTCGATAGTTTATTTAGGCTGAAAGCAAAGTAGGACGATTTGATCAATAGTTAGCTAAAGGACAAAATCTCTTAAAACTGCTTCTCGGGATATCAGAAAGTTCATATCTTGGCATAACTCGGTTCACGATTTGAGACCTTTCTCGGGCCGATATTTGGCATGTACTTCATACTTCATATCTTGAGAGACGTGCTTGAGATAATGGTCTTCTCATCGTTAATAGAGTTTCTTCACTTGGAGACTTTTAAGGGGTACTCCAACTTTGTTGACCACGACTTCATGATTATTTCTTCAATCTCTAATTGGGATTTTGAGATACAACGATCCGCCTCCTTTTCGGACTTGGATCTATTTATCCTCATCCCTTGTTAGGGTCTTTTCGGATAGACTTCTCCATGATCTTTATGGGAGTTGATTGCTTTTCGTCGTGAGTCTTGATCCTTCATATTGATTTTGGGAATAATGCTTTTCACATCACCTTGGATCTTTAGCAATAAGATTGAATCCTCATGCCTTGTTAGGGCCTTTTCGGACTCGCCAATCTTCGCGCCCCGCTTCATAAGTTATGCCTTGGCTATGAACTCTTATCATTACCGAGCAACTTTTAAACGATCTTGGGCTAGAAGCTAGGTAATTTTTCAAATCGTACGACCTTACTTATTGCAGATAAATTATTAGCAAGTGATGGGAGAATAGGCAGATAATTACACCAAGTGAGCTTGCGCAAGAATACCGACTTATAATTGACTCTATCATTTCTCGTTCTCCACAATTTAAAATCTCAAGTAATGAGACTCGTGGATACTTAGCCTAATAAACCAATTAAGGTCTGCATGGTTAAGGATACTAGCTAGAATAAACTTGGATAAGTCTATCCGGGTTGAGTCAAAATAATCGCAACGGGCCTAATATGTCAAAGACTTCTAAACTAGCTACACCACTTTATTAATATTTTTGACTTATTGCGGGATATATACATATGAAAGCAACGATAAAAATTTAAAAATTACGACTAAATGGCCAAAGTTAATTAAAAATTTGAAAAATGCTGAAAAAGATGATTTTCCGGTTAAATGAAGGCATTTTCATGGAAAAGTCCACTTAAAACTTCGATAGAAGTCCCCCCTACACTTAAGATAAACATTGTCCTTAATGTTTAAGCATGTGGGAAAAGTCTCCCCTACACTTATGACATTGTGCACGTTGGTTAAATCAAGCTAAGGAAGAGACGACTAACGTGATCAATTTCAAATGTGAGTATGAAGAAAATTGAATCACGATAGTTGAGAGATAGAACCGGATTTCAGATAACACGGGAGCACGGTTCTTCAAAGGTTCCAAAAGTGCATTCATCCCTGTAATCACATCACCACACAAACAAAAACAACCTATAGAGGCCCCCTACACTTAGGAGGTTAAAACGGAAAAGGATAGATACTCGGGCTGCCTCCCGAGGAGCGCTTTTTTTTTTATAACCGAGTCACGAGCCTGACTCGACCCAAAATTAGTTCATGGGGAACGTGGTGAGGGATGGAATCATCTCATGAGAGATGTCCTCACCAAAGTACAACTTCACTCGTTGGCCATTCACCTTAAAATTAGGTCCATTAGGTTGAGCGAGCTCGAGAGTACCATATGGAAAAATTTGGGCAATGGTGAATGGGCCGGACCAACGAGATTTTAGCTTGCCCGAAAAGATTTTCAACCGAGAGTTAAAGAGTAAAACTTTGTCTCCAACTTGGAACTCTTGGTTTTTAATCTTAGAGTCGTGAATGAGCTTAGTCTATTCCTTATAGATCAAAGAATTTTTATAAGCCTCATTACGGAGTTCATTCAGCTCATTTAGTTGGATCTTGCGTAGGTCAGAGGCTTTGTTGATATCAAAATTAGCCCACTTCAAGGCCTAGTAAGCCTTGTGTTCCAACTCAATGGGGAGGTGGCATGCTTTCCCGTACACGAGACGATATGGTGTACAACCAATCGGAGTCTTGTATGCGGTACGAAAAGCCCACAAAGCATCATCAAGTTTATCAGCCCATGAGGCACGATGCTCTCCCACAGTTCTTTCAAGAATTCGCTTTAATCCTCGGTTAGAGATTTCAGCCTGGCCATTAGTTTGTGGGTGGTATGCGGTGGAAAGACGATGATTTACACCATACTTAGCCATGACTCTTGCAAATTGATCATTGCAAAAATGAGTCCCGTGATCACTAATAATGGCACGAGGCACACCGAATCTAGCGAATAGCGACTTCAAAAAGTTACAAACCACCCTTGCGTCATTAGTGGGTAAAGCTTTGGCTTCAACCCATTTAGAAACGTAGTCAACGGCTACAAGGATGTATTTGTTTCCTTTAGAGGAAGGGAATGGCCCCATAAAGTCGATACCCCAAACATCAAAGACTTCACACTCTTGTATGAAATTCTGAGGCATCTCGTCTTTATGTGTGATCTTGCCTTGTTTTTGGCAAGCATCACAACGTTTAACCATCTCGTGAGCGTCACGATAGATGGTGGGCCAATAAAATCCCGAGTCAAACACTTTTTTGGCGGTGTAGTTGGGACCAAAGTGACCACCGGTGGGTCCTTTGTGGCAAGCGTCAAGGATTTCTAAAGCTGCCAGTCCATCAACACATCGGCGAATAATTAAATCAGCACATTGTTTGAATAGATACGGGTCATCCCAAAAGAAAGTCTTAATGTCTTTGAAGAACTTCTTCTTTTGTTGGGATGTTAGCCTGTCAACGAGAATTCCACCCGCCAAGTAGTTTGCAATGTCCGCAAACCACGGGGTTTCATCAGAAGTCGAGTTGATAGACATTAAGGTCTCAGTCATTTATCTCTTTGTTCGGATGTTCCCCTTGGTAAGGATCCTCAAGTCTACTGAGATGATCCGCGGCTAGGTTTTCAGCTCCTTTCTTATCGCGAATTTCGATTTTAAATTCTTGGAGTAGCAAAACCCAGCGAAGAAGTCTTGGTTTGGAATCTTGTTTAGTCAACAAGTACTTCAGCGCGGAATGATCGGTATACACGATGGTGGTAGAAAGGACAAGATAGGGGCGGAACTTTTCAAAAGCATAGACAACAGCTAAAAGCTCTTTTTCGGTTGTCGTGTAATGCAATTGAGCCCCCGTCATTGTCTTGCTAGCGTAATGGATTGGTTGGAAGTGTTTATTCACTCTTTGGCCCAAAACCGCTCCAATAGCATAGTCGCTAGCATCGTACATCAACTCAAAGGGAAGCTCCCAATTAGGGGTAACCAAGACCGGTGCCTTAGTTAGCTTATCCTTAAGCAGGTTGAAGGCTTCAATACACTCGTTGGAAAAGATAAAAGGAGTATCTTTTTCCAAGAGGTGGGTCATCGGGCGAGCGATTTTAGAAAAATCTTTGATGAAACGACGGTAGAAGCCCGCATGACCGAGGAAACTTCTCACACCCTTCACGGTCGAAGGTGGAGGCAACTTAGAAATAACATCGACTTTAGCACGGTCTACTTCAAGACCGGCTTTGGAGATCTTTTGTCCTAGCACGATGCCCTCTTTTACCATGAAATGGCATTTTTCCCAATTAAGAACAAGGCGAGTGTCTTCACACCACTGAAGCATACGTTCTAAATTGGCAAGGCAAGAAGAGAAAGAATCGCCATAAACCGAGAAATCATCCATGAATACTTCCATAGTGTCTTCCACCATGTCATGGAAGATAGCCATCATACACCTTTGGAACGTCCCAGGAGCATTGCATAAACCAAAAGGCATACGTTTGTAAGCAAATGTTCCGTAGGGACAAGTGAATGTGGTCTTTTCTTGGTCCTTGGGATCTATGGGAATTTGAAAATACCCGGAGAAACCGTCTAAGAAGCAGTAATAGTCATTACCAGCTAGAAGCTCGAGCATTTGATCCATGAAGGGAAGAGGAAAGTGATCTTTTCTCGTGGCATCATTGAGCTTGCGATAGTCGATACAAACTCTCCACCCAATAACGAGACGAGTGGGAATCAACTCGTTGTGTTCATTGGGAACAACGGTTATTCCGCCCTTCTTGGGCACACAATGGACAGGGCTTACCCATGGCGTATCCGAAATAGGGTAAATCAAGCCGGCATCTAGAAGTTTGATAACCTCTTGTTTGACGACGTCATGAATGCGAGGATTAACCCTTCTTTGGCTCTGGATTGCGGGTTTAAAGTCATCTTCCATGAGAATCTTGTGAGTATAAAAGTTCGGATCAATTCCGCGGATATCGGAAATTTTCCAAGCAATTGCCTTCTTATGATCTTTAAGCACGGCGATGAGGCGAGATTTCTCTTCTTTTTTCAAGTCCTTAGCAATGATGACTGGCGACTTCTTCGTTTCTTCAAGGAACACGTACTCGAGATGGGGCGGCAACTCCTTAAGTTCTAAATCCGGAGGATTTTCGATGGGAGGCGTATTCAAAGTCGGTGCATCGATAGCAATAGCTTTGGGAGATGGTAGAGAAATATTGTCTTCTTTAAGAAGGTTCTCAATGAGGCAAAGATCTTCATCCCAATCGGTGGGAGAATCGTCATGTTCTAAGTTCGCATCTCCCATAGTGGCTTCCAAATCTTTCCAAAGGAAATCACTTTCTCCAAATAGAGATAGTGATGAATCAATAGAGTAATTGGGAGGAGAGGTATGAATACTTTTACAAGCATCTTTGAAGTGTTCTTCACAAGCCTCATCAAGAACGTCAATACAATTAACACTCTCGTATGAATAAGGCTGTTTAGAAAGCTTTCCTATGTTGAAGACGATTTTGTCGTCACCCACTCTCATGATAAGCTCACCCGCTTCAACATCGATGAGAGTGCGACCGGTCCTCAAGAATGGACGACCAACAATTAATGGCACACGAGGGTCCATATCGTAGTCAACGACGACGAAATCGGCAGGAAAAGTGAATTTGTCGACTCCTACAAAGACGTCTTTGGCTATCCCCACTGGATAAGCAACCGTACGGTTAGCTAATTCCAAAGTCATTTTGGTGGGGACTAGCTCAGGGAGAGATAATTGCTTCTAGACACTTAAAGGCATTAAGTTAATACTGGCACCTAGATCGGCTAGGGCCATGCAATTCTCTACTCCCGGGAAGTTGCAAGGGATTAAGAAACGACCCGGATCACCAAGCTTGGTTGGCAATTTCCTTAAGAGCACTACTGAGCAATTCTCATTGAGTTGGGTGTTAGCAATATCAAGGAGCTTCTCCTTGTCGCTAAGAAGATCTTTGAACATTTTCGCATATTTGGGCATGTGAGCGAGAGCCTCAGCGAAGGAGATGTTGAAATTCAATTATTTAAACATTTTAAGGAAGTTCGAAACTTGAATATCGTCCTTGCTTTTGAGCTTCTCTTTCCTCAACCTTGAGGGATAAGGTATATCGGAAGAAGAGGAAGGCTTTGGGATCGAAGGATCACTCACATCCTTGGGTGGAGGAGGGGTAGAAGTAAGAGGTGGAGAAATTGGGGAAGTAGAAGGATGAGGAATAGGAGCAGGTGACTCGTTTTCCTTAGTCACAATCACCGGTGGAGGTATAGGAAGCTCGGGTTCCTTGGTACCTTTGCCACTGCGAGTGGTGATTGCTTTCATCTCACCTCTTGGATTCGCAACGGTGTTACTCGGAAGAGTACCCGAAGAAGAGGGTTGATTACCTTGGAAGAAACTAGCCATCATGTTCCTTAAGTCATTCGTTTGACTTGCCAAAGTGTTTCTCATATCAGCTCGCAGATCGTTCCCTTGTTTCACCATGTCTGCTTTCAAGTTGAGCACTTCCCGCTGGAGATTTTCCACAATCACATCATTGGTCCTCATGTAGGTTTCAACATCTTGGTGCAATGCGGTGGGTTGGTTTGGAGGAGGAGCATGGTAGGCGGGTGGTTGATAAGCAGGTTGTTGGTAAACTTGGTTGTTTCTTTGAGGTGGATATGGTTGTTTGTGAGGTGGTATGTATGTTGCACGAGGTTGTTGTTGTTGTTGAGGAGGGCGATTGAGGTTTTGTTGTTGGTTTGGGTTGTTAGGAGGAAAACCGGGTGGGGAAAGAAAGTTGTTTGAGCGGTAGCTAAGCAAGTTGCGGTCACCTTGAGGGCGTGCTTGATAAGCGGCCGGAGGATAGGTACCGTATGCTGCATTCACATTCTCAGAAGGGTAGTCTTGGGTGGTGGTACAAGTGGTGTAAGAGTGAGGACCCCCGCATATTTCACATGGTTGGCTAACAGCATTGACTTGAGCGTTTTTAGCGTTGATGTTGTTGGTGTTGCTAGCGGTTTGGGTAGCAAGCGATTCAAGAAGTGCAGTGATTTTGTCAAGTCGCTTGTCGTTGTCACTAGTACTAGCACTAGCGGCATTGGTCCGAACACTTTTGGTTTGCACATGAGACTTATTTTCAATAATATCCCAAGCGGCATTGGAAGTCTTAACCAAAATATTACCCCCTGAGGCACTGTTTAGTGAATCTTGGTCATTCATGCTTAAACCATTATAAAAAGTATTAATTTGGTGCACTTTGGTAAAACCATGCTGTGGGCACTTTCTTAAAAGATCTTTAAAACGGTCCCAAGATTCACTAAAAGACTCATCGTACTTTTGTTCAAAATTAATGATTTCATTCCGCAAAGCGGTAGTACGAGAGGGTGGGAAAAAGTAGTTTATAAACTTGGTCTCCAAATCCGTCCACGTCAGAATACTTTGTGGCGGTTCCTTAGCAAGCCAATGTCGGGCTTGTCCCTCTAAGGAGAAAGGAAAAAGTTGTAAATGGATTACCTATTGTGGAACACCATTGAATTTGACCGTATTCGTGAGTTGCAGGAATCTCTTGATGTGGTCATGTGGATCATCAATGGTACGCCCCAAGAATGGTTGAGCAGAGACCATCTGGATAAAACCGGATTTGAGCTCAAAGTTGTTGGCTGCAATCGCGGGTATGACAATTGGATCATTGTTGCCCTCCACATGTGCTTGTAACAGTTCAATCATAGGGCGATTGTCCGGTAGAGGTTCATTGTTGTTGTTATTATTGTTGTTGAGAGGTGGATTGTTATTGTTTTGTGGTGGGTTATTGTTGTTGTTTTGTACACTGGTCCACGTATCCAAATGGGGTGTTACAATACTTCCGTTGCCGCTTTTTAATGCGACGATGATAATAATGGCCGTTCAATTTATGCCATGGTTTCAGTCATAATGAGTTCGGTTTGGTGTTGCCTTTGATTATATTGTGTTATTATTTCCTTTGAATTATATACCTTTTAGTGGGATTTAACCTCATTTGTTTTACTCGGGCGCAATATACAAGCAGTTTTTGAGGAAATTATGACACTTTTAGTTGGCCGTGATGATACAGTCTGAGCATTCCTAACGGGGTATCATTAAGATTCGGATTTTGTGCCGTCTAGCGGGGCAAGCTTACCAAGTTTGCAGCCATGGTGGCCATGTCGCCATATCCGATTACTCGCTTATATGAGCCTACAAATAAGAGAGCCCTACTTTTCCAATGTCTTTGAAAGTTGAATGCACAGTCGGTTTATAACTTATTATAGTTTGGCGTTCACTTGGTGTGAGGCTTATGAACAGTGACCCGTTATTATGTTATTTGCCCGATTATTATATTCTTTGTATGGCATGGAGTGTGGTGTTTGTGGCCATGTATATCATATACGTGTCATGTGTTTGTGTTTCATACAGATGTTCCATTATTATACTGTTTTCTCGATTACTACATTCTTTGTTTAGCGGGAGTGTGTTGTTTCTGGCAACATATATCAGATACATGTTGGGTGTTTATGCTATACACGTACATCAATTATGTTTTTATAGATCACAGTGCTCTCAAATGGCCATGATGATACTATCTGAGCATCCCTAAGGGGATTTTATTAGATTTCAGATTATTGATACTTGCGTTTTCGTATGGGTTCTGTATTAGATCTCGGAATCTTCTCGAATTGATCACAACTCAAAGTGGAATGATTGTTCTTGGTGACAAATAGGGGGTTTAGTTTATTATCTATTTTAAATTACAAGCAAGTATGAAAATGTTGTTGAGTAAAATTAAAGCGTTTAAATATTAAACTAAAAGCTATTTAGAAAAAAAGACTTTATGTAAAACTTTAAAACTTAAAAACTTGTTCTATTGAAATATTGCAAATCATTTCTATCGGAATGTACTAAATTCATGACCATCGGAATACAACTAAAACGAACCATCGGAATAATCCAAGTGAAGGTCCATCGGAATGTCAGATACAATTTTGTCGGAATATGGTCTATCGCAATGATCACAATCGGAATATCCTAGATCGAAAAGTCAGATCGGAATAATCCAATTACCTTTGTCGCAATGTCAGATCGGAAAGTTGTAAACTAAAAATGGGCAGAGTTTCATCTTACCAAAGACCTTAGTCCCGTCGGAATATGCGGTCGCAATGAGCGATCGCAATCCCAGATCGGAATAAGGGGGAAGTTACCCAGTATCGCAAAGTAGAACCCTAAATGGGTTATTGCGATGTAAACACACAACCATCGGAATATACAAAAACCCAATATTGCGATGAAATGCAATATTGATCCGAAATTTGGGGGCAAACTGGAAACTCAATAAGTTGTTACAATAAGCTATTTTAACCGATCTTAAACAACTCAAAAAGCTTAAATTAGACAACTTGCAAAACATAAAAGATCATAAACTATATGAAATGAACGTTAAAATGACTAGAACCTTTAATAAATTCGAAAACCAATAAGCTAAAACAAGGAGTAAACCAATAAGCATAGAGAGCTTAGGGCTTAAACCGAATGAAAGCTTATGTAGGAACAAGTAAGAAATGAACTTTCTTAACACAAAACCTCAAATTCAATCACGAATCATGAAGGATTCGGATCAAGATTAAGGATTCGGATCAAAAATTAAGCAAAATTTAGAAATGTAGAAGGAGAATAAAGAACTTAAAAGCTTAACTTGAATTAGATTAATGAAATCCAAAATACAAAAAGCTTAAAACTTGAAAGATAAAAATGGAGAAAAGAAAAATCTTAGTGAGAGAAAGTTGAGAACTTTCTCTCTCTAAAACTAGAGAAATTGAAAAATGAAAAACTAACTAGCTCCTCAAAGTTGTGAAGTGTAGGCCTATTTATAGGCGTATGCTTTGTGGGCTTGTGAATGGGCTTTGTTCATGGGCTTCTCTTCTTCTTTCTTCTTTAGTCTTTACGTTTCTTTAATTAAACGTTTCCGACTTTGGATTTTGAGAAGTGTCGGTGAATGATTCCAACTCGTCCTATAATCATTTGTTTAATAGACTCGAGTTCTTCGACATATATGAATCTTCCATCTTTGGCCCTATTCTTCGATAAATCTTCAAATAGGCACAATGACTTCAAATCTTTTGCATCTCTTGGACAATAGACTTCGTCTTGAGTCTTTTTCTTCGATAAAACCCGTGCAATCCCATGTTTTCTTCAATATTCATCCGGTTGACTCTGAAAACACAATAAACACAAAAACCACGCATAATTCCAAACAAATGATATTAAATACGTGTTTTGGTCTTGTTTTAGCCAGAAATAAGTGGTAAAAGGATGGGTGTTTTCACACCTATCAATTATGCGTTGCCTGGCGGGGCAAACTTGTCAAGTTTGCAGCCACGGCGTTCCATATCTGATAGCTCACTTAGCTGAGCCCAAAAGATAACAAAATGTTTACTTCTTCAGTGTATTTGAAGCTTAAGTATTCGGTCACTTAGCGGTGTTTGCTACACAAGCTAAGGAAGAAAGAAGAGGTATGTGTCCTATTGTCTGATCATAAATGAGAAAAAAGGAAGGTGAACTTTTTAACCTTGAATACACTTAGATGTGCCAAGTTAATTTTGTATACGGGTTTGTAGAAACTAGAAAAGGGGTTGAATATTTTCTAGTTCATTTTTAAAACATTTCGGCTTAATCCACTGTGCGTGGTTCTTTATTGTACCCGCGGTTCTTTATCAATAAAGAACCGCCGGTCCATTTAGGGAACCGCCGACAGTGGACGAACCCATTTATTGAATGTTAAACTTAAACAATCCTTGGTATCAAATTCTCGATCAAATTTGACTAGATATGAGATGTGTTTGATTGAAAGATAAATACTACAAGTAAGAAAACACACAAACACAACAAATCAAGAGTCCATCAAGCAATAGTCTAAACACTAAGCACACACGTACTAAGCATAAGCTTTTCCGCAACTAAGATGTTTAGACTAAGTGATGTACACTTGACCATAATCTAAACATGAAGCACACACGTACTAAGCCTTAATTTTTCCGCAACTTAGATGTTTAGATTATGAGATGCACACAACACACAATAACATATAAAAGCATCAATAAGAGTAAAGACATAAATGTAAAGGAAAGTACCGACACGGTGATTTATAGTGGTTCGGTCACGAAGCTCCTCTTCGCCCTACTCCACTCCTCGAGTACACCTTACTTGAGAGTTACTTCACTAGTCAACAAACTCCTTAAGGTGGAAAAACCATACACAACGTCGCTTATCCAATTTCCGACTTTAAGCTAAAAGTCGAGTCCTAATCTTAGGTAGGACCAATCTACACACGTCGCATACTTCACCATTTTCTGACACAAGGCTAGATGTCGAGTCCTAATCTTAGCTAGGACCAATCTACACCCATTTACACTAATCTTCACACAAGTTATGTTTTATGGTCCAACATAACAAACCTTGTGTTTTATGGCCTAAAAAAATAAACCATATAGATCTAAGCACACAACACTTAGATCTATGACTCTAACACTATATCCAAGTATTAACAAACTTGGATCTACACAACTAACACATAATCCAAGGATACCCATCACTTGTATCTTCTACCCTTACAAACACATCCAAGTGAACCCAACACTTAGATCTTCTACATATACATAGTAGCAAAACAATGACTTGATCTAGAAAGAGAGATCTTCATCATGTTATGAACCCAACACTTCATGGTAATGAAAGTGTTCTTCTCTTTGCACTTGAGAGGATGAAAGGATGGAGGATAGAATCACATCTTAAACAAGATTAATCAAAACTAACTAATCAAGGAGTTTAAAGATGTTTTTGAAGAAACTGTACAAAAAGGGTTGAAAGAAAAGATGGAAATGATCCACTATTTATAGGACAAGAGTGCAACGGCTCTATATACTCGCGGTTCCTTATCAATAAGGAAACTCGGCTCGCGGTTCCTTATCAATAAGGAACCACCGCCTAGGAGTCCGTGCATTTTTGTCCTTTAGTGGGGATATGCCATCTAGGGTAGTTTATACCCTGAAAAGATATTCTTTTGGCATATGGAATATGCCAAATTCAAATTTTCATTTTCTTCTTAATAAAACATTTTTTTAAAAATAAAGTTAATTAAAAATTACTTTGTCACTTTATATAAAAGTGAGTTTTAAGAAAATATTAATCTTTGATCACTTAGTAAGGTTAATGACTTGTTTGTACATACCTTGAGTGATTCATGCCGAATGCGATCTTGGAGGTGTCGAGAGAAGTATACAAATGTATTCTTGAGTGATTACGAGTACCTTAACATTTTACATAATGTATTGCGCTTTATCCGTTTGTCATCAACAAAACACGAAGAGATTATATCGACTAAACATCGTAATGTTTGCACTATCATGGTTGTTGCAGGACCTTCACATGATGGGCTTTCAGAGACGTTGAAAGATGATGTTGTTTTCCCAATAAGGTCAGTGCCTGCACATGCTACATAGGTTTAACAATTTTAAAGGGTTGCAATGTTTGCTTAATTTGTAGTAGCTCTCGAATCACAATGCAATGGGCGGAGTCAGGATTTTTAGTTAAGAGAGGCTAACCATACTTAAGGCAAAAGTTCATAGTGTTAGATGAGGCTGAGTGTAGAAAATAGTTATAAAATGACTTGTAATACACAAAAATAATAAGCAAAATAAGTCGATTGGGGGAGGCTAAGAACCCACTAGTCCCCCTACTAGCACCGCCCCTATATATAAGTGTAACTGTTTGAAAACTAAAATTTTATTAATGTTGAATATATGTATTACGTTGTTTCCACAAATTAGTAACTTTAGGTTATCGCATCGAGTAGTTGCACATGGTTAATATAAAAGAAGACCCGCCGCAACGAAGTGCGGATCTTCTATAATTGTGAATGACTAAAAAATAATTTTATTTTCTTAACATGCTAAAATTCATTATTCATGCCTCTCCTAAAATGATTGTATTACTAATTTTAATTATTATTTTTTTTCTTTTATTATAACATTAAGAGATTAAAAAAAACTTAAGCTAAAAGTAGTAAAAGCTAAAACCATGAGAAACTAGCTTGTCATGCTAGTTAAGTGTGTAAAAGTCTAAACTACCAAAACAAACTATAAACGATGAAGTATAAAGTTTGACATGTCAAAAATAGTAAGAATAAAAAATACGAAACAAAGGATCATAAAAGCCCTTCCCAAGGATTTGACACTAGGCAATCTAACACTTGTTTCCGTTGCCTTAATTACTAATTTGTTAAAAGTTAAATTTGAACCCAGACCAATATCCTAATAGCCCACTTAACCGGTTAACTGAAATATTTGCGATGAAATTATTATACCAACTGAGCCAAGAGACAAAGTTTATATACTTTATATACAACGCAAACAAACTGACGACTCTTCAACATACCAGTGTAAACGGTAGAAATCTCACGCTAGATAAAACGGCAGAAATCAAGATGGCAGTTATTTAAATATTTATAGAGTAATCCTGTCTTGTGTGTATAGTATAATAAGATATTTCTCGTTTTGTCATAAATGAAATATATAAAAATTATATGATCAAGTAAAGTTCAATTTGAAATTTCCTTTCCCTCTGGAAAACTCGTTTACTTTTCCCCTTTCATACGTTAATCTTCTTTTTCTTTCTGTGATAGAGAAATTTACCCCGCTATGTAAAGTTTGTGTGCATTGTGTAATATAAAGTTACTTTTTAAAAATAAGTATTGTTTAATTGACATAGCTTTAAAAAAAACAGATAAAAAATATAAATTACTAAATAAAAGGCTTTTAGCACTAACGTTTAAAAAAGACTTTGACCCATGCTCCAGCAACATTCTTCATCAACCCGTTTTCCGGTCTTGCTAGTATTGTCAAACATGTCATATCAACCCGTTTTGTGGTCTTGCTAGTATTGCCAAACATATCATATGCCTTGTAACCGACAGATAACTAAAAGACGTAATTTATGCACCTAGTAAATACTCCGTAGGAGGTTGTGGAAAAAGTGCAATCAAATAAGCTCGAGAAGCTATATTCTTGATATCCATAAGATACTACTACAATAATTTTGCAAGAAATTCCTATTACTAGAAGCTAAGGAAGTTGCAACTTACAAGGAATATAATATGAGTAGTTAGTTAGTTACGTTCGGTTAACTACTTGTTCGGTTGTTAGGTTGCATAGGCCTGATTTTAAACTGATTAAGACGTTTCAGTCCTTTGTAAAATCACTGTGCAGCTTATGAGAAAACTCATTTTTGGTCTTCGTAAACGTAGTACGACTGTACGAGTATATATTGTTTAAAGTCATTTTTTAATCTAATTGGGCCTAGGTAAACTCCTAAGTCCTAACGGTCTGGTTTGACGTAGATCGATTTTCTAAAAGTTGTGCAACATCTTTTTCTCCCAGTCTTTGAGATTCTGATATGTGAATTACAACTGGCAATATGTTAAGTGCGATTCTCAATTGTAGGAAACGTGAACGGAGCTTTGACAAGGCCATTCGGGTGGAGAACGACCTAAAGTAGAATTTTGAAAAGATAAATGCAGGTTACGTGCTCATAGGCCGAGGTAGCATACGACATTAACATGGTCCCAGATTCTCTTTAAAGCATGGCCCAACCCTATTAAAATATTGGACCTAATCAGATACCCATTTGTAACCTTAGGGACTTATTGTGTAACTTCTCTTGTTTGCAGTTACACTTTGGACTTGGATTGTAGAAAGCTTAATGAGGTGGAGGGCTTCTCATGGACAAATGGAAACTTCAAGCCCTTGTGGATAAATGTACAAGCGTACATTGGAAGCTAACGTCTCTTAGACCTTTGGTCATATATTGAGACGCTCCCATTTCTTGTTTTGTTATCTGGGTTTTTGTGTGTGTTTTCTTGTTCAAATACTCTCTCTAAAAATGTAACCCAGATCAATGTTTATTCATTTCTGTTCTTGTTCTTGTAAGACTATTATCATTTAGATAATAGGGTTACACCAGTGTAGCTGTGGTAACCTTTTAATCTTTTGTTTCGTACTCGTTTTGATTAATAGAAGTGTTTGATTCAGTGTTCAAATCTTCTTATTTACCCTTATGCATTATTTCTTCATGGTATCAGAGCCCTGGTTCTCTGAAATCGTTGGAAATATATTTTAGGGTTTCAAAATATTTTTGGGGGTTTTTTAAATTAAAACGTTTTTTGGATAGATCTGCTATTGAGATAGTCAGATTTAAAAAGATTTTGTTCTTATTGTTGCTTATTCATCCTAAAATCGATTTTTTAATTTTAGGGTTTCAAAATATTTTGGGGTTTTTTATATTATACTTGTTCTTAACTTTGTTCGTGGTGCAGGGACGTTACTTATTAGATCTATTTCATAGATCTGTTGCTGGTTGCACTTTTCCCTAATTTTTCTTAAATTAGGGTTTGGTGAGGAGGTTCTGTTTCCTCTAGACTAAGTGAATCTAGAAGAAACAGTTCGATTGTGCTTTTGGTTTATGCTTTGTAACACCTCTGCTCTCTCTCCTTATTTGGTTATTCAGTTATCTGCTTATTTATTTGTTCATACTTGTTCCTTTGGTGCTATCTGTGTTTATACTCTCTCCATTTTTGATACTTGTTTTTTGGCTGATCTTATTTTTGATTGTTGGGGTATTTTGCTTATTTGGACCCTTAATCACTGTCTTGCCCTTGACCTGCCACCCTTGAGTGGTTTGGAAGCCTGGGAACTTTGTTGACTTTGATTAAGTTCATTTCTTTGGGAGTTTAGTTTCTGTGTCCCTTCACTATGACTAGTGTTCATGGTGACACAGACACTGAACATCAAGATGACCAGATTGGGGAAGAATCTGTTGTCACCTTGATAAGTAAGCTTGATATTAGTGACCCTTTGCATCTTCACCCAAATGACTCTGCCACATTGACTGTGATTTCTATTAAACTCAAGGGAACTGAGAACTATCAAATATGGTCTAATGCTATGCTTTTGGCATTGGAAGGAAAAAATAAAACTGGTTTTATAAATGGATCTTGTAGAAGGTCTTTAACTAATGAAGTGTTGGGAAGACAATGGGACAGAGTCAATGCTGTTGTGTTAGGATGGATTCTTAATTCTATTTCTGATAAATTGTTTCTTGGTCAAATCTTTTCTAAGAAAGCTGGGCATGTTTGGAATGATTTGAAAGAAACCTATCATAAAGTTGATGGGTCTGTGATATTTAACTTGCATCATAAGATAAATACCTTGAAACAAAATGGCTCAAATTTGTCTGATTACTATCATACTTTGAATGCTTTGTGGAAACAATATGATGCTATGGTTGAGCTTCCTAATTGTGTGTGTTCTGCTACTAGTGAGTTTAAAAACCATAATAGTCTATTGAAATTAATGCAGTTCTTAATGGGTCTTGATGACTCTTACATGACTATTAGAAGTTCTATTCTTTCTAGGGAGTCTTTACCTGATGTCAAAGGGGCTTATGCTATTATCTCTAGTGAGGAGTCTCATAGAGTTGCCTCTGGCAATGTGTCTAGTTCCTCCCAAAGGAATCAGACATCTGCCTTCTTTGCTAATGGGCCCACCAGAAATGTGGTTCAAAGAAATCAGAGTAATAACTCTGGTGGCTTTAGACCTAATTTCAATACTAACCCCAACTACAATAGTAACCCTAGACCTAATGTGCCTAATGGGAATACCTATAGACCCAATGGGAACACCTACAGACCTAATGTGAACTCTGAAGTGATTTGTGAAAATTGTGGGTACAATGGGCATACTATTGATAGATGTTTTAGACTCATTGGGTACCCTGCTGATTTTGGTAAAAAGAGACCTGGGCAAAACCCTAAAGGAAAAAATGTTTCTAACAATTCTGTGGGGACTAATCCCAATTCTGTCTTTTCTGATGAACAACTTTCTGCTTTACTTTCTCTTATCAAAGAGAACAATGGAAGTGAGAAGGGTGTGCAGGCCAATATGGCAGGTACTTACCTTAATTCCAGTAAAGCCTTCAATGATAACTTTAGTAACTTTTTTTGTTCTAATATTCATTCTAAAGTTACTCAACATGGTAAAGTGGTTGACTCTGGGGCTAACCAACATATGACTAATGATGAAAAAGAACTGGACAATGTTTTTGATATTTCTCACTTAAAAATTAAAGTCAGTCATCCTAATGGGACTGAAGCTTTCATATCTAAGATTGGAAATCTGAAACTGGCAAATGGCCTTGTCTTGTTTGATGTGTTGGTTATTCCTGAGTATTGTGTTACCTTGATATCTGTGCATAAATTAGCCAAGGATAACAAGATTTTTGTGGTTTTTGATGAGAATAAATGCCTTTTTTTGAATCAGGATTTGAATCTGAAAAACATTCTAGGGATTGGTAATCAATGTGGTGGTTTATACTACTTAGATACTAAAGGTACTAAGTGTAATGCTAGTCAAACTGTCCCTATTTGTTCTTTATCTTATTATGATTGGCATTGTAGACTTGGTCATCCTGGTGACCCTGCTTTAGATATCTTAAAAGCCACTTTGAAACTTGATAAAAATGATAAGTATGACTATTGTGAAGTTTGTCAAAGGGCTAAACAATCTAGAAAGCACTTTCCTTTAAGTGACCATAAGACTAAGTGCTTGGGGGACATTGTTCATCTTGATTTATGGGGTCCTTATAAGGCGACATGTCACACTGGCCATAGATATTTCTTAACCATTGTGGATGATTTTATCAAAGCTGTTTGGGTATATCTCATTAAGTCCAAGGATGAAGTTGTTACTTTTTTAGATGTTTTTCATAAAATGATTAAAAATCAGTTTAAAAGAAACATTAAAGTCTTTAGAAGTGACAATGGGACAGAATTTGTTAATCAAACTTTTAATAAGTTTTGTAACAACAATGGCATCCTTCATCAGACTTCATGTGCTTATACCCCCCAGCAAAATGGGGTGGCTGAAAGGAAACATAGACACCTATTGAATGTTGCTAGGTGTCTTATGTTTCAGGGGGGAATTCCTTTGAAATTTTGGTCTGAATGCATTCTAACTGCTACTTTTCTCATTAACAGATTACCCTCTTCTGTGTTAAATGGAAAGTCCCCTTATGAAATGATTTACAATACTTGCCCTAATCTCTCTCTTATCAGAATGTTTGGCTGTTTATGTTTTGCTACTATCTTGAATAGTCATGATAAACTGTCTAATAGGTCTGAAAAATGTGTTATGATGGGTTATTCTAATTCTCAGAAGGGTTATAGGCTTTTTAGTCTTGATAGGAATCAGTTTATTGTCTCTAGAGATGTAAGTTTTTTTGAGTCTATATTTCCTTTTAAGGATTCTTTCTCAAAAAACAAGCATAATGAGTCTAATGTCCTTAGTCTTGGTCAAGATAAAAATTTGCTAAACTTTTTTGATTTAGATAACCCTGAGCTACCTAATGATGATGAGAGAGTAACAAGTAGCCATAATAGTGACAATGAGTCACAAAGTGAGGGTAGCCACTCTCCCAACCTTGGGAACAATATGGACACTGTTGACTCTCCAAATATTGGAGATGATGCTCATAACAGTGAGGATATTGAAGCTAGGTTGGAAGAGGAGGCAGCAACACTTGATGAAAACAATGAGTCTGAAGGTCACTTGAATCATATTTCAAGTGCTCCTACTCAGGGTGTTAGAAGGTCTACCAGACCTTCTGTTTTTCCAAAAAATTACAATGATTTTGTTGTTAACTCTAAGGTTAAATATGGTCTTGAAAAGTTTGTAGGGTATTCTAGACTTAATCATGAAAACTTCTGTTTTGTCACCCAACTTAACAAAAACAGTGAACCAAAGAACTTTTTTGAAGCCTCTCAGAACCCTTATTGGGTTGATGCTATGAACTCTGAGCTTGCTGCCCTTCTTGAGAATGACACCTGAGATATTGTTGAATTGCCAAAGGGTAGGAAGGCCTTAGGTAGTAAGTGGGTTTGGAAACTTAAGTTTAAGTCTAGTGGTGAAGTAGAAAGATACAAGGCTAGGGTTGTTGCCCAAGGCTTTGGTCAAAAGGAAGGTATTGACTTTGATGAAACTTTTGCCCCTGTTGTCAAGATGGTTACTGTTAGATGTTTGCTTAATATTGCTATTGTGAATTCCTGGCCTGTGTTCCAACTTGACATTAATAATGCTTTCCTTTATGGTGATCTTGATGAAACTGTTTACATGAAACCACCACAAGGATATCTTTGTGGTGGTGACAACATGGTTTGTAGACTTAAGAAGTTATTGTATGGGCTTAAACAAGCTCCCAGGCAATGGAATGCTAAGCTTACAGCTGTGTTAAGTGAAAATGGTTTTGTCCAAAGTAAATCTGATTATTCTTTGTACACTAAGTCTTTTGGTAATATTTTCCTTGCCTTGCTTGTGTATGTTGATGATATCATTATTACTGGGAACAATGTTGGTGAAATTGAAAAATTCAAGATATTTCTTAAAACTAAGTTTATGATTAAAGACTTAGGAAAATTGAAATACTTCTTGGGTATTGAAGTCATTGATACTAATGGTGGCATTTGCTTGAATCAAAGGAAGTATGTTTTGGATCTTCTTTCTGAGTATGGTATGTTGGCTTGCAAACCTGCTAGCACTCCCTTGGTTACTAAACTTGTTATTTCTAATGAGGCCACCATTGATGACCCCTTACTTGATAATATTGTTGATTTTCAAAAGCTGATGGGTAAGCTTATTTACTTAACCAATATCAGACCTGATATATCCTATGCAGTTCACTGCTTGAGTCAATTTATGCACTCTCCTTTGAGATCTCATCTCAAAACTGCCTTCAAGATATTAAGATATCTTAAAGGTTCTCCAGGTTTGGGCATTCACATTAAGAAGACTTCTGGTATGTTTCTAAATGCTTATTCAGATGCTGATTGGGCTAAGTGTGTTGTTACTAGGAGATCTGTTACTAGTTATTGTGTTTTTGTTAATAACAATCTTGTTTCCTGGAAGAGTAAAAAACAAAACACTCTCTCCAAATCTTCTACTGAAGCAGAGTATAGAGCTCTTGCTTCAGTCACCAGTGAAGTCATCTGGATTTTAAAGATTTTAAAAGACTTAAAATGTGAAAATCTTTTGCCTGTTACTTTGTACTGTGACAGCAACTCAGCTATTAAGATAGCTGCTAATCCAGTCTTTCATGAGAGAACTAAGCACTTAGAAATTGACTTACACTTTGTAAGGGAAAAAATTTTAAGTGGTGTTGTTAAGACTTGCAAGGTGGATTCTGCTAATCAAATAGCAGACATCCTCACAAAAGGACTGGATACATTGCAACACAATGTCCTTGTTGAAAAACTTGGCATGCTTAATATATATGAGGTATCTGATTAAGGGGGGATATTAAAATATTGGACCTAATCAGATACCCATTTGTAACCTTAGGGACTTATTGTGTAACTTCTCTTGTTTGCAGTTACACTTTGGACTTAGATTGTAGAAAGCTTAATGAGGTGGAGGGCTTCTCATGGACAAATGGAAACTTCAAGCCCTTGTGGATAAATGTACAAGCGTACATTGGAAGCTAACGTCTCTTTGACCTTTGGTCATATATTGAGACGCTCCCATTTCTTGTTTTGTTATCTGGGTTTTTGTGTGTGTTTTCTTGTTCAAATACTCTCTCTAAAAATGTAACCCAGATCAATGTTTATTCATTTCTGTTCTTGTTCTTGTAAGACTATTATCATTTAGATAATAGGGTTACACCAGTGTAGCTGTGGTAACCTTTTAATCTTTTGTTTCGTACTCGTTTTGATTAATAGAAGTGTTTGATTCAGTGTTCAAATCTTCTTATTTACCCTTATGCATTATTTCTTCAAACCCTATTGTAGCTAGTGAGCAATTTTATTTTGCGTTTTCGGAGTGATATATATGCAAATGCCCCGTATAGATAACTTAAAACTTTTTATCTCGACAAATGACATAGTATTAAATCCCAGCAATAGCTTCAAGAACTTTGAAGCACATGTAAATGATATTGTCAGCTATAATGCAAGTTGTAGATAAATTGGTCAACATCTTTAACCCTTTGAAGTTGAGACAATGCAATTACTAAGCAAAATCATGATAATAAAAAAAAACAGAGGTGTCAAGTATCACACTGATTACATAATGAGTAACAACGATTTGAATTAAGTACTTCTGGAATGTTTTCTAAATAAAAAGGTTACTTTCATGTATGACAGTCAACAATGTACAGGCATACACAAAACCAACTTGAGTTAGAAGAGCAAGTGTCATATAAGACAAGTCAACTACTAGAGCACTTGCAGAGAAAACCAATGCATGATGAACATTCTTAGATTAAAATGGAAGACTCCAAGTCTTGCAAAAAGATCCAAAAGAAAAGGACTTATGGACCTTGATTGCGAAGGGGTTTTGAGTTGGTTCACCCATTATGGTCCTAACACTAATCCTTTTTGTTTTTTGAAATATACTCTCATGTATAGCAATTACACGGGAATAGTCTTTATAGCAAACTTGTGTTGACGAATATCTATGTATGAATAGAAGTCACACTTGATGCGGTTTCTATTCTCTTAAAAAAAATACTCTGAATGTAATTTTACTTCAAAATGGGCAAAAAATAATGAAAGCACAAAAGGGTGATCAAAGGAAATTACCAGGTGGTTTCTTACAGCTAGACATTTAAAGTCCTCTCTGCACTTGCTCCAGAAAATGCTATTTTTTCAGAAACCTGAACCCACATGTATACATTAAACAATAGCATGCACTTCAGTCTTTCTATTTATTTTACATATGAATGAGTAAATTCGAGTTTTGTTTGATCTTTCAACAGATCAATCGAACAAAAATAGGTAAAAAATATCTGCAGAACACCTCAATCATTTCATTCAAGAGTTAATAGTATATTTAAAATTACCATCTAAAAAAGTTGGCAACAAGTCGGGTCAACCTACGCCACACAGAAAGTTACTCGTTTTGACCCATTACCCAACCTGCCACATTTTGACATCTTTGGTTACTATCATTGTTTATTTCACAATACCTAATACGTGAGTATAAGTTACATAAGAAGACCCCTTAAGCATCATTACTGCTCGAATGAGTCCCAATGCATATGAAAAACCAGGCGTAGATTGTGTGTGGAGAACATATATTCCCCAAGCAATTTTTTCCCAAGTTAAAATCTATTAATTTGAGTGACGATACCCCCATGATGTCAAGGCAAAAGCAGACCAACTAACAGGATTGAAATTAAGACCGATGTAACTACCTAAGTGTAACTACCTAAGTCAAGACATAAAATCAACGCTCTTTTCCATCACCTTTCTTGTTTAATTATGATTCCCTGGTTGTGGAAATAAAAGATACTCATAACAAAAGACTTTGTAATTCGTAAATGATGGTGCAAAATCAAAGTAAACAAATACACTCAAAATGTTGTGGAATTTCATTTTGCCAACCTTTCGACATATTCAAGAGGCGTAATTGAAGAGTTGACAATTGGTTGACACGAACATAGAGCCACAAGAAAACATGTAAGCAAAATCAGTATCAGGAAAAATAAACGCATGTAACATCAATATATTCATAAGTCCAAGTGTAGAACTCACTCAAAAAGCTAGCTTTTACGAGGAGGGGACACCTAGGCATTATAAACCACCAGCCAATCCCATACTTGGCCGATGTGGGATCGTAACAATACCCCATGCTTTGAAGAACCAACGTCCTCGTTGGTCACAACTATGTTGGTCATGGTTGGCACCCCTCTTTGGGTCCAAGCCACCACTAGTGTTGGACCTCGAAAGGTAGGGCTAGCCCTGATACCAATTGATACGAACCTATCCCATACTATGCCCGTATTTGGTTCATAAGTCCATGTGTAGAACTCACTCAAAAAGCTAGCTTGTAAGAGGAGGGGACACCTAGACATTATAAACCACCAGCCAATCCCATACTTGGCCGATGTGGGATCGTAACAAAAGCATATAGGTTTATGTACTCAGAATAACATGCTTATTAATTTGTTCATAGTTTAATCTTCATTTGTTAGTAATTAGCTATGGAACTATAGGAAATGGGAGAATCGATCTTATATCACATTATCTCTTCCAATATTTGTCCCCTGAAATTACCACAACACTTCTTTTTCCTGTAGAGATAGATCCAGCTAATATATGCAATTTTCAGTCAATTAAAGATACTACAAACTAGTCAAGATAATTGTCTTTTAATAAAGTGATAAATTACCCCTGCAAGAACAGCTATGAACAATCGCATTTAATAATGAATAGGTAGAAGACTAAAGACTTAGATGCCTGGAAAAAACAAGGGAACTAAGTCTTGCTTCGGGATAATGTAACGTATCCGAGTACAAGCAGTAGCTAACCATGACTCAGTATGAAACTTTATTCAATAAGGTCACCTATACGTAAGTATAACTTATGCACTAAGACCCTTTAAGCATCATTACAATTAGAATGAGTCCCAATGTCTTATGAAAAAATAGGTGTTGATAGTGAGTGTAGAACATATATCACCCAACAATTGTTTCCCAAGTTAAAAATCTGTTAATTTGAGTGACGATACCCCATGATGTCAAGGCAAAAGCAGACCATTAACATGATTGGAATGAAGACCCATGTAACTAGAAACCTAAGTCAAGACATAAAATCAACGATCTTTTCCATCACCTTTCTTGTTTAATTATGATTCCCCGGTCGTGGAAATAAAAAATAATCATAATAAAAGACTTAGTAATTCGTAAACAATGGTTCAAATCAAGTATGCAAAAGCACTCAAAATGTTGTGAAATTTCCTTTTCCCAACCTTTCGACATATTCAAGAGGTGTAATTGGAGAAGAGTTGACAATGGTTGACACGCACATACAGCCACAAGAAAACATGTAAGCAAGATAAGCATCAGGAAAAATAAGTGCATGTTACGTCAGTATATTCTTGAAAGACGTGAACAAGCCTTTCCTGGAGATGTTTATGTAGCCAGAATAACATGCTTCTTTTTTATTAATTTGTTTCATAGTTTTAATCATCATTTGTTAGCAATTACTCTATAGGAATGATAGAATCGATCTTATTATATCACATTATCTCCAGTTTGGAAACAGTTCAGAATACAGCAGAAAGAAAAAGTAAAGTAAGACTAAATCAAATATTGAGTTAGACTGAACATCACAAATGTTATTTTCAATTTTGCATCATTTCCTAAATTTGTCAGTTGAAATAACCACAACACTTCTTTTTCTGTATTGATTCAACTTATATGCCCTTTTCAGTCAATTAAAGATCGTAAGAACAAGTCAAGATAACTGTCTTTCAATAGTGAATTAGTGATCAATTATCCCTACCCGAACAGCTATGAACAAACCGCATTTAATAATGAATAGGTAGAAAACCAAAGACTACGATGCCTGGAAGAAACATGGGAACTAAGTGTTTCTTCGGGAAAATGTAGCGTATCCAAGTACAAGCCACCCAAATCAATGACTATATACTATAACTAATTTATTAGTCCTCCCATTTATGTAGCTTTGTTTTTGAACGGCCATCCAAATTTTAGCTAGTTTCATATTATATCAATTCCGTCTAAAAACATGGCGGATGAAAAAAATGCACTTAAATTCTTCAACAGCATAACGATACCTTAGTCGAGGTGTCATTCGTGTCAACCTGTTATAGCTTTAAATTGTTCTCTTTTCAAACAAATATATGACTTTCTTGTCATCCGACACTTTTTTGGGTGGAAATGGTATAAATGAAACCATAATACACTTAGATGGCGGGTAAAAAAGTTTCAATATAGGACTCTTAATGTTTAAGCTCGTTACTTAAGTTACCTCTACATGCAATATCTTGATTACCAGGAAAATAATATACTGTAGACATCAACGTTGTCACTGCACTTAAGCAAGCAAATCCTGATCACAATAACCCTAGAAGAATGAAAAAATTGTCTGTCAAAATGTATAGCTTTCTCCTAAAGACAAACTATTCTATAATACTGTTTATTGCAGCTGAGCATAAGTTTAACTTGCACAAATCGGACCACTAACTTTCTACGTCCCCAGTTCGAATTACCTAGAGATTTACAAAGATCTTTGACTTAATATCACACAGTTTGGCAAGACGTTTAATCTAAACCTGCACTCGGTTTTGCCAATTTCTAACAACGAGCTCATCTTAAGTATGATATAACGGGATGCATACTGATCTAAGTACTTCTTTAGCTTAGGCACAGGCATTATTAGTGCCACAATGTAGAGAAGACATCCAAACCATTCAACATGACAATAACAAATGTCTTACTTGTAGCAGAAGTCCTGCCACATGCTTAGACTAACTAGAGCAGGACTTTTCATGGCTTTAAAAACTAGACTTATCTTCACTGGATTCATTGACACCTGAGTTACATTCTTAACCTTTTTTTTAACGGCGAGTTACATTCTTAGCTGGCTAGTGACGTTATATATTTTTATTAAACTGACAGAAGTTAAGAATATCTGAAGTTCAACTGTGGCTCGCGGTCTAATGCTACGATTACATATAAACTAATGTAACAAACACTTGTACATATTCTCAGCTAATTCTTTCTTTAAGTGATCTTGGTTTAAGACATGAAAAACGTGGCCTTAACGCAAACTCTATTTCCTATCGTACAAAGTTATGATTATTCTTTGAATTTCGAGATGATGATTTATTTTACAAAAAAAAAAGTTGGAGGTGGCATAAAACTACTAGAATGGGCAAATCATTCACCATAGCTTAAGCGGCTAAGTCAGTCCTCATAAAGATTTAAACCAAATATGAGAATATTCTATCACGATTCATGCATGATCCTTCGAAGTGTAGTAAAGTTCCCTCTTTATCGGCATAAATATACGTGTAGCCCCTTCAAAGTTTTTACGTGGATTCCCAGTAAAAAGATCAATTTTCTGTTACAAAATTCCTGGATGAAACAACAGCATGTTATTTTTTTCTTCTACATCTTTTTTGAATGCCTTTTATAATTAAAATTATGAAAACATAAAATGAATGCTAAACTCCCTACATCGCCACTGCCCGATAAAAAAGTTTACCAAAACACTATCACAACTCAAACCTTACACTAGGATTTTTACTTTTCAGAAGATAAGACTAATTGTTAATGCTTACAGTTAGAGTGAACTTGCCAAAGAAGATTTGAAAAGGATAAAAAAAACAGAAAATTTCCTTAAACATAGATTACTCTTTTTAAGAATTATCATTGAGTATAGAATTATATGAAACCTATATTGTTATCTAAATATGAACAAACAAGTAGGTTTCATCCAGGTCTGTTAACTATATCAAGATAGAAGGGTCATAATTTCAAAATGAAACAAGTAACTATGATTCTTTACTCGCAGAACTTTGATTACAGGCAACATTGACCGGTCCACACGCCCTACCCCAAGGACAATTGGTGAAAGGCCACACCCTACCCCAAGGACAATATGTGATAAATTATGGACAGCAATCATAAAGAAGAAATTACTAGGTGATTTCTTGATGTGCTGAAGTCTGGTCGATATCAGAGTCGTCGTTGCACGCCAACCAAGAAATATAAATTTTAACCACAATAAGACTAAAAACCCCACACTGTCTGTCAAAATTTATTTAACTCTGATAGCTTCTGTATGAAACTGCTCGCTAATAATAAAGAAGAAATTACTAGGTGATTTCTTGATGTGCTGCAATATGGTCCATATCAGAGTCGTCGCACGTCAACCAGGAAACAGAGATTACTAGGTGATTTCTTGTATGCCTTAACAAGAAATCTCTGAATAATAGTATTCGACTATCAACTAGAGATTTTTTTTTACTTTTCCCGAACCAATGAACCATCATATATATGAATAATTAGGATGCCTTGTAATTTCACAACCAAATAATTGTGGGGCTACTGCAGTGAGAGCCATGTTAAACATAAACCTAGGCAGGGTGTCCAAGAACCACTTAGATGGACATGTAAAGCGTGAAACATTGAATTCTTGACATGACACTGAAGAAAGATAAAAAATATTAATTATAGTCACTTAGCTCATTCCAGATATCGATTAAACTATGAATCACATAAATCAACCACTTGCGCTTAGTTCGTGCCAGAGCACAGATTTAAGAGAATCTACTGCAATGAGAGCCATGTTATGTTAAACATAAACCTAGGCAGGGTGTCTCAGTTCGTGCCGGAGCACAGATTTAAGAGAATCTAGGTGTCCAAGAACCTAAAACGTAGACGGACATGTAAAGCGTGAAACATTGAATTCTTGACATGACAAAAATATTAATTATAGTCACTTAGCTCATTCCAGATATCGATTAAACAATGAATCGCATAAATCAACCACTTGCGCTTGTTATGTTAGACATAAACCTAGGCGGGGGGGGGGGGGGGGGGGGGGGGGGGGGGGGGGGGGGGGGGGTTGGCGGGGGCTACTGCAATGAGAGCCATGTTAAACATAAACCTAGGCAGGGTGTCCAAGAACCTAGGCGGGGGGGGGGGGGGGGGGGTTGGCGGCGGCTACTGCAATGAGAGCCATGTTAAACATAAACCTAGGCAGGGTGTCCAAGAACCTAACACTTAGACGGACATGTAAAGCGTGAAACATTGAATTCTTGACATGACACTGAAGAAAGATAAAAAAATATTAGTTATAGTCACTTAGCTCATTCCAGATATCGATTAAACTATGAATCACATAAATCAACCACTTGCGCTTAGTTTGTGCCGGAGCACAGATTTAAGATAATCTACTGCAATGAGAGCCATGTTATGTTAAACATAAACCTAGGCAGGGTGTCTCAGTTCGTGCCGGAGCACAGATTTAAGAGAATCTAGGTGTCCAAGAACCTAAAACGTAGACGGACATGTAAAGCGTGAAACATTGAATTCTTGACATGACAACAAATATTAATTATAGTCACTTAACTCATTCCAGATATCGATTAAACTATGAATCGCATAAATCAACCACTTGCGCTTGTTATGTTAAACATAAACCTAGGCAGGGTGTCGAAGTTCGTGCCGGAACACAGATTTAAGAGAATCTAGGTGTCCAAGAACCTAAAACTTAGACGGACATGTAAAGCGTGAAACATTGAACTCTTGACATGACACTGAAGAAAGATAAAATATATTAATTATAGTCTTTTAGCTCATTCCAGATATCGATTAAACTACGAATCGCATAAATCAACTAGTTGCGCTTAGCTTCACCCGAATTACTTGTTGCGGTGTATTAGATTCATATTTGGTGGGACGCGTTGAAATCCTTCACACGTATCAACAATGATAAGAAAACTGAAATCAGCAGGTGATATGAAGGTTGAGTTAGGTTTTGCGTACTCTCCTCCATGTGACCTTATTGTTTTTATTATGAGCTCTCCTACTCGTACACAATCCATATGAAATATGGATTTGAATTTGACAAGCATCTCTTAAGATGTAGAGGTTTTTCTAGAAAAATTGGATTTCTTTCAGTTAAAAGTTCATGCAGGGCTGCCTACAGGCTGTATTTTAAGATGTACAAGCAAATTGATTGTTCATGGCCACCAATTCTTTCTCACTTTCTAAACCCAGTCAATGGTAACTACTTGATAGATCATATGTTATTATTCGAGTGATGATTTAATTCATTAGCAGAACAAAAAAAATTCACGAGTTTGTTGGCAGCGAGTTTCCGGTGCCCAAAGTTTCTATAGATTTCCGGTCTTTATGATAAACTAGCATGGTACCCGTGCAATGCAGCGACGGGTAATAAGTGACTATTTTTTAGCAATCGATTTAGCGTTAAAATGTAAAAAGGTTGAATTAAAATAAATAAAATCATTAAAAATGAAAAAAAAAACAAAAAAATTGTAAATATATCAAAATGGATGTTGAATTAAAGAGAACAAAATTTTAAAAAATATGGTGAAATTGGATTATTAAAAAACTATATGAGTTAAAAGAGATTTCAATTTAAAAATAAAATTGGTTTTTTAATAAGTTGTTAAGAAGTTACAAAAGTTTGTTACAAAAGAAATAGATGGTCAAGATTTAAAGTTGCGTTTGGATTAAAAATGATCTAATGGTTAAATTATTAATATGTTTATCTTAATTTTTGGTTTTGAGTTAGGTTTCGAGTTAGGATGTGTATACTTTATATATAGTATAGATAGATATGGAATTTAAAAGGTATTTCGAAATAGTTGGATGATGCTTCTAAGTATGGTTTCACCAGCTAATAATACTAGAATGGTACCCGCGCAATGCGGCGGCGAGTACTTAATAACGAATTTTGAGACTAACAAATATTAATCTCTTACTCATTGTAAAGTTATAAAAAATCGAATTGAAAAACCCACTAAAATTGAAAAAGACTAAAAATTAATAAAAATATATCAAAATGGATATCGAATTAAAAAGCACAAAATTTTAAAAAAATATAGTGAAATTAGATCATAAAAATAATAAATAAATAAAAAGATCTTTCAATTTAAAAGAAAAAATGTTATTTTAAAAGGTTGTTACAAAAGTTTGTTACAAAAAGTTGTTTGAAAAAGGTTATAGTATATAATGTTGATGAAAATATCAACAACTTCTTTATTTAGTAGGTAAAAAAGTCTGAATTTTCAACCTTGCTATTTTAAGAAGGTCCCAAATGCTTTATAAAGGAGTATAGAAGTATAGATATAGATATAGATAAGTATATATTTGGAAGCGAATTTAATGAGATTGTTAGATATGTGACTTGAATTATGTTTAGAAGAAAACGCTTTTTTAATTACTTTGTAGCTACTACTTTTAGTTGGTAGTTGGTGTCCTAATTTGCTTGTAGCAATAAACGTTCCCCGTGTCATAGGTTCTTCATAACCAAGACCTAGCTATTGAACATCCATGGTCAAAAAATAATATATCACCATCGAGATATAAACTAAGATATGATGTTGAAAACTATATCATTAGCTAAAGTTACTCGGTAATTTTTACAATGGACCTATTTCATACATAACAAAAACTAATAGAACACCAAGCTTTGGCCCATATATCACAATAGGCTTGCTAAATCCAGTACCTAGTCAATAAATTATAAAAATATCATTCAATGTGCATCTATAGTTATAAAAGATGCAAAAAACGATACAAATACTCTAATAGAGCCATGTTAAGAGAGCCAAGAATATAGAGGGACGTCACTTTTCTATGTCCAGTGTATTTATATATATTAGTGCAGGTTTTTTCAGCCCAAACTAAAATTGTCTAGCCCAAACTACTACGTTATAAACTCAACGATCACACCTTCTTTACAGCCCTACATAAGAAATTAAACATGACACGTCTAGAGAAAACACAATTATAAGCCTTATGTGAAGAAAAAAGACACGTAAGATTACCTATTTTGGTTGATCTTCGTGATATGAGTGTTCTTTTTTTGTCATGCTATGATGGGGGTAACAAATTTATCTAAGCTATGTGCGTATATTAGTCTTTTTCAGTTTTTTAGTTATAGAACTTCGCTTTCAAGAATGCTAAGACAGAAGCACTATATAATTAGTTGATTACAACACTTTCTATCTAAT
The DNA here is from genome assembly GCA_025667525.1 of Glebionis coronaria. Lineage (NCBI taxonomy): Eukaryota > Viridiplantae > Streptophyta > Magnoliopsida > Asterales > Asteraceae > Glebionis > Glebionis coronaria. The sequence goes on along the minus strand of CM046874.1, from coordinate 584,305,889 downwards.
ATTTTGTGAATCCGAACTGCAATTTATGTAGGATGATAATGAACTCAGGCACATACATGTATCTTATACATGTTTTAGAGGGCATTTTTTGCCATGGCCCAGAGCATGCCGGTCCTGGCGACAGTCTAAAACCATGACTCAGCCGAGCTAGAATCAAAAGCAAATATATATCATGCACATTTCCTACACATGATTAAACTAGAAGTTAAAAACTATATGAGTATCAAAGATGGAGATTATATTATTTACTTTTAACAAACACATTGCCCCAATTCCACGTGTATAGATATAAGCATACGTATCAATTATCAACTACATCCAACGGCATTACACAAGACGTGACCTAACGAGAATCAAAATTTATAAACATATGTATCTAAGTTTATCATACCATAGACCGAGACCAAACGCTGTCCTCGCCATACATAACCAGCAGTTCAGCTCTGGTTTCGTCTCAACTTCCGCACACCTTTAATTACCGTTTATCCAACAAATAACTCCCTTTAACAACCCTAAACCCGCTAAATATATCACTTCCTCTTCCGTGATGAACTAACAAAGAAACCGCACACTGAAATCAAGAACAAGGAGTCAAACAGCAGTGGTAAGGATAAATGGCATATGCAAGTGCAAGGTTGTTATGTTAAATTGTGGGATTCAAAACTAGTATAAGTAAATTATACTATAAATACATAAGTGAAAAGAAAGACGACCGATAGGGGGTGGTTGTTGAAACTTATATAGCGGGCTTATGAGCTTATTTGTTTTTTGGTTTATATTTCATAAGCCTCAGTTTTCCGCATATTTTGAGACTTTTATATGCGTTTATCATATCATATCAGATTAAACTTATATAACCCCATGAGTCTCAAAATAAGCCTGAAAATTGGAGCTTATGAAATATAAGCCGAAAAACAAAAAAGCTGATAAGTAATATATATAAGCTTAAAGAAACACCTCGGGCTTATGAGCTTACTTGATTTCGGCTTATATTTAATAAACTCCAATTTTTCCGGCTTATTATGAGACTTATGAAGCCATGATAAGCTTATATAAACCCGCAAGTCCAAAAATAAGCCGAAACAAACACTACTAACAAATAAGTTTATAAGTCACATATAAGCGATAAACAAACACCCTCACTCTCACAAGTTTACGGGCGATCCACTAAATATATCAGTAAACACATTGTGATCAAATACGTAATGGAACAATTGACGTAAGTATTCATATAAAGCAAACTCACCATTGTTTTCATAATCGTTTATCCAACAAATCACTCCCTTTCACACTCCTAAACCCGCCGCTTCTCGGCCTAATTCCCCCAAAACAAACACCACTAATCATCTCCACCACATTCCCATCCCCAACCACAACTCTCGCGTCTCGAAAAGCGTTTACACACTTCCTCTCCGCAAACTCACGACAACTAACCTTGGCACCATCCAAACACCTAATCATCTGACGCTCCTCACACATCTCCCTCTCCTTCATCTCCTGACTGGAAATAGATGATCCGAATAACAAAGTCCTCCACCAGGGAGGTGAACAGGTGTTGGAAGCGGTTACGGAGCAGCCGATACGAGCGGCGTGTTCGCATTGGGTTAGGATGCTCGATTCGCATGATTTGAATGCGGATGTGAATGAGTTAGGGTTTGGGAAAGCGAGGATTGGTGAATTGGTGGTTATGGGGTGGCGGAGTAGTGGGATTGGGTGAGGGAAGGTTGTTATGGTTTGTGACGATGAGTATTCGTCTGGGTTTATCACTGATGACATTTTTTTTAAGTTTTCTCCAGTGTTTGGCTGGAAATGTGAATTTGTTTAATGCGGGGCATTTGGGTTTTTGCTTTTTTAAATTTTTTCAGTTTATTAGTTCAACAAGCTCGAGATCATATCGATAAAAGCTCGAACAAGCTGAGTTTAATCGTGCTTTACTGCTTTAGCTAGAGATGTCAATAAAACTCGTCGTATCTGATGGGACTTGATAATCGAACCCGTTTTGCTCGAGGAATCCTTGAGTTGACCGATGATGAAAATGAAAATAAAGAATCCTCAATATTAAAAATGGCGATAGAGGTGGGGATAATAATACCTTTTGGGTGAACACGTAATCGAAATATTTTAAGTTTAAATATATCATTATATAATATACGCTTAATAATTTATTTTTATATATTTGTTTTTTTGTTATAAGTTGATTTGAGTTTTTTTTTTTATTTTTTATAATTTAATTTTTGTTTTATTTTGTCTTGTTGCATGTATGATTTTATGAAATAGTAAAATGCATATGTGGTCATTGTGTTATGTCACTTTTGCATATATCCTAGTTGGTTTTTTAAAAGTGCAAGCGTTTTATCTGTGAGGATAGTTTAAGTCCAGTTTGATACATCGACCTAACGGAGGTAACGTGTTGACCATTACCATGGTTTAACCAAAGGAAAAAGTTGTATTTTCTTTTTTTTAACAAATCACATATTGTATCAATTTTATACCCAACGAATTGTTAGGCACGATCTATAACAACACAAATTTACATCTGACGAATTGTTAGGCTTGTTCTCTATGTAGCGTTGTAAAACCACTTGGAATTGTTGAAACTCATGTGTAATATAGGCAGGGCAACCAGGGGTCAGATTCACGACGTAAAGCTCTTAATTGCTGGAAATAGTTAAAGTTCTAATTTAGAGCTTCCCATGTCAAGCAAATTTGTGCAACGTAAGCTACTTCCACTTCCAGTTCATGATACGAGTTTTGATATCATATACATAGAACGTTTTCTTATTTCTTAAAAGAACGAGGATTTATGCCCGCGCTTCGCTGCGGAGTGCGGGGTTTACGTGTTTAGTATCTGTTGACATACCAAAGGGAGGTGGGTGGCAATTTTGCTGTCGTTGTAACCGATCCTTTTATACCAAGAGTTTGAAAAAAATGAGCTAATAAGTAGAATATGTCATGTATCACTAAAAACCAATTCATTCACGCCATATATATATGCAGTTTGCAAAAGTAAAAAACCAATTCATTATGCCACACTTAAGGAAGGCTATGGTGATCATAGATGGTTAAAAGTTCATACATAGAAAGCGTTATTAAACATTTATTATTTTGTACATAGCATATAAGTTTTTGTTGTCTAGTAGAAGCGTTAACCAAAAGACCTAATTTGACCTCTATTATTTCGTAGACGCACACCTGAGGTTGTTGGTTTGAATCTGTGAACTTAATCGCCTTTTTGTTTCTTCGAGTCAGCAGATTGGTCTTGGAAGAGTGTTCTTTTTGCTGGTTTGCCATTTGCTTCTGTAAATGCAAATATCGCACTAAAACGATATTTACGTTTTTTATCATGCTTAACGTTTTGTTAACGACAAAACTTCAAACATATTTTTATGTTAGACTTATAAGCATCATATAAGTTTCTTAGTCCATGAGCTTATGCAAAAATATTTTTACAAAATTAACACAACTTGTATAAACATAAAATGATAAAAATAAATTGAGTCCAAAAAGTCAAAGTTGTCTTTTAATGTCAGAATCCGTAAGTCAAACTAGAAAGATTTGATTTTTGCTTGAAATCTTGGACAAACATTTATGAGGCAACAAAAGTCAGACCTGTCGGACCCCGGCGGACCCAAATGAGAAGGGTCCGACGGGTTCCGTGGGGTCTGGTAGATTGCCTATAAATTGAGCCTTTGTCCAAGCTTCTAACGCACCCCTTTCTATTTAATCTTCTTTCTAAACTCAGTATATAACTAACCCTCTAATCTATCTTGTTCATTTTGTTCTTGCTTGTGATTTAGATTCTTGTTCGTATCAAACTCGATCACGAGAAACTTTACTCTAAGCTTTGATCCTTCAAGGCTTCACATTGTGTGAAAGTGTTAAGCATTACCTACACTATCACCATTGTTGTATCCATTCATCTATCTACTTGTATAACGTGTGGTTGGTGTTATAAGCAACAAAGTGTAAGAAGTGTATAAAGCGTTGTTGTGCCTTTAGATCAAGACATCCTAAACTTAGGTGTCGTTAAAGATTGTAAGTTTGTAAGTGAAGGTTTCTCCACTGGTGTAAACGAGATCCGTTTGCTAGTGAAGTGGAACTCTCGAGTGGATACTCGAGGAGTGGAAGTAGGGGCAAGATAAGTGAGATTTTGCTAGGCCGAACCACTATAAATAATCGTTCATTGTGGTTTGTTTATTTGTTGTTTTAAGTCATTTACATTACTATTCACAAGTCGTCTATATCTATCATCAATCACGAAAAAATTTCTAATAAACTTAAATCTAATAGGTGTAGACTATTCAACCCCCCCTTCTAGTTTTCTACAATTTGTCACACACGTGAATTTTTAATCTATTTAACTTACGTGAAACGCGATGGTTCGGGTTAGACTTGAGTGTCTATTGATGTTCCCGATTGTTTACGCGTAAAATATGTACGAATCTGAAAGTTATATAAAATAAACATCGCTCTCACGGAACTATTTTTCTTGGATAAATTTTATGGTTTATATTTTATTTGTTAAATTAAATTGTATCAATTAAAACTAGCAACACTTCATTGGATTCGAACCGCCATTCGCTATACTACGACTCAATTAATTTTCGTGTCCCTTTTGACGTTAAACATACATTAAACCTAACGCTGACACTTCTAGATATGAACAACCCTTCTAAATTTCTAACATTTTGTAAACTTTCACTTTTTTAAATCCCTACAACAAAACTTGTACAAATATATCACTTATCACTTATCCAAAATACTACTTCTACAAATTAATTAAAATAACCAAGGTTCCAAAAAAACCTATGTGTTAGAACCGGCCCCCCTTCTCATTTTCCCTACCCACGTTTTTCTCTTTGTCCTACAAAGATCATATCATGTTCCCCATGAGCATACATGACCTTCAGATAACTACATTATTTTTCATGTACCCATGAAGTCAAACCTGGGAAATCACCATTCTTTCCCCTCACTGCCATTGCTACGCCCCAACTTACTTTTCCTATTTCCCATGGTACTTTCTAGTTACAAACAATTTACAAGCTAACTAAACACATGCCATCTAACTAAATTTGCTAACTAGCTAAGTTTCATATCTACTTGTCCTATAAATAAAACCCTCAAAACTCTCTCTTCACTTCACACACTTTACAAAAGTATTTTACCACTATCTCACTTTCTCCTTCCTTGGTTCACGGCAACAGCAAACCCAACCCACACTTGATACCATCCGCACGATTCTTGTTTTCTGTTTGGACGAGCTACAACAAGAACACGTAGCAAAATTATCTTCATAAAGCATCACCAAATACCTAAACCCTTCCTAACCCAAAACGGATAAATATGGGTCTCCATTTCGGACGCGTCGTCGCACAAGAAACGAGACCATCGTCAAGTTCTTTTGTTCCTTGGATTTATTTGACACTCAGTAGCAACAAGAAGCCGACTTTATGTTCGTATTACTTCGAATCTTATGACAGCCACCTGGTTGTGAGTAGTTCATCTCTTTTCTTTAATTTCCTTTCAACTTATCTTTTGTATTCGTCTTTCACTAGTTGTGCTTGAGGTATAAAATATAAACGATTTAGTTTTAATGTCGTAAAATATAACCCGTTAAAACACAAGGACATGTTTTTTTCGTTGATATCTATAATAGTACAAACAAAAAGAAAACATGAACCTACTATTAAAAGACTACAAGTACTTTTACATCAAAATATCCACGTTAAGGGTACTCATTTTCGGACTAGAAATCGAAGCACCAAGGTTTAAGTGCCCCGAGATATTAGTGGGGCAAATGGTAATCAAGATGGCAAAGAATTCGTAAAAACATGAATCGCTAATATTGGTTAAGTAACGAGTAAGATATCAATCGCCGAAAAACATCGAACATGACTTATTTTGATTGAAAAAATATAACTTCTTTGGTGTTGCAACATGACTAATCCCGACCCATATTAGACCCTTGAAATGACCTCGCCTCGATACGGTTAAACAAGGAAAGTTGTAGACGGCCGTGCCGCCTACACGAGCATACTTGTGGTTCGACCCAAAAGTTATTATCGAGAACAGTAAACGAGATCGAAACTGACTCGTTAAACTATATTCTTTAAAAACAGTTTCACGACCCTTATTTCGAACATGTTTTAACCCGTCAAATGACCTCGGTTTATAAAACTTAAAACGCTGACTTACAGACCACCCGGCTAGCTACCCATTGGTACTTTCGGTTTACTCCGCGAGCTAGTATCGAGCCTACTATTCACATCGAAAAATTGCCGAGATCGATCCTTTCTTTTAAGTCTAAAAAAACGTACAGTTTCAAATTGTAGATTTTGGTTTGTTCACTGTTCCCCCGACATGCGACAATGGTTTTTATTTATTTATTATTATTTATTAGTTTATTTTATTACTAAGACATTTATTAATTTAACATATTTCTAATAAAAAAGATATAAAATGTATTTAGAATATTTGACCCATTAAACGACTCGGCTAAATAAATTGTCCCGACCATGAAATGTTTGATATTGCTAAATATATCCCGATTAAAAGACTAACTTATTATCATACGTTAAACATTCACAAGTATTAAAAATCTTTGATTTTTTAAAAACTCAAGCACATACTAGGGGACTAAATGCTACATTTATTGTCATGTTCACATGTATAGTGATACATACTTTATTTAATCTAGGTTACAGATTGTTTTGAGCTATCATTTTTCTGTGTCTACATTTGTGCCATTATGATTTGCTATTTCATCGAGGTGAGTTTCATAGCCCCACTTTTAATTGTTTTAACTATTTTGGGGTGAGAACATTGCTTGTTTTAAACGGATGAACATAAGTGCTAAAACTTGATACGTTTGCCTACATGATGTCTAAGTAGCGATATCCCTAGATGCTTTAGCCCACTATCGTGAACCGTTAATTACTTTGTGTAAGCGCGAATGTTATGGATAGATCTATCGGGACTAACCTCCCTATCTAATTTGGTTGTGTGGCCAAAGTTAGATACACTTACATTTGAGGATTTACAAATGCTTCGGGATAGGCATTTGCTCGGGCTCTTATTATATCTTGTTGGTTGAGGTTAACGCTTCGGTGTCACGAGCTTATGCGTAGGAATACAAACGTATACTATTTTGATTATAACCTTGTTTGGTTATATGCCGATTGCCTGATAAAATCTTATGGTTCATCACACTTATTTATAACTAAACCTATGAACTCACCAACCTTTGTGTTGACACTTTAGCAATGTTTTTCTCAGGTATCAAGACAGAGGAGTGACGTTGTTATGCATGGGAGATTTTTAATAAAAATGGTCGTGACTAGTGTATGGATATTTGGATCAATGTTAAAGTCTTTTGAAATAATTTTTTTATTATGATACTGTGTAATTCGCTTCCGAACAAGTTTTATGCTTTTAATTAAATTAAAACGGCTTTTAAATAGTCGTTCTTTGTATCTATGTCTTGTGATAGTCATGACCGTCGCACCCCATTGCGTTGCCTTACTCTGATAAATTGGGGGTGTGACAGATTGGTATCAGAGCTGTAGTTATAGAGAACTAGGTTATTTTACAAAATGTTTTTTTTTATAAACGTGAGTCAAAAATTTAATTTTGGGAAAAATAATTCTAGACTATAACTAGCTCAAAAATCTCCAAGAACCACTTCACTCCGCGTCTTCGATACAAGTAAGTTGTGACTTGAATTATTCCATGCGATTTGTCATGTTAGTTTAAACTTGATTGCTACGTGTTATTAGCATTAAGTATTTCATGCCTTGTTTGAATGATCCTATGCAATATGTACTATTAGGAATGTGTACTAAGACGATTTTTTCTTATATTTTGAAGTAAAATGCCTAGCATCCTTGTTTGGATTGCTGTGCTACTAAAATGGTTTGTGCCATGATTAATCGAACTAAGATGGTTTGTGCCATGTCTAAATCGAACTAAGATGGTTTGTGCCATGTTTATTTGGAGTAAAACATACGCATACTTATGCTATCACGTATTTTGTTAAAACGGTCCACTAGACTACTATGAACTATTTAAACACTTGTGTGTTTCTATGTTACCCTATATCGATACACGCTGAATTAAAAATATACGCCAAAACAGTACTTGGGCGCGGTAAGATTTAGTAATGGTTGATGATAAGTCGTGAGTAAACCTAAAGCCAAGACAAAACATCAAAAACGTTAAGAGGTATAACGATACTTAGAAAGGTCTCAAGGCTGTTCTTGTTTGATTGGGTTGCGAGACTAAGTTAAGTGCTAGTCGTTATACAACTTAGGGTTTTTGATGAGTTTTCTTTTGGATGGGTAAAACTCATGAATTTACATCTTGCGTGATTAGTTGATCGTTAGGGTATAACATATTTGATGAGTTTTGTGTAGGTTTAATCAATGTTAAATTGTCTGAGTAATATCTAAAGACGAGTAAATTCACCAAAGACATTAAGAAGTTTAACGACAAATACTCGACTAGACCTCAAGGCTGTTCTTGTTTGATTGGGTTGCGAGGCTTAGTCAAGTGCCAGTTGTAACGCAGCTTAAGATTTTTAGTGAATTTCCTCGGGGATGGATAAGACTTACATGATCTAACAAGGTGATTACCTCATTGACGTTTGACTAAAACGGTACATTAGTACCATTAGTTGTATGGTGTGCGAACACTAGAATAATAAAAGTCGTCGTCTCTATTTTTATACAACATACGATGATAAAGACTCTATAAAAAGTATTACTCCTGTAATACTCTACAAAGTATTATTTCATAAGGAACAAACATAAATTAGTATTACAAAAATATGAAAACTATCTAGAAATATGCCGTTGCGTAAGTCAAATGCACGTCAAGGAGAAACTTATGTTGGAGAAATTGTACAAAGACGGATCTAAAATTTCTAGTCCATTGGTTTGCAACTAAGTTGCTAAGAAGCTATTATAAATTTACAAAGTACGATATAACATCTAATATTAAAGGAAGAACTTGGATTATGCCATATTTTAAATTAAGGGGGTTATCGCATGTCACAAAGCTTGAGAACCCTAGATGTGAATTGTGGTCACTTCTAAGAAATCCTAATAGCGCTTGTCGAACATAAAAAGTCTACAAAATGATTATGAACTAACGACAGATAAAAACAAAATGAACAAATTTTTTTTTTGTGTGATAAACTTCTTGTGATGGAATTGACTAGTTGAGTTAAAAAAAACAAAAATTTTGGGATAAAAACAAATTGACCGAAGTGTCTGAGATGTAATAAAGCATGATCAAAGCTCTAGAAAATTATATGATAGAATTGAGTGACTGATGTGAAATATTAACTAATTTATTTTTATGAAGATCAAGTGACTCGACATCCGTCGATGTCACCACCAACAAAAAATTTGGTTACGTAATCGTACCTTATAAATTTTTATTTAATTGTTTTCAATTATTTTTAAAAGTTATCTTTTATATCTTGTGAAGCTTTTACTTAAGAAATTATTTTATCCAACAATATTTTTATATATGTCGGAGAAAAATTAATCAAATTTTTTTTATTCAAAAAGGAGTTTTATAAAATATTTTTGGAAAACATTATTAAAAAAAAAGAAAAAAAATTTACTTTGAAGGAACTATCCCCGAGAACTTTATTAGTAAGAATGTTAGAATTTTGATAAAACGTTTTGGTAAAATCAATAAAGGTATTACTGACAAAAACTACACTATTGATGATGAAATGTTTTGATATAGACTATCATGCAAAGTTTTGGAAAATCTGGCGTAACGACCAACTTAATGTATAAAACATCGCGACTAATGTTGAAACATTTTTATTAAGGACTACCATGTAAAGTTTTGGAAAAAAAATCTATTTTTACGAACAACTTGATTTGGAAGACGTAAAATATTGATAAACTTGACGAGAACTAGTACAAATAAGTATGCAAATTATTTTGTTGATTGTGAAAGTGAATGATGGTAACGAACGAAATGAACTATGGACTACCAATATATAAATTACAACCTCAAAGAGTTAAATTATGATGAAAAGGAGGATGCAACCGTTGGTCCCGAGACGTACGTAGCCTGATCAATTACGTACGATCGTGGTCGAACGCGAGCATGCTCATAGTAGTCATCGTAAAAATAAAATATATTAGTATTATTAGAATATATTCAAGTTTCGCTATTCGTCAAAGAAAAATTTATTATGTGCTATGAACGTCGAACATTTTTCTACCGTCTTAAGAACGTCGAGTACGTGATACGAGTAAATCTAGTATAATTATTTTCTTCACCACTATTACATACAAAAGCGTATATGACACGCAAATACTAAGAGAGCCACTTGTTTTTTACGACAATTAAACTCAAATAGATTAGTGTTGGAAAATCGAAAACAAATTTTAAATAATAATGAGAAGAACGAAACGTCATTTGAGTAAAACCCAAATTTAATGGATATTCAGAACTCGTCGTAACATAACCCATGTTAAAGAACAATTGGGTCAAGATAAGCATGCTCTTGTATAAGAAATTAGATACCGAAACCACCCGGACAAAAATCTGTTTTACTTAACAAAATTTGAGCAAAACACCATACTCATAGAACTAAGAAAAATTATGTATTTCCTTCATAGAAGGAACCCAAACGAACTATAGTTTAAATATATTGTTCACCCGCTTTCCTCTCCATGAAAAGGAGATAAACGATGAGGAAGGCAGACTAAATTTATTAATTAACGAAATTATCTAATAGGGAATGTTACATAAAAGAAAGAAACGTCTTGACCACTATGTGTTAGGACGCTCAATTGTTCTAGATTTTTGAGAAACCGATTCAAGAAACCTTGACGCATACGCTACTTATCACTACCAAGTAGACGGTTAATGTAAACGGAATTAATCAAAACTATGTGGAACAATTTTTAATCGTGCGATATATAGTCATCTAGGCGAAAAATGACAATACGCGATACTTTAAAGTGGAAGTAATACGCGGGACGACGCGAAAGTTAATAATGAAAAAAAAAACGCACTAAACAAAACCGACGTCGTCGAGAAAATTTTGACATACAAGAAACAACTTAGGGAACATTATAGAACCATGTACAAGTCAGAAGAAATTTTTCGTCGGTTTCAATCCTAACAAGATTATAGTAATTTTAATCTTAGCAACAAACTAAATAAAAACGAACGCATTGAACACCATGAAAGGAAGATAAAAATTTAATTGACCTCTTGCTTTGATAACGACATCGACGTGCTAGTTTTGAGGACAAAACTCAATTTAAGGGATTACGAATGTCACACACGTGAATTTTTAATCTATTTAATTTACGTGAAACGCGATGGTTCGGGTTAGACTTGAGTGTCTATTGATGTTCCCGATTGTTTACGCGTAAAATATGTACGAATTTGAAAGTTATATAAAATAAACATCGCTCTCACGGAACTATTTTTCTTGGATAAATTTTATGGTTTATATTTTATTTGTTAAATTAAATTGTATCAATTAAAACTAGCAACACTTCATTGGATTCGAACCGCCATTCGCTATACTACGACTCAATTAATTTGCGTGTCCCTTTTGACGTTAAACATACATTAAACCTAACGCTGACACTTCTAGATATGAACAACCCTTCTAAATTTCTAACATTTTGTAAACTTTCACTTTTTTAAATCCCTACAACAAAACTTGTACAAATATATCACTTATCACTTATCCAAAATACTACTTCTACAAATTAATTAAAATAACCAAGGTTCCAAAAAAACCTATGTGTTAGAACCGGCCCCCCTTCTCATTTTCCCTACCCACGTTTTTCTCTTTGTCCTACAAAGATCATATCATGTTCCCCATGAGCATACATGACCTTCAGATAACTACATTATTTTTCATGTACCCATGAAGTCAAACCTGGGAAATCACCATTCTTTCCCCTCACTGCCATTGCTACGCCCCAACTTACTTTTCCTATTTCCCATGGTACTTTCTAGTTACAAACAATTTACAAGCTAACTAAACACATGCCATCTAACTAAATTTGCTAACTAGCTAAGTTTCATATCTACTTGTCCTATAAATAAAACCCTCAAAACTCTCTCTTCACTTCACACACTTTACAAAAGTATTTCACCACTATCTCACTTTCTCCTTCCTTGGTTCACGGCAGCAGCAAACCCAACCCACACTTGATACCATCCGCACGATTCTTGTTTTCTGTTTGGGCGAGCTACAACAAGAACACGTAGCAAAATTATCTTCATAAAGCATCACCAAATACCTAAAACCTTCCTAACCCAAAACGGATAAATATGGGTCTCCATTTCGGACGCGTCGTCGCACAAGAAACGAGACCATCGTCAAGTTCTTTTGTTCCTTGGATTTATTTGACACTCAGTAGCAACAAGAAGCCGACTTTCTGTTCGTATTACTTCGAATCTTATGACAGCCACCTGGTTGTGAGTAGTTCATCTCTTTTCTTTAATTTCCTTTCAACTTATCTTTTGTATTCGTCTTTCACTAGTTGTGCTTGAGGTATAAAATATAAACGATTTAGTTTTAATGTCGTAAAATATAACCCGTTAAAACACAAGGACATGTTTTTTTTCGTTGATATCTTTAATAGTACAAACAGAAAGAAAACATGAACCTACTATTAAAAGACTACAAGTACTTTTACATCAAAATATCCACGTTAAGGGTACTCATTTTCGGACTAGAAATCGAAGCACCAAGGTTTAAGTGCCCCGAGATATTAGTGGGGCAAATGGTAATCAAGATGGCAAAGAATTCGTAAAAACATGAATCGCTAATATTGGTTAAGTAACGAGTAAGATATCAATCGCCAAAAAACATCGAACATGACTTATTTTGATCGGAAAAATATAACTTCTTTGGTGTTGCAACATGACTAATCCCGACCCATATTAGACCCTTGAAATGACCTCGCCTCGATACGGTTAAACAAGGAAAGTTGTAGACGGCTGTGCCGCCTACACGAGCATACTTGTGGTTCGACCCAACAGTTATTATCGAGAACAGTAAACGAGATCGAAACTGACTCGTTAAACTATATTCTTTAAAAACAGTTTCACGACCCTTATTTCGAACATGTTTTAACCCGTCAAATGACCTCGGTTTATAAAACTTAAAACGCTGACTTACAGACCACCCGACTAGCTACCCATTGGTACTTTCGGTTTACTCCGCGAGCTAGTATCTAGCCTGCTATTCACATCGAAAAATTGCCGAGATCAATCCTTTCTTTTAAGTCTAAAAAAAACGTACAGTTTCAAATTGTAGATTTTGGTTTGTTCATTGTTCCCCCGACATGCGACAATGGTTTTAATTTATTTATTATTATTTATTAATTTATTTTATTACTAAGACATTTATTAATTTAACATATTTCTAATAAAAAAGATATAAAATGTATTTAGAATATTTGACCCATTAAACGACTCGGCTAAATCAATTGTCCCGACCATGAAATGTTTGATATTGCTAAATATATCCAGATTAAAACACTAACTTATTATCATACGTTAAACATTCACAAGTATTAAAAATCTTTGATTTTTTAAAAACTCAAGCACATACTAGGGGACTAAATGCTACATTTATTGTCATGTTCACATGTATAGTGATACATACTTTATTTAATCTAGGTTACGGATTGTTTTGAGCTATCATTTTTCCGTGTCTACATTTGTGCCATTATGATTTGCTATTTCATCGAGGTGAGTTTTATAGCCCCACTTTTAATTGTTTTAACTATTTTGGGGTGAGAACATTGCTTGTTTTAAACGGATGAACATAAGTGCTAAAACTTGATACGTTTGCCTACATGATGTCTAAGTAGCGATATCCCTAGATGCTTTAGCCCACTATCGTGAACCGTTAATTACTTTGTGTAAGCGCGAATGTTATGGATAGATCTATCGGGACTAACCTCCATATCTAATTTGGTTGTGTGGCCAAAGTTAGATACACTTACATTTGAGGATTTACAAATGCTTCGGGATAGGCATTTGCTCGGGCTCTTATTATATCTTGTTGGTTGAGGTTAACGCTTCGGTGTCACGAGCTTAGGCGTAGGAATACAAATGTATACTATTTTGATTATAACCTTGTTTGGTTATATGCCGATTGCCTGATAAAATCTTATGGTTCATCACACTTATTTATAACTAAACCTATGAACTCACCAACCTTTGTGTTGACACTTTAGCAATGTTTTTCTCAGGTATCAAGACGGAGGAGTGACGTGGTTATGCATGGGAGATTTTTAATAAAAATGGTCGTGACTAGTGTATGGATATTTGGATCAATGTTAAAGTCTTTTGAAATAATTTTTTTATTATGATCCTGTGTAATTCGCTTCCGGACAAGTTTTATGCTTTTAATTAAATTAAAACGGCTTTTAAATAGTCGTTCTTTGTATCTATGTCTTGTGATAGTCATGACCGTCGCACCCCATTGCGTTGCCTTACTCTGATAAATTGGGGGTGTGACACAATTGGCATCAAGAGCTACGTACTCAAGATCTTCAAAGTATATTGTACTTTAAAACTTGAATCGATCCATGGATTCTGAAAATTATAAAGAATGGCAATTTATGCAAAGACCGCCACTCTTTGAAACAGCTGGTTTTATTTATTGGAAAAATCGTTTTGAAACTTACGTGAAGTCTAAACATATAGATATTTGGTATATAATCATTGAAGGTGATTATGCACCAACAGTGAGAAATGTTACCACTAATTAGTTTGAGTCGGTTCCTCGCGAAAAACAAACCGAGGATCAAAAGAAAATGTTGGCTAAAAACAATGAAGCCAAAATGATACTTAAAATGCTTTACCAAAAAAAATATGAAAGAATATTATGTGTCAAACCGCCAATGAAATTTGGCACTCACTCATAGTCACACATCAAGGAACTCACAAATCAGGATAACAAAATTGATCTACTTATTCAACAATATGAACAATTTTCTATTTTTGAAGAAGAGTCAATTGATGTGGGATTTGCTCGGTTCAATACTATTATAACATCACTCAAAGCACTTGACGAATCTTTCTCCAACAAGAATTTTGTTAGGAAATTTCCAAGGGCTCTTCTTCCAAAATGGCGAGCTAAAGTCATGGCGATCGAAGAATCTAAAGATCTTTCAAGCGTATCACTAGACGAACTTATCGGCAACCTCAAAGTGCACGAAATGGTGATGGAAAAGGATTCCGAAATCATCAAAGGCAAGAAAGACAAACAAAAATCACTAGCCTTGAAAGCCCGCGTGGAATCTAGTGATGATGAAGATTCGGACAGCGATGACGAAGAATTTGCCATGGTCGTACGTGACTTTAAGAAATTTTTCAAAAGGCGAGGAAGACTCGTAAGGCAACCACTCGACAACAAGAAAGTGTCTCGAAAGCCATTTGATATCAAAAAGCATAAAGATGAAAGAAAATGCTTCCAATGTGTTGATCTCAATCACTTTATTGGTAGTTGTCCAAAGGCGAAACAAAAGACACAAAGAGCTTTCGTGAGTGAAGCATGGAGCGCTAGTGATGATGAAGGTGACGAATCCAAAAAGGAAGAGCTAGCTCTTATGGCACACGAAACCAATGAGGTACATTCCGACTCATCTTACTACTCTTCTTTACTAGATGACGATACACTACAAATTGAGTATAACAAAATGTGTGAATTAAGCTTTAAAATTATAAACAAAAACAAACTCTTAAAGGGTAAAAATGAAAGCTTGGAAAAAGAAGTTTATGATTTAAAGGCTAAAGTGTTAAGACTAGAAAAAACTAAATCATCCAAAGACAAAATGTGAAAAGTGTGAAGAGCTAAATAGCGAAATGAAGATACTAAATACTAGTCACGAAGCGCTTACCAAACAAAGTCTAAAATTCACAAAATTTAGAAAAAAAACGCAAATTGCATTGATGAAATGCTTAACTATCAAAGAAATAGCAAAGATAGAACGGGTTGGGGTTTGATAAATAAAAATATAGCTTCTAGCTCAAAGACGACACCGCAAAACAACATTTCCAAAAATGATGTCACAGAGGGCCACAGACCCCGTCGGATCCTTTTGCACAAGGGTCCGGTACCTGTCAAAGGGTCCGTGGGTCTGTCTGATGAACAAAGGAAAAATCGCGCCGAATTTGTCGTTGTATCTAGAAAACCTAAACCATTTAATCCAGAGATATATAACACAAGTTTTAGAAATGTGGAAACAAATGCTAGAACTAGAAACATCCAATATCAACCTAGACCTTCTTATCCCAAACGCCCCTTTCCGAAAAGTAATCAAGGTGTTCTAGGTAGATATAGTCAAGTACCTTTTAACTATGATTACCACAACCAATTCACGATGTAAATTTGGTACCTTGGGATGTATTTGGCAACACTCCTATCGGAATTGCCATGAGAAGTATGTTTAACCCAAACGGACCCATGAGACGATGGGGACCAAACGCGTGAGTTCTCTAATGTGTAGGTATGCTTGAAGGTTGCACTTGAACCTGACGAATATATTAAGGATAGTGGAGTGCAAGACACATGACAGGGAATAGGAATCTCTTCAGCACCTACACACCAGCGGATGGAGGTAATGTTGATTTTGGTGGCAACGTCAAAAGCAAAATCATAGGCAAATGTATGATTTCTAATGACCTTATTACCATTGATAATGTTGCTCACGTTGAAAATTTAGGATTTAACTTGCTTAGTATTAGTCAACTTTGTAGTAACAAATGCAAAGTCTTATTTGAAGAAAATGGTAGTAAAATACTAAAAGACGAAATAACAAGTTGAAAAGGAGTTAGGAAAAATAACATATATGTCATGAAATTTGACTCATCAAGAGATGTTATTTGCTTGGCCACCATAGATGACACTTCTACCCTTTGGCATAGATGACTTGGTCATATAAACATGGGTCTTTTACAAAATTTGGCTAACAAAGAACTTGTGAGAAATTTACCAAAAGTAAAATATGATCAACATTTTTGTGATGCATGTAAAATTAGTAAACAAACACACGCAAGCAATAAGGCTAAAAATGTGGTCACCACAACCAAGTGTCTAGAACTCCTACACATGGACTTGTTCGAGTCCTTCTGCCGTACAAAGTTTCAGAGGTAATTTTTACACCTTGGTTATCGTGGATGACTATTCGAGATTTACTTGGACAAAGTTTTTGAAAAGTAAAAATGAAGCATTTGATAATTTTGAGATTTTAAGTAGGAAAATTGAAAACCAATTAAATTGTAGAATTGTGTCAATTCGAATGGATCATGGTCGGGAGTTTGACAATGAAGTGCAAGTCAGATCCTTTTGTGACACCAAAGGTATCACTTACAATTTCTCGGCTCCAAGAACACCTCAATCAAACGGGGTAGTTGAACGGAAAATAGAACACTTCAACAAATGAGTAGAACAATGTTAAATGACTCAAACATGCCTCAAAAGTTTTGGTGTCATGTGGTTGATACCTCAACTTGTATTTTAAATCGAGTTTTAATTAGACCACTTCTAAATAAAACTCCATATGAAATATTAAAAGAAAGAAAACTGACAATTGGTTATTTTAAAGTATTTGGAAGTAAATGTTTTATTCTTAACACTAAGGATTATCTCACTAAGTTCGACCCAAATTCGCAGGAAGAAGTATTTCTTGGATATTCTCAAAATAGCAAAGCTTATGTGGTGTTAAACAAACCATGTGTGTCGAGGAATCGTTGAACATAACCTTCGACGAAAGACCACCTCCCTATAGAACATCAACTTTGGTATATGATGATTTAGTTGAAGGCCAAACTAATAACAAACAAATTGATCTTGAAAAATACAAGGGAAATGAACCATTAAAGATTGAACCTTTAAATATTAAGGAATCAAAAGGGCATTCTTTATAAAATGTTATCGGTAAATTAAATGAACAAACCTTAAGATCTCAAACTCAAAATGAAAGTAATTCATTTTGCTTCGTGTCTCACATAGGACCTAAAAATGTTGATGAAGCTATAACTGATGAAAGTTGGGTTCTTGCTATGCAAGAAGAATTAAATCAATTTGTGATTAATGATGTTTGGTACTTGGTACCTAGACCTAAAAATCAAACGGTTATTGGGACAAAATGGGTCTTTCGAAATAAACTAGACGAAAATGGTATTGTGTTGAGAAAAAAGGCTATGCCTGTTGCTTAAGGTTACAACCAACAAGAAGGGATTGGTTATGACGAAACCTATGCCCCGGTTGCTCGTCTTGAGTCCATTAGAATTTTACTGTCTTATGCTTGTGCTCATGATTTCAAACTTTATCAAATGGATGTTAAAAGTGCATTTCTAAATGGTTTTATAAATGAGGAAGTGTATATTGCGCAACCTCCCGGTTTTGAAGACTATGAAAAACCTAATCATGTTTATAAACTTAAAAAGCCTCTTTATGGTCTCAAGCAAGCACCCAAGGCATGGTATGACCGACTTAAGTCATTTCTAATTGAACACAAATATTCAATGGGTCTAGTGGACAATACGTTGTTCACTAAGAAAAAGGAGTCACATATAATTATTGTTCAAATATATGTTGATGACATTGTCTTCTGGTCTACATGTCAAGAACTTTGTGATGAATTCTTTAAAATTACGCATGATGAATTTGAAATGAGCATGATGGGAGAACTTAACTTTTTCTTGAGTTTACAAATTAAACAATGGAAGACGGGATTTTCTTTAACCAATCCAAGTATATAAACGAGATGCTTAAGAAATTTGGGCTAGAAGATTCTAAACAAACAAACACACCAATGTCCACCGAAACTAAACTAACCAAAGATGGTGTAAATGACTATGTCGATAGCATAAAGTACCGTGGTATGATTGGTAGCTTGCTTTATCTAACGGCTAGTAGGCCAAATATTATGTTTAGTGTTTGTATGTGTGCACGTTTCCAAGATAATCTGAATGTGTCACATCATGAAGCGCTCAAAAGAATCTTTAGATCCATCAAGGGAACAACTCGCCTTAGATTATGGTATCCAAAGGGCACGGGAATGGAAATCGTTGTCTATGCGGACTCGGACCATGCCGGTGACTACGTTGATAGAAAAAGTACAAGTGGTGTTTGTATGTTTATGGGATGTTGTCTCACCTCGTGGTTCTCAAAGAAGCAAACCGCATTAGCCATCTCGACAACCGAAGCCAAATATGTATCGGCGAGGAAAGCATGTCAACAAGCCCTATGGATGAAACAAGCACTTGTCGACTATGGTATTGAGTTAGAAGACATTAAAATTTTGTGTGACAACAAAGGAGCCATTAGTCTTAGTAAAAATCCCGTGTTGCATTCTCGAACCAAGAACATCGAGATTGGACATCACTTTCTACGTGACAACGTCCAAAAAGGTGATATCTCCATTGAAAAAGTCTCTTTAGAAATAATATAGCCGACATATTAACTAAACCACTTAAACGAGAGCCTTTTAACCTTTTAAGATTAGGATTAGGATTGATTGAAATCTCTTGCTAAATTAAGAATTTTTCTGTCACCAGACTTGTCGGACCCCGTCGTACCCTTTACGCTTTAGGTCCGTGGAAGGGTCCGTGAGTCTGAGACTTTGGATAACTGGATATCTATTAAATAAATTCACACAACACAAACACAAAACTCATCTTTCTGTGAAACACGACCCAAAACACCAAAAACCTCCAAATCTTCACATGTCAATCAAATCTAAGGCAAAACCTACCAAGTTTTTCGTGCTAATCAATCATTGTAAGTATTTCTATCTAATTTCAATTCTTATACTACTACATTATCTCAAATATGAGTCTAGGATTCTCTTTTATTTGCATAAAATTAAATTTAGGGATTCACTTAGGTTAGTGAAAATAGCCATTGCATTGCTTGATTACAACATAAAAACACTTTGTATGCATAAACCCATAAACAAATTGCTAGAAATTGCTAGGAATCCCTAAGAATTTTTTTTAAAAACCTTCTCACTAATTAGGTCATGTTAAATCCATTTTTCAAACATTATAAATGACAAACATCCAAAAACGAGTTTTAATCATGACATAAAAGTCTCATGAACGCTAAAGGAATTGCATAATCAATATGCACTTTCGGGTACGTTCATTTGAAGCTAAAGTGAAAAAGGAGCGTTTGGGTTATCTCAAAATTATGCATTTTATATACTTTTAAAAATTGATTTTGGGTCGAGATAACCGCACCTCCACATATGTTACATATAGGTACACACTAGGCACGAGATTGCTTAAATTAATAGAATTTGACTAACTTGTTTAAGTTTTGCCTTAGGACAACAATGCCTCCCGCATGGACTTATGATCACAAAGATACCGCTAGTTATATTCCTAAGCACTATAGGTCAAAACACTTTACTTCTACCCAGAGAGAACTTTGTAATGAATTAGAAAACCGCACCTTCCACGAAGGTCGACTTGTCCACCACTCCTTTACGAATAATACTAATATTCGTGAAGTGTTTTCTAGGATAAATTTTGATTGGCTTCTAGACATTGACGAACAAATTTGTCCAGAATTTGTTCTTGAATTCTACATGACCGTCAATGTCACTTTTGACGAAGACCATACTCTCCTAGTTAACTTCGAGACGAATGACAATAGGTACTCATATTCTCTAGACCATTTTGCAAAAATCCTTAAAATCCCTTGCAATGGAGCATGTTTTTATTCTGATCTCCACTCTATCATAACACTTGACAACACCAACATACCTAGAGAAGCTCAAATTAGGTATAACACCTTGCTCGATGACAAAGATCTTGTCCGAGCAACAATCTTCAACCCTAGAGTTGAAGACACTAGAATCTCAAATACAAGGGTCGTAATTCATAAAGACCCATATGGTATGGAGGGTAAAGAACTCAAAGACAAGTATGAAAAATGGGAAATAATATTAAGGTGCAATGTTATGAGTTTGGTAGGCAATAAAGATCACATAAACGCATGTGAAAGCTACATGCTTTATTGTTTAGAAACCGGAAAACCTTTTAACTTAGCCTACTACATAGCCAATCGAATGTCCCACATTCGAAACCTTGTCACATCGGTTCTTCCATATGGCATGTTGCTCACACGACTTTATAAACATATAGCACCAATTCCACTTAGTCCAAATGGGCGCATAAATGTTTACCATCTAGTTGATCGGGTTATGACCAAAATAAGTGACCTAAGGGTGTCAAGACCCTTTGCAACCCAATCTAGAGGTAAGGGTAAAAGACTGCAACATCCATCTAGCTCTTCCTCATCGGCTAGTGAGAATGATGATCTTCCAAGCACTAGGTTATCTCCTTTAGAGTATCTTAGTCAATTACTGTGACAACCGTGGTTTTGAGGTTCGTCACTTGGTCCTATTTTTAGGTTAATCTATGTGTGACTACTTGATTTGTGTGTTTACGTGTTTAATTTTGTGTGAACGAGGTTGGTGTGGTTATCGTATATGGGTATAAAGTACTCATATGTAAATCGAGGAACGGTTATTTCATGTTCATGAGCTCACAATTAGTGACTATGGAATGAAATGTTGTTAAATTCTAGTGTTTACGTATATGTATAAGTATTGTAGTAAGTTGTATTTTTATAGGATTTACGGTTTAGCATTTAGAGGTCTCGGATGAGGTAATTAGTCATATGGATATTTTTCGGGATGGTTTTAAGTCATTTAGGACTTAGATATAAAGTTTATTTCAAAATTTGAGATTTTTTTTATAAAAGTGTATATTTTACGTCTTTTACGGTAAAAACGCGTAAATTTGACTAGTTTTACGGTTTTGAGGTTTTGGAGGTTTTAGGAGCTGAAATAAGTTAAGGTAAATTAAGGTAATATTAATAACATAATATTAAATAATAATAAAAAATAAAAAAATAAAAAAGGGCATTATAGTCAGTTTTGGCCGATTAAAGAAAAGAAGAAAAGGAAAAAAAGGAAAAGATTTATGGTAAGTGGTAATTGGGTTGGACAAGGATTGTTTTGATATATAAGGAACCCCCACACTAAATCAAACGCATTTTTTTTACTTCCCTGGAGTTTATAGTCGACTAAAAAGAAGAGAAGAATTAGGGTTCTTCATAAAATTGGGTTTTTTTCATCTTCCATTAATTTAAAGGTAAACCCTTCTTAAACCTTTTCAATTTAATTGTTTTAATGATTTCTTAATCATCTTATAATGGAGTTAGGTTAGGGTTTAATTTAAAAATAGTATATTAATGTTATAATAATGATGTTATAATGATTACATAAATTAGGACTTGTAATTAGTAGAGTTAGGGTTAATTAATTAGGTTAATTAGGTTAAACCCGTTTTTAAAAACTGGGCAGAATTTTGAGTCAATTGTTTTGAACTCATCGGGAGTTCTACAAACTCTTATTTTGCGATCCAAGTATCACTGAAAAGGTAATTGAAGTGGCTTTCCAATGCAAGAAACGAGAACTAAATTGGAGGTAGGAAAGTGGGTCAAAAACAGGTTACAACAGTCGGAGGTCAAAACAGTTTTGAAGTCAGCCTGTTTTCTTTTTAAGTTTTGGGTTGTTTGGGGTACTTAGGGTTGCATTGGGATATTCAAACAAACATGAGAGATGGTTTATATATTATAGTAAGTATCTGCATTGGGGCTAAGATTGTGGGTTAGGGTAAGACCCCCTAATCATAGCAAACTTTTTGTACGTTTAAAATCAATAAATCTAGAATGACAAAAGTATATATATATATATATATATATATATATATATATATATATATATATATATATATATATATATATATATATATATATATATATATATATATATATATATATATATATATATATCGGGGCCTTAACAGTAGCTTTAAGGTTGGGGTAAATGGGAGATGTTAGTTAACATATGTAAGGGCATAAAGATTCCCTTTACAAAGATCATGGGTATGTTTAAGTGGGCGTTTGGCTTATAGTTTGGAGACTTAAAACCGGGACTGTTTTGGGTAAAATGTTAACGGGACGGGTTATGAAGTATAATGAGTTAAGGGCTTTATAGAGGGGTGTAATGAGATGCTTAGAGCATATAAATGAGGTATTTATATAGGAGGAGGTTAGATGTCCATTATAGGTTGATGAGCCATCTTAGTGATTGGTTCATGTTTTGATTATGTGTTTTTGGTTTGTTAGCTTTTTGCTAGTGCGAGGACTTTTGGAGAAGGTCCATCAGGTGAGTTTCATAGTCCCATGTTTACTAATGTTTATGACTTCCCGATGGGATGGAAGAGACACTGTTATGTTATTTATAAATGATGCTGTGAATGTTTGGCATTGGTAATGGACTTACGTGTGCATACTTATATGATTAACTGCTAGTTGATTCTTGATTGTTTATGTTTTGACTTGGTACTAAGGGGGTGTTGACAAGGCGGGGCCTTGGGACTTGGTTCATAGGTGTTTGGATGCCTATGGGAGTATGGTGTTTGGTATGGCTGGGAGCCTGGGTTTTGGTTTGATTAGTTAAATCTTGAATGTTAGTTTGTTAATGCATATTAGTATCACATTGTCCATATGTTTTTAACTTTTGGTTGTTACTCACAGCTTTTGATATGATTTTGGCGTTTGAGTCTAAACCTATGACTCTCACCAACTTTATGTTGACGTGTTTTAGTGTCTCTTTCAGGTGATACTATGTTTAAGCATGAGAGCATAAGTGGCTAGACTTGGATGCATTAGGATTGCATATAGAAGGAGATCCCCGTTCCTTCTTAGTTTACCTTTATGTTTTTTGAATAAGTGATACATGTTTGCACCTATATGTTTCATTGGTTTATGTTTATTGTTTGTCTTGGGTAAGTGGTAGGATTGTTACCTACTTACCTAGATTCCTGCATTATTGAGATATTGTCATGACATTTGTGTCACCAGTTTATGACATTATATTTGCATTTTAGTTTTCTCTATAGAGACACCGTTTGTTGTGATGATATCCATACGTCGCGCCCCATATTCCGCCATGGTGGGGTGTGACAGAATGGTATCAGAGACAATGGTTATAGAGAATTAGGTTGCCTAGTCGCGTAGCCTAGTCTATAGCTTAAGGGTCCCTGCATATAGGCGTCATAGGAGTATGTGTGCATTTTATAATAATTGATGTGTTTGGATGTTATTTATTGTGATGTTTTGACTAGTATGAATCGAATCATAGTAAGTTCATACTTAGCCACATGTTATTTTCTTTTCGGGTTGCGACTAGTGAAGGTTGAACCATAATCATCCACGCTAGTCATTGTTGTATTTTGCCTAAATTGTACATTATAGTACATAATTTGGTACATGGTAGTTTCTATCTTTTGTTGGGTTATTTTATGTACCTGAGGTATGGTATTTTTCTTTTGAGGTTTAAGTCATGTTCCCTAAGAATCATGTGGTGATTCGAGTTATTGGGAGTAGGTGGATATGAAGGGTTTTAAGCTGTTTCCACTCTTATGGGCGACATGACTTATAACTGATTATGTTTTCGTTTTGGATTTAGTCTAGGCTGTTTTAGCTAGACTATGGATTTCTGTATTCCAAGAGTTTTACTATGTCATTTTAATAGATGGAGTTTTGGACCTTATTGGTTATGTGGTTATGAGCTTATATGAGTAGATGGATTTATGTGTTATATGTTGTATTGATTCTTATAAGTGTCATCATAGGAGGGAGTGCATTGGGGAAAGGGTAATTGTATAAGTATGGTGGTCAACATAGTTATACAAGTACCACAACTTCAATGGGTTCTCAAGTATGATTGCATGAAAGAGGGTTAGTACATGCTTGTATATGATGAGATGTAGAATTTGGGTATACATATAATATATGGGTTTATGTAATGGCTGCCTTTGAGATGGCTATTGTTCTTTTTGTGTTATATGTTTTGGGTTATAGTTGTGTTGTGTGATTATAGGGTCACACGATATGGTTTGGTTTTGGAGGTGGGCTTTATGCCTTGTTGTGTCACGGTGAGACGGTGATTACTCGTATGAAAAAATGAGCGTATAAAGCGATTGATTGACTTGACATGTATGATAACGAGTATGTTTGGGAGATTCGATAGGTATACATATGCGGATGTATATATACTAATAGATGTTATGTTATGATTTACGGTCGTTCAGTAGTTATTATAACTTGAACGTACCTAGTACTCTATTGTGTTTAAACAATTTATTAGAGCTCGAGTTTGGTGGAGTTTCAACGATGTTTTGAATCTTTTGAAGTGTGTCTTGTAGCATATTCTTTGAGTTTCGTATTTCACGTGTACGTTTTAAAATGATGTTCTTGGTTTTAAGTCTATTGAAATAACTTGGGATTTCTTTTGAAATAATGAAATCTTTTGTGTTGGGTCTTACATTTCTTTTGGTCGGTATATATTGAGAAAAAGGGGGACTTGGAAATCTATTATAGGGTTAGATAGTTGGTTGTATTCGGTAAAATAAGGGTAAGGTGTTGGAGTCGTGTTTGAAACAAGGTGTAACATAAGATTTCTTCTTAACAACACTTATTTATTTCAAATTCTAAAAGACTTTCTTTAAAATAAAACGAAGTAAAATTTCTTTCTACTTACATAGTTTATATAATTGGGTTTAACCGATTCACGTCATTTATAATTATTAATATGAGGTTAAATTGAGTTTATGAAGGTTACACATACAATTATATCTTTCATTTAAAAGGATTGCATTAATCACTAAGTTTATTATTTAGTTTTTAAAACAACTAGTATAAAATTGTTTTGGTCGTAACTTGTTCGTTTTTAAAGCTTTTTGGGTGATTCAAAAGCCAAAAATTATGTACTAAAGCCAAAAATTATGTACTCGGAACGTACTTTTCAAATATTCAGAATGTATAGTCATGGGAGGTCAGTATCCTGGCCAGAATTATTGTACAAGTGTCGGGTTAAAGGTTGAGCTTTGAATAGTAGTTTATTTTTATGATTTGGGATGCACGGGATACCTAGTCTTTGAGTTGAGTTTTGAGTTCGTCAAGAGGGTTGTTTGTAGATTGTTTGAGTCACATAGATGTGGGGAGGTAAAAAAAATATATATTCTTTTGGAAAAGTCGATCTTTTGCGCAGTTTAAATAATATGTCGCGGGGCGTAATATGTTTTGGTTGCCATTGGGTGTTTCTGAGATTATTTTTTTTCGTTGTCATGGGTCATTTTGAATTGATACACGTTTTGGGTTTGAGTTTTCTTTTGAGTATCGTGGCTTTTGATTTGTTTTAATTGGTGCACGTGAAATGTCGTTAGTTATCCGTGGGTTTGATTCGTTGATCGTATCTGGTGGATTCAGGATGTAGTTTTGGCTTCGTATTGTTTGGGAGCGTTGAGGTAGTCATATGAAAGACTTGGTCGCGCCTATACGATTAAGTAGGTGGCCATGAGAGAACGGTCGGAATGCCTTAATGGGGAGGGAAGAAGTTCGTAGACAAACTAATGTGAATATATGGACTCTTTGGAGTACCAGGGAGAAGAATAGAGATTTGTATAATGTATGGATATTGGCACAAGTAATGCGTCATAGAGAGTTGTTAGAAATTGCAAGGGATTCAGGATAAAGGTTGAGTTGCCTGGTAGTAAATGTGATGTGGAAGCGGTTGAGTGGTCTGATAAGAGGAAGTATTGGTCTTATAGAATACGTGTAGATTTTCGCGAGTAGAACGAGGTAGAAATTCATCCGTATTGCCGCTGAGAGAGGATGCAATGAGGACGTAATTGAAACTGCTAAGGATGTTGTATGAACGCCTTGGGTTTACGGTTATGCATTTGGCTTCGCCAAAGCACTAGCGGTTTTCATGGAGTCAATGAACCGAGTGTGCATGAACGAGTATAAACGAGTTGTCATCAGGAGCATCGACGACATCTTGATCTACTCAAATCTTAGAAAGAGAGTGAGGTAAATTATGAGTTGGTTTGGAGTTGTTAGGAAAGGGAATTATACGTGAGATTTTCAAGTGTGAGTTTTAGGATTAAGTGTACTAGGATGAGCAGTTAGAGATGATGGCATATCATGGAACCAGCAAGGGCGAAGTGAAGAAGGATGAGGAAGCGTTTTGGAGGCTGAAGAGGTGGATTGGCTAATGAGCCGATCCTGGCATAATCGGAAGGACTGGATGAATTTGCGAAGCATGACGATACGTGGAGCAAGGATTTGGATGTATACGAGAACGACAAAGAAAGGCAGTTGTTTATACGTTGTGGGAACTGAAGATTTGGAAGAACTAGATAAGACTTAGTTAGTGGAGCTGGATTGTTATATCTGCCTAGAATGCTAGAGGCATTTGGTGTACGAGACGTAGAGAATGATCTATACGGATCATGAACGTCTCCAACACATATTTAATCATCTTGATTGAACCTTTGGAAAAGGTGATGGGTGGAGTTAAGTGATGGAAGAAAATTGCCAGGCCAAGTACCATATGGGAAAGGCAAGCATGGTTGATGAGACTTGGAGTAAGAAGAATGAAGTGAAGTTGAGACAAACTCGAACTATATGGATGACGTATTAGGGTGGTTTAGATGAAGGATGTAGGTTGCATGAGTTGAGTTGTCTAAAGCAGAGAACGCGTCAACATGTATGTTGCGTGGCTTGGACAATCATATGGAGAAAAGGGACGTAGACTATACTGCCTACATAGATAGGAGTAGCTTAGAAAGGGCGATGTAAGGACGAAGTTGGTGAAAGGGATACATAATGGGGTGGAGGAATAAGTACGACGAGAGTTGAGTGATAGTCGATAGACTGACTAATTCATCTCGGATTTCAGGAGGAACGAGAAGTCACGTAGTTGAGAAGTTGGAAGGATTGCGTACGGATGTGATGGAATAGAGGGTTTTAAGTAAAGGTTAGCCTAATATGTATGGAATGCCTTATGAAGGATTATGGCAAGGGAAGAAACGATGGGAAGCAAGCGTAGTATACCGTTGATAGACTAATGTTGGTATGAGTATACTATAGGGGGTAGTGAGAAAGACGTCTAGAGCATTGGCGCGAGATTTGGAGATAGTTGGAGGACGCATTATATTAGGAAGAATTCTCCCACAAAGAGAGAGTCACCGGTGAGAGGGGCATATTCCCCATTGATGAGAATGTAGGGAATAAAGAAGGAAACGCCTAAATTATAGGCTGAATATGGGATATAGGATGGAATGGAAATTAAGATTGTGGAGAGACAAGCGAAAAGTAGAATGGAGGAAGAATGATTCGAGGAAGCAAGAGGTTGTGAAGATAGTGGGGTGATATTGAAGAGAAACCGTTAGAGCAAGAGGTTGGTAGTCACGAACAATGGACCGTTCACCTAGAGAAGAGGTGTAACATATGTTAGTATGAAGGATGGTTAGTTACTTGGTGCCGAGCATGGGAAAGCAAGGATGAGGTGGTGGTTATGACATTTTCATGTGAATATTATGAGAAGCTTTTGGTTATGCAATCCTGCATATACCATTGGATATGATTAAGGTTGGGAGAACTTCCGAATGATGGAAAATCCGTAGAGGATAGAAGCCGTTAGCAATGGTGATGGGAATGGTAGTAGGAACTGCTGGAGTTAATTCATAGGAGATGAGGTGGATCACCGTTACAGTGGGATAAGTTAGAAGCGGCCAATGTATTGGACCGAAGGTGGATCAGAAAACTA
This sequence comes from Glebionis coronaria, assembly GCA_025667525.1. NCBI lineage: Eukaryota > Viridiplantae > Streptophyta > Magnoliopsida > Asterales > Asteraceae > Glebionis > Glebionis coronaria. Next base: position 584,277,171 of record CM046874.1, on the reverse strand, counting down.
TGGAGGTGGTGGCAGTGACTAAGTAGAGGTTGAAAATAGCAAAGAACCGACAAGAGAGCTATGCGGACAAGAGGCGTAAGCCGTTGGGATTTGAGATAGAGTTATGCTAAAGGTTTCACCCATGGTAACGGGTGGTATGTTTTGGTAAAATGGAAGAGTTAATGTAGAGTTTTGTAGGTCCATTTATGATCTTTGGAAAGATCGGACCAGTAGCTTATGAGCATAGAATTACCTGGGGGAAAATGAGTGGTAAACATGTTATATTTCATGTATTAAGGTTGGTAAATGTTGTTGGAGCATGCATATTTGCATGTACGGTTATTCAGGGATTTGTGTTGATAAGAGTCTTTGTTTTATCAAAGAGTCATTTGTGAGATTTATTGACTGTGAGGTCAAGAGTTTGGCAATGAATTTAAATATTGTTGGTTAGTATATGTGGTAATTCGAGACTTGAACTAAAGTTCACGTGGAAATGAGAGGAGTTCATTTAGAACAAGTATCCTCAGTTGTTTGCTAATGGTATGTTTGATCCTAAGGAGTAAATCTCGGGACGATATTTCTATTAGGAGGGAGTGATGTGACAACCGTGGTTTGAGGTTCGTCACTTGGTCCTATTTTTAGGTTAATCTATGTGTGACTACTTGATTTGTGTGTTTACGTGTTTATTTTGTGCGAACGAGGTTGGTGTGGTTATCGTATATGGGTATAAATTACTCATATGTAAATCGAAGAACGGTTATTTCATGTTCATGAGCTCACAATTAGTGACTATGGAATGAAATGTTGTTAAATTCTAGTATTTACGTATACATATAAGTATTGTAGTAAGTTTATTTTTATAGGATTTACGGTTTAGCATTTAGAGGTCTCGGATGAGGTAATTAGTCATATGGATATTTTTCGGGATGGTTTTAAGTCATTTAGGACTTAGATATAAAGTTTATTTCAAAATTTGAGATTTTTTTTATAAAAGTGTATAGTTTACGTCTTTTACGGTAAAACGCGTAAATTTGACTAGTTTTACGGTTTTGAGGTTTTGGAGGTTTTAGGAGCTGAAATAAATTAAGGTAAATTAAGATAATATTAATAACATAATATTAAATAATAAAAAGAAAAAAAAATAAAAAAAGGGCATTATAGTAGGTTTTGGCCGATTAAAGAAAAGAAGAAAAGGAAAAAAAGGAAAAGATTTATGGTAAGTGGTAATTGGGTTGGACAAGGATTGTTTTGATATATAAGGAACCCCCACACTAAATCAAACGCATTTTTTTTACTTCCCTGGAGTTTATAGTCGACTAAAAAGAAGAGAAGAATTAGGGTTCTTTATAAAATTAGGTTTTTTTCATCTTCCATTAATTTAAAGGTAAAACTTTCTTAACCCTTTTCAATTTAATTGTTTTAATGATTTCTTAATCATCTTATGATGGATTTAGGTTAGGGTTTAATTTAAAAACAGTATATTAATGTTATAATAATGATGTTATAATGATTACATAAATTAGGGCTTGTAATTAGTAGGGTTAGGGTAAATTAATTAGGTTAATTAGGTTAAACCCGTTTTTAAAAACTGGGCAGAATTTTGAGTCAATCGTTTTGAATGTATCGGGAGTTCTACAAACTCTTATTTTGCGATCCAAGTATCCCTGAAAAGGTAATTGAAGTGGCTTTCCAATTCAAGAAACGAGAACTAAATTGGAGGTCGGGAAGTGGGTCAAAAACAGGTTACAACAGTCGGAGGTCAAAATAGTTTTGAAGTTTTCTTTTTAAGTTTTGGGTTGTTTGGGGTACTTAGGGTTGCATTGGGACATTCAAACGAACATGAGAGATGATTTATATATTATATTAAGTATCTGCATTGGGGCTAAGATTGTGGGTTAGGGTAAGACCCCCTAATCATAGCAAACTTTTTGTATATATATATATATATATATATATATATATATATATATATATATATATATATATATATATATATATATATATATATATATATATATATATATATATATATATATATATATATATATATATATATATATATATATATATATATATATATATATATATATATATATATATATATATATATATATATATATATATATATATATATCGGAGCCTTAACAGTAGCTTTAAGGTTGGGTAAAATGGGAGATGTTAGTTAACATATGTAAGGGCATAAATATTCCCTTTACAGAGATCATGGGTATGTTTAAGTGGGCGTTTGGCTTATAGTTTGGAGACCTAAAACCGGGACTGTTTTGGGTAAAATGTTAACGGGACGGGTTATAAAGTATAATGAGTTAAGGGCTTTATAGAGGGGTGTAATGAGATGCTTAGAGCATATAAATGAGGTATTTATATAGGAGGAGGTTATATGTCCATCATAGGTTGATGAGCCATCTTAGTGATTGGTTCATGTTTTGATTATGTGTTTTTGGTTTATTAGCTTTTTGCTAGTGCGAGGACTTTTGGAGACGCTCCATCAGGTGAGTTTCATAGTCCCATGTTTACTAATGTTTATGACTTCCAGATGGGATGGAAGATACACTGTTATGTTATTTATAAATGATGTTGTGAATGTTTGGCATTGGTAATGGACTTATGTGTGCATACTTATATGATTAACTGCTAGTTGATTCTTGATTGTTTTTGTTTTGACTTGGTACCAAGGGGGTGTTGACAAGGCGGGGCCTTGGGATTTGGTTCATAGGTGTTTGGATGCCTATGGGAGTATGGTGTTTGGTATGGCTGGGAGCCTGGGTTTTGGTTTGATTAGTTAAATCTTGAATGTTAGTTTGTTAATGCATATTAGTATCACATTGTCCATATGTTTTTAACTTTTGGTTGTTACTCACAGCTTTTGGTATGATTTTGGCGTTTGAGTCTAAACCTATGACTCTCGCCAACTTTATGTTGACGTGTTTTAGTGTCTATTTCAGGTGATACTATGGTTAAGCATGAGAGCATAAGTGGCTAGACTTGGATGCATTAGGATTGCATATAGAAGGAGATCCCTATTCCTTCTTAGTTTACCTTTATGTTTTTTGAATAAGTGATACATGTTGGCACCTATATGTTTCATTTGTTTATGTTTATTGTTTGTCTTGGGTAAGTGGTAGGACTGTTACCTACTTACCTAGACTCCTGCATTGTTGAGATATTGTCATGACATTTGTGTCACCAGTTTATGACATTATATTTGCATTTTAGTTTTCTCTATAGAGACATCGTCTGTTGTGATGATATCCATACGTCGCGCCCCATATTCCGCTATGGTGGGGTTTGACAATTACCCAAAATCCCCGATGCCTCTCCGGAATTCAAGCAAACCAAAGGGATGTTTAAGCGCCTCAAACGCTTCCTCACCAAGATGGACAAAAAGAAGAACAAGTAAAAGACAGTGGTATGAATGGGTACACATGGACCTCGGTCTATGAGTAAAACATTGGTGTAGTGTAACATACTTAAACATTTGTATTTTCTTCTTTGTATTGAACACTAACTACTAATCTTGATTGTTTTTAGGAGCATTTGATAAGCATGTTATGTGAAAAAAATGGATGTGTGATCATGTTTGGCAAATCACAAATTGGAACATAAAAAGGTACATTTTCTTGTCCTTAGAAGTCAACTTACAGTCAAAACCTTGTGAAACATTGTTCGTCATAATTACCAGTCCAAAAACACCATGTCATAAGTCAAAATAGCCTCGTTCTTCAAAAATCTAAAAATTATGGTTACAAACACCCGTCAGACCCATTGTCAAAGGGTCCGGCCGGGTCTGTGTGTTTCCCTCAATTTTTAAATTTTCAAATTTTTTCTCGTTACTCGTTGGAACCCTTCCCAAAGGGTCCGTCCGGGTCCGTGAGTCTGCAGGTTTGAAAAATAAAACATCATCATTACACCTAACTAATTTCTCACTAATCCAAAACTTTTCCTCTTCTTCTTCCCAACCTCATAATTGATCCTCTTTAGCATTTACTCTTGCCTCTTATCTCTTACAATCACACACAAACTCTATTTAATTCAAACCCCTGGCTTCTCACTATTTAAGCATGCTCACCTTTACTAACACTCCTCACTTCTCCATCCTCTTCTACTAAACACATAAATTTATCAATGACCAAAGGATCTTCATCCTCTAGCAAGTCCCTAAGAAAAACGACACGTATTAGTGCCCGCACCTCGTGCTTTGGCTTCCCCAAACCTTCAACATCACCATCTCCATCCCAAAACCCTCTGAATCACTAATTCATCGAGAAATATCTCAAGAATTGGGTGATATCTTGCAAAAATCTAGATCGCCACACTCTTCTACACCATTTTCACCTATCAACACTTCCTCTCAAGCAACCTCTCCTACCACCATCCGAACCTCATTCCCTAATGAAAGTTTCTATACACCTCATACATCACCACCTTCCTCACACCCAAATGAGGCTAATGGATCCTCTATTTCTCCTATACCTCCTCCTCCACCACTCTCCGCATCAGTAACATAAGCACTTCCTCTCCCAACTATTTCTTTCACTAATACACTACCAATTCCGTCTTTCATGGAGCTAGATGACTCTTTGTGGATAGAGGAACCTTCTTTCCGCCATTTATCATCTCAACCATCACCAACTAGTGTATTGCCGCCACTAACCACTCAAGCTCAACACGATTCAATCTCCAACAAGCATTTGATGACATGATTAGTAGGCACCTCCGTGAAATCCAACAACACATTGTCTTCACAGCTCCTCACCAACCTCATCACATCATGCAAACCACTTTCATCCCACAAACCTCTTAGTCTCTCCATAATGTAACCATTGTTGTTAGATACATACTCTCGTCATGGATCTTCGTCAAGAGATACGTGTCACCCTTCACAATATCTTAGATGGCATTGCCACTCTTCTACATCCCCCTCTCAATCCCGAGCTTCTATTTTAATGTTTCTGTCTAATCTGTCTACAACACCGCCAGACCCATTGCCCATTGGGTCCGGCAATCCAAAGGGTCCGTAGGACTGTCTGACTTTTTATTGTTTTCTTTATTTTTCCGTCTTTCAAATGTAACTCATTCATTGCCAAATGTTTCACATGCTTTTTGGCTGTATTTTACTTTGGGGCAAGATGAATGAACCCTACTTATTCAATTTGTGAATTGTCTAAATATGATATATGTGTGTACTTGTGTTCATGATGTATGCCTTATGTCTCGACTTTTCTCGAGAAAACTAACATTTTATTTTCAGGATTTATACACATATGAGCATGAAACAAAGGGGAGATTTGTTAGATGATCAATAATTCATTTAAAAAAATCTTTATCTCTCATCTAGAAATATGTATATTCAAGTCCATTGTTGGACTCATTTTTGGCTAATTGTTTAGCTCATCATATACATGTAGATATGATGTGTATCTCTAACCTTTTTCTTCTAGGATTTTCATAATCCATGGACCCCCGGTTCTCCAAATTAGGGGGAGTATGAAACGAGGGAGAGTCATAGAAAAATATATTGTGATCTATATTGCTCACATTAACATAACACAATATCTCTCTCAAACTATTTTTCACGTCCTCACCTTCCCTTTTTCTTTCGACAAAAAGGGGGAGAAGAGAAATTAAGTTCATATTTCTAACGTAACTTATATGTTGAGATAACTTCCAACTTAAAATAAGTTAATGTTTTGTCTTCAACAAAAAGGGGGAGATAGTAAATGTAAATATCCCACTAAAACGATATTTACGTTTTTAATCATGCTTAATGTTTTGTTAACGATAAAACATTAAACATATTTTTATGTTATACTTATAAGCATCATTACCTAATCTCTGTGCAATAAAACCAACGCACGTCAGTTCCATGTCTCTTTTTTAGTAGGCCATATTAGCATAAATCGGCCCAAAATGGGTTCTTGTTCAAACTTGTTAAGAGCTTTCTCAATATAAGGCGGACTTCTAAAAAATGATTTTGGAGGCTTAATGTACTAAATATTACACTTTGGACGACTTGTAGCCCGTTTGATCAGTTCAATTATAGCCAAATATATTTTATATTAACTATTTGAACCATTATAGACAAAAAATATCTCGAATCCACTACTGATATAAAAAAAATCATGGATCATTTACTTTGAAGTCAAAGCTGAGGAGGGATACCTGGTAAAGATCATGATCATAGAGAATCAGCAAAAAAAGCACCAGATGCACCTCCTACAAGATCCGTGTTGCAACCACAAAAATTTAAGCAAATTAAAGTTTTCAATAAAGGGCGTTTTTCTTTAAAACATTCTTATATGATATGATAAATTAACATTCTTTTCGCTTTAATTACAAAGCCTCGTGTGTACAAAAAAGGAAACTTTTTTCGAAAGCGGGTTAAAATAAAGAAAATAAACTTACCAAGATCGTGTTAGTATGCACACGTCATGTGAACTTGTAGAGTAAATCACAGGGGATGGTTATTGGACTTGTATAGCCACTAAATATCGACACACCTGTAATCAGTTAGTATCATAATTAGAAAGAAAAATATATATGCTTGGTTCCTTTTGAATAATAATGGAAAGTGAACAAATGCACAATATTTAAACCTGCAATCATCACGCACCTGAACGACGCCTTTCTTTAATGATCAAGAAATTCACAGTCCCTGTCCAGTTGCCTGCATCGAACATAATCTACTTTAAGATTTTTTGCACACACAAACACATAATCTACTTCAGCTCGAAAGAGAACCAAAAAAGTATGTTATGAAAATAGTTGAGAAGAAATGTATTTGATGTACAAAACCACCGTAAATAGTATGCCTGGAGTTACACCGTTGATTCACTACAATCATCAAGAATTCGTTATTGCAAAAAAAAACATATTTAAACCTTTTGACCATACACGTATCTCATGGACCTATCATCTATCTATATTCATATGGATAATTTTTTGAAAGCTACTGGGTCATAACAAACCATTGTAAGCTATTCTATTGTATGAAGGTTAAGATTTTTAAAAGAGATCATTAGTAACCCACATATAGAAACCTAAACAACACTTTCAAAGATTACTCAGTCACATACTATTTACAGTTTATAAGTAAGTGAAATCTCATAGTTTGTCGTTTCTTAGTTTAGTTATATTTTGAAATATGAAGTGGAAATGGGAATTAATTGACATGTTCGCCACTGTTACCCACAATAGGAAATCCGCTAAGAACGCCAACACCTGTTGAAGTGGTTTGACCAGTCTCCGGTTGAAGTGGTTTGACCAGTCACAATCACGGTCAGTTGAAGTGGTTTGACCAGGATTATTGCACACGACCATGACAGTTCGTGATAAGTAACGGTTCATCAGTCGGGTCAAACACCGGTGCTGGACTCGCGGTCTCCTTATTAGTCACCCAAGCACGACATGAGAAGAGGTGGCTGGCCAACAGTAGGGACAATGTTATTACACATGTAGTTACTTATAATGTCGTGGCAAAGAGCTTCCTGATTCAACCGAGAAAGCATATTTTTCAATACGCAGCTGCGAGAAATACCCGTAAACATAAGAAAGTAATGCAAGTTATTTTAGTAAACGGAAAATAAAGTCTATGCATCAGGCTTTTTATAAAAAATACCTCCAATGTATTCACACACATAAAAGGCCTTTTAAATTCTGCTTGCATACACTCGACACATACCGCTATACGGGTATTCTCATTCTAACAAGATCAAAATGTTTGAATGACCGCGACCAGTTAGAAGCTGTAAGCAGATTGTATATGAGGCTAAAATAATTGGAATATCGAACAAAGAGGATAGATCCACTATGGCTGCAACCGTAAGGTCGCCATGCCAAATTATGGACAATCTCATCTCTACCGATCCCGTTTTGAATCATCATCGCCCCTTACAACGGATACCATCGAAAACACTAATCATAAAATTTTAGCATGATATAAGCTCATTACGGGTAATATTCGAATAAAGAGGACACATCCACCATGGCTGCAACCGTAATAAGTTTCCCCGCCAAGATGCGGATGATCTCAACTTTATTCGGGACCCTCAAACTCATCACGACCTCTTACAATCCATAGCACCATCATTTGCATCTCATAAGTGTCATTGTCTAAAAAAATGAAACCAACTAATAAACAGAAAAAACTAAGTCGACCCGAGTCCCATCAAGGTTTAGTCTTGGTTCAGCCTTTTCAGAATTCAAGATCTAAGCCATGTTTAATACTAACGAATAAGGTTCAGATTAAGATTTTCCATGACATTAGCACATGGCCGACATGGCTGCAATCACACATCTGTGTTACTGCCCAGCCAACGTACTGGCCTCAGTACGCTAGACAACGCAAAAAAAAAGAAATCATCACCACCTACTAATTTGACAGCATGCAACATGTTGTGTTGCAAAGCTGATTAAAAGAATCGCCATAAGGATAATAAAAGGATAACATGCCAACTACACAAGATCAGAAAGCCATCCGGAAGCCGGAATAACCGCCATGGTTGCGTTAATGCAAACGCCTTGCCAAGATACGGCCATTCACACGCTTCTTTAGCTTTACGCAACATAAGCTAAAAAATGAACTAACCTATCAGTGTGCTAACGATTTTCCCTATTTGCTAAAGAATTGCAAAACCATCAAACCATGAACACATCAATAATAAATTTAACCAATGAGGGAAAATCACCACAATTGAGGGATAACCTCACAAATAACCTCTTTTTTGTCCAACATAATAAGAAGGCATTACCTTGCGTTACACAAAGTTAAAAAAGAATAAGCGTTCTCAATCCGAAAAAATAACTAACAAAGTAGCAGAACTTAAATATAAATGTGAAAACTTACCAGGCGAGAAGTAAAGAATACCACTAAACACCCAAAACCCCATAAAAATATAGGGGTTTCAGTCAAGTGTATAATACCAATTAATTGTGGCACAGTCAAGAATACCACTGAACACCAAAACCCTCATAAAAATTAGGGATTTCAATCAAGGTGTGTGGGTTCATACCATCAATCAAATCTCCATCACTCTCAATAAGATTAAAAACCCAGGAAAAGAAGATGAGATTCGGTTTTAGAGAAAGAAAAAAGCAAAGAAAATGAGTGATGAGATCCGTTGTGTTATGGATTGTGTTTCTTATCCATTTAAAGTGGGTGGAGATAATCAACGACAACAAATGAAGAACTGGTACAGGATCAGGCTACTAAATCAACGACTAAGAAGAAGGATTGGTACAGGAGCATCACACACACAAACTTGTGTTGTGAGAGAATTTTCCAATGAAGCAACGGTGAAGATTTGTTTCTATGAAATCGACGGCTGGGAACAAACTTGTGTTGTGAGATAATTTTCCAATGAAGCGACGATGAAGATTTATTTCTATGAATCGACGGATGGGAAGAGAGCAAAAGCGATGGTGAGGATGACTTTGAAAAAGGACAAGATACTAATGGACGGAGGATCTTATCATTGTTATATCTCCTCTCATACAAAAATATAGTATTTTATTCTTCTATTTTTCATTCCTCTAAATGAATAAAAGGGGTAATGAAATATTATAATTAAGATAAATATAGCATTGAATCATGTAAAGAGAGCAATACAGCGCACTATTACATTAAGGGGATGTTTGATAGGATGGAATGAAAAGATTAGAATGAGAATGGAAACGTTTCTCTCATTTGTTAGATATCGAGAATGGAATTGGAGAATTAAAATTGCATTCTCTTTCCACCAAAATGATTCTTCAGAAAAAATTAAAGAATGCCGACTGAAAGTCCTTAACTACTAGATTTCCATAGAAGCGGGTAGCAATATTTAAGAGGCCATATGCTTCAATCGTAATTCTATGCAACACACTGATATATTGTGATGTTCATAATTAAGGATATTCAACGATTAATATTGTCATACATTATTATTGTTCATACGATTGGTAGTATTTGATACTAAACATGAGCAAATGGTTTATGTTCTATCATCGAAAAACGCATATAACTTTTTGTTTAATAACAACAAAGGGACTGACGATGGGCACTAGAAATTGAGTTTCGTAGTTTTTACAACTGTGATGTTTTTTTTTGTACAAAACACATATTAATGATTTTGGATTTTAAATGCGTCATATCTTGTTCTTCACGGTGTTCGGATACTGAAATTTATAATATTGTAGGTGTTTATTGATTCAACCATGCATAATAAGACTTTCATAGAAGACGCTATGGACATATAAAGATGCAACGAGGCTACTCTATTTGGTTTCACGACTTTGGAAGTGACAATTTGGAAAAATATTTCAGTGCCTAAAGATGATATATGATAAACATTATATGTTTCATTATCTCCCGAGTAACTATTTATTTGGTTTCATTATATACCATTCTCTCGTCGCACCAAAGAAGATCATCAATCTACTAACACATTTGCTTTCTCGATTCTTTGATCGCACCAAACAAAGGAATTAAAATCCTTTCTCCACGACTATTCCTTTCTTTGTCATTCCATTCTCTGTTCTAATTCCATTCTATATGATTCACTCGTACCAAACGTCCCATAATTATTTTTCTTAATGATATCTAACTCTCTTATAAAACATTTTGATAGGTTATTAATACAATACCTGAATTTTCAACTTACAATAATAATAACACATGGTACAAGCAAAATAAGCTTACCTAACAAAAATAGAAACTTAAAACATAGAATTGTAACAAGGGGAATTAAATACTATATTTAATATACTCCATCACTCTATTTTACAATAAATATAACACATAGTACAAGCAAAAGAAGCTTACATAGTAAAACTAGCAATTTCAAAAATTTAATTATAACATATTTACATTAAATTGTATAATTAAATTACCCCATCACCCCCTTTTACAATTAAAATAGCACATGATACAAGTAATTCACACTCATATTAATACTAATTAATACATAATAATTAATACAACTTAATATATAATTAAAATAACAATTACTTTAAAATACAAGTATATATTTACGTTGTACAACAACTAAAACCATATTTTTACAAAAAAACGTACACATGTTGTTTACTTAAAATGACAGTGTATATAGTTTTAAAAATCGAACCGGACAAACATGTTCAACCAGCAACCGGAGTCGCCATCAATTCAGCTAGACAGTTACATAAAGATACCCAAACCTCAAATTATCGTTTTCCGAGATGTCGTTGTAAGGAAAAACATAAAATTAAAATATAATTTGCCAGAAAGTATATTACAGGGTACCCACCGCCGCAACGCGCGGGTACATGCTAGTTATAAATCAAATTTTTGTTATGGATGTTCCTAACAATTTGTTAGGTATAAAATTGATATTATTAAAAAAATAGTAGCAATAATAACTTTGTCCTTTGGTTTAACTATGGTAAGGCTGGGGAGTGGGTAAAAAACCCACGAGTGAGTTGGTTATGTGACAAAAAGCCACGAGTGACTTCCATTCCCTCCAAAAAAAAAGTCACGCGTGGGTTACTATTTGGAGGAGAGAGTGGTGAGAAACTCACCACTGGTGGGTTTTAGAAACTGTGGGTCCCACTTTTTTTTTTTAATAGGGTTGTGAGTTGGGAATTTTTTTAGTGGGGTATATTTTTATATAAATTGGGTATGAGGTGGAGGTGAGTTTTTTTCCTTAGTAACCGTGAAAGGTGAGTTTTTGGTGGGTTAGTAAGAGGAGTAAGAAAGTTGAGTTTGCGGTGGGCTTTTGAGGCACCACTCCCCCCAGCCTAACGGTTAATACATAATTTTCGTTATGTTAAGATATGAAAATAGACTCAAATGTAGGATGCATGTACTTGCAAAAGATCAAGTAGAATAAATGCAAAATACTTTTAAAAGACAAGATACAATACATGCAAATTTGACATACTACATTGACCAAATATTCATTTTACTCTTTTATGAAATGTACAAAATTATTTATGAGCATCTTTAATTACCTAATTCTTATGTTTAAGTTTAATGCTTATTAGTATAATTTTTTAAATGTTACTGTATATATTTAACGTAAATATACATGAGAAAGAAAATCCCCAATCCCTGATGAGGATCCCGTCTTCACTAGGGACGGGGATGGGATTCAGGGACGGAGCTAGGGGGTTCCCGCGGGTGCCCGTGACCCCTATGAATTTTTTATACGTAGTGTTAATTTTTGAAGAAAACATCGATTTTTTCGAAATGCATCTTAAATGCACCCAGTCAATTGGAACATAATTTTACCCTTCGTTTTAATTCACGTGTTACATCTGTTATATTACGGTTAAAAAACATTTGTGCACCCGGTCATATTTCGTCCTGGCTTCGTCCCTGATGGGATTGCGATCCCATCAAGTATGAGGTCGGGAATGAGGACAGTTACCGAGATTTGGAGATGGGATGGAAACATGATCCCGACCCTATCCGTCCCATTGCCATCTCTAGCTCCAGCCAAGCTTTAACTTTATATTATCAAATCATGTTAATCAGCTGCGATCGAGTCGAGCTCGAGCCTAATAAGGCTCGGAACGAGCCGAGATTAGTTTTGTTGTCAAGTTGTTGGGTTTATTCGGCTTTGTTGGTTTGGTCGTAAACCCTTTAAATAATGAAAAAGGTAATCCTTCACGTATGTCTTCTTGAATCTAACAGATATGATCCAAACGAAAAGCAGTAAAAAGACTATATATTCTCATGGCCTTTAAACACACTTTGACCAATGAAAATTAGCAAAAGTAAGCTACAAATCTACTACATGAATTCATATGCAAAGAATACAAGATTGACCTTAATGAATATTAGCAAAAGTAAGCTACAAATGAAAACAACGAAATGTTTTACTATTAATAAACACAAGATAAAAAAGTTACTACAAAAAATAAATGCAAATAAATCATCCTACCTAACTGAAAGTGTTCATGTTTTCTACTCAAAAGACCCTGTATAGCTCAGATATGGTCTTTCTGGTACGGGTATCATTTTCACGAACAATCCAACAAGCCATGATAATGCTGCAATTGATATACAGATTCCCCACTGCTCCGGGTTTAATATCTCTGTATCTACAACTTCGTTTAAGAACTCGACCACCACAACTTGAAGAACGATAATCACACCAATGATTCCCATAAACATCCAATTCTTGTGAAGACCCTCAAATATATTCTTCTTCTCCAGCTTCCTCGAGTTAATTAAGTTGAACACTTGACAAAGTACAAAAGTATTGAAAATAAGAGAATTGTTCAGTCTCTTATCTACGCTGTTACGAAGATTAACACAACGATTGTCTGGAACACAGATTGTGCCAGTAGGTTCCTCCACATAATATTTGTTACAAGGCCGGGGTGCATCTCTACCCACAGGCGGCTTATGCATAAGATCTTTAGTGGGCCGTTCTGTGGCTAGTGCTAATGCTCCTAAGGTGCTTATCATGAGATTTACCCACAGCAATCGGAAAGCACTTGCAACTAAGTTGATGCTAAGAGCTGCAACATTTGCTGTAAGCTGAAATTGAACAAACTTTTGGATGTTAGCATATACAGACCGTCCCCACATCACCACCTTGACAGTAGAACATAAAGTGTTATCAGTTGTACCATCACCTATCCCCATCGCAAGTCCAATATCTGCTTCTGTTAAAGCTGGTGCATCGTTTGTACCATCACCTGTGAATGCAACCACGTGACCTATTTTCTCAAGCTCTGAACCAAAAGAAGCTTGTCTAAGGGAGATGATCTTCCCATCACTCGAATACTGTTCGAAATTTCCATTCTTTCCTCATATGTGTAGTTACGAAAGGCTTTACCATCTATCACTTCTCCTTCAACTGCATGCTCACTAGAAAGTATTCCACATTCTGCGGCAATGGCTTTTGCCATAAAAGTATTGTCTCTCGTTATCAACCTAACCTTCACCCCAGCAGACTTGCACACGTCTATAGCTTCCTTTATCCCTGGTCTACATGGGTCTTTGATGCCAACAATACCTAGCAAAACCAATCCGTGTTTATCTAGTGTTTCGTAATTGGTCCTACTACGGCTCTCTGGTGGGATCTGCTTATGGGCGAAAGCAATGCACCTGAGGCCAGTTGCTGCCATTCCTTGGATAACATTCAGAAGCTTTGTCTTGCTTTCGGGATCTATAGGCTTTATAACACCGTCTTTCTGATAATAATCTGAACAGGCTTCCAGTAACACCTCACCAGCTCCTTTCCAGTGCTCGTGTACGGTATTATCTTCCTTCTTCCAAACATAAACACCACTCCTCATTTTCGCTGAATTGAATTTCTCAACATGAAGGATTGTAGAATCTTGTTTTACTTTCTCAATATCCATATCCAAACTTGAGATGGCCCACGACATGATTGCTTTTTCAGTTGCACTGCCAATATCATTTAAATTTAAAGCCACTGCGTGACGGAAAAGTTCAAGAACTTGTGGGTTTATGATACTTGAAATAGTGTCTTCTATGTGATTAAATCCAACCCAAACACACTACAACAAAACAAGTGTTTAGGGTCGCCCTTTTTCTAGGGTCGACTTAGTCGTCCCTAGATTAAGGGGGACCCACCACTTTATCAACAAATTCTTGGTCAAAAGGGCTGTGGGGAAAAGTGGGGACCACAAAACCTAGGGACGACTTAGTCGTCCCTAGGTTAAATAAACTTATTTTTCCCTTTTTAAATCTTTTTTATATATTTAAAATTAATATAAATATTATTTATTTAAAAAGTTTAAAATGAAAGTGGGGACCAGAAAACCTAGGGACGACTTAGTCGTCCCTAGGTTAAATAAACTTATTTTTTCCGTTTTAAATCTTTTTTATATATTTAAAATTAATATAAATATTTTTTATTTAAAAAGTTTAAAATGAAAGTGGGGACCAGAAAACCTAGGGACGACTTAGTCGTCCCTAGGTTAAATAAACTTATTTTTTTTATCTTTTTTATTTATTTAAAATTATTTAAAATTAATATAAATATTATTTAAAAAAACGTTTAAAAAACGTATAAATATAAATAATTTTAAAATTAAATTATTTAAAATTACTTTATACATATTTAAAAAAATATATATATTTAGTTAAAAATAACTTTATACCTATTTAAAAAAAAACTTTATATATATTTAAAAAAAATTTATATATTTAGAAAAAAAATTATACATATTTAAAAATAACTTTATACATATTAAAAAAACTTTATACATATTTAAAAAAAATTTATACATATTTAGAAAAAAAAGTATACATATTTAAAAAGAACTTTATACATATTTAAAAAAAAACTTTATACATATTTAAAAAAAACTTTATACATATTTAAAAAAAACTTTATACATATTTAAAAAAACTTTATATTTATTTAAAAAAAACTTTATACATATTTAAAAAAACTTTATATTTATTTAAAAAAAACTTTAGATATATATTTAACACTTAAACACGCGCTTAATTAAAAATATATATTACAACGATAATAGATTCATAAATAAGAAAAAAAACATCACAAACTAGTTAAAACTAAACGTACAGATTAACACATAATAATAAAATACAAATTAACACATTAAAATAACAAATAGATTACTACTCAAAGCTAAGATTTTCCATATCATTTAAAAGCTCATGAAGTATTGCAGCCGATTGACATGCGTGGTCTTCAGGATGCCTTTCCATTTCTAGTCTTGTCTCTAGCATCTTTATCTTTAGATCTTTGATCTTGCAATTAGAGCACTCAGTTGGTGCAGATTGAGAAGGACCTGTATAAGAACTTGGATGTGAACCTTGAGGTGTTGAAGATCCAGGGAAAGATCTTATACGGAGTTCGAGATCAAAATCATCCTTCCATTTAAAATATTTACATCCATAATCATTTGTTTTTGGCTGTTACAAAGTAAACAAATAACATGACATGTCATTTTAATAATCACACGTATTACATAACTAAAACATTTGATTGTTTACCTTCGAAAGAGGACACGCATAGTAAAGTTTACCAAAGCTATGAGGTTGATGTGACTGTCTCAACACAATATATCCCTTTCTACATGTACACTTATAAGCTTCAAGCGGATCCATATTATGCAAAATCGGGTGGTGGTGGTGGTGAGTTTGGTATGAGAGGATAAGAGTTTGTGAGGATAAGAGCTACCATAAATAAAGATAAAAATTTAGGGTCGACACATTTAGGGACGACTTAGTCGACCCTAGCTTTCCCGCCAACATTTTCCCGCCAGCATTTACCGCCAACATTTCCCGCCAATATTTGGAATCACTGGTTGAACCTATAACGTATAACCGTAACATATGGACTCATCGGTTGAACCTATAACGTATAACCCTAACATATGGACTCGTCGGTTGAACCTATAACGTATAACCCTAACATATGGACTCGTCGGTTGAACCTATAACGTATAACCCTAACATATGGACTCGTCGGTTGAACCTATAACGTATAACCCTAACATATGGACTCGTCGGTTGAACCTATAACGTATAACCCTAACATATGGACTCGTCGGTTGAACCTATAACGTATAACCCTAACATATGGACTCACCGGTTGAACCTATAACGTATAAACGTAACATATGGACTCATCGGTTGAACCTATAACGTATAACCCTAACATATGGACTCGTCGGTTGAACCTATAACGTATAACCGTAACATATGGACTCATCGGTTGAACCTATAACGTATAACCCTAACATATGGACTCGTCGGTTGAACCTATAACGTATAACCGTAACATATGGACTCGTCGGTTGAACCTATAACGTATAACCCTAACATATGGACTCGTCGGTTGAACCTATAACGTATAACCGTAACATATGGACTCGTCGGTTGAACCTATAACGTATAACCGTGACATATAGACTCGTCGGTTGAACCTATAACGTATAACCCTAACATATGGACTCGTCGGTTGAACCTATAACGTATAACCCTAACATATGGACTCACCGGTTGAACCTATAACGTATAACCCTAACATATGGACTCACCGGTTGAACCTATAACGTATAACCCTAACATATGGACTCACTGGTTGAACCTATAACGTATAACCCTAACATATGGACTCGTCGGTTGAACCTATAACGTATAACCCTAACATATGGACTCGTCGGTTGAACCTATAACGTATAACCCTAACATATGGACTCGTCGGTTGAACCTATAACGTATAACCCTAACATATGGACTCGTCGGTTGAACCTATAACGTATAACCCTAACATATGGACTCACCGGTTGAACCTATAACGTATAACCGTAACATATGGACTCATCGGTTGAACCTATAACGTATAACCCTAACATATGGACTCATCGGTTGAACCTATAACGTATAACCCTAACATATGGACTCGTCGGTTGAACCTATAACGTATAACCCTAACATATGGACTCGTCGGTTGAACCTATAACGTATAACCCTAACATATGGACTCGTCGGTTGAACCTATAACGTATAACCCTAACATATGGACTCGTCGGTTGAACCTATAACGTATAACCCTAACATATGGACTCACCGGTTGAACCTATAACGTATAACCGTAACATATGGACTCGTCGGTTGAACCTATAACGTATAACCGTAACATATGGACTCATCGGTTGAACCTATAACGTATAACCCTAACATATGGACTCGTCGGTTGAACCTATAACGTATAACCCTAACATATGGACTCGTCGGTTGAACCTATAACGTATAACCGTAACATATGGACTCGTCGGTTGAACCTATAACGTATAACCCTAACATATGGACTCGTCGGTTGAACCTATAACGTATAACCGTAACATATGGACTCCTCGGTTGAACCTATAACGTATAACCGTAACATATGGACTCGTCGGTTGAACCTATAACGTATAACCCTAACATATGGACTCGTCGGTTGAACCTATAACGTATAACCGTAACATATGGACTCATCGGTTGAACCTATAACGTATAACCCTAACATATGGACTCGTCGGTTGAACCTATAACGTATAACCGTAACATATGGACTCATCGGTTGAACCTATAACGTATAACCCTAACATATGGACTCGTCGGTTGAACCTATAACGTATAACCGTAACATATGGACTCGTCGGTTGAACCTATAACGTATAACCCTAACATATGGACTCGTCGGTTGAACCTATAACGTATAACCGTAACATATGGACTCGTCGGTTGAACCTATAACGTATAACCGTAACATATAGACTCGTCGGTTGAACCTATAACGTATAACCGTAACACCTAGGTAAAATGTATAAAATGTATTTTAAATGTATAAAAACACCTAGGTAAAATGTATTTTAATTTATATTACTAATTTTATTAAATGTATAAAAACACCATGTATAAAATGTATTTTAAATGTATAAAAACACCTAGGTAAAATGTATTTTAATTTATATTACTAATTTTATTAAATGTATAAAAACACCTAGGTAAAATGTATTTTAAATGTATAAAAACACCTAGGGACGACTAAGTCGTCCCTAAGTTACAAAGAAAGTCGTCCCTAAATATCCCTCCAACACTTAGCAAATTTTTAGGAAAATTGAAATTTTTTGGTGAAAATTTGAATAACCCGCTTAGGGTTTAGGTTTCCCGGTTTACACCTAGGGACGACTTAGTCGTCCCTAGGTTACATAGGGTCGTCCCTAAGTTAATATAATAAACGAAAAAAATAATAATTTATAACTAACCTAGGGACGACTAAGTCGTCCCTAGGTTACAAAGCAAAAGTCGTCCCTAGGGGGCATTTACAGAAACTTATACCTTATCTATCTTCCTTCATCTCTCATTCACAAAAAAAAAAAAAAAACCGGGACAAGCTAGCTTCATCCGTCTTCATCTCCACCACCACTTTGTTACCACCATCTTCATCTCCACCACCACTTCATCCGTCTCATCCCACCATCCAACCATCACTTCACCGCCACATTTGTTACCTCCACCGCCACCACTTCACCTCCACCGCCACCACTTCACCTCCACCGCACACTTGCACACGAGCACGAATTGTTTTAACTCGGGATAAGTATTGAAGGTAATTGTTTAATTGATTTATATTTGTTTAATTTTATTAAATGTTAATTGTTTGTTTAATTTTAAATTTTGTTTAATGTATAAAGGTAATTGTTAGGGTTTAATTTTAATAAATGTTAATTGTTTGTTTAATTTTAAATTTTGTTTAATGTAGCCACTGCACCACCACCAATCCGCGGCAGCACCACCAATCCGTCGCGGCCACAGTAGCCACTGCACCACCACCAATCCGCGGCAGCACCACCAATCCATATAAAGGTAATTTGTTTTTTTTTTTCTAATTTTTGTATAATGTTTAATTTTTCTATAATTTTTAATTTTGTGATAATGTATAATGTTTTTTTATGGTAGCACCACCACCACCACCGTTGCGGCAGTCGGCAGCAACACCACCACCACATCAGCAGTAGTAGCCATCACCACCACCGCCACGACAGTAGCAGCAGCAGTAGCCACCACCACTAGAGGTGGGTGTTTGTTTTGGCTTATATAGGGATTTTGGCTTAATATAATTTCAGCTTAATATGAAATAGGCACGAGTTTATGATTTCGGATTATATTTAAGTTTATGTTTTCAGATTATATTTAGGGCTTAACTGATTTAGGCTTAATAGATTTCAGCTTATATAGGCATAAGTTTAATTTTTTTTTATATGTTTGTCGTAGCCGAGACCCGAGTCACAGCCGAGTTAGCGGGGAACCGAGCCGAGAACTGAGACCCGTGTCACAGCCGAAAAAAGGTAATGTTTTTTTTTTTAAATTGTTGTGGTGTTGTTTGTTTCAAATTAGAAATTTTTTTGGAAACCAACTAATTTAGGTTTTCTTTATTTTATGTTTGTGTTTGGTTAGCACCAGGACAGTCGGGACAACTTCCTCATCCGGACCTCTTTTTCTATCTTTATATCTTTGCTTATTCCAGTCGTGACCGAGGTGTGTAATTAATATTATGCATATGTTTATTATATTATATATATATGATATATGATTGTTAGTCTTTGTAGTAAATAATTTTAGGAATATTTTAGGATTTTATCGATTAATTTCGGAAAATTCCCGTCCGAAGTTAATCAACCTATAGAAAACCCGTCCGAAATTAATTTATTAGGAATTAATTTCGGAAAGTCCCCTGTTTGGGACTGCTTTTTGATGTTTCGTCTCATTTAGGATATGAATGCGTATAACTGGTTTATTATTTGAGATGATTTCGACAGTGTTTCTCCTTTACTCCTACGAATATGTCTTTAAACACATATTTGGGGAGTAGAGGGGAAATGCTGCCGAAATTTACTCAAATAGTAAACCGGTTATACGCATTCATATATGGGACGAAACATTCAAAAGGTGGGTTAGGATTGCCTTCCATAGTTGCACTAGGAAGATAAAAAAGAGTTCATATTCATTTTGTTAGTATGACATTTTACGTATAAAAATAATAATTTATCTGAGTATGTTTATTTGCAACGCAGTTATGACAATTGATAAGAGTTGGACCACTGTAAACAATCGTAATTCCAATGAGTTTTTAGATGGTCTTTTTGGATTCATCCAGGATTGTGAGAAATTTTTGCACCCCATCTCACAAAAGCTCCGTTGCCCATGTAGTCATTGTTGTAACCGTGAAAAGTTGGTTACCCTCGGCCAACTTGAGGCACACATATCCAGATTCGGGTTTGACAAACATTACACCACTTGGATATATCACGGTGAACCAATTCTTCCGTTACCTCCACTATTACCACATTCACCTGATCGAATTCACATGGATGCGTTCTTCGAAGATATTTCTGCAAATAATATTCCAAATCCACCATCTGAAACTCCACCCTCTCAACTCCACCAACTCAAACAACCGGTCCTCAACCAACCCAAACATCGGGTCCTAGTAACGAGTTTGAAGAGTTACTCGCTAGGTCTGCCCAAAAGTTGTACCCGGGTTGTGATATGACCACATTGGAATTTACATCAGAGATTTCGCACATCAAGGTTTTACACAAAATAACTGATGCCGGGTTTAACAAAATTCTAGCTCTTCTCCAAAAGGCATGTTCCCCTAGTAAAGGATACAATTTCCCGTCTTCATACTATGAAATAAAAAAGACATACAAAAAGATCGGGTTAGGATACGAATCGATCCATGCTTGTATAAATGATTGTTTTTTATATTGGGGATCACCGGAAAACAAGGAGAGGCAAACTTGTCCAATCTGTAACGCGAGCAGATGGAAAAACCCAAAGAAGAAAAAGGGGACGCAATTAGTTGCCAACAAGGTGGTGCGTTACTTTCCGATAACACCTAGACTACAACGTATGTTCAACACAAAAGACATAGCAAAGTGGATGACTTGGCATGCGACCGGACAGTCTAAGGAAGACGGTAAAATGAATCACCCCTGTGACGGCAAAGCATGGAAATATTTTGACATGATGAAACCTGAGTTCTCTTGTGACCCTAGAAACGTTCGATTAGGGTTGGCTGCTGATGGTTTTAATCCTTATGGCATGATGAGCCAAACTTACAGCATGTGGCCGGTTATATTGACAACATACAACACACCACCGTGGATGTGTTTGAAAGAAACTTCTTTAATGTTGACGATGTTAATTCCCGGCCCTAAATCAGCTGCAAAGGACATTGATGTTTACTTGCAGCCTCTAATTAAAGAACTCAAAGATTTATGGGAGGGAGTCTGGACGAAAGACGCTGCTACGGGTACTCATTTCAAAATGAAAGCGGCGGTTTTATGGACCATCAATGATTTTCCAGCTCGAGGTAGTTTGTCTGGGTGGACTGGGCAAGGGTACCTCGCATGCCCTACTTGTAATGTTGACACTCCATCGATGCGTATCAACAGCAAAATCGTTTATGTTGGTTACAGAAGATGGTTAAGAACAAATCATCCTGATCGGAAAAAATCCAAGGAATTCTACGGTTTTCCCGAAAATAAGCCTAAACCAAGAAAGTTTTCAGAACTTGATATTCAATTGCAGATTAGTAAAGTCTTTAAACGTAAACCGGGGAAACATAAACCAATTCTCAAAGAGAACCGCCCCAAAAATCGAGATGTTGAATTGAACTGGAGTAAGCGTTCTATCTTTTGGGATCTTGAGTATTGGCCCTTTCTTCTACTAAAACACTGTTACGATGTCATGCACATCGAAAAGAATTTCCTTGAGGCTTTACTGAATACCCTGTTACAGAACGACAAATCCAAAGACACGCCAAAGGCAAGGCTAGACTTAGAAAAAATGGGAGTTCGAAAGGAGTTGTGGTTAGTTAAAAAAGATAACGGGAAGTTCGATAAGCCTCATCCAAAGTTCTCTTTCACTCCAGAAAAAAGAAAACTTTTTTGTAAATTCATTAAAGGAGTCAGACTACCTGATGGCTTTGGATCCAACTTCAAGAAAAAAGTGACCGCTGATGATGACAATATAACGAACTTGAAATCTCATGACTGTCATATAATGATGCATCGGTTACTTCCTTATGGAGTGCAACAATACCTGCCCAAAGACGTTGCAAAACCTATAATCGACATTTGCTTATTCTTTAAGCAACTTTGTGCTCGAAGTTTGACTGTGCAGGACATGAAAGAAGCTAAAAACAAATTGATCATTATGATGGTTAATTTAGAGCAAATCTTTCCTCCTGCTTTTTTCGACATAATGACTCATTTGGTTATACATCTACCCGATGAGGCTATTCTAGGTTCCGTTACTCGCGGCAGGTGGATGTATCGATTTGAAAGATACATGAAAAAGCTAAAGAATTATGTACGAAATAAAGCAAAGCCTGAAGGTTCTATTGCTGAGGGTTATGTTGCAGAAGAGGCATTAACTTTTTGTTCGCGTTACCTTAAGGATGTCGAGACGAGATTTAACCGCCTTGGCAGAAATGAAGACGATTTGCCTGGACAACCAGATAAATTTGAGGTGTTCCGGACCGTATGCACACCGACGGGTGGAATCAAACCAACTCGTATGACTAATGACGACATGCAGGCAGTTACGTGGTTTATACTTAACAACAGTCCTGAAGTCGAAGCCGACATCTCAGCTTACAGCGAGTATGTTTCTTCCTATTTTTTATAATTTTGAAAATTATTCTTTCTCGATGACTTCTGCTAATATCATGAACCTTTGCAGAGAGGTGCCTGATAATGTGGAAACGAGTTTTCCTGCGTGGTTTAATAACATGGTAAATACATTAGATATATTACCTTGGAGTTATTCCTCATCTAATAAACCTTTTTGTATCTCATTTTTGTAGACTCGTGAAAAAAAAGTGAGTGTGGGCTGTAGTGACGAGTTATTCTCTTTGGCATGTGGACCTATTAGTTCATGTACATACCCCTCTTGCATAGTGAACGGTGTGAAGTTTGTGGTACGTGAACGCGATATACTTCGTACCACTCAATGCAGCGGAGTTTCAACACCCGGGGTTGATGGAGAGATGTATTATGGTCAACTCGAAGAAATTCTGGAGCTCACTTA
This sequence comes from Glebionis coronaria, assembly GCA_025667525.1. Classification (NCBI taxonomy): domain Eukaryota; kingdom Viridiplantae; phylum Streptophyta; class Magnoliopsida; order Asterales; family Asteraceae; genus Glebionis; species Glebionis coronaria. Next base: position 584,253,611 of record CM046874.1, on the reverse strand, counting down.
TATCGGCAACCGCAAGGTTTTGTTGTTTCGATGTAAATGGTTTGACACAATTAACCCTACCAATTGCACCAAACACAACAGACGTTCTTACACTGAGCAAGGCATACATCATATTTTGACCGATAGGCTATTTCACCAAAATAACCCATACATTTTCCCGACACAAGCAACACAAGTATTCTACCTTGAAGACCTTGCTAGACGACCGCTTCATTGAAGGTCGTCGAACAGGTTTATCATCGAGATGTGGTAGAGTCCGATGAAGATGTTATACATGGTAGCAGTTCATCAGATGTTACACTGTCTGTTGCTTTGCCTAATTTGGGTATTACGGATTTGAGTGTAAATACTCAACCAACGGAAGTGGACGCCCCACCGGTTGATGATGATATTATTAATATTGAAGATGATGAAGTAGTTGCACACGTCATTGGTGATGTTGATGATGATGATTTAGTGTCGGATGATGATGAAGTGAACCATAATAATGACGTTCAAGAAGTTTTATCTAGCGATGATTCTGAAGATGATGACAATTGATATTAAGTTGTATTTTGAATGAAACAGTTGTTATATGCTTTAATGTGTAATTTTTTATTTGTAAACGATTGTTATATGCTTAAGTTGTTGTTTGAATGAAACAATTGTTATACGTTTAAATGATGATGAGTTGTTTTTATTTGTTTAAATGTGTAATTTTGTATTTTAATGAAAACGTTTTTATATGTTAAAATGTGTATATTGATATGAATTTGTGTATTAGTATTAATTGGTTAATTAAATTGTGTAATTTTGTTTTTTAATGAAAATGTTTTTATATGTTAAAATGTGTATATTGATAAAATGTGTATACTGATATGAACTTGTTATTTTACAGATGGCATGTGTAGCTCCTAGGTCACACGGTGGGGATGCTGGTGGTAGTCCACCCAGACGGCCCACACGTCCTGTACCGGCCGAGTGTCAGCGTAAGAAATCATTATATTTTTTTATAACACTGATATTTATAATTTATGTCACTTGAATTTTTACGAGTAAATAACATATCTTTTGTAGGTTCAAATCAACGCTTTGTGACCAACCTAGATAAATTAAGGAAGGCGTACAGAAATAATAACGAAAAACCTTTGACAATTGGCTTTGAATTTAAAGATCTGCAAACCTTCCATTTTCTGGGCAATTATGCATCATTGTTGACTCATCTTTTGGGGGAATTAATCCGGTCACTTCCCCTGAACTGCGAATGGGACGAAATTCCAGAGTCTGATAAAGCTCATATTTATCCTACAATTGAGGTGAAAATTGTTTATTTTACTTATATTGTTATTGTTATCGACATTTAGATATGTGTGTTATGTTTAATTTGTTTGTTTATTTAAATTCATATGTTTTTATGCAGACATATTTCGACCTCGAGCCATGGTACAATGATCGTACTCAGGTGGTGTGTGGCAATGGTGTGTATGAGGTGTGTACTCGGGTTAGGCTTGCGTTGGAATATCAGCTGAGGTTGCTGTATAGAAAATACAAGAACAGGATCAAGAAACATTATTATTCGAAATATGAGACGCCCGCACTGGCACAAGAACATGTACCGCCTGAGAGTGTGTGGGACGGTAGAACCGAAGGTGATTGGGGTGAATTGGTTCAGTGGTGGTCAGACCCAAAGAGGGTGGCAAAAAGTGAGGTTAATACTGTTAATCGTTCCAAAAACACGGTACCGACCACTCAAGGCAAAAAACCATTCGCCCGAGGAAGGAATGAATACGTAAGACTCTTTATAATTTTTGTGATTTATTTAAAAGCGTTTATATTGTTTATTTATTATAGCTCGTTACTAATTTATTTGAGATTTTACAGAAAGTCAAGGAAGGGGTTTACGAGGACCTGGTTGAAACATGGAGGAAGGGGCACTCAAGTGGTGGCACGTTTAAAAGTAAAGAAAACGAGGAAAGATATGTAAGTAATATATAACTCTTTACATGCCTTAGTAACTAATTTCATTTCTTTTAAATCGTTTTTTTTTTCCCAGGAAAAGATGAAAGCCCTCAGGGACCAAGTGAGAGCCGGTATAGTCCCGCACATGTCTGATAAAGAAATAGTGGCTCAAATCATGCCAAGTCAAAATAAGCAAAATGTGTCGGGACAAGGCAGAAAGTTACCGGGTGGTGCCAATAACACAACTCGCAGGTTATATATCCTCAATAAAACAAAATGTAAATCAATTGTTCATATTTATGTCTTGTTGTATATAATGAAACATTGTTGTTGTAACTTATCGCAGGCGGGGTGCTCCACGTCGACCAGATGTTCCCTCTCGTAGTGAATTCAAGAATTGATAGAACGAAATGAGCGAGAGATGGAGCTGCTGAGGAGAGAGAATCAGGCGGCGCAGCAACGGGCTTACTTGGCAGCGTTAAAGGCAGATGCGGCGCAACAATATAGTCAGACGTCGTACGAGCATATGGCGCAATATCAGAGTCAATTGGGTGAGTTTTTCCAGAACTACAACTCAAATACTGATCACCCAATTAGACCTCCTACTTTTGTACCCCCGCCCCGACCCTTTGTTATGCCCACCCTAGCTCCTGATTGGGCTCATTTAGTCCAACCCCCTATCCTTGGGCACAACCAGTGCAACCTCCTTCCATCGACGCATACCGACCATCTTTGCCCGACAATCTCCAACCACTCCAACCTCCCTATACCGGCACTTATCCTATTACTCCCGTCACCAACAATAACACATTTAACTATTGTTATCGTCCCACCACACACTCGGCTTATGAGATCGGCTCTACTTCACAATCCATACCCGGAGGTTCTCGTGTAATCTCAAATCCCCATGAGCACGATTATCGGTCCGTTGACGAGTTGGGTCGAGATAGGAATGTACAAAACAGTGGTGACGACTTATCAGGCGATGACGAGGTGAATGACGAGGGGAGTGACGAGGAGGGTGACGATAGGGAAGGTGACTTTTCACCTAACGAGGATGCGGAGTAGAGGTTGTGGTAGTATTTTTCTTATTATGCATGTTTAATAAAGTTTGAGACTTGTAGCGTTTGAAACATTTGATTTAGGATTGAATAAGTGTATTTGATGAATATTGTATCGTGACGTTGGATAATTTATCGTAATATGGTATTGTAACGTTTATTGATTTGTTATTATTCTGTATTTGTCGAATTCTGCCATTTTGAATTGTGGATTTTGTCCGGAAAAAGTTCCGGAAAAAATCTGGAAACTGCAAAATAGCCCAGTTTTTTTTTTACACCCCAGGTACACCTAGGGACGACTTAGTCGTCCCTAGGATATTACCAGAAAATAAAAAAAAAAACATATTTATTACCCTAGGGACGACTTAGTCGTCCCTAGGATTAAAAATGCCCAGGTGTCAATACCTGGGGACGACTTAGTCGTCCCTAGGTATTGAATACCTGGGCATTTTTAAACCTAGGGACGACTAAGTCGTCCCTAGGGTAATAAATTTATTTTTTTTTTATTTTCTAAAAATGTTTTTTTTAATATTTATAAAAAAGATTTTATTAAAAATAATAAAAAAAAGAATTTTTAAGAAAATTTTGAAAAAACATTTTATTTATTTATAACCTAGGGACGACTTTGTCGACCCTAGGTTACAAAGAAGGTCGTCCCTAGGATTAGTCAATTTTTTCAACGTAGTGGGTTGCGGGACCCACTAAGTCGTCCCTAGGATACAAAGAGGGGTTCGTCCCTAGGATCCTAGAGACGAATTTTTAGGCACAACCTCCTAGGGTCGACTTAGTCGTCCCTAGGAGTTTAGGGTCGAAAAAGTGCTTCCCTAGGGACGAATAAGTCGTCCATAGGGTTCACAATTGTTGTAGTGACATTTGAAACATTCATTAGATTACTAGTTAATGTCCCGGTTTTGTTGGTGCATATCACAGTAGTTGAACCCATAATTTCACAGTCAGACAACTTCCTGACCTTAATCTTATCAGCCATCATTCTTTTCGCAGAATAAAAAAGTATGATGGCGGCGGCTATCGTTAGGCCTTGAGGAATCGCCACAACGTCACGTGTAAGAGTGTTCAGTATATCTATTGTGCCCCCACTCCCATCTCGTGTATAACCAGTGTAGTAACGAATAAACATAACTACAAGTTTAAGAAAAGCAACTGCAAGACCAAGCTTTCCGATTGACAACTTGAGCTTGATGAGGCGAGATCGTAGGGGTGTTTGGGCATTGCTCGTCTGTATTCCTTGTGTATCCTGAGTGTCTTCAGTAGTTACAGTCTCGGCAATTGGTTCAGAGGGTTGTTTATTGGAAAAATTAGCAACGCATAGAACAGTAGTTAAAAAGTAATTCGAAAAGTAAGCTAAACACCATCTATTCCGAACTTTAGTGATGTCTACTGTACTTGTGTTACGTTGCATAGCTTCAATATCTTCCTCAACCATTTACTAAAATTTTCTTAGTGAGAAACAAAAAACAGATCGATGAAGAAGGATGCTATGTTTTTTTATTGATGAGTTCAATGTAATACGAATGATGCTAACACCTAGTATCCTCCGTATACAACACATATAAAAACATCCAGCTTTCACACTCGGATTCAATACACGACATTTGCAATGACGTAAGACTTACATTATAATATTATGACATATTGGCATATAAAGACACATGGGAGGTTCATTTGAAATCACTAAATAAATTGAGATCAAGAGAGCATATACTAGTAAATTTTAAACTATAGGTTCATTTTCTAACAAAGGGGCTCTTTTTCTTATAAACTTGCAATATTTCTCACATCCGTAAATTTCAAGAAAAATGATTGAGAAGGTAACATAAATCTAAAAAGAACATGTGTTACTCATGTATACTTATTCCAATTTTAATGGCAGTGACTATTACAACAACCTGCTACTCGACATACTTTAGAAATATATGGTAGTGTTTGGTTTGCAATGGGTCCAGGTATAAGTATAGGTTCAAGTAGAGAAACAAAAACGATAGAAACAAAATTCACCCCTTGCAATATGTTTATGCAAACCTTTTTCAAGAATCTTTTTTGATAATCTGTATTACTTAAGAACATACGTACAAGTCTTTTCGGTATACTCTGTATTCTTTAAAAGCAAACATCGCACGTCACTATTGTATATCCATTCTCCAGTTCTAAGTTCTCGTACAAAACATACCTGATGTTTTGTCTTTATCACTAATACTTGTAACTCTACCTTTCTACACAAAACATATGCACATATTATGTTGTCACTATTTTATGAAGTTTCACGGAAAATGTCTAAAACGGCCGGCAATTAGATTTTTAGATGGTATCTAACAGCTGTCCCTAATCCGCGGTTTTATTTCTTACAATTAGAGTAAACCACATACATCACATGGTTTGCAATTTTCAAACTTTACATAGACATTTTACCTCTCTACGGACAAACGATGGAAAAAAAAAAATTTACATTATCTATTAACATCAATGTGTAAACCACAAACAGCAAAATTTGACGATGATGAACCCTCAAAAGCCATGTATGGTGAACCTTACACTTTCACAGATTTTATTAGAAAATTATGCATATGTTTAAAGTGTAAGACAATTGGACATATATAAGGCAATGAAATGACTTGGAATGCTTGTATAATAAATTAATACAGTAACTATAACCATTGAAAATGATATACATATTAAATCCTCCATTCATTATTAGCCCACTTGAATTATAAAACTAGATCTCAAGTCATATATAGAGGTTGAAAAGCGAATCAAAGATTAGCGTAACAAGTTTATGCCGTGATCTTTGATCCTTACATAGAGTTTGTTAGGATAAGCTTCTCCAAAAAATTACCAACAAAAGAGGAGTAAAAAAAAACATAACGGGACCTTGTAAGTGTGTCATCAAGTTCCTAAATCGTGGGACATTTAACCTCTATCTCTAATAACAGAGTTAATGATACATAGCTATAGTAATGATCTTAGGCTGCTGGAGCAAAATCATAGCCACCGTCATCATCATCATCGCCTTCTAGTGATGCCGCTGGGGCATAGTCATAATCTCCATCATCATCATCACCATCTGCATCTAAACACGATGATGGGGCGTAGTACTCTCTTTCATCATCATCATCATCGTTGTTTCCATTAATATGTTTAGTGCACCACCGAATTGCAAACTTTTCGGAAGCAAGAGACTTTTTCCAAGTAAAGGGTTGTAGTATTTGTATTAAAGAGCAGAAATTGGTGGTGATAAAAATCTTGTTGTATTAAGCAAGACTTGGAAAATTGTTCTGTTTGGAGTAAGTATGAAGTTGAGAAACTTAGTCTCCATATTTATTAATGAGAAAAAGCTGTGAGCCAAAATTGAACTCGTTCCGGCCTTGTTAATGCACAAGTGAGAGTGTGTAAATACAATTGAAGGGCGTGCATGGCTTAGTAATGGGGACTGTGATGCAGCCACATAGGAAAGTAAGGTGACAAGTCAGCAACGGTACATATATCGTAGTGATATGCACCAGTGATGCAGCATGTATGCCCTTTGAGAGTATGGTTGAGGCAAGAGAAAAATACTAGATGTTCCTTCTTGCTTTAATTTGATGAAAAAAGAGGAACAACAGAAAAGATAATTGACTGGATTTATCTATACTATCTATAAAGGGTGCATATACACATCCTAACTCCGAACCTAATTCCAAACCAAAAATTAAGATAAACATATTCATAAGTTAACCATTAGATCATTTTTAATCCAAACCTAACTTCAAATCTTGACCATCCATTTCTTTGTAACAAACTTTTGTAACAACTTATTAACAAGTTATCAAAAACTCATTTTTATTTTTAAATTGATATATCTTTTAACTCATTTATTTTTTTCATAATCTAATTTCATCATATTTTTTAAAATTTTGTTCTCTTTAATTCAACATCCATTTTGATATATTTACAATTTTTTTATTTTTTTTCATTTTTAGTGATTTTATTTATTTTAATTCAACTTTTTTACTTTTGAATGTTAATTCAATTGCTAAAAGTTCGTCATTTATTACCCGTCGCTGCATTGCGCGGGTACCATGCTAGTGATTATAAAGGTGAGGGGCATTCGTCTCAATATTCCTACCAAGAAAAGGGATATGTGAATCTTGACACTAACCGGGGTTATGGTAATGGTTTAAAATGAATGATGTTTTGGTTCTGATAATGGTTTCATGATGAGCATTCTAGCACAAGTGTATCGATGACATGTTACTAAAACTGTAAAGATTCATTCAGAATTTTACTACTGCGGAGTATTGAAACTGTAAAGATTCATTCGGAACTGAGGCGGCTAGAGATAACTCGGACCTTGTAATCTTGAATGACGATTTTGCTTCTGTTATTCTTGCACTGATGTGGGGGCGATGCGTGTAGAACAACTTCCAACAATTTATTCAGTTTTCACTTGCAAATGTTGTGGCTCTTGTGATCAACTTTGTTAAAGCTGCTGCTGCTGCTGGAGGAACTCTCCTAATACAAGTGCAACTGTTAACATCATCATAAAGACGTTAGGTGCTCTAGTACTTGTCACATAGTGGCCTGTAGCTAGAAGTGGACCGCTTATAACAAATGTCATGTGGAGGACAGGGAAACTTATTGACACAATCTCTATTTCAGATAGTTATTCTGTTGATGGTTCACTCTTCAGGTTGTAATGGTTGAGTTCTTATTGAACTTTGCAGACACACAAAAATTGGACCGGCCTGGAGCACATGGGGAATTTGTATAACAATTGCTACCTTATCGTTGGCTATTGGTTGGTTTGTGAAGATGATGCCAGCATCTAATACACCAATGCTTAGTTATGGCTTAGATAGGGGTGTAGGACTCGAGTTGGTGTTATAGGATGGTGTGAGGCTTTCCAGCCACCTACACCGTTCCCTCTAAACAAATCCATTAAGCTGCTAACATAAGAACCAAATCAAGTAACCAACTAATACAACAAGCAATTCCACAGAGTCTAATTTAAATACCAATCCAAACAACGTCTAGACTAATCAGTAAACAAAACAATAATCAAGACAATCCCTAATGTGTATCATAAAATCAGTTCTTTAGTGAATCTAGACAATATTCAGTGAAGCTAGTTAGCACTAGGGTCGACGACAGCTCCCACGAACAATACAGCTCTGGAAGTATCTTCTCTTATCATGAACATGAACGGGTGGTCAGCCACAAAACTTATTGGTGGTGGACCGCAACCACCCCCAGCCATTTGACCCCTTGTAGATGCAGTAGCTAATTTTCGACACATGAAGCATATTATCATAGAGACCTCTCGTATCTACTATCCCACTAAACTCTTTATTTGTTTCTTCAAACGGCAGTGTCAATCCCATTTGTTCCATAACATTGTTAGGATCAAATGTACAAGAGATTTTGAACTTGGGTATCCACAGGTCAGAAAGCCATTCCCTTTCTAGGTCAAAATCTCCATGGAATAAAGCACCATCAGAATGAAAAAGTTCAAGCAGATTCAGCAATCCATATTTCCTATCTGGGAGAAAGATATACATAGAGAATTTGTTTACTGGGTCATTACTTTCATATTGAAGTTTGATCATCTTGTAGCCGTTGAAGGAACCATAACCAAACAATTTTCTTCCGTCGACAGTCATGAAGGGGACTGAAACCTTATTCCTATTGATCAGACTTTATTCTTTGTCTTCTTCGCATTGAATGGCTTAAACCATGCTCCTTTAAAATACAAAGCATTTGCTAACACTATCAAATCATCTTTACCGAAGCCATTAACTATTGTGGGGATTAAACCCTTTGTTACCTTGTGAACCCATTTATTTATTTCACGGACTGCATCATCACATTTCGCCTTTTCCAGCCATAGTATGAATTTACGGTTTATGTGAAGCGATGATATTAGACGAATTGAAGTATCTATAATCAAAACTTCTAGCAAGAAGCTAGAAAGATATTACAAAGGAGTTTGTAACCATTTTGTGATACACCACAAGTTTGTGATGCCTCATACTTATCTTTTATTTATTTAAAATATATGTTTAGGATATATCTTTAGGAAGTTATCTTTAATGTTTTAGTATTTATCTTGTGAGTAACTTGTGACACAAGCTAGATATTCGGTATATATATCGAATCATTGTTATCAATGAATCAGTCAATCAAAGTTAATCAATAAATCTCGAAGTCTTCTTGTCTTTCTTTCTTACGGAGCTCACACACGTTACAGTGGTGCTACTATCCTGATACAACCCTTAACCGGATCGTATCAATTGGTTCTTTCATTGAGAGCCCTCAACTCGTTGGGGGTTTTCGATCTAAGATTTCAATCATAAAAAAAGAGAAAAAAAGAGCTACTGTTCATCGTCGGGGTACTGTTCACCGCTACACTGTTCATGACGGGTACTGTTCATCAACGCTATTGTTCATCCGACGAAACTGTTCATCGGTTACTATTCATCGACGCACTGTTCATCCGGGTACTGTTCATCCGAAAAAAATATAAAAAATATTTTTTTAATTGTTTTTTCGTTGCTATGGCATCGGGCAATAGGGATTGGGACGCGCTATCTAAACTCTTGCAGAAGGGTACGATGGCCGATTATTAGAGTAAGTTTGTGATACTTGCAGATCGAGTTACGGAGATGTCTACGGATTTACTTATCTATTTTTATATATGTGGACTTAAACCGCTCTTACAATATGCACTCTCAAGGTCAGCCCCTACAACTTTAGGATAAGCTTTATTCTTAGCCCGTATAATGGAGACGCGTTTTGAGGCAATTGCATGGAAAGGGCTGAATGTTGAAGAGAAACTAGATACCGTTCTATCATGGCCACGTGAATAAGTTTCACCCGTGATAAAAGGGTCCTTATCTGATGATGAAGATATTGGTGTTGATGAGGTTAGTGGCGCAGGCGGTGTTTTTGATATTGGTCAGAGTAATATCGAAGGCATGAAAGTTTGTAGTGAGTTTGGTCAATTTTCAGAAAATAAAGAAAGTGTGGAAGAGGTTGGAGGTGGTAGTTTTGATGATTGTTTGGATGAAATAAATTTTAATCTAAACGAGGAATTAGAGGATAATGGGGTACTTCTTGGGTCGCTCATGAAAGTTCGCGAGTTCGTCAGCTATGGGAAAGAATTGGTATAGGTGATATTGAAGGGTCCATGGATAATGGGCGCATCCATAAATTTGTTCAACCGAAGGCGTGGGAATGGATGTCGGACTCCCTATTGGTGTATTTTTCATATCACCTTGAGGGCAAGATGGATTTTGATGGTGTGAGGAGTATTAGAGCATGGGCAACTGTAGACAAAAGAAGTGTATTATGTTATGTCCAAGGCACCACAAAGAAGAAAAGGAAAAAGGGTGTTCGTATCGGTAGCGAACGTGGTAGTAAAAGGCATTAGAACTTCGGTAGTGGAAGACGGATCCGCGGTAGGGTGAAGATATCGGATCCCGGAATCAAAAGAGCTTTTCAAGACATCACCTTGAGGGCAAGGTGAATTTGAAGGAGTGAGGAATGATACACCCCGAGTTTGTGATGGATATGACCCATCATACTTATCTTTTATTTATTTAAAATATATGTTTAGGATATATGTTTAGGAAGTTATATTTAATGTTTTAGTATTTATCTTGTGATCAACTTGTGACACAAGCTAGGTATTCGGTATATATACCGAATCATTGTTATCAATGAATCAGTCAATCAAAGTTAATCAATAAATCTCTAAGTCTTCTTGTCTTTCTTTCTTACGGAGCTCGCACACGCTATAGTGGTGCTACTATCCCGATACAACCCTTAACCGGGTCGTATCATTTTGCCAACTTAACATTTTGGCTCCTCTAGACTTTAACCAAGAAAAAGAATACAACTGAATATAATCAAAAATGTTATTTTTCCTCGTAGAATGAGAGTTAAAAATAACATTATTACGAAATTTCCAAATATACCAAGACGTAGTAGCAATTATCACGTACAACCGCTCCTTTTTAACGATTAGCATTAGATATGTCGCACCAAATTCGAACTAACCTCCATATATCAAAAGCAAGGTCGCATGAAGAAAATACGTGGTCTTTAGTCTCGGGCGTCTTTAAACAAATTGGGCATAAGATTGATTCAATATCAAAACCACGCCTTAATAGTAGCGATTATCCTAATTAAAATCATTGTATCTTGTGAAAATATATATATAAACTTTCTATTTTGTTATTCTTTCTGTACTTTCTTGTTTCACAACATACATATTCGAAACACAAAAGAAATAGATCATAAGATATTATAAACAACCAAAAAATTTATCACGACAAAACAAGGAATTTAAAAAGTAGAATTAAACATCATGTAACAAGAATTTTTTTTTCTTTAGAAAATGACTACAATCCAATATGAAACTCATCTATAAACACCCACCTATTTCTCGATGACGTGCCCATGGGATTGTGTTTGAGTTGTTCACTAGGTCAGCTGTGGTGGACGTTTTCTCTAAGACGTGTCCACGAAAATATGTCATTTAGTCAACAACTCAAACACAACCCCGGAAGAGATGTCCATGGGGATTGTGTTTGTGCTGTTGAGCTGTGAACACTGTCCTCGTAAACTAGGCTTCGGGAATTGTGTTTGAGTTGTTGAATAAGGCCCGGTTTTTTTCCCTTTGCATATGTCACATGTTTTGACAAAGAAAGAATATATGGGGACAAAGTTGATGTATTTAATTGTGTTTCTTTTTTTATTCTAAGTGGACCAGTCAAAAAGTCAAATGACAATTTTAACCTTATGACATTAATAAAAATCAACCAGGATGCACTGATTTCTTTATATTTGAGGCTAGAAACACAAATTCATTTACTATCAATAAAGCATTTATCAAAGAGATATACAAATCTTTTAATTGCTACCGATTTTAGTAAAAGTTTTTTTTATACAACAAAAACCCAGCAGATAAAAATAAATCAAAGTTGAAAAAAATTATAAATAATTGTTGGATAACCCTCTAAAAGTTGATTATCATATGAAAGGTGTGAATGCACTCATTCATAACTATTTTTTAACTATAAGTCATTTCATATCACTCCTCACAAACGGAGGTAAATTAAACAAAACATGTTACATCGAACATAGAAGGCAAAATCGAAACCGATTTACCAAAACAAAATACACGAAGCAACAAGTTGAGCCAAACCAAGACATACACCGTAAAAGTTGTGACCCATGACAACAACACAATATAAGGGTGAGGGAGAATCACCAATGTGAGCTTTTGGTAGACACAACCATACAAAAGTGTAACTTGGAGCAAAAGTACATAAAGTACATAGAAACATGCACAAAAGATAAAACCTAAACTCCCTAAAGGATCCAAACCTAAGCGAAACAAATCTAGGTCCAAAACCCAAAGCATCATCACACCATCGATGGACTGCACACATCTGAGCATAAGAGAATCAAAACCATTGTAGCAAGTTGTGAGGTGGTGGAGCAACGGTGACGGATGGCGTGGGAGATGGCATATCTGAAGGGAAAAGGCTATTATTGTGAGAGGTAGGAGTAGAACAAACCTTGAAGGAAGAAATATAAAAAAGTAGAAATATAAAGGAGGTCCCGGCGGTCGGTTGAAGCCAACCGCCAGAAAAATGAGGGCTGATCTAGAAAGAATGCACAAAGGATTTTCTAGTAGGTGAGAGAGAAAAGAAGATCGATCCATCACTATTGATCATAACAGTTCTATTTAGTAAAAGATACAAACATAAAAGAGTGGATATCAAAGTGGCGGTTAAAGGAGGACGAACGTCAGAGATGGTGGTGGCTGGAGGAGGGTCGGTCAATGATAAATGCTTGACATACGTAGTTAGAGGCGTGATGCATGAAGGTTTTGAGAAGATTTGTTTTGAGATCTAAAAAAAGGATGAAGAAGATGAGGATAGTATTGTAATTTTTGATGATGATGCATACTTATGAGTAGGGGTGTGATTCGGGTTGACCCTCGGGTTCGGGTCAATTCGGGTCAGGTCAAGTCGGGTTGAGAGCAAAAAATTCATACCCGAACCCGAGCCTAACTAGAACTCGGGTCACTCGGGTTCGGGTCAATTCGGGTCGGGTCAACTCGGGTCGGGTCAACTCGGGTTCGGGTCAACCCGAGTTTAAGGAAAATATGTAAAAAGTGGCTCAATTAAGTACTAATACAATGTAAAAAGTAATTTTAGTCGGGTCAAGTCGGGTTGGTCGGGTTCGGGTCAAGTCGGGTCGGGTCAAGGGTAAAAAATATATAACCTGAACCCGAGCCTAATTAGAACTCGGGTCAATTCGGGTCAACCCGAATTGAACTGAATACACTTTTTGACCCGAGTGACCCGACCCGAATATGATTATTCGGGTTCGGGTCGGGTCAACTTTTTCGACACCCCTACTTATGACCATCAGAATGGGGAGATTGAAGTTGTAGGTCTCATCCCCAATTGGACTGGGAGCACTGAAGCATTTGTATAGCATTGTTGTCTTATCATTGGCTATTGGTTGGTTTGTGAAGATGATGCCAGTACCTTATACACCAATGCTTAACTATATTGAGGGGTGGATTTAGGGTAAATATATGAAGACCTAATGTTAGTATTAGCAGATAAATATGCCCGGCCCGGCTTGTGGGTTCAGGTCCATTAGGGTTTCTAGGATTTATACTCTATAAATACCTGATGAATAAAGTTTATATCTCATGAGGGTTTATACATTCTAACATGGTACTAAACTTCCGCTACTTTCATCTCTTCCAGATTCATAATGAATCTGGTGTGCCTTAAGTTCACCGTTTCAGAAAAAAAAACTCATAATTGAACATAACCCGTTGTTCTTAAATATATTACTTCCTCCTCAATAAGGAATTCATGTTGGATCTAAATACCAAGCCAATATAGATTGGTGCAACATATATGATCCATTCTGTGTTCCCAAAATAAAACCGCAACACCATTCTTCTTTTAAATAATTTGTGTTAGGTCATAAATCTGTTATTTGGTGTTCGTGCTCAAAGGTCCTGATTTTTTTTTCTTTTGTTTGCTCCTTGTTGTGTTTCTACCCAATGTTACAACTACATGAGTGAAGCCCTAATTATCTACGTCATCATTCATAAACCTACAAAATAACTAAAGTCATTCGTTATATCTTCTTGTGTTGGTGATTTGTGCTAAGCTCACAAATCCACACAATTTTTTATTTGGTTGGATGTTTGTGCTAAGGTCACAATCCATAATTGGAGTTTAGGAAGAGAAACCGGATGTTGTGCAGTGCTTTGTTATGCTTTGGACATGTTGGTGTGGAGTGTTACGGCAGGCTTTCATATGGGTCGGGCCAAACGGGCCACTATTATCTATCATAGGATTAGGGTTTCATTATTATGTTTTATAAATACCTTGTTATTGTTCTTAATGTAATCAGTCAATTAAATGAATCAATAAAATGTCTCTGGTTTTCTAATCTTCTTCTTAAGGAGCTAGCATCACGCTTGAAGGGGTGCCATTATCCCGATACTACCCGAGAGGGTCGTATCAATTGGTGCTTTCATTGAGAGCCCTCAATTCGTTGGGGGTTCTTGATTTAGGATTCCAATCTCAAAAAAAAAAACTAATCACTGGCGTAGCACTGTTCACCGGCGACGTTACTGTTCATCAGACACTGTTCACGAGGCTACTGTTCATTTGGGGGTACTGTTCATCGATACTATTCATCATAAAAAAATATTTTTATTTTTTTCGATTTATTGTTTATGGCATCGAACACTAGCGAACGGGATGCATTATCTAAACTCTTGCATAAGGGTTCGGTGGCCGAATATGAAAAGGAGTTTTTGATACTTTCAAATCGAGTAACGGGAATTTCTGAAGATTATTTTTATGTAAGTGGGCTTAAACCGCTTTTACAATGTGCACTCTCAAGATCGGCGCCTACAAATTTAGGAGAAGCTTTTTCCTTAGCACGTATAATGGAGGCTCGTTTTGCGGCAATTGAAGGGAAAAAGCTTAGCATTGGAGAGAAATTAAATTTCGTTCTATCATGGCAAAATGGAGAAGCTCCACTAATGGTTCAAGGGTCCTTAGATGTTAATGAAGATATTAGTGTTGTTGAGGTTAGTGGCGCGATAGACGATGTTTTTGATATTAGTGAGAGTAATGTGGGAAGCATGGAAGTTCTTAATGAGTTTGACGAGTTTTCAGAAAATAAAGGGGACGGTGAAGTGTGTGAGGTTGGCGAGGGTGAGTTGAATAAAGTGATATCGGTACTTAAAGATGGTGGTGATGATTCAAAAGCTTTGGGTCCGGAGACACGAGCGGAGGGAATAGTGGACAACGAACATAGTTATGCACTCACTTCTTTGGTTGAACATGAAAAATCGCTAACTCTCCAACTATGGAAAAGAATTGGTATCGGTGATATTCACGGGTTCATGGATATTTGGCGCATCCATAATTTAGTTCAACCGAATGTGTGGGATTGGATTTCAGACTCCCAATTGGCATATTCTTCTTCGTGTCACCTTGAGGGTAAGGTGGATTTTATAGGTGTGAGGAGTATTAAAGCTTGGGCAGCGGAAGTTCGAAGAATGGTGTTGTGTTATGTCCAAGGTAGTGGAAGGAGGAAGAGGAAAAAAGGCGTTGCTTGTGGTAGAGGAAGGAAGGGTAACCGCGGGATTGAAAGGCGAGGTTGCGGTATGATTAGGATATGGGATCCCGGAATCAAGTGTGTTTTTAAGATACCACCTTGAGGCAATGTGGTTTAGAAGGAGTGGGGAATGTTACGCCAGGCTTTCGTATGGGTCGGGCCAAACAGGCCACTATTATCTATCATAGGATTAGGGTTTCA
This sequence comes from Glebionis coronaria, assembly GCA_025667525.1. Lineage (NCBI taxonomy): Eukaryota > Viridiplantae > Streptophyta > Magnoliopsida > Asterales > Asteraceae > Glebionis > Glebionis coronaria. Next base: position 584,237,742 of record CM046874.1, on the reverse strand, counting down.
TTATTATGTTTTATAAATACCTTGTTATTGTTCTTAATGTAATCAGTCAATTAAATGAATCAATAAAATGTCTCTGGTTTTCTAATCTTCTTCTTAAGGAGCTAGCATCACGCTTGAAGGGGTTCCACTATCTCGATACTACCCGAGAGGGTCATGGAGGTTGGAGATTTGGTTCCGATTGTAGTGGGTTATTATGTTTTATTTAAATTTTGTTTTATATTCCAGTCCATGCTTTTGTGATTTTGTTGCTCGGACTGTGGCGGAGTGTTAGATGGATAAAGGCCCAAGCCCGCTTGTGGGTTTAGGTCTCTAGGGTTTTCATATCATAAATTATCAATCAATGTAATTGAACAGGCAATGGGTTTCAATGTAGTCTTCCGGTCTTTATTATCATTCTACAGTTAGAACGTCTGCAAATATCTAGTTTGTCTCTTTTTTCTTGGTCGGGTTTATAAAGTATGGGCTTGTGTTTGTATGTAACAGTAAGTGTATATAAGTCAGTTTTCTCCATCAAAATTAACATCATGCTTGTTCACTGTTCACAATTGTGATTTTATCTGATATATCATTTTATGCTTATTTTACTACTATAAGATAGTCACTTCTGGAACAGTATCATTGGAACCAAATATAGGACAAGTTCAAATGAAGCTTACAGAAATCCAAACACTGATAGCCTACAAAATCTCGCAGCAGATTGTGAATCTGAAGTACGTCAATGTTATGTAGGCTTTCAAATTAAAGTGTGCTATACAGGAACTCGCCCATCAAACTTCAGACTGAGAAAAGAGATGGGGAAGAAGGCTTGCACTAACAACTTATTCCTGCAAACCCAAGTCATTAGGTCTTCTGTTCATGTATAGTCCATCTAACCATGGTTCAAAGTGTATAATGTTGACATGATCTAATGAGATCACACAAGTAGGGGTGTGCAACGCTTGATTTTTTTTAAAACATAGGCAGTTGATATTTTCCAAATTATAACAAATAGTAAAAACAAAACTAACCTCTGTACAAGCTTTTGTAGCAAATTCCACTCTATTAATTTAATAAATTCAATCCGTTTCTCCTCAAAAGAGAAATGAAGGATAACATGGTTGGTGGGGATGGCACCAGAGCCTATGGCACGAATAGGGGTGTTGGGCTGGAGTTATCCGTTGGTGCTGTAGGATGGCACAAGGCTTTCCAGCCACCTACACCATGCCCTCTAAGCAAATCCAGTAAGCTGATAACATAATAACCATATCAAGTAACCAGCTAATTAAATAAGCTAATCCAGTAACCAACTAGTTTAACAAGCAATTCCACATAGTCTAATATAAATAGCAATCCAGACAGCCTCAAAATAACAAGCAAATCCAGAGACTAATCAGTAAACCAAACAGCCTCAAAATAACAAAACAATAATCAAGACAATCCCTAATGTACGTGTATCATAAAAGCAGTTCTTTAGTGAATCTAGACAATATTCGAAGCTAGTTAGCACTAGGGTCGAGGACAGCTCCCATGAACAATACAACTCTAGAAGTATCTTCTCTTATCCTGAACATGAACGGGTGGTCAGCCACAAAACTTATCGGTGGTAGACCACAACCACCCTCAGCCATAAGACCCATTGTACATGCAGCAGCTACGGTTCCTTTTTCGTCCACTTCGATAAAAGAAAACCGATTAATTTTTGACACATAAAGCATACTGTCATAGAGACCTCTCATATCTACTATCCCACTAAACTCTTTATTTATTTCTTCAAACGGTAGACGGCTGTGTCAGTCCCATCTGTTCCATAACATTGTTAGGATGCTGATTTCTTTGTTGTTGAGATCTTATGTCGCAAGAACAAAGTGAAGATATACTCATTAAAAATTCGAAATTGAAAAAATTGTCAATGATTCTCCATTTCTCCTCATATTTTGTCCCAACGGTTGTTGTGTTGGATGGGTGTAAAGCTCTGTTTTTTTCTTTTTTGTCTGTGCTCCTCTCTTTGAAACCGTTATTATTAACAATGTCGTTATGGGTAGGCTCATAGGTCCGCGCTATAAGGATACAACACGCTTTTATAACTCACGGCACCGAGTGTCAAGGGCGGATTTTAGTGAAGACCGGGAAAGGTCTCGGTCCTTTAAAAAATCGTGACGAGTAGTGTGAATATTATGAATTTCGTTTAAAAGTAATTATTTATTTATTTATTTTGATATGTAAAAATAACTCGGTCTTTAAAATAAATGTTCATAGTCCATCGCTAAGTGAGTGTTATAACATATTTATCAGCTTAAATGAATCAAGGTGGTATGTCATCCCAGAAAATGTTGCTTGGCTAAATGTCTAAATGTAAAATATACCAGTATTAGTTAACTTAAAATCTTTAAATAACTGATACTCTTATTAATTAGTAGTAGCATTTTGGAGTATAAGTAAAGCAAAGCTATTGCCATTCGTACAAGTATTAAAAGTATAAGCTGAGTTTGACAAGTTTCTATTCTTCAAGGGTAAGTAAGGTAAGTATTTTATTTTACATATATTATGGAAGTGCAGGGACTGTAAGTGTCAAGATTGGAAAGTGAGCAAGCTGTTGACTCGAGGGCTATATATTCATCACTTTATAGCTATTAGGGTTAATGTTTACATTGTTTTCTCTCTCACATTGTTATGGTCGCCATTGTTTTACGATCTTGAGTTTGTTACGAGTTTATTCAGATTGTTGGTGTATATTGATCTTGCCTGTAAGATCATTAATACACATCTGGTTGTATTCCTTTCTTTCTTTTTGTTTTGTATGTTTGATCAAAAAGCTAGGTATCACATTTGAAGTGATAGCCTAACGTAGTTAATAAAAATAATAAGGGGAGGTTGGTTGAATCATCTTGATTCGTGTTTTTTTGTTAAAGATCTTTAAAATCGAATAACAAGAAACCCCTTGATGTTGATACCAATGCCCACTCGTCCAATTTTCTACACCTTAACTCTTGTTTTATTCAGCAAACCATTTAAATTGTTAGTTCGTAAACTTGATTTCGTCGCTGAAAGCGGAGCTCATACAGGAAGGTTCTAGAAGGTCGAAGAAAGAACCATAGAAAATATCTATGGAAATGTGTAGAAACATATGGATAAGTATGGAAATATATCTAGTATGAAATATCTAGATAATGGATAAGTATGTACCCGGAACAATCTAGAAAACCATGGAAAAATATCTCGATCTAGAATCTTCCATGGTCTAGTATAAATAGGAAATGTTGTAAGAACTTTGTAACTTGCACCAAGAAAAATTCAAGAAATAAACTCACATTCGAAAACTTATCTCTTCCTCTAGTATTAGCCTAAAAGGCCCCGTGTGTTTCCTAACAAACTGGTATCAGAGCTACGCTGAAGATCAAGATGTCGAGTTCAATGAACTTGTTCCAATTTCCTCGTCTCACCAAAGATAACTATGGTAGTTGGTGTATTCGAATGAAGGCGTTACTTGGCTCACACGATGTGTGGGAGATAGTCGAGAAAGGGATTGAGAAGGTTGAAGATGAAAACTCGTTGAGTGCTGCCCAAAGGGTAGATCTGCAGAAGGCAAGAAATAAGGATCAAAGTGCTCTTACTCTCATCTATCAATGTCTTGATGATGCGATGTCTGAGAAAGTTGCAAATGCAGCCACTTCTAAGGAAGCGTGGGAGATCCTTCAAAATGCTTTCAAAGGAGTTGATAAAGTGAAGAAGGTACATCTTCAAACTCTTAGAGGAGAGTTCGAAAAACTCCAAATGGAGGAATCCGAAACCATTTCGGATTATTTCACTCGTGTCTTGACCATTTCAAATGAGATGAAGAGAAATGGTGAAAGCCTGACTGACACAAGGGTGATAGAAAAGATTCTTCGCTCTTTGCCACCAAGCTTTGATTACATTATTGTAGCCATAGAGGAGTCAAAAGACATCGACTCTATGACCGTCGATCAAATCATGGGATCTTTACAAGCCCATGAAGAGAAGTTTAAGAAAAGAAGGGGGAAAGAACCCTTAGAGCAAGCTCTATACTCAAAGGTCTCTTTTAAAGAAAGAGAAAAGAGCTTTTTACATGGACGCGAGCCAGGACGAGGACGCGGTACTTTTCGAGGTCGTGGTGGTTTCCAAGGTCGAGGACGAGGACGAGGAAGAGAGGATGTTAATAAAGAAGAAGAGAACCAATGGTCTCCTAGTAGGAGAGGTCGTGGAAGAGGCTACCAATCTCAAAGAGGAGGTAAGTCTCAAATACAATGTTATAATTGTCGAAAATTTGGTCATTATGCTAGCGAGTGTACTAGCTCAAGACAAGTGGAAGAAAAGGCCAATCTTGTGGATGTAGACGACGAAGACGAGCTTACTTTGCTAATGGCGAGACACGACGAACAAGAAGAAAGGACAGAGCCATGGCATATAGATTCTGCTGCTAGTAACCATATGACGGGTGAAGAAGACTTGTTTGTGGAGATGGAGCAACATAAAGACAATGTCACCTTCGGAGATGAATCAAAGGCACCGGTGAAAGGAAAAGGTAAAATACTTATCCGAGCTAAAGATGGAAGTCACCAGTATATTTCGGATGTATACAATGTGCCCAACCTTAAAAGTAACATTTTAAGTGTGGGACAACTATTGGAGAAAAACTACGATATTCATTTAAAAGATCGTAGTGCCACGATAAGAAATCATGAAGGAAAGCTCATAGAAAAAGTGCATATGACTAAAAATCGGATGTTCATCTTGAACATTCAACATGATGAAGCTAAGTGCTTAAAGAGCTGCTTGAAGGACCAGTCGTGGCTTTGGCACATGAGGTACGGACATTTAAACTTTGGTGACTTAAAGTTGTTATCTTCTAAAGGAATGGTGAAAGGGTTAGATCAAATTGATCATCCCAATCAAGTATGTGAAGGATGTCTTATTGGGAAGCATGCAAGAAGTCCGTTTCCAAAGGAAGCGACGTCAAGAGCGAAGGAGCCTCTACAACTAATTCACACGGATTTGTGCGGTCCCATTACTCCACCTTCTCATGGTATGAGTCTCTACTTTATGCTTTTTATTGATGATTATTCTAGAAAGACTTGGGTCTATTTTCTAAAAGAAAAATCCCAAGCCTTTGATGCTTTTAGGAAATTTAAAGCTATGGTTGAAAAGGATAAGGGTTTAAAAATTAAATCCATGAGATCGGATAGAGGTGGAGAATTTTTGTCAAAGGAATTTAATAAATTCTGTGAGGATAATGGGATCCGGAGATTTCTAACGGCTCTTTACTCCCCACAACAAAATGGAGTGGTGGAGAGAAAGAATAGAACCATTCTCAACATGGTCCGAAGCATGTTGAAAAGTAAGAAAATGCCAAAGGAGTTTTGGGCCGAAGCTGTTGATTGCGCAGTGTATTTATTGAACCGGTGTCCATCAAAGAGTTTGGACAACAAGACCCCACAAGAAGCATGGAATGGGATGAAGCGTACGGTCTCTCACCTAAGGATATTCGGGAGTATAGCGTATGTTCATGTTCCGAGCCAAAGGCGAATCAAGCTTGATGATAGAAGTGAGAAGCATGTGTTCGTGGGTTATGATAAGCAGTCCAAAGGATACAAGCTCTATAACCCGATGATAGGTGTGAAAACACCCATCCTTTTACCACTTATTTCTTGATAAAACGAGCCCAAAACGCGTATTTAATGTCATTTGTTTGGAATTATGCGTGGTTTGTGTGTTTGTTGTATTTTCAGAGCCAACCGGATAAATATTGAAGAAAACATGGGATTGCACGGGTTTTATCGAAGAAAATGACGAAAAGACGAAGTCTATAGTCCAGGAGATGCAAAAGATTTGAAGTCAATGGGCCTATTTGAATATTTATCGAGGAAAAGGACTAAAGATGGAAGATTTACATATGTCGAAGAACTCAAGTCTATTAAACGAAGAAATTAAAAGACGGGTTGAATTTATTCATCGACAAATCCCGAATCAGAATCGAAAACGTCAACTTTACTGAAAAGACTAGAAGACAAAAAGAAAGGAAGAAAGCCCACTCACCAACCAAGCCCATGGCCTATAAATATAGATCCCTTCACAACATTGGAGACTAGTTTTCATTTCCAGTTTTTTTTCTTTCTTTTGTTTCGTAGGAAACCAACACCATTAAGGTGTTGGTGATTTTTCATCTTTGTTGAATTCACAAATCTTGTAAGTTTTAATCTTTCTTTTTGTTAGTTAAACCTTAATCTTTCAATACAAATCTTTCTTTAATCTTGTTCTTCTTTTCTTATTAATCTTAAGTTTTAAGTTTTGATTTTGTTGATTTTGATCTTTAAAAGTAAGTGGGTTTTGTGTTTTTGTTGATTTGGTTTAAAGTTTATCATTAGTAGATGATTGGTGGGTAGTTTGGTTTAATCTTTGGTATAAACTTGGTTGATTTTGGTTACAAATCGAGTCGTTATTGTTTCCCTGTTCTTCGCACCATTCTGTTTTCCCAGATCCCGAATCAACAAATTATTCCGGATCAAGGGTTTTTGTCAATTATTCCGGATAAGCTGAACATTCCGAATGAAGGCTCCTGTTTAGATTATTCCGGATAAAGCTGTTTTTTCCGAACCAACAGTTTTCACAAGTTATTCCGAATCAGTGTGTTCATTCGGAATAATCAATATTCCGGGTCAAGCTTTCTTTTCAAATATTCCGGATGAACATTATATTCCGGATAAAGCCTTTCTGTTAAGTATTCCGAACCAAGCAATATTCCGAACTAGCTGATTTCTTTTTTTACTCCGAACGAGCAACTATTCCGGATGAGCACATATATTCCGGATGAAGGTTTTTGACCAAGTTATTCCGAATGAGCACTTATTCCGAATGAGCATATTCCAAATCAAGGTTTTCATTGAGTTATTACGAACGAAGTGTTTTCCCAGTTTATTCCGGATCAAAGGTGTATTCCGAACGAAGGTATTCCGGATGAAGGAATATTCCGGATGAAGGAAGTTTATTCCGAACGAGTGTTTTCATCTTTTTATTCCGCATGAGCAGTGTTATTCCGAATGAAGGTTTGTTTCGAACAAAGGTTTTTAAGTTTTATTTTTCCGAATGAATGATTTTCAAGTTTTCTTATTTTCTGAGTTAAGTTTTTAAATTACATTTTCATTTATTGCTTACGTTTTATTTTATTGTTTTTAAATTATTTTTTTAAAATTGTCTTTAAATTGTTTTTAAGTTGTTTAGTTATCTTTATTACTTCACACATTTACCTTTTTAGTAGAATAGATAACCAATCCCCTTTTTAGTAACCAAGAACGATAATTCCACTTTGAACTGTGATCAATTCGAGAAGATACCGAGAAACGAACTTTCAACCTAGCAAAATCTATGTATCAAATGGCGCCGCTGCCCGCTCTTTTCGTAAGGATTAACGGTTTTTTGTGAGAAAATTGGATTTTGGGATCCGTTCACCGTGAACGTTACTTTTTCATCATTAAAATTTTTCAAAAATCCTAAAAAAAATATAAAATTTTCAAAAATACAAAAAAAAAAAAAACATAAAAAACCAAAAATATTTATGCTTTGTTATTTCTTTTGCAGGTGCATGCGTACACGATCAACGTCTTATCCCGAGCCCGAGACTCTCGATAACTTAGACATGGCCGGTGTACACAATAATAATAGTAATCCACCTCAAAACAACATGAATAATAACAACAATGAACCTCTACCGGACAATCGTCCTATGATCGAACTTTTGCAAGCACATGTAGAGGGCAACAACGATGCTATTGTCATACCCGCGATTGCAGCCAACAACTTTGAGCTCAAATCCGGCTTCATTCAAATGGTCTCTGCTCAACCATTCTTGGGGCGTACCATTGATGATCCTCATGACCACATCAAAAGGTTCATTCAACTCACGAATACGGTCAAATTCAATGGGGTTCCACAAGAGGTAGTCCGCTTACAACTTTTTCCTTTCTCCTTAGAGGTACAAGCCCGGAATTGGCTTGCAAAGGAACCGCCACAAAGTATTCTTACGTGGACGGACTTAGAGACCAAATTCATAAACTACTTTTTCCCACCCTCTCGTACTACCGCTTTGCGGAATAAAATTATTAATTTTGAACAAAAGTACGATGAGACTTTTAGTGAATCTTGGGACCGTTTTAAAGAACTTTTAAGAAAGTGCCCACAACATGGTTTTACCAAAGTGCACCAAATTAATACTTTTTACAATGGTTTAAGCATGAATGACCAATATTCACTAAATAGTGCCTCGGGGGGTAATATTTTGGTTAAGACTTCTAACGTAGCTTGGGATATTATTGAGAATAAGTATAGAGTGCAAACCAAAAGTGTTCGGACCAATGCCGCTAGTGCTAGCACTAACGACAATGACAAGAGAATTGATAAGCTTACTTCGCTTATTGAATCACTTGCTGTCCAAACCGCTAACAATACCAAAAGCATCAACGCTCAAAACGCTCAAGTCAATGCTGTAAGCCAACCATGTGAAATATGCGGGGGTCCTCAATCTTACACTACTTGTACCTCCACCCAAGACTATCTTTGTGAGAATGTTAACGCAGCATACGATACCTATCCTCAAGCAGGCTATCCAGCCCGCCCTCAAGGAGACCGTTACTTGCTAAGTTATCGTTCCACCAACTTTCTTTCCCCGCCCGGTTTTCCTACAACCAATCAAAACCAACAACAAAACCTTAACCGAACCAATCAAAACCAACCTCGAGCACCATACCAACCACCTCAAAGACAACCATATCCACCTTAAAATTCTACTCAAGTTTACCAACCCGCTCCTTACCAACCACGTGCTTATCAAGCACCTCCTCCTACCCAACCCACCGTTTTCAACCACGAGGTCGAAACGTACATGTGGACGAATGATGGGTTGGTGAAGTATCTGCAGACCCAGATTATTAATTTGAAGGGAGATATGGTGAAACAAGTGAATGATCTTAGAGCCGATATGCGAAACTCTTTGAGTAGTCAAACGAATGACCTAAGGGACATGATGGCTAGTTTCTTCCAAGGTAATCAACCCTCTTCTTCGGGTACTCTTCTGAGTAACACCATTGCTAATCCAAGAGGGGAGATGAAAGCAATCACCACTCGCAGTGGAAAAGGTACCAAGGAACCCGAGCTTCCTACACCTACACCGGTGATTGTGACAAAGGAAAACGAGTCCACTATTCCTATTCCTCCACCTCTTACTTCCACCCCTCCACCACCCAAGGATGTGAGTGATCCTACAATTTCAAAGCCTTCCTCTTCATCCAATATACCTTATCCCTCAAGGTTGAGGAAAGAGAAGCTCAAAAGCAAGGACGATATTCAAGTTTCAAACTTTCTCAAAATGTTTAAACAATTGAATTTCAACATCTCCTTCGCTGAGGCTCTCGCTCACATGCCTAAATATGCGAAATGTTTAAAGATCTTCTTAGTGACAAGGAAAAGCTTCTTGATATTGCTAATACCCAACTTAACGAGAATTGCTCCGCGGTTCTCTTAAGGAAATTTCCCACCAAACTTGGTGATCCGGGTCGCTTCTTAATCCCTTGCAACTTCCCGGGAGTAGAGAATTGCATGGCCTAGCCGATCTAGGTGCTAGTATCAACTTAACGCCTCTAAGAGTTTGGAAGCAATTATCTCTCCCTGAGCTAGTCCCCACCAAAATGACTTTTCAATTAGCTAACCGTACGGTTGCTTATCCAGTGGGGATAGCCGAAGACGTTTTCGTTGGCGTTGACAGATCCACCTTCCCGGCGGATTTTGTTGTCGTTGACTACGAGATGGATCCTCGTGTTCCATTAATCGTTGGACGTCCATTCTTGAGGACCTGTTGCACTCTCATCGATGTAGACGCGGGTGAGCTTATCATGAGAGTTGGTGACGATCAAATTGTCTTCAACATGGGTAAGATTTCTAAACAGCCTTATTCATACGAGAGTGTTAATTGTATCGACGTTCTTGATGAGGCTTGTGAAGAACACTTTAATGACGCTTGTAAATGTAGTCTTACCTCTCTTCCCAATGTTGAGACCGTTGCCTCTATTGCTCCATCACTAACTCCATTTGGAGAAAGTGATTTCCTTCTGACTGAATTTGAAGCAACTTTGGGAGATGTGAACTTACAATATGACGATTCTCCTACCGATTGGGATGAAGACATTCGTACCATTGAGAAACTTCTCAATGAGGACCATATTTCTCCACCATCTCCCAAGGATATTGCTATCTGTTGGAAATACATTTTTACGTATTTAGGAAGATTCGGTCACTCCGACAATATAATAAGTAGTAGCTCGTAGTCTAGACATCGTTATTTAACTAACAAGTCCAAGCCTAGTCTACAACATCTGTAGGCCGGCCCAAACATGTAAGCCCAAGCCCATTACAAGGCTTGGGTATATAAACCCTCTCCTTAGATGGAGAGGGTGTGTGGTTAATCATTTTTCACATAGTTTACTCTTGTTTCTCTCTCTAGAAGTGTGTATAATCCACCATCTCTCTATCTCTTTCTCTCTCTAAAACATAAGCAAGATTTACATATCCTACAAATGGTATCAGAGCCATGGGATGATTGTTTAGTTCTTGTGTTTGTGTTCTTGATTCTCTCGCCATTTTTGATCCATTTTCACACGAACCAATTTTTTTTTATGTTTTTATGGATTAATCTTGATATACTTCATCTTGTTACTTGTTATAGTGATTTGGTATTGTTATTTGGGTTAAAAACACAAATATTTTGGTTGTTTGATTCATATTTTGGCTTTGAATCTTGAATTGATTGTGTTACTGTCGTGTCCGAGAAAAGTGGTAAGTTGTATCCTCAGTACGATCTGAATTTGTGTTTGCATAAACCCTGGGGGTTTCTACTTGCGATCCATAGTCACGATCCATTGTTACGATCTAATTGGCGATCATAACTTAGATCCTCGCTACGATCCATCAATCTGATTGCCTAGTACGATCCATACTACGATCAAGGTAAGTTTTCTTAGTGCGATAGCTCACTTTGCTCAAAGTACGATCCGTCACCACAATTGTAGAGTACGATCAAGGTTTCAATCAGACTACGATCACTGACTAGGATAAGGGAGTACGATCGCAATATGATCTGGGAGTCTGATCTGAGTGCGATCATAGTGAGTGCGATCACTCGTTGCGATCAGAGCACGATCGTTGGGTATGATCATAGTGAGTTCGATCACTCGTTGCGATCAGACTACGATCACTGACTAGGATAAGGGAGTACGATCGCAATATGATCTGGGAGTCTGATCTGAGTGCGATCATAGTGAGTGCGATCACTCGTTGCGATCAGAGCACGATCGTTGGGTATGATCATAGTGAGTTCGATCACTCGTTGCGATCAGAGCACGATCGTAGGGTACGATCCATGAGTGCGATCTGAGTACGATCCAACATTTTTTTCAAAAACGTGTTTTTGAAATTTTTTAACTGTGTGCAATTTCATCTTGGAATTTTTGGTTTATCGAGAACATAATTTAGGAGATTTTAACATTATTTCTCGGCTTTAACACACAACAACAAATACATTTACTTTCTTTCATTGACCGATCAAGTTTTTAAATCTTAACTTATCGAAACCGAGTACACATCTCTTACGGATAAGTCCATCGTCTCGGGTACGGATAATCGTCCACTAATGTTGGAGAAGTCTATGTACGAGGATTGTACTTCCCGAATGGAACTTTATATGTTGAACAAGGAGAACGGACATCTTATTTGGGCATCAGTGCTCAATGGACCATTAGACTATGGTACAGTGACGGAAGGTACAACTACTCGTCCTCTCACAACGGGTGAATTGACTGGAGATATGAAGATTCAAGATAAATGTGATAAGTATGCTACAAACATCATTCTCCAAGCCCTTCCTCCAGATGTCTACAAACTCGTCAGCAAACATAAAGTTGCCAAAGAGTTATGGGATAGAATTCGTGTTCTCATGCAAGGCACCTCGTTAACTAAACAAGAACGAGAGTGTAAGCTTTATGATACTTTTGATAAGTTTGCCTATGTGCCAGGGGAGACTCTCAATGATTACTATCTGAGATTTACCCTATTGTTGAATGAGCTTAATATCTATGGCATGGAAATTCCTACCTTTCAATTGAACACCAAGTATTTGAACACTCTTCCTCCAGAATGGAAAAAATACGTGACGGATGTTAAATTGGCTAAGGACTTGCATAACACCAATGTGGATCAACTTTAAGCCTTTCTTCAACAACACGAATGCCATGTGATCGAGGCTCGGTTGTCTACACCTTAAGTTCATGATCCACTTGCAATGTATGCTTCTCAACAAAACATGGCTTATACTTATCAGCAACCATCATACTTGCAGCAGCCACCACCACACAACTATCAGCAACCATCTTATCCACCACTAATGATGCCACAACAAGCATTTCAACAAAGTGTTCATCAACAATATTTTTTCACCGCAATCACCATATCAGACATCACCATCACAAGCCAACACTTCTCCAATGGGCTATACTCCTCAGCAAGGATATTTTCCAATAGAAGCACAACCAACACAAGCTTTCTACACTAATGAACTTCCACCAATCCAAGCACCAGTCTTTACTCCAAATGATACGCCAGCTGATGTACTGAACTATCTCACTGCTTACTTGTCAAAACTTGTTGCAACTAGAGGATTTCCACCAACAAACAATCAGCTCCGCACCTCTTCAAATCCTCGACAACAAGCCACTGTTCAAGATGGTCAAGTGACGTTGCAACCTATTCAGGGAAGGCAAAATTCATATGGACCTCCTACAAGGACTAGGAACAATCAAACTATGAATTCTCAAGCTAGTGGAAATGGAAGTCCAATTGGTCCTAAAAAGGTTGTGACTTGCTACAATTGCCGAGGACAAGGTCATATGGCTAGGGAATGCACTTAGCCGAAAAGGAGGAGGGATGATGCATGGTTTCGTGAGAAGATGTATTTGGTTGATGCTCAGTCTAAGGGGAAGATCTTGGATTCAGAGGAGTTAGCATTTCTTGCAGACCTAGGGGCAGCAAATACTGAAGGCATTGCAGTCGTTTCCACTTCTAATGCAGCTTATCAAGCAGACGATCTTGATGCATACGATTCAGATTGTGATGACATTCACTCTGCCCAAGCTGCTCTCGTTGCTAATCTCTCTCACTACGGTTCTGATGTCGTCAGTGAGGTACCAACCACATCTAATAATATTGATGATAACCAACATCAAGTTGGGCATGAAAATGACAACCTCGAACACCATTCGGGGACTAGTAACTCAAATGATGTGGTACCCAATCCTACACATTTGAGTGAACCTCAACCAAATGCTACGACGGGTATGGAATCTTATGCTCAACATGATTTGGTCATGGTGCCTAAACATATTATTGATCAAATGCATATGGCCCTCAGACAATCCGTAGATACCAATTCCACCCTAACTGCTGAGCTTGCGTTGTATAAAGAAAAGGTCAAAACTTTTGAAATGGTCCCTCAAGCAGAGAAAATAACATGTTCTGAATTTGACTAATTTCGTTTTGAAAAGATTGAACAATTGAAAGAAATAGAATCATTAAAAGCTAATCTTTCTAATGAATTAAAAGAAAAGGAGTCGGTTGTCAATGATTTTCAGAAACTTAAAATAGATTTCGAAACTCTCGAGTCTAAAAAGGTTGAATCAGAAATTAATGCTACCAAACTTCTTAGATTCAAAGAACAACAACTTTTAAAACAATACGCTTCCATAGAAAAGGTTCATCTTTTAACTAAATCATTTAAAGAAATCGAACTCAAGCGTCTTCAAGATTTACCACCTAATCCTGGTTATGCAAAACAAGCTCAGGAACATATTCCCGGTCTTTATGATATGACCCTAATTGGCAAATCGAAAGAAGCACCCTTTGTTCGTAGTTCTGAGGAGACACAGTCACTTGCGGATGAAACTCATTCTAAAATGATTTCAAAATTCCATACAATTGATTATGATCAACATAACAAAGATAAATTTTCTAAAAAGACCCGCATTCGCTTACAAAAGGAATAAGCTGAATTGACAGTTCTTGTGCCCCAAAGTTTGTCAAATGAAAACCTTCCTAGTACGTCTCCTACACTTGTCAAAACGGATTTAACGAAGTTAATTCCACCCGTAAGTAAGGCGTCCGTTAACTTAAATGCGGTACACCAACACTTAGCTAATTTTGACAAGGTCATTTTGGAACGTACGACGGCTTCGGCCATAACGGAAGGTGAATGGAACTTTGAGCACACTAGAGCTGCGTTTCGAGACGAAATTGTTCCGTTTGTTAAGAATGTTAAAGCTTGTCTTAGTAATCTTGATCAAGATTTTCTTTTGGAAATAGAAGAAGTTAGACGTGTTTTCAATGAAATGGATGATGCTTATGAAAACAGTTTACTTGAAATAGAACGGGTTTCACGCTAAAATGATCAGCTTCTGAAGCAAGTGATGTCTCATGATATAGTTTCCGTCTGTGTGAATAAAAGTGTTGATGATGATTCTATTGTGCATAATGTTGAATCTGTGGATACTGTGGTAGATAGTACTTGTCACGAATCTGACGCTGAATTTTTAAAGCTTCAAGATTCATATTCTTTACTTTCAAAACGTTTTGATGAGATTCAAACACATTGTATTTCGCTTGAATGCAAGCAACAATTTATTCAAGAAATCTTTGAAACGTCATTCGAAGGTGTTAATATCGATGATGCAAACTTTGAAAAGAATTTTCAATTGAATTTACAATCAAAACAGCGTCAGCCAAGTGACAAAGTTGCTACATCTTTGCCGATAGAAATAGAGAAATCTAAGGATCTTAACTGTGTGAACGTACTTGAGGCCGCTGAGAATTTTAAACTCGATCTAGATAATCGAGTTTCCAAGATTTTTTCCAAAGTTGATAACTTAAAACAGAAAAATACACGACTCTTCGATTCAGTAAAGCCCGCATGTGTTGATACCACTGCACAGAATCAATCATTGATTGAACAATTGAATCGAAAGTCAGTGGAAATATCTGATTTGAGGGAACAAATTTGTGATAAGAATCTGGTCTTGGCTGAGTTAAAGGAAACACTTCGTACTCTAAAAGGTAAGAATGTTGTGGATAACGCAGCCACTGTCTCAGCATCGTCCTCTAGTGCAATCAAAAGGAACCTAATAGCCGTCACACCACTTAACAAGGGCCCTAGGACTAAACCATCTCAAACTTTGGTCACTAAAGATAAGGCGGAATCAAAACCAGCTTCTAATATTCCCGTGTTGCCTTCTACAAGAGTAAGCACCACTACTAAGGCTCAAAGATCTAAGCTTAAGAGAAACAAGATGAATGATTGGATCTTGCTCCCATCTAGTAGTCAAGTGAAGAAGAAAGTAGAAGCCCATCCTAGGAATGTTATTTCTATTTTGAATAAAAAGAATCATGTAGCTAAACCTAAAGGCTCTGCGGTTGTGCAACGTTCTAAGCCTACTGTGAATTCTAATTTGAAATGTTGGAATTCTAATGAACGTATGTTTTCTAGTCGTCATGATTCTTGCCTTATTGACCATGTGAATGAGATGTATGCCCGGAAAAATGGAAGAGAATGGAAACCGACTGGGAAAGTGTTAACCCAAGTTGGTTGGATGTGGCGCCCCACTGGTAGAACTTTCACTATAGTAGGAAATACGTTCCCTTTAACTAGGATCACTCCTACTAAAGCGAAGAAAGCGTGCCCTTTAACTAGGAGTACCAAGGCTACCAAAACACAAGCGTGTCCTTTAACTAGGAACACCGACACTACTGTAGGAACTAAGTGCCCTTTAAATAGGTCTACTCCCACTGTAGTGCCCGCGAATAATCCAAAACCTAAGAAAGTTGGAACAGTAAAACCTGTTAGTGCTAAAACTATCATTAGAAAACGCAGGAAATCTAAGGGTCTAAAAAATGTTAGCAATTATGATAATTCTATATCTGTATCTGCTAACACTCCGGAACCAATAATTTCAAATGCATTGTCTACTGTTGTTGTTGAAAACAGGTGGTCCAAATTGTTCTCTGGTATTTGGACTCTGGTTGCTCCAAGCATATGACCGGAGATCGCTCTCAGCTCAGAAATTTCGTCAGCAAGTTTCTTGGTACGGTTCGATTTGGAAATGATCATATTGCAAAGATAATGGGTTACGGTGAATATCATATTGGGAATGTTATAATTTCGAGAGTGTATTACGTGGAAGGTCTTGGTCACAACTTATTTTCTGTGGGACAATTTTGTGATACAAACCTAGAAGTTGCTTTTCGAGAGCATACCTGCTTCATTCGTAATTTGGAAGGGGTTGATTTATTGAAAGGTACTCGAGGATAATTTTTATACTTTGTCTCTACAAGACATGATGGCCGCTTCTCCCGTATGTCTTCTCTCCAAAGCATCAAAGACTAAGTCATGGTTATGGCATCGACGGTTATCTCATCTTAACTTTGACGCTATTAATCACTTGGCGAAAAACGAACTTGTTCGTGGTCTTCCTAAACTATCATTTCACAAGGATCATTTGTGTTCAGCGTGTACAATGGGGAAAAGCACTAAGAAATCATACAAACCCAAGACGGAAGACACCAACCAAGAGAAACTTTATCTGTTGCATATGGATCTTTGTGGACCTATGCGTGTTGAAAGTCTTAGTGGCAAAAAGTACATCCTCGTCATTGTCGATGATTACTCTCGGTTTAAATGGGTGAAATTTCTTAAAGCAAAAAATGAGGCACCTAAATTCATCATCGGATTTCTCAAGATGATTCAAGTGCGTCTCAACACTACTGTCCGACGCATTCGTACAGATAATGGAACCGAATTTGTGAATCAAATCTTGCGTGATTATTATGAAGAAGTTCGTATATCTCATGAAACATCCGTTGCACGCACTCCACAACAAAACGGCGTCGTTGAAAGGCGAAATCACACACTTATGGAAGCTGCTAGAACGATGTTAATTTACGCAAAGGCTCCATTGTTTTTATGGGCAGAAGCAGTATCTACAGCAGTGTACACCCAAAACCGGTCACTAATTCGTAAACGCCATGGTAAAACACCTTATGAGCTTCTCCATGGAAAAGTACCAGATTTATCATATCTTCATGTATCTGGTTCTCTTTGCTATCCAAATAATGATGGTGACAATTTGGGAAAACTTCAACCAAAGGCTGATATTGGTATTTTCATTGGTTACGCACCCGTAAAGAAGGCATACCGAATCTACAACCGTAATTCTCGCAATATCCTTGAAACTATGAATGTTGATTTTGATGAGCTGACAGCAATGGATTCTGAGCAAAGCAGCTCTGAACCCGCACTTCATGAAATGGGACCCAGTAACATTAGTTCTGGTCTTGTCCCAAACAACCCTAATTCATCATCATTTACACCACCTTCTAGGACTGAATGGGATACGTTGTTTCAACCGTTCTTTGATGAATTCTTTACTCCTCCAAGTATTGTTGCTCCAGAACCTGAGGTAATAGCTCCGGTAACCGAAGTTGTCACTCCAGCAACCGTTGCACAATCAGATACATCTGCACCTACAATTGGTCAAGATATACCTTCAACAAGTAATTCTCAACCAATACATGTTTCAACTACCCATGCCATGCCTATTAATGATGAAGAGGATGATGATGATCACGATTTGGAATTTGCTCAAATGCGTGAACTTCCATTCTTTGGCGTACCAATTCCCGACCCTAATCAAGCCGGGTCGTCCACCTCAGAGGAAGATCCTTCTACAGTTTACTCCAATCCACGGATTCGTGAACATGACAGCAAGTGGACAAAGGATCATCCTATAGATTTTATTATTGGTGACCCTAATCGTCCGGTATCCACACGAAGTCAGTTACAAGACAGCGCAATGTTTTGTCACTTTGATGCTTTTCTCACTGAAGTTGAACCTAAGACATGGCAACAAGCTTTTACTCAATCATGTTGGATAGAAGCTATGCAAGAAGAACTTAATGAATTTATACGTCTTGAAGTATGGGAACTTGTCCCATGCCCGGATCAAGTGCAGTTACTCACTTTGAAATGGGTTTACAAGGTGAAACTCAATGAGTTAGGCAGAATATTGAAGAACAAAGCTCGACTAGTAGCTCGTGGATACAAGCAATTATTGGGCATCGAATTTATGGAATCCTTTGCACCTGTTGCCCGTTTGGAAGCTATTAGACTATTCCTCGCTTATGCAGCCCACATGAATATGATCGTCTATCAGATGGATGTAAAGACGACATTTCTGAATGGTGAAATCAAGGAAGAAGTCTATGTTCAACAGCCGGATGGTTTTGTGAATCCTAATTATCCTAATCATGTGTACAAGCTTAAGAAGGCTCTCTATGGGTTGAAGCAAGCTCCACGCGCATGGTACGATCTATTGTCACAATTCCTCATTACATAAGGCTTCGCAAAAGGCAAGGTGGATCCCACGCTGTTCATTCAGAAACGAGGTAAAGATATGATTATGGTACAAATATATGTTGATGATATTATATTTGCAGCCTCGACCCAAACCTTATCGGATAAGTTTGGGACACTCATGTCTTCCAAGTTTAAGATGTCAATGATGGGCAAGGTATCATTCTTCTTAGGTCTTTAGATATCTCAGAGTCCCAGAGGCACCTTTATCAATCAATCCAAGTATGCCCTTGAATCGCTTAAGAAATATAAGATGGAATCTTGCGACCCCGTAAATACTCCAATGGTGGAACGAACTAAGATTGATGAAGATCCACATGGAGTTGCCGTTGATCCGACACAGTATCGTGGAATGATCGGTACTCTTCTGTATATCACAGCTAGTCGACCTGATCTTCAGTTTGCTATATGTATGTGTGCTCGGTATCAAACTCGGCCTACTGAGTTACACTTGGCTACTTTGAAACGGATCTTTCGATATCTTAAAGGAATCATTAATCGGGGACTTTGGTATTCGAAGGACTCTTCGATTGCACTTATGGCTTATGCAGATGCGGATCACGCGGGTTGTCAAGATACAAGGCGTAGCACGAGTGGAACTTTTTAACTACTAGGAGATCGACTAATCAGTTGGGCATCGAAAAGGCAGAAAAGCGCTGCAATTTCAAGTACGGAAGCAGAATACATAGCTATGTCCGGTTGCTGTGCTCAAATTCTTTGGATGAGATCGCAATTAACCGACTATGGTCTAGGTTTCAACAAGATTCCGACGTACTGCGACAACAAAAGTACAATTGCCTTATGCTGCAACAATGTTCAATTCTCCCGGTCGAAGCATATTGACATTCGCTACCACTTCATCAAGGAGCAAGTGGAAAATGGAGTAATCGAGCTTTACTTTGTCCGATCTGAGTATCAATTGGCGGATATTTTCACGAAGGATTTAGATCGCGCTCGAATTGAATTTTTGGCCGACAAGCTAGGAATGAGAACCTTCTCGCCTGAGACTCTAAAGGAACTAGCAGATGAATCGAAAGAATAGTCTTGGTAAAACTATTCTCCGTATCCTTGGTGATCATCTGTATATATTGTTTATATTTTTATCCACAAAAGCAAAATACAAAAATATAAAACCATATAAAAACCAGAAAAATTAAAAAATTCATAAAAATCTAAAAATATTTTTACCTTATTTTTCAAAGGCATGTCTTTTGGTACGATAATATTTACGGCCTTAGAAATGTTGATTAATATCGACACGGTGCCATAAATAGAGTTTGTACAAAAGTTGTAAATATTTCATAAAACATGCCTAAATGACTTGTAGTTATTTCAGACTGCAACCCGGTTTTCACATTAAAGCCAAGTATTTCTTATGAAAGCTTTGGCTCAAAACGGGAATTAATTTCTCGGGCAAGGTTTACTTTAAAACCTTGTAAGGGATCAAGTTTACTTTATAACTTGGTCTAACACAAATCTATGTACGTTTCAGTGCATTTATTTGTTAAAACAAGAGAAGTCTTGTTTTTATGAAGCTATCATCTCTACAACCATAGAAATCTACAATTGGTATCTACATACTCGACGATGCGACTACTCAAATGACGACTACAGCTCTTTCAATAGAACACGGGTCAACAATTGAGGGGGAGCAATTGTCAAGCATTCAGAATCTTCGATGCCGAATGTGCCAAGTTCACTAATTGGTGTCAAGACAACAATACCAATCGTACACGTGGTGTCAAGAGATGACTTCAGACGTGACGAGGCGACCAACATATGCTGACAAGAACCATTTGATCTTATCATATGATATTCTCATCTATCAGGTCCAACCTTGTCAATTCTTTTCTAATATGGTGAATATGTGATCATGTTACAAATCGGTATCATATCTCATATGTTTGATATCATGAAGATAAAATGGACTTGCATTTTTTCTTCCCAAAACCTTTGTTAAAACTTCATTAAATCAATTGATATTAAAAACATCGATTCGGTTAATATTTTTAATATGGGGGAGAAAATGTGATTTAATATGGGATATTATCACAAATGATTTGACTTAATGTGCTGGCTCATCCCGATATATGCGAAATGTTTTCGAATATCGTGGCATATGTTAAGGGGGAGCAAAACGAATTTGCATATCAAAATGGATTTTCATGGTGACATATACTTACCCAAAACCCATTTATTTCACGACGATGAAGATTGTGGTGACATAAGGATGGTAGGATAGGTTAAGTCCAATGATTCTTCTAGAACCGGAGGAATCTTCCCAAGGACATTCCATAGCTAGAAATAGTAGTCCTTAGGAAAGATGGAGAAAGATTGTGAACGTAGCTGAATGCCGACCAAGTACTTAAGTTAGCACTGGAACAATCACAACAAGGTGCTAGTTATGACGTATTGGTAAGCATTGAAGGGGTTGAAGAATGAAAAAGAATTGTAAAGATAAATGGTGTAAAGAAAGAAGCCCTCCTTACAACTTTAGGCAGAAACCGGGTCAACACATATGCTATTGAGATCATTTTAATGATACTCGATATTGAAGACAAACATCATGGACCCAGTGATGCAATGCACAACCCATCTCAGCTAACTCAGATATCACTCAAAAGGTATTTGTTTTAATCACACGGAGACAACGCATTATCTATTGATTTATTCACTCCGAATAAATTGGTATTGAAATGGTGGCACTCCTCTCCAGCCTCCGATCACTAAAATCCAAAGTGCACGATCGAGTCTAGAGCCATTTGAGATCATCAAATATCTCATTAGGACACACTTTCATAATTCCTTGCTTCTTCACACACTGTGAAGAGTAAGAAAGATTTTAAGAGTCCTACGCAAAATCTTCATGATCTTGCCTGAACATCCGAGTAATACGAAAGTATTTACAATGAAGATGGAAATCCTTCTTGAGCGAACATTAAAAAGCTCATGGTAGGTGACTTGTGCGATTCGTTATGAATCAAACTTGTGATAACTGGAAAGCAACAGTGGTTTAATTCTTAACTGAATTTAAACACGTTCCAGGCCTCTACGCAATATCTTAGTGATCTTGCCAGAACACTCAGAGTGATACCTTAGTGTTCACGGTGATGAGTGGAAATCCTTCTAGTGTTAACCTCAAACAGCACTTGGTAGGTAACTTGCAAGATTCAATATGAATCAAGCTCGTTACAACTGGAAAGCAACGATGGTGCGATTCTTTAATGAATCAAACTTGTTCCAGGAATCAGAATTGACGGCTTCAATCATGCGGATAATTTTATCCAAATGATTCACTCTTTACGTTCACAGTCAGCTTTAGACGATCGAGTAAAGAGAACGGGTTTACCCGCGAAATCTTGTCAAGGAGATTTTTAATTAAATCTACCTGCCACAAGTACGATATTTCATATCGTCCAACGGTCTTCATCGACCGGAGGTAAAATGCTACCGAATTAGAATGAAATGTTCAAATCCATTTCGTTCGTGTCTACTTTTGTTGCGGCATTTGAAGACGGTGGCGTTGCGGGATCCAAGAAGAAGTCGTCCCCGCATGCTTATACTTTATTTACTTAATACCTCATCTAATTCAAGAAAGCCTAAAAGTTAAGTCTTCCGCTGTATTGAACTCTGAAGCTTTCAAGAATTACTAAGGTATAAGTATGTGGGACATGGTGTCACGAGGAGGCGAAGATCACAAGTGATGGATGCACAAGATCAAGGCAAGAGATTAATGCTAAAGATTGATATCAAAGATCACATCAGCATGTTCACCAGAAAAGAAAAAGAAAAGAAAGACGAAGACTACGAGCTCAAGACAAGCATAGTATGCTAGGTTTATTTCATTATTGTAACTCGGGTAACGCCCTTGTTTGGAGTGACCTCCCTTAGGGGGAGATTGTTGAAAATACGTTTTTACGTATTTAGGAAGATTCCGTCACTCCGACAATATACTAAGTAGTAGCTCGGAGTCTAGACATCGTTATTTAACTAACAAGTCCAAGCCTAGTCTACGACATGTGTAGGCCGGCCCAAACATGTAAGCCCAAGCCCATTACAAGGCTTGGGTATATAAACCCTCTCCTTAGATGGAGAGGGTGTATGGTTATTCATTTTTCACATAGTAAACATTGGTTTTCTCTCTCTAGAAGTGTGTGTAATCCACCATCTCTCTATCTCTTTCTCTCTCTAAAAACATAAGCAAGATTTACATATCCTTCACTATCGATGAACCGAATTTGACTACGCCTTCCATCGAAAATCCTCCGGATTTAGAGCTTAAGGAATTACCGTCCCATCTCGAGTACGTGTTTCTTGAAGACAAGAAGAAGTCACCCGTCATCATCGCTAAGGACTTGAAAGAAGAAGAAAAAACTCGCCTTATCGCCGTGCTTAAAGATCATAAGAAGGCAATTGCTTGGAAAATTTCTGATATCCGCGGAATATATCCAAACTTTTGTACTCACAAAATTCTCATGGAAGATGACTTTAAACCAGCAATCCAAAGCCAAAGAAGGGTTAATCCTCGAATTCATGACGTCATCAAACAAGAGGTTATCAAACTTCTTGATGCCGGCATGATTTACCCTATTTCGGATTCGCCATGGGTAAGTCCCGTCCATTGTGTGCCAAAGAAAGGCGGAATAACCGTTGTTCCCAACGAACACAACAAGTTGATTCCTACTCGTCTCGTTACTGGGTGGAGAGTTTGTATCGACTATCGCAAACTCAATGATGCCACGAGAAAAGATCATTTTCCTCTTCCTTTCATGGATCAAATGCTTGAGCGTCTAGCGGGTAATGATTACTATTGCTTCTTAGACGGTTTCTCCAGGTATTTTCAAATTCCCATCGATCCTAAAGACCAAGAGAAAACCACATTCACTTGTCCCTACGAAACATTTGCTTACAAACGAATGCCTTTCGGTTTATGCAATGCTCCTGGGACGTTCCAAAGGTGTATGATGGCTATCTTCCAAGACATGGTTGAAGAAACTATGGAAGTCTTCATGGATGATTTCTCGGTTTATGGCGATTCTTTCTCTGCTTACCTTGCCAATTTAGAACGTATGCTTAAGCGGTGTGAAGACACTCGCCTTGTTCTAAATTGGGAAAAATGCCATTTCATGGTAAAAGAGGGCATCGTGCTAGGACATAAAATCTCAAAATCCGGTCTCGAAGTGGACCGTGCTAAAGTTGATGTCATAGCCAAATTATCTCCACCTTCAACCGTGAAGGGTGTGAGAAGTTTCCTTGGTCATGCGGGCTTCTACCGTCGATTTATCAAAGATTTTTCTAAAATCGCTCGCCCGATGACCCACCTCTTGGAAAAAGATACTCCTTTTATCTTTTCCAAAGAGTGTATTGAAGCCTTCAACCTTCTTAAGGATAAGTTAACTAAGGCACCGGTCTTGGTTACCCCTAATTGGGAGCTACCTTTTGAGTTGATGTGTGATGCTAGCGACTTTGCTATTGGAGCGGTTTTGGGCCAAAGAGTGAACAAACACTTCCAACCGATCCATTACGCTAGCAAGACAATGACAGGGGCTCAATTGCATTACACGACAACCGAAAAAGAGCTTTTAGCTGTTGTCTATGCTTTTGAAAAATTTCGCCCCTATCTTGTCCTTTCCACTACCATCGTGTACACGGACCATTCCGCGTTGAAGTACTTGTTAACTAAACAAGATTCTAAACCAAGACTTCTTCGCTGGGTTTTGCTACTTCAAGAATTTAAAATCGAAATTCGTGATAAGAAGGGAGCTAAAAACCTAGCCGCGGATCATCTCAGTAGACTTGAGGATCCTTATCAAGGGGATCATCCGAACAAAGAGATCAATGACTCTTTTCCCCTTGAGACCTTAATGTCTATCAACTCGAATTTTGATGAGACCCCGTGGTTTGCGGACATTGCAAACTACTTGGCGGGTGGAATTCTCATTGACAGGTTAACATCCCAACAAAAGAAAAAGTTTTTTAAAGATATTAAGACTTACTTTTGGGATGACCCGTATCTCTTCAAACAATGCGCTGATTTGATTATTCGCCGATGTGTTTATGGACCGGCAGCTTTACACATTCTCGAAGCTTGCCACAAAGGACCCACCGGTGGTCACTTTGGTCCCAACTTCACTGCAAAGAAAGTGTTTGACTCGGGATTTTACTGGCCCACCATTTATCGTGACGTTCACGAAATGGTTAAACATTGTGATGCTTGCCAAAGACAAGGCAAGATCACACATAAAGATAAGATGCCTCAAAATTTCATACAAGAATGTGAAATCTTTGATGTATGGGGCATCGACTTTATGGGTTCATTCCCTTCATCTAAAGGAAACAAATACATCCTTGTCGCCGTTGACTACGTTTCTAAATGGGTTGAAGCGAAAGCTTTACCCACTAACGATGCAAAGGTGGTTTGTAACTTTTTGAAGCAGCTATTCGCTAGATTCAGTGTGCCTCATGCAATTATTAGTGATCGCGGGACTCATTTTTGCAATGATCAATTCGCAAGAGTCATGGCTAAGTATGGTGTCAATCATCGTCTTTCCACCGCATACCACCCACAAACTAATGGGCAGGCTGAAATCTATAACCGAGGGTTAAAGCGAATTCTTGAACGAACCGTGGGAGAGCATCGTACCTCATGGGCCGATAAACTTGATGATGCTCTGTGGGCTTTTCGTACCGCATACAAGACTCCGATTGGTTGTACACCATATCGTCTCGTGTACGGGAAAGCATGCCACCTCCCCATTGAGTTGGAGCACAAGGCTTACTGGGCCTTGAAGTGGGCTAACTTCGACATCAACAAAGCCGGTGACCTACGCAAAATCCAACTCAATGAGCTTAATGAACTCAGGAATGAAGCTTATGAAAATTCCTTGATCTATAAGGAAAAAACTAAGCTCATTCACGACTCTAAGATTAAAAACCGAGAGTTCCAAGTTGGAGACAAAGTTTTACTCTTCAACTCTCGCTTAAAAATCTTTTCGGGCAAACTCAAATCTCGTTGGTCCGACCCATTCACCATTGCCCAAATTTTTCCATATGGTACTCTTGAGCTCACTCAACCAAATGGACCAAATTTTAAGGTGAATGGCCAACGAGTGAAGTTGTACCTTGGAGAGGACATCTCTCATGAGATGATTCCATCCCTCTCCACCTTTCCTTTGAATTAGTTCGGGACCGAGTTAGGCTCGTGACTCGGTTATAAAAAACAAGCGCTCCTCGGGAGGCAACCCGAGTATCTATCCCTTTTCGTTTTACCTCCTAAGTGTAGGGGGACCTATTTAGGTTGTTTGTGTTTGTGTGGTGATGTGATTACAGGGATAAGTGCACTTTTGGAATCTTTGAAGAACCGTGCTCCCGTGTTATCCACAATCCGGTTCTATCTCTCAACTATCGTGATTCAATTTTCTTCATGCTCACATTTGAAATTGATCACGTTAGTTGTCTCCTCCTTAACTTGATTTAATCAACGTGCACAATGTCATAAGTGTAGGGGAGACTTTTACCACATGCTTAAACATTGGGGACAATGTTTATATTAAGTGTAAAGGAGACTTCTATCGAAGTTTTAAGTGGACTTTTCCATTAAATTGCCTTCATTTAACCGAAAAATCATCTTTTTCAGCATTTTTCAAATTTTTAATTAACTTTGGCCATATAGTCGTAATTTTTAAATTTTTATCGTTGCTTTCATATGTATATATCCCACAATAAAGTCAAAAATATTAATAAAGTGGTGTAGCTAGTTTAGAAGTCTTTGACATATTAGGCCCGTTGCGATTATTTTGACTCAACCCGAATAGACTTATCCAAGTTTATTCTAGCAAGTATCCTTAACCATGTAGACCTTAATTGGTTTATTAGGCTAAGCATCCACGAATCTTATTACTTGAGATTTTAAATTGTGGAGAACGAGAAATGATAGAGTCAATTATAAGTCGGTATTCTTGCACAAGCACACTTGGTGTGATTATAAGCTTTTCCTCCCATCGCCTTAAATGAATAAATGCAATAAGTAAGGTCGTACGATTTTATTGAATAACTTAGATTCTAGCCCAAGATCGTTTAAAAGTTGCTCGGTAATGATAAGAGTTCATAGCCAAGGCATAACTATTGAAGCGGGGCACGAAGACTGGCGAGTCCGAAAAGGCCCTAACAAGGCATGAGGATTCCATTTTATTACTGAAGATCCAAGGTGATGTGAAAAGCATTATTCCTAAAATCAATATGAAGGATCAAGACACACGACGAAAAGCAATCAACTCCCATAAAGATCATGGAGAAGTCTATCCGAAAAGACCCTAACAAGGTATGAGGATAAATAGATCCAAGTCCGAAAAGGAGGCGGATCGTTGTATCTCAAAATCCCAATTAAATATTGAAGAAATAATGATGAAGTCGTGGTCAACAAAGTTGGAGTATCCCTCAAAAGTCTCCAAGTGAAGAAACTCTATTAACGAAGAGAAGACCATTTATCTCAAGAACGTCTCTCAAGATATGAAGTATGAAGTACATGCCAAATATCGGCCCGAGAAAGGTCTCAAATCGTGAAGCGAGTTATGCCAAGATATGAACTTTTTGAGGTCTCGAGAAGCAATTTTAAGAGATTTTGTCCTTTAGCTAAATATTAATCAAATCGTCCTACTTTGCTTTCAGCCTAAATAAACTATCAAAATAAGTCCAAAAATGCATCTTCGTGATCATTCTAAGACGACAATAAAATATAAGAGATACACCTAGGAATAAGGGAGTTTAAGCATATAATTAAGCCATGTGTGTAAGTGTTTGTTTTGCTAACTTATAATAACAATGATCTCGTTTTTAAGCTTAGTTTGGGGAACGTGAAACTTGAGGGTGATAAATCTTCGCAGCACCAAAGCCCTAATGTAAGTCTTAGATCTCTTTGCGAGTTATTTCCATATAGCTATTTTCAAGTGAAAATGGTTTTCTATCCCTTTTGTTTCATTCAAGCTTTTATATATCTCTTTATTAGTAGTGGTTATTGTTAATAAGGCCAAGGTTGATTGATTATGAGAAAAGTGTAAATTTGCTTTGTCACTAAGCATTGCATGAGGGCATGGCAATGGTTAAGTGTAGGGGATTTGATAGGTGTGAAAACACCCATCCTTTTACCACTTATTTCTTGCTAAAAGGAGACCAAAACACGTATTTAATGTCATTTGTTTGGAATTATGCGTGGTTTGTGTGTTTGTTGTATTTTCAGAGCCAACCGGATAAATATTGAAGAAAACATGGGATTGCACGGGTTTTATCGAATAAAAAGACGAAAAGACGAAGTCTTTAGTCCAAGAGATGCAAAAGATTTGAAGTCAATGGGCCTATTTGAAGATTTATCGAAGAAAAGGACCAAAGATGGAAGATTTACATATGTCGAAGAACTCAAGTCTATTAAACGAAGAAATTAAAAGACGGGTTGAATTTATTCATCGACAAATCCCGAATCAGAATCGAAAACGTCAACTTTACTGAAAAGACTAGAAGACAAAAAGAAAGGAAGAAAGCCCACTCACCAACCAAGCCCATGGCCTATAAATAGAGATCCCTTCACAACATTGGAGACTAGTTTTCATTTCCAGTTTTTTTTTCTTTCTTTTGTTTCGTAGGAAACCAACACCATTAAGGTGTTGGTGATTTTTCATCTTTGTTGAATTCACAAATCTTGTAAGTTTTAATCTTTCTTTTTGTTAGTTAAACCTTAATCTTTCAATACAAATCTTTCTTTAATCTTCTTCTTCTTTTCTTATTAATCTTAAGTTTTAAGTTTTGATTTTGTTGATTTTGATCTTTAAAAGTAAGTGGGTTTTATGTTTTTGTTGATTTGGTTTAAAGTTTATCATTAGTAGATGATTGGTGGGTAGTTTGGTTTAATCTTTGGTAAAAACTTGGTTGATTTTGGTTACAAATCGAGTCGTTATTGTTTCCCTGTTCTTCGCACCATTCTGTTTTCCCAAATTCCGAATCAACAAATTATTCCGGATCAAGGGTTTTTGTCAATTATTCCGGATAAGCTGAACATTCCGAATGAAGGCTCCTGTTTAGATTATTCCGGATAAAGATGTTTTTCCGAACCAGCAGTTTTCACAAGTTATTCCGAATCAGTGTGTTCATTCGGAATAATCAATATTCCGGGTGAACATTTTATTCCGGGTCAAGCTTTCTTTTCAAATATTCCGGATGAACATTATATTCCAGATAAAGCCTTTCTGTTAAGTATTCCGAACCAAGCAATATTTCGAACCAGCTGATTTCTTTTTTTATTCCGAACGAGCAACTATTCCGGATGAGCACATATATTCCAGATGAAGGTTTTTATTCCGCATGAAGGTTTTTGACCAAGTTATTCCGAATGAGCACTTATTCCGAATGAGCATATTCCGAATCAAAGTTTTCATTGCGTTATTCCGAACGAAGTGTTTTCCCAGTTTATTCCGGATCAAAGGTGTATTCCGAACGAAGGTATTCTGGATGAAGGAATATTCCGGATGAAGGAAGTTTATTCCGAACGAGTGTTTTCATCTTTTTATTCCGCATGAGCAGTGTTATTCCGAATGAAGGTTTGTTCGGAATCAATGTTTTTAAGTTTGATTTTTCCGTATGAATGATTTTCAAGTTTTCTTATTTTCTGAGTTAAGTTTTTAAATTACTTTTTCATTTATTGCTTACGTTTAATTTTATTGTTTTTAAATTATTTTTTTAAAATTGTCTTTAAATTGTTTTTAAGTTGTTTAGTTATCTTTATTACTTCGCACATTTACCTTTTTAGTAGAATAGATAACCAATCCCCTTTTTAGTAACCAAGAACGATAATTTCACTTTGAAGTGTGATCAATTCGAGAAGATACCGAGAAACAAACTTTCAACCTAGCAAAATCTATGTATCGAATGAGACTTCTATCGAAGTTTTAAGTGGACTTTTCCATTAAAATACCTTCATTTAACTAGGAAATCATCTTTTTCAAATTTTTAATTAACTTTGGCCATATAGTCGTAATTTTTAAATTTTTATCGTTGCTTTCATATGTATATATCCCACAATAAAGTCAAAAATATTTATAAAGTGGTGTAGCTAGTTTAGAAGTCTTTGACATATTAGGCCCATTGCGATTATTTTGACTCAACCCGAATAGACTTATCCAAGTTTATTCTAGCAAGTATCCTTAACCATGTAGACCTTAATTGGTTTATTAGGCTAAGCATCCACGAATCTCATTACTTGAGATTTTAAATTGTGGAGAACGAGAAATGATAGAGTCAATTATAAGTCGGTATTCTTGCACAAGCACACTTGGTGTGATTATAAGCTTTTCCTCCCATCGCCTTAAATGAATAAATGCAATAAGTAAGGTCGTACGATTTTATTGAATAACTTAGATTCTAGCCCAAGATCGTTTAAAAGTGGCTCGGTAATGATAAGAGTTCATAGCCAAGGCATAACTATTGAAGCGGGGCGCGAAGATTGGCGAGTCCGAAAAGGCCCTAACAAGGCATGAGGATTCCATTTTATTGCTGAAGATCCAAGGTGATGTGAAAAGCATTATTCCCAAAATCAATATGAAGGATCAAGACACACGACGAAAAGCAATCAACTCCCATAAAGATCATGGAGAAGTCTATCCGAAAAGACCCTAACAAGGTATGAGGATAAATAGATCCAAGTCCGAAAAGGAGGCGGATCGTTGTATCTCAAAATCCCAATTAAAGATTGAAAAAATAATGATGAAGTCGTGGTCAACAAAGTTGGAGTATCCCTCAAAAGTCTCCAAGTGAAGAAACTCTATTAACGAAGAGAAGACCATTTATCTCAAGAACGTCTCTCAAGATATGAAGTATGAAGTACATGCCAAATATCGGCCCGAGAAAGGTCTCAAATCGTGAAGCGAGTTATGCCAAGATATGAACTTTTTGAGGTCTCGAGAAGCAGTTTTAAGAGATTTTGTCCTTTAGCTAAATATTAATCAAATCGTCCTACTTTGCTTTCAGCCTAAATAAACTATCGAAATAAGTCCAAAAATGCATCTTCGTGATCATTCTAAGACGACAATAAAATATAAGAGATACACCTAGGAATAAGGGAGTTTAAGCATATAATTAAGCCATGTGTGTAAGTGTTTGTTTTGCTAACTTATAATAACAATGATCTCATTTTTAAGCTTAGTTTGGGGAACGTGAAACTTGAGGGTGATAAATCTTCGCATCACCAAAGCCCTAATGTAAGTCTTAGATCTCTTTGCGAGTTATTTCCATATAGCTATTTGATAGGTGTGTAAACACCCATCTTTTCTACCACTTAATTACAATAATAACCAAGCCAAAACGTGTATTTTATGTCTTTTATGTCAGAATTATGCGTGGTTTGTGTTTTTGTTGTGATTTAGGACGAAAAGGTGAAAAGTGGAGAAAACACGGGCATTCACGGGCTTTTATTGAAGAAAAAGATGAAAAGACGAAGTCAAGAAGTCAAGAGTGCAAAAAGAACGGAAGTCTAAGACCAATTCTGAAGATTTATCGAAGAAAAAGTCAAAAGACGGAAGTTTACTAAAAGCCGAGGAACTCAAATCTATTTTATTGAAGAATTAAAAGACGATTTCAAAAGAAATCCCGAGGCAGAAGTCATTAGAGTCCAAGTTTAAAGAAGATTAGAAGGAAAAAGGACTAATGGTGCAATTAATGAAGATTAAAGGCTTAAGGACTTAATGACGCAATTAAGAAGAAATGAAGGAGGGGAGGAAGCTTCCTAATCCTCCCCTATATATAGATTAGATCTTAATTACTTTCATTTTGTTGGCTAATAGTGACAATTAGTTCTTCCACTTTTAATTACCTTGTCATTTAAATACTTGTCAAATTTAAATTCTTGTCTCGCATCTTTATTACCATTTAATTTCAAGTAAGTTTTTCTTTTAATTCTTGTTAATCTTTATCTTTATCTTGTTAATCTCATCCTACCTTTCTTAATCTTTGATTCTTATTGTTTTTGTTCATGTTCATGTTCTTATTCTTTCTTATTTTGATCAAGTGGTTTTGGTTATTTTGATTAAGTTTTGTGAGTTTGATTGTTTTGGATTGATTGTTTATGCTTAATAGTTGTTTTGTTATTAGTTTGATTTAATCTTGTGTTTGATTTAGCTTTGTTTTGGTTAAATTCGTGTTATTATTTGTTCCTTGTTCTTCGGTTTCTTATTTCTGATCTTCCCAGGTAACACAAGCCCAACAGTATTCCGAACGGAGCATTTCTTAGGTGGTCTATTCGGAATATTCGATATTCCGAGTAGAGGTCTTAAAAAGCAGCTTATTCGGAATATTGAGGTATTCCGCATAGTGAACTTATTCCGAACAGGTGTAATATTCCGAGTAAGGGCACTATTCCGCATAAGAGTATATTCCGAATGGTCATGGATATTCCGGATAGGAGTGTTTATTCCGCATAGGAATGTTTATTCCGAGTGGGATAATATTCCGCATAGGATATGCCGCATAGGAGGGGTATTCCGCATAAGCTTGTTTTTCCGAATAGGGAATAGATTCCGCATAGGGGCTTTTTCCGAATAGGACTTTATTCAGCATAGTATTTACTTTGTTTTATTCCGAGTTGCCATTATTCCGAATAGGCTGCATTGTTCCGAATAGAGGGTTTTATTCCGGATAGGTGACATATTCCGAGTAAGCTTAATATTCCGAATATGGTTTATTCCGGATAGGGTTATTTTCAGTTTCTTTAATTTTATTTTTTAACTTTCTGCCTTTTTATTTCAAGCTTTATTTTTCCCGCCTTTTTCTTTAGTCGCACTTTAAGTTTAATTGCCTCAGATTTATTTTAGTCTTGCCTTAGTTTAAGCTTTAGTTTTAGTTGCATTTTAAGTTTGCCTCAGGTAGATTTAAGTTTGCGTCATTTACTTTAGTGCCCTTTAATTTTAGCCTCGCTTTTAAATACTTGTCTTTTATTTTAATTAGACCTAGATTTACATTACTGCGCTTTTACTTTAATTGTTTTTGCACTTTTATTTATAAACAACCAAAAATATTTGTTTTACCAAAATCAACTGAGTCGTACTTTAAGCCGGAAATCAATTCGTTAAGACTCGAACAACGAACTTTTCAACTAGTAAAATCTCATTCATTAAAATGGCGCTGCTGCCGGCTCTTTTCGTAAAGATTAACGGTTTTCTGTGAGAGACGCGTTGCTTTTTGGGATCCGTTCACTTGTGAGCGTTATTCTTTCTTGCATAAAAATTCAAAAAAATCATAAAAATTAAAAACTGATAAAAATCCATAAAAATTAAAAATTTCAAAAATCCAAAAAGATTTTATTTTTATTGTGTATATATTGTCTTTGTGTTTGGTTTCTTTTTCTTTTGCATTTTCAGGTGTATGCGTACTAGATCTTCTAATTATCAAGAGCCCGAGACTCAACAAGATTTAACTATGTCAGGTGTTAATAACAACAATAATCCACCGCACCTCAATAATAACAACAATGTTCTTCCACAGCCCGATCTTCGGACAATGGAGGAGCTTTGTCAACCTACCATGTTTGGACGAGGAGGACCGATTGCGCCGATGCAAATCAACGCTCCTGAGTTTTCGTTGAAGCACCACATGATTCAGCAAGTGCAAACAAACCCATTCCGTGGATTGCCTGATGATGATGCCAACAAACACCTCGACAAGTTCATTACAATCACCCAAAGCATGAAGTTGGCTGGTGCCACAATGGATGAACTTCGCCTACAACTCTTTCCACATACTTTATTACATCATGTCGAGAAATGGTTTGATCTTCTCCCGAAGAATTCTATTCACACTTGGGACGACATGACTCAACGCTTTTTGTCGCGCTACTTTCCACCATCCATGGTCACGAGCCTTCGCAATCAAATCAGCGGTTTCATGCAAGATCCCGATGAATCTCTTTTTGATGCTTGGGAGAGATATAATGTCTTGATCGATAGATGTCCAAACCACAACATGCTCCCTGTGACCTTAATTGATACTTTCTACAACGGTTTGACTTTTCGAGATCGTGATACGATCAATGCAGCCGCCGGTGGCACATTCATGAAAAGGAGACCCGAGTAGTGTAGAGAGCTTATTGAAAACATGACTACTCACCACAAAAACTGGAATTCCTCTGCTTCTTCTAGGAACAACCCGAGAGTCAATGTTTCCTCCACCTCAGCAAACCCTGATATGACCGAACTCACCCGTGTGCTGACTGAAATGAGCAGAAGTATGCAACTCTTATCTTCAAACCAACAACAACAACAAGTTAAAGCTGTTGCTGCTCCTTGTGAAACATGCGGCGGTCCTCACTCATACACCGATTGTCCTACTACACAAGGAAATCCGGAAAATGTGTATGCAGCTTATGGTAATTATTCACCGGAAAATTACCAAGCTCGACCTCAAGGGGATAGAAATCTGCTGAGTTACCGGTCCAACAACTACCTTTCACCCGGTTTTTCTCCTCAAAACCAAAACTCCGCCAACAACTACAATAGAAGCAACCAAATCCCACCAAGAGCTTCTAATCCTTATCACCCACCCGCCCAACAAAACCCACCAATTAATCCTGATGTTGAGGCCATCATGAGAACTCAAGGTGAGCAAATCAAGAATCTACAGAGTCAAATTATCAATCCGAAAGGAGATATCACAAATCAAGGAAATGAGATTAGATCCGTGCTTCGAGATAACATTCAATCCTCCTTCAGAAATCAAACGACTGATTTGAAGAATATGCTTGCTAGTTTCTTACCCGCCGCTCAACCTTCTTCTTCGAGTTCTCTACCTTCAAACACCGTCACTAATCCGCGAGCCAATGTGAGTGCTATTACTACCCGTAGTGGAGTCACCATCGTAGGACCACCAATCCCACCACCATCATCTACACCTCCTCCACCACCATTTATCCCTACTCCTACACCTAGTATTAGTGCACCATTACCGCCTCCGCCTCGTCATAACGATGTCTCTAGGAAGGACCCTTCAACATCTCAACCTCTACCCGCTACACCTACACCTGCACCCTCAACAACCAAACCCAATATCCCTTGTCCCTCTCGTTTAGGCAAGACCGAAATTCTCACCAAGGAGGACTCTGACGTGACACGCTATGTGAAGATGATCTCTCAGATGAACTTCAACATTAGCTTTCTTGAAGCACTTGTCCACATGCCCAAATTTGTTAAAGCATTTAAGGAATTGCTTAACAAGAAGGAGAAGCTGATTGAACTCGCCAACACACGATTAAATGAATACTGCTCTGCAGTTATTCTCAAAGAACTTCCGGAAAAGCTTGGAGATCCCGGTCGTTTTGTGTTGCCTTGCGTGTTCAACAAAACTGAAGAATTTACTGCCCTTGCTGATCTCGGGGCCAGTATTAATTTGATGCCACTGAGTGTTTGGAAAACACTATCATTGCCCGACCTCACTCCAACAAAGATGACTCTTGAACTTGCAAATCGCACTCTCGCTTACCCCGTTGGTATAGCCGAAGATGTGTTCATTAAAGTTGGCACATTTACTTTCCCGGTCGATTTTGTCGTAGTTGATTATGAAATGGACCCTCGTATTCCTTTAATACTTGGTTGGCCATTCTTGAGAACCGGACGAGCTTTAGTGGATGTGGCCGAAGGTGAGTTAATCTTAAGAGTCGGGGATGATGCACAAGTTTTCAAAATGGGGAAGCTTACAGGCAAATCCTTTGGAGGCCGAGAATCAGTGAATATGATTAATGTGCATGATGACTTTGTTGTCTACAACAATCCGCTATTCGATTCTTCCACTGATAATCCACTTTTTCAAGATGATGTGGATGATTCTCTCCCTACTTTGGTAGCTTCTCCCATTTATGATTCTCCACCGGTCTTTGATGCTTATGATGATGATGATTCTAGCTCAGATTCGGATGATTATGATGACCTTACTTCCAAGTATCCCGAGCTGCCCACGTATGATGATTTCGATGAGGCTGATACTCTTTCGAGCGATTCTTCACATGATGAAGATCCTCCGCATCACTCGATCCTACTTTGGACGATTACTCATTTGAGGAAGACTTCTCTATGTTTCTCAACACTTACTTCCCTCATGAGAGTGATGGACCTCCTTTGGACTTTGAAGATTATCGTCTTGATCCTACTTTGGATTTGAAGCACATTCTTTCAAAGGAGAAGAAACCGGTCGACACCGAAATCCGCAGCACGTATGAGTTAACACCTCTTTGTCCCCCTTCTGAGGACGAGGTTGTGCTTCTTCGCGGATCTTCTTCACACTCTGCTGAGCCTGAGTGCTATTTTCCCTTAAAGGAAAAGGTGTTCGATCCCGGTATTGACATTCTGCAGCCATCTCAGTATCCACCTGATGAAATAAAAGGAAAAATCTTTGGAACTTATGGAAATCTGCTTGCACCACTTCAATATTGCTTCCACCGTGCTCCATCGCTGCTTAAGGGAACCTTGCCTCTTCTTTGGCTTGCCTTGTTCGCCTTAAGCTCGTGCTATCTAGTGGACGAAAACTATGTCTTTGATCCTGGTGGATATGTTTCATGCTTCTTCCGTTGATGATCAAGGTCGAGTCAGGCTAATGACTCGGTTAACAAAAATCAAGCGCTTCTTGGGAGGCAACCCATGCATCTATCTTTTCGCTTTCTTTATCATAAGTGTAGGGGAGACCCGTTGGTTTGCTTTCCTATCCTCACTTCTTAATCAGGGATTCGAGCTTCAATGACACACTCTTGATGATTCTTGACGACCCGTGATTCCGTGTTCCATTATCCCGGTTCTATCCTAAACTCTTTTCGATTCACTATTTTATATTTTCTCAATATTAAAATAGGAATCTCGTTAGTTGTCTTTTCCTTAGCGAGATTTAAACAAAGTGCACAATGTCCTAAGTGTAGGGGAGTTTACTCCCACATGCTTAAACATTGGGGACAATGTTTATGTTAAGTGTAGGGGAGACTTCCATCGAAGTTAAGTGGCCTTTTCCTTGTATTTGTCCTCATTTTAACTAGAAAATCAATTTTTCGACTTTTTTCAAAATTTTTGATCTATTTTGGCCTATTAGTTTTTCCCTTTGTATAGTTATTTTTCTTTCCTTATTAGAATAAATTTTGAATAAACTGGTTTTAATTTTCAAACGTTGTGAATCTTTTGACTCAACCCGATTTTACTTATCTAAGTTACTCTAGCTAGTATCCTTAACGTGTTTAAGTCAAGTTTTGCTAGGCTTTTATATAGGGAGCTATAAAACGCGAAAGTCTTAACTCACACGGGTTAAGAACAAGAACTTTTCGCAAGTTCCTATAATTGATCCTAGAGAGTCGTTTATCAAGGGAACTTTAAAACGCGATTTCTAAACTTGAAAAAGTCTAAGAATTTGCAAGATCCTATAGGCGACTCGAAAACCCAAAACTTTGATTTAATAGGCTAAGTATCCACGAGTCTCATTCCTTGAGATTTAAACTGTGGAGAGCGAGAGATGATAGCGCCAATTATAAGTCCGGTATTTTTTCGTGAATTTATGTGAGTTAATTATGAGCCTATTCTCCCATCGCTTGCTAATAATTTATCTGCTAATAAATAAGGTTGTACGATTTGAAAAGTTACTTAGCTTCTAGCCCAAGATCGTTTAAAAGTTGCTCGGTATGGATTAGAGTTCATAGCCAAGGCATAACTTATTGAAGCGGGATGCGAAGATTGGCGAGTCCGAAAAGGCCCTAACAAGGCATGAGGACTATATTTTGTTGTTAAAGATCCAAAGTGATGTGAAGAATCATTAATCGAAAATCAATATGAAGGATCGAGACACACGACGAAAAGCAAAAACTCCCCAAAAGTCATGGAGAAGTGTATCCGAAAAGACCCTAACAAGGTATGAGGATAAATAGATCCAAGTCATAAAAGGAGGCAGATCGTTGTATATCAAAGTCCAAAATAAAGATTGGAGAAAAATGAAGAAGTCGTGGTCCAAGTATGAATCTCTCAAAACTTCAAGTGAAGAAATTCCTATATGAAGAGAAGACCATTATTTCATGAACGTCTCTCGAGGTTTGAAGTATGAAGTCGCTACCAAATATCGGTCCGAGAAAGGTCTCAAATCGCGAAGCGATTTATGCCAAGATATGAACTTTATGAGGTCCCGAGAAGCAGTTTTAAAAGATTTTGTCCTTTAGCTAACTATTGATTAAATCGTTCACTTTATTTTCAGACTAAATAACTATCAAAATAAGTCAAACAATGCATCCTCGTGATCATTCAAGACAACAATAAAATATAAGAGATACACCTAGGAATAAGGGAGTCTAAGTGAGTAATTGACCCACATGAGTTCGTGTTAGTTTGCTAACTTATAATAACAATAATCTCGTTTTTAAGCTTGGTTTGGAGAAAGTGAAAACTTGAGGATGATGATTATTCATGACACTTCCAAAACCCAAGGTATGCTTTTGATTTCTTTACTTTGAATGTTTATAATTTTCTATCTCTTTAATAAAGGCCACTACGGATTGATTATGATGAAAAATGTAAACTTGCTTTGTAACTAATGCATTGCATGAGGACATTGCAATGGTCAAGTGTATGGGATTTGATAGGTGTGTAAACGCCCATCTTTTCTACCACTTAATTACAATAATAACCAAGCCAAAACGTGTATTTTATGTCTTTTATGCCGGAATTATGCGTGGTTTGTGTTTTTGTTGTGATTTAGGACGAAAAGGTGAAAAGTGGAGAAAACACGGGCATTCACGGGCTTTTATTGAAGAAAAAGATGAAAAGACGAAGTCAAGAAGTCAAGAGTGCAAAAATAACGGAAGTTCAAGACCAATTCTGAAGATTTATCGAAGAAAAAGTCAAAAGACGGAAGTTTACTAAAAGCCGAGGAACTCAAGTCTATTTTATTGAAGAATTAAAAGACGAGTTCAAAAGAAATCCCGAGCCAGAAGTCATTAGAGTCCAAGTTTAAAGAAGATTAGAAGGAAAAAAGACTAATGGTGCAATTAATGAAGATTAAAGGCTTAAGGACTTAATGACGCAATTAAGAAGAAATGAAGGAGGGGAGGAAGCTTCCTAATCCTCCCCTATATATAGATTAGATCTTAATTACTTTCATTTTGTTGGCTAATAGTGACAATTAGTTCTTCCACTTTTAATTTCCTTGTCATTTAAATACTTGTCAAATTTAAATTCTTGTCTCGCATCTTAATTACCATTTAATTTCAAGTAAGTTTTTCTTTTAATTCTTGTTAATCTTTATCTTTATCTTGTTAATCTCATCCTACCTTTCTTAATCTTTGATTCTTATTGTTTTTGTTCATGCTCATGTTCTTATTCTTTCTTATTTTGATCAAGTGGTTTTGGTTATTTTGATTAAGTTTTGTGAGTTTGATTGTTTTGGATTGATTGTTTATGCTTAATAGTTGTTTTGTTATTAGTTTGATTTAATCTTGTGTTTGATTTAGCTTTGTTTTGGTTAAATTCGTGTTATTATTTGTTCCTTGTTCTTCGGTTTCTTGTTTCTGATCTTCCCAGGTAACACAAGCCCAGCAGTATTCCGAACGGAGCATTTCTTAGGTGGTCTATTCGGAATATTCGATATTCCAAATAGAGGTCTTAAAAAGCAGCTTATTCGGAATATTGAGGTATTCCGCATAGTGAACTTATTCCGAACAGGTGTAATATTCCGAGTAAGGGCACTATTCCGCATAAGAGTATATTCCGAATGGTCATGGATATTCCGGATAGGAGTGTTTATTCCGCATAGGAATGTTTATTCCGAGTGGGATAATATTCCGCATAGGATATTCCGCATAGGAGGGGTATTCCGCATAAGCTTGTTTTTCCGAATAGGGAATAGATTCCGCATAGGGGCTTTTTCCGAATAGGACTTTATTCAGCATAGTATTTACTTTGTTTTATTCCGAGTTGCCATTATTCCGAATAGGCTGCATTGTTCCGAATAGAGGGTTTTATTCCGGATAGGTGACATATTCCGAGTAAGCTTAATATTCCGAATATGGTTTATTCCGGATAGGGTTATTTTCAGTTTCTTTAATTTTAGTTTTTAACTTTCTGCCTTTTTATTTCAAGCTTTATTTTTCCCGCCTTTTTCTTTATTCGCACTTTAAGTTTAATTGCCTCAGATTTATTTTAGTCTTGCCTTAGTTTAAGCTTTAGTTTTAGTTGCATTTTAAGTTTGCCTCAGGTAGATTTAAGTTTGCGTCATTTACTTTAGTGCCCTTTAATTTTAGCCTCGCTTTTAAATACTTGCCTTTTATTTTAATTAGACCTAGATTTACATTACTGCGCTTTTACTTTAATTGTTTTTGCACTTTTATTTATAAACAACCAAAAATATTTGTTTTACCAAAATCAACTGAGTCGTACTTTAAGCCGGAAATCAGTTCGTTAAGACTGGAAGAACGAACTTTTCAACTAGTAAAATCTCATTCATTACTATTTTCAAGTGAAAATGGTTTTCTATCCCTTTTGTTTCATTCAAGCTTTTATATATCTCTTTAGTAGTAGTGGTTATTGTTAATAAGGCCAGGGTTGATTGATTATGAGAAAAGTGTAAATTTGCTTTGTCACTAAGCATTGCATGAGGTCATGGCAATGGTTAAGTGTAGGGGATTTGATAGATGTGAAAACACCCATCCTTTTACCACTTATTTCTTGCTAAAACGAGACCAAAACGCGTATTTAATGTCATTTGTTTGGAATTATGTGTGGTTTATGTGTTTGTTGTATTTTCAGAGCCAACCGGATAAATATTGAAGAAAACATGGGATTGCACGGGTTTTATCGAAGAAAAAGACGAAAAGACGAAGTCTATAGTCCAAGAGATGCAAAAGATTTGAAGTCAATGGGCCTATTTGAAGATTTATCGAAGAAAAGGACCAAAGATGGAAGATTTACATATGTCGAAGAACTCCAGTCTATTAAACGAAGAAATTAAAAGACGGGTTGAATTTATTCATCGACAAATCCCGAATTAGAATCGAAAACGTCAACTTTACTGAAAAGACTAGAAGACAAAAAGAAAGGAAGAAAGCCCACTCACCAACCAAGCCCATGGCCTATAAATAGAGATCCCTTCACAACATTGGAGACTAGTTTTCAATTCCAGTTTTTTTTTCTTTCTTTTGTTTCGTAGGAAACCAACACCATTAAGGTGTTGGTGATTTTTCATCTTTGTTGAATTCACAAATCTTGTAAGTTTTAATCTTTCTTTTTGTTAGTTAAACCTTAATCTTTCAATACAAATCTTTCTTTAATCTTGTTCTTCTTTTCTTATTAATCTTAAGTTTTAAGTTTTGATTTTGTTGATTTTAATCTTTAAAAGTAAGTGAGTGTTGTGTTTTTGTTGATTTGGTTTAAAGTTTATCATTAGTAGATGATTGGTGGGTAGTTTGGTTTAATCTTTGGTAAAAACTTGGTTGATTTTGCTTACAAATCGAGTCGTTATTGTTTCCCTGTTCTTCGCACCATTTTGTTTTCCCAGATTCCGAATCAACAAATTATTCCGGATCAAGGGTTTTTGTCAATTATTCCGGATAAGCTGAACATTCCGAATGAAGGCTCCTGTTTAGATTATTCCGGATAAAGATGTTTTTCCGAACCAGCAGTTTTCACAAGTTATTCCGAATCAGTGTGTTCATTCGGAATAATCAATATTCCGGGTGAACATTTTATTCCTGGTCAAGATTTCTTTTCAAATATTCCGGATGAACATTATATTCCGGATAAAGCCTTTCTGTTAAGTATTCCGAACCAAGCAATATTCCGAACCAGCTGATTTCTTTTTTTATTCCGAACGAGCAACTATTCCGGATGAGCACATATATTCCGGATGAAGGTTTTTATTCCGCATGAAGGTTTTTGACCAAGTTATTCCGAATGAGCACTTATTCCGAATGAGCATATTCCGAATCAAGGTTTTCATTGCGTTATTCCGAACGAAGTGTTTTCCCAGTTTATTCCGGATCAAAGGTGTATTCCGAACGAAGGTATTCTGGATGAAGGAATATTCCGGATGAAGGAAGTTTATTCTGAACGAGTGTTTTCATCTTTTTATTCCGCATGAGCAGTGTTATTCCGAATGAAGGTTTGTTCGGAACCAATGTTTTTAAGTTTGATTTTTCCGTATGAATGATTTTCAAGTTTTCTTATTTTCCGAGTTAAGTTTTTAAATTACTTTTTCATTTATTGCTTACGTTTAATTTATTGTTTTTAAATTATTTTTTTAAAATTGTCTTTAAATTGTTTTTAAGTTGTTTAGTTATCTTTATTACTTCGCACATTTACCTTTTTAGTAGAATAGATAACCAATCCCCTTTTTAGTAACCAAGAACGATAATTCCACTTTGAACTCTGATCAATTCGAGAAGATACCGAGAAACAAACTTTCAACCTAGCAAAATCTATGTATCAAATGAGACTTCTATCGAAGTTTTAAGTGGACTTTTCCATTAAAATGCCTTCATTTAACCGGAAAATCATATTTTTCAACAT
The DNA here is from genome assembly GCA_025667525.1 of Glebionis coronaria. Lineage (NCBI taxonomy): Eukaryota > Viridiplantae > Streptophyta > Magnoliopsida > Asterales > Asteraceae > Glebionis > Glebionis coronaria. The sequence goes on along the minus strand of CM046874.1, from coordinate 584,195,709 downwards.
TTTTCAAATTTTTAATTAACTTTGGCCATATAGTCGTAATTTTTAAATTTTTATCGTTGCTTTCATATGTATATATCCCACAATAAAGTCAAAAATATTAATAAAGTGGTGTAGCTAGTTTAGAAGTCTTTGACATATTAGGCCCGTTGCGATTATTTTGACTCAACCCGAATAGACTTATCCAAGTTTATTTTAGCAAGTATCCTTAACCATGTAGACCTTAATTGGTTTATTAGGCTAAGCATCCATGAATCTCATTACTTGAGATTTTAAATTGTGGAGAACGAGAAATGATAGAGTCAATTATAAGTCGGTATTCTTGCACAAGCACACTTGGTGTGATTATAAGCTTTTCCTCCCATCGCCTTAAATGAATAAATGCAATAAGTAAGGTCGTACGATTTTATTGAATAACTTAGCTTCTAGCCCAAGATGGTTTAAAAGTTGCTCGGTAATGATAAGAGTTCATAGCCAAGGCATAACTATTGAAGCGGGGCGCGAAGATTGGCGAGTCCGAAAAGGCCCTAACAAGGCATGAGGATTCCATTTTATTGCTGAAGATCCAAGGTGATGTGAAAAGCATTATTCCCAAAATCAATATGAAGGATCAAGACACACGACGAAAAGCAATCAACTCCCATAAAGATCATGGAGAAGTGTATCCGAAAAGATCCTAACAAGGTATGAGGATAAATAGATCCAAGTCCGAAAAGGAGGCGGATCGTTGTATCTCAAAATCCCAATTAAAGATTGAAGAAATAATGATGAAGTCGTGGTCAACAAAGTTGGAGTATCCCTCAAAAGTCTCCAAGTGAAGAAACTCTATTCACGAAGAGAAGACCATTTATCTCAAGAACGTCTCTCAAGATATGAAGTATGAAGTACATGCCAAATATCGGCCCGAGAAAGGTCTCAAATCGTGAAGCGAGTTATGCCAAGATATGAACTTTTTGAGGTCTCGAGAAGCAGTTTTAAGAGATTTTGTCCTTTAGCTAAATATTAATCAAATCGTACTACTTTGCTTTCAGCCTAAATAAACTATCGAAATAAGTCCCAAAATGCATCTTCGTGATCATTCTAAGACGACAATAAAATATAAGAGATACACCTAGGAATAAGGAAGTTTAAGCATATAATTAAGCAATGTTTGTAAGTGTTTGTTTTGCTAACTTATAATAACAATGATCTCGTTTTTAAGATTAGTTTGGGGAACGTGAAACTTGAGGGTGATAAATCTTCTCAGCACCAAAGCCCTAATGTAAGTCTTAGATCTCTTTGCGAGTTATTTCCATATAGCTATTTTCAAGTGAAAATGGTTTTCTATCCCTTTTGTTTCATTCAAGCTTTTATATATCTCTTTAGTAGTAGTGGTTATTGTTAATAAGGCCAAAGTTGATTGATTATGAGAAAAGTGTAAATTTGCTTTGTCACTAAGCATTGCATGAGGGCATGACAATGGTTAAGTGTAGGGGATTTGATAGGTGTGAAAACACTCATCCTTTTACCACTTATTTCTTGCTAAAACGAGACTAAAACGCGTATTTAATGTCATTTGTTTGGAATTATGCGTGGTTTGTGTGTTTGTTGTATTTTCAGAGCCAACCGGATAAATATTGAAGAAAACATGGGATTGCACGGGTTTTATCGAAGAAAAAGACGAAAAGACGAAGTCTATAGTCCAAGAGATGCAAAAGATTTGAAGTCAATGGGCCTATTTGAAGATTTATCGAAGAAAAGGACCAAAGATGGAAGATTTACATATGTCGAAGAACTCAAGTCTATTAAACGAAGAAATTAAAAGACGGGTTGAATTTATTCATCGACAAATCCCGAATCAGAATCGAAAACGTCAACTTTACTGAAAAGACTAGAAGACAAAAAGAAAGGAAGAAAGCCCACTCACCAACCAAGCCCATGGCCTATAAATAGAGATCCCTTCACAACATTGGAGACTAGTTTTCATTTCCAGTTTTTTTTTCTTTCTTTTGTTTCGTAGGAAACCAACACCATTAAGGTGTTGGTGATTTTTCATCTTTGTTGAATTCACAAATCTTGTAAGTTTTAATCTTTCTTTTTGTTAGTTAAACCTTAATCTTTCAATATAAATCTTTCTTTAATCTTGTTCTTCTTTTCTTATTAATCTTAAGTTTTAAGTTTTGATTTTGTTGATTTTGATCTTTAAAAGTAAGTGGGTTTTGTGTTTTTGTTGATTTAGTTTAAAGTTTATCATTAGTAGATGATTGGTGGGTAGTTTGGTTTAATCTTTGGTAAAAACTTTGTTGATTTTGGTTACAAATCGAGTCGTTATTGTTTCCATGTTCTTCGCACCATTCTGTTTTCCCAGATTCCGAATCAACAAATTATTCCGGATCAAGGGTTTTTGTCAATTATTCCGGATAAGCTGAACATTCCGAATGAAGGCTCCTGTTTAGATTATTCCGGATAAAGCTGTTTTTCTGAACCAACAGTTTTCACAAGTTATTCCGAATCAGTGTGTTCATTCGGAATAATCAATATTCCGGGTGAACATTTTATTCCGGGTCAAGCTTTCTTTTCAAATATTCCGGATGAACATTATATTCCGGATAAAACCTTTCTGTTAAGTATTCCGAACCAAGCAATATTCCGAACCAGCTGACTTCTTTTTTTATTCCGAGCGAGCAACTATTCCGGATGAGCACATATATTCCGGATGAAGGTTTTTATTCCGCATGAAGGTTTTTGACCAAGTTATTCCGAATGAGCACTTATTCCGAATGAGCATATTCCCAATCAAGGTTTTCATTGAGTTATTCCGAACGAAGTGTTTTCCCAGTTTATTCCGGATCAAAGGTGTATTCCGAACGAAGGTATTCCGGATGAAGGAATATTCCGGATGAAGGAAGTTTATTCCGAACGAGTGTTTTCATCTTTTTATTCCGCATGAGCAGTGTTATTCCGAATGAAGGTTTGTTCCGAACCAAGGTTTTTAAATTTGATTTTTCCGAATGAATGATTTTCAAGTTTTCTTATTTTCTGAGTTAAGTTTTTAAATTACTTTTTTATTTATTGCTTACGTTTAATTTTATTGTTTTTAAATTATTTTTTTAAAATTGTCTTTAAATTGTTTTTAAGTTGTTTAGTTATCTTTATTACTTCGCACATTTACCTTTTTAGTAGAATAGATAACCAATCCCCTTTTTAGTAACCAAGAATGATAATTCCACTTTGAACTGTGATCAATTCGAGAAGATACCGAGAAACGAACTTTCAACCTAGCAAAATCTATGTATTACCCGATCACAAGGAAGGTAGTAGTGAGCAGAGACGTGGAGTTCGATGAAGAAGGATCGTGGGATTTAAGCGTCAAGGAAAATGAAAGGTACGACTTTCTTCCCATGACTAATGAAGAAGAGACAGGTGAATTAAGAGATGAAGTTCAGCAACCTGAAAGTCCAGCTCCAAGTCCAACCCAAGGCTCGCCATCAAGTTCAAGTGAAGGAGAGCCAAAGACAAGAAGCTTACAGGAGCTCTACGAGGTAACTGAAGAGATACCCCTTCTCTGTTTATACGCTGACTATGAACCTTTATGCTTTGAAGAGGCCGTGAAAAGCAAGAAATGGAGACAAGCCATGGACGAGGAGATAAAGTCCATACAAAAGAATGACACGTGGGAGTTTACCATCCTTCCTAAAGGCCAAAAGGTTATTCCACTCAAGTGGGTATACAAGGCCAAGAAGAACGCCAAAGGCGAAGTGGAGAAGTACAAGGCGAGAGTTGTGGTCAAAGGATACAAACAAAAGCATGGGATAGACCACGAAGAGGTATTTTCCCCTGTTGCTCGTTTAGAAACTATAAGAATGATTATTGCTATTGCTGCTCAGTATAGGTGGAAAGTCCACCAAATGGACGTGAAGTCAGCATTCCTAAATGGAGTTCTAGAAGAAGAAGTTTATGTGGAGCAGCCACATGGATATGTTGCCAAAGGGCAAGAAGGGAAAGTGCTAAGGTTGAAGAAGGCCTTATATGGTCTAAAGCAAGCACCCCGAGCTTGGAATACTAGAATTGACAAGTATTTCCAAGGACATGGTTTTACAAAGTGCTTAAGTGAATATGCACTTTACGTGAAGTTTGAAAATGGAGGTATATTGTTGGCCTGTTTGTATGTGGATGATTTGATATTAATAGGAAGTTCCCTAAGGATGATGGATGAGCTCAAGAAATCAATGACGAGAGAGTTCGAGATGACAGACATAGGACTTATGTCTTACTATCTTGGCATCGGAGTGAAGCAAACAGAAGAAGGAATATTCATATGTCAAGAAAGATATGCCAAGGAGATACTAAAGAGGTTCGGGATGGAAAAGTGAAATACTGTTGGCACCCCCATTGAACATAAGGCAAAACCTTCTAAGCATGACGGAGGAGAAGCGGTAAATCCAACTCTATTCAAGAGTCTTGTTGGAAGTTTGCGCTACTTGACGTGTACAAGACCCGACATACTCTATGCAGTCGGATTGATTAGTCGGTTCATGGAAGAACCTACGACAAAACATGTGGAGATTGCCAAGAGGATCCTCTGTTATATCCAAGGTACCATAGACTATGGTATGTTTTATTCAAGAAGTGAAGACTTCAAGCTAGTCGGATATAGCGACAGTGACTGGGCTGGAAACAAAGACGATGGAAGAACTACATCAGGATTCATGTTCTTCCTAGGTAACAATGCATTTACATGGTCTTCAAAGAAGCAACCTATTGTTACCTTGTCCAGCTGTGAAGCAGAATACATAGCCGCGACATCATGTGTATGTCACGCAATATGGCTGAGAAGTATGCTGAAAGAGCTACACATGGAGCAAGAATATGCAACCAAGATCTACGTGGACAACAAGTCAGCAATCGACTTAGCGAAAAATCCAGTCTACCATGATCGAAGCAAGCATATAAACACTCGGTATCACTTTATTCGAGAATGCATTGCAAAGAAGTATGTTCGAGTGATACATACGAAGTCTGAAGATCAAGTTGCAGATATCTTCACCAAGCCGCTCAACGAGCGAGATTTCTCAAGACAAAGGATGATGCTTGGAGTCGGAAAATCAAGTTTAAAGGGGGGTGTCAGTTCGTAAACTTGATTTGGTCGCTGAAAGCCGAGCAAGCCGAGCTCATACAGGAAGGTTCTAGAAGGTCGAAGAAAGAACCATAGAAAATATCTATGGAAATGTGTAGAAACATATGGATAAGTATGGAAAGATATCTAGTATGAAATATCTAGATAATGGATAAGTATGTACCCGGAACAATCTAGAAAACCATGGAAAAATATCTCGATCTAGAATCTTCCATGGTCTAGTATAAATAGGAAATGTTGTAAGAACTTTGTAACTTGCACCAAGAAAATTTCAAGCAATAAACTCATATTCGAAAACTTATCTCTTCCTCTAGTATTAGCCTAAAAGGCCCCGTGTGTTTTCCAACATAAATTTCATAACAAGTCTGTATTCATTCATTAAAGGAAGTATAAATTGGTAATACAAGATCCTGAATATTTTTTGAATGTAAATGTAACCATGTTTTCTGGTAATAGACATTAAAAAGCAAATCAAATATCAGCATAACAAGTTTATATATGTCGTGACCATTGATCTTTACAGAGTTTGTTAGTATAAGCTTCTTTAAACAGCTACCAACAAAAGAGAAGAGAAAAAAACATTAGCGGGACCTTCTAATTCTGTCATCAAGTTCCTAAATCGTGGAAACATTTATATCTCTAATAACAGAGTTAATGATACATATATAGCTAAAGTAATGATCTTAGGCTGCTGGAGCAAAATCATAGCCACCGTCATCATCATCATCGCCTTCTAGTGATGCCGCTGGGGCATAGTCATAATCTCCATCATCGTCATCACCATCTGCATCTAAACACGATGATGGGGCGTAGTACTCTCTTTCATCATAATCATCATCGTTGTTTCCATTAATATGTTTAGTGCACCACCGGATTGAAAAATTTCTCGAAGCAAGAGACATTTTCCAAGTAAAGGGTTATAGTACTTGTATTAAAGAGCAGAAATTGGTGGTGATAAAAATCTTGTTGTATTAAGCAAGACTTGGAAAATTGTTGTGTTTGGAGTAAGTATGAAGTTGAGAAACTTAGTCTCCATATTTATTGATGAGAAAAAGCTGTGAGCCAAAATTGAACTCGTTCCAGCCTTGTTAAAGCATAAGTGAGAGTGTGTAAATACAATTGAAGGGCGTGCATGGCTTAGTAATGGGGACTGTGATGCAGCCACATAGGTAAGTAAGGTGACAAGTCAGCAACGGTACATATATCGTAGCCATATGCACCAGTGATGCAGCATGTATGCCCTTTGAGAGTATGGTTGAGGCAAGAGAAAAATATTAGATGTTCCTTCTTGCTTTAATTTGATGAAAAAAGAGGAACAACAGAAAAGGTAATTGACTGGATTTATGATTATAAAGGTGAGGGGCATTCGTCTCAATATTCCTACCAAGAAAAGGCAGCATATGTGAATCTTTGACACTAACCATAGATGTCTTGAAAGAGCTGAGTAAAGGAGTTGACCATACATCAAGTCGAATTTAGATGCCAACTTGATCGATACTTCATAATAAGCACTCTAACACAAGTGTATCGATGACATGTTATTAAAACAGTAAAGATTAATTCAAAACTACTATGAAGTATGAAAGCTTTAATTGTTTCCTACGAGTTTCAAAATTTGAAAAAATTTCTACAGCATGCTCTTTCGCCAATTCATCTATATGTATAGGTTAGAATACATCAATTTTTTAGACAGTCAAAGAATTTCATTCTTTGCTGAAAAACAAGTGGATATATACTTCTTGGCAGATCAATACATTCAGTATATAAACAGATCCATGCTTAATGTTCTAGGTCTTTTGCAAATGTATATTTTAATTTGCTGTATTACAGGATGGTTGTACCACCAGCTTGTACAGAGAAACGGATTGAATTAATGGAGTGGAATTTGCTACAAAAGCTTGTACAGAGGTTAGTTTTGTCTTTACTATTTGTTATAATTTGGTAATTAACTGCCTATGTTTTATAAAAAATCATATGTCGTGGGGTGGCATGTTGCACATCCCTACTTATCTGTCTTTTATGGGCCAAATAATCAGTTTAAGAGTAGTTCCAGCGACGACGATCATTCCAGCATAAGCACATCTAAACGCTATCTTTTTCAGCTGATTTCTACGCTATTATACATTGCATAATCACATTCAAAACGCAATACAGTCATAAATACATCCTAAACCTCTAATGCTCATGGCAAATAAGAGAAAGTACCTGCAGAACTGTAACCTTATGGTGTCAGGCTCGAGTTAATCATTGGTGTTACAGGATGGCGCGAGGCTTTCCAGCCACCCACACCGTATCCGGACACTAAGCAAATTCAATAAGCTGCTAACACAATAACCAAATCAAGTAACCAACTAAAGTTAACAAGCAATTCCGCAGAGTCTAATTTAAATAGCAATCCAAACAACGTCTAAACTAATCAGTAAACCAAACAGCCTCAAAATGACAAAACAATAATCAAGACGATCCCTAATGTACGTGTATCATAAAAGCAGTTCTTCAGTGAATCTAGACAATATTCAGTGAAGCTAGTTGTCACTAGGGTCGAGGACAGCTCCCACAAACAAAACAGCTCTAGAAGTATCTTCTCTTATCATGAACATGAACGGGTGGTCAGCCACAAAACTTATCGGTGGTGGACCGCAACCACCACCAGCCATAAGACCCCTTGTACATGCAGCAGCTATGGTTCCTTTTTCGTCCACTTCGATAAAAGAAAACTGATTAATTTTCGACACATAAAGCATATTGTCATAGAGACCTCTCATATCTACTATCCCACTAAACTCTTTATTTGTCTTTTCAAACGGCAGTGTCAATCCCATTTGTTCCATAACATTGTTAGGATAAAATGTACAAGATATTTTGAACTTGGGTATCCATAGGTTAAAAACATATTCCAGTTCGAGGTCAAAATCTCCATGGAATAAAGCACCATCAGAATGAAAAAGTTCAAGCAGATTCAGCAATCCATCATTCCTATCTGGGAGAAAGATATACATAGAGAACTCGTTTACTGGGTCATTACTTTTATATGGTAATTTGATCATCTTGTAGCCGTTGAAGGAACCATAACCGAACAATTTTCTTCCGTCGACAGTCATGAAGGGGACTGAAACCTTCTTTCCATTGATCAGATAGAAATCTTTATTCTTTGTCTTCTTCCCATTAAATGGTTTTAACCATGCTCCTTTAAAGTACAAAGCATTTGCCAACACTATCAAATCATCTTTACCGAAGCCATTAACTATTTTGGGGATTAAACCCTTTGTTACCTTGTGAACCCATTTATTTATTTCACGGACTGTTTCATCACATTTCGCCTATACAAACCAATCTTGATTAATTACATTAAACTATAAACTGTATAATTTCATATATAGAAAGCATAACACTTTTACGCAAATTAATTACCTTGCTATGGAAGTCTACATATCTGGCTTCTGTTTTGTAAACAGTTTCAAGAACCTTTTGGTAAGAAGAACGAACAGGTTCCACTTTCTTCTCTACCCAAATACAGTTCACTAAACTGAATTCAAGATCATCTTTTCCACCCTTACATGGATTCGATAATATATTTGAAAACAATTTGCATGTAGGTGACTCAGAAAGAAGTTGGTCAATGGTTTCATGTCCAAGAAACCCTAATAATTGTTTCAAAGTTTCGCCTTCGGCTCCAGCAGCCAGCATTCCCAATATGATATCAAGTGACATTGGGGAACAAACAAAGTTTCCATTCTTGAAACCGTCGTGTGCATCATCTAGTAAAGTCTTGGTCACAACCTGTTTATGAAATTTATGATCATCGTAAATAAAACATCTTTTGCCTCATAATAATCGTCCACGTTATACTCTAATCTTTCGCCACATAAATAATACCTCTTATCAAGTGACATTAGTACGACCTAGCTTATAAAATCTACATTCATACTAGACACTTATCATGGGATCAATCAAGTATAATTGTATTAAAAATGTAAAAGTTAATATGAATTAAAAGAACTTACAGTGGTGGTGTTTGCTGACATTGTGGATGTTTTAACTGTTTTCTGTCTCTTAGAAGACGTAGGCTCGTCACTAGAGGTGATCTGGTTCGACTTCTTACGTCCGCCTTTTCCAGCCATAGTATGAATTTACTTTAGGGTTTATGTGAAGCGATGATATTAGACGAATTGAAGTATCTATAATTTGTATTTATTGTGTTTTATATGCATAAATATGGAATATATCTTGTCAACGCCAGGCGTTGACTTGTCAACGTTATGTATAGTTTCCCTGGCGACATGTCGCCAGGGAAAAGTGAGGTTTAATAACCTGTTTAACTTAAGTTCCTTAATCAGCCAGATGTTTAACTTAAGTTCCTTAATCAGCCAGATTTTCCCTGGCGACATATGTCGCCATGGATACTATCCCGCACCAACTCCAGCGTGGCACCAATTTTTGAACCAAAGAGTTGCGGGGCCCACTAGTCGCCAGGGAAATCCTAATTTGTCGCCATGGAAACAATCCCGCACCAGCCTTTCTTGGCGATGTTTCCCTGGCGACAGGGATTCATCTTCCCTGGCGACATGTCGCCAGGGAAACGTCGCGAATTTGGCCAGGGAAGGCAGCGAATATTGTAGTGCTTTGATGTCAACAATACCTAGCAAAACCAATCCGTGTTTATCTAGTGTTTCGTAATTGGTCCTACTACGGCTCTCTGGTGGGATCTGCTTATGGGCGAAAGCAATGCACCTGAGGCCAGTTGCTGTAATTCCTTGGATAACATTCTTAAGCTTTGTCTTGCTTTCGGGATCTATAGGCTTTATAACACCGTCTTTCTGATAATAATCTGAACAGGCTTCCAGTAACACCTCACCAGCTCCCTTCCAGTGCTCGTGTACGGTATTATCTTCCTTCTTCCAAACATAAACACCACTCCTCATTTTCGCTGAATTGAATTTCTCAACATGAAGGATTGTTGAATCTTGTTTTACTTTCTCAATATCCATATCCAAATTTGAGATGGCCCACGACATGATTGCTTTTTCAGTTGCACTGTCAATATCATTTAAATTTAAAGCCACTGCGTGACGGAAAAGTTCAAGAACTTGTGGGTTTATGATACTTGAAATAGTGTCTTCTATGTGATTAAATCCAACCCAAACATTTGAAACATTCATTAGATTACTAGTTAATGTCCCGGTTTTGTTGGTGCATATCTGTTGGGATTTTACAACTAGTTAACCATTTAACTACGAGTGCGCAGCGGAATGGATCTAGTTTGGTATTTAAGATTAACACATAAATAAAGCAATATAAATACTAACCTTTTAGTTTAAATGATAAAATCAATTAAACGGTTCTTGATCTTCGATCTTGAAACTAAACGGTTAAATTACCGCCTCTATAGGTTGCTCACACACACGTCAAACGAGCACGTTACGATGCTAGTGATTGCTTCACGATAACTAACAACAAGTGTTCTTGATCTTGCTACACATCGATTCGGAGATCAAATGATATTACGTCCGAACTGTTTATAACAAAAGAACTAACAAACCATATAAGATATAATATCTTGTTGCTTTTATCTTTGCAAGAAGAATACTAATATCCGTATATGATCATTAGCCTCTAATGTACACTAAAAGGAAAAGACATTTTTGCTTTGTGTAGTTATGACGCCGTATACAAATTTTGTATTATTTTTTATATATCACAAAAACAAAACACAACAATGAATGTGTATATATACTAGTTTGTATCGTGGCTAAAAGCAGGAACAAACTAAATAAATATTACTTTGTCTCTTTCCATTTCATTTAAGTATGTCCTGCCGACAAACACAATGAAAAAGAACCAACACTATATTCTTTGAAAATAGACTATTGTGACATGCTTTCAACTAGGCAATAACACAACTTATTATTTTGAGAATATCACATGTGCTTGGCATAATAGACTAGTATATCCGAACATATATGAGACCAAAATATAATATTTATCAAAATATCAAAACTTGTCATATTTTTTTTTATTTCTTTAACGACTATTAATAAGTTTACAACGTCTAACGGTTAAACTAAAAATCGTTAAATATATCCGTGAAACATATTATATATTTAATAAATGTAACGAGTTACATATATTAAATATATAATAAACGTACTCTTCGTGTTTAAGTGTGTGCCCCCGATAGGCTCAATCATTTCTGATGGCTAAACGATCGCATATCCCCACAGCTCCCACTTGTGAGAGTATAAGACATAGTACGTCCATAATAAAGTATCTAGCAACACTTTATTATAACCAGAAAAGATTGAGGTATAGTTTCAAGAAGAGTATCTCAAAAGTATAAATGGTATATGATTACGTGACTTGCTAATAATCTTCCCTTTGTTACTAGTACCGTTAAACCATGGATATGGATCCTAACTTATTCCATATAGTTTAACTTTTAGTTTCTCGTTATAGAAGTTAATTCAGACATACCAAATGTAAACAAGTATCATCTTGATTTACTCTTTGGGTGCGGCCACACAATTATCTGATTAATTCTGGAGAGGGCCCAGTGGTACTAATCTGCACTATATCAAGTGGAGGAACAAATTCTATATTGACTACAAGTGTTTGCGGATCGCTGCTTCACAACACTTCCAACTATAGCCTTTATAACTACCTTTGTAGGATAGCGTTTAACTTATAATCAAGAAGTGATATTCACACATGCACAAACTTGTTTGCATCTCAAGTCTAAGGATGACTTAATCACCATTTTCGAAATCTTACTCATGACAAGGATCCAAAAGTAACAATTCGAAAGTTCGGGGTGTCCAATATGCATCCCTTATGAATAACACATGAGTTTGGTGGGAACCGTTCATATATTCGAAGAATATAACCAACACTCACATTTGTCTTAATGTAGACAATATTCCCATATTGTTAACCGACAATGGACATATTTAGAATAATCAAATATTCAAGGATTAAGCATACAAATATAGGACAACAGTAATTATATGAATGAATGCAAATATCAAGTATCTTTATTCATCAGAAAGTAATAACCGTCTTACCATCCCAATTATCCAAATACTAAAATAGATTGCATGAAACTAATTTAGCAAGTTGAAGTCAAATGTTTCCAACATTCTCAACTTTTCTTTACAAGAATGCTAAATAGTCATCTAAGTAAACTTACCAAATACTTGTTTCAAACTTCACAAATTGTGATAGACTTGAAAACAAGATGAGTGTCTCATCCTACATGCTCATACTATTGCAAGTGTCATAGTATGAGGATATCGTCATACCTTGTATAAGGTATTTAAATTAACGATATACTAACAGTCATCTTTACAGTTTCTTAAAATGTAAAGTATTCTTATTCCTTATTGTGTAATGTAATAATGCTCTTAATTTAACATATCTAGTAAGCAGATTTATTATAAATAATAAATTCTCACTTTACTAGAATTGATTATCCTCTAGCATCAGTGTACACACTCAACACTATGCTTTATAATTCGTAAACATTTTGTAATAATCTAAATACTCTCAATTAGATATTATTGTTGTCGTATCACTTTGCTCTTGTGGAAAAGTGACAACAAGTCATATACACAATATAATATATACATAATGAATCCTTAGTTAAAAACATAAGATTTCCATTCATGTAATAAATTATGTCTAGTGAAATATATCATTCAAGACTTGCTTCAATGACCTATTGCATTGTGTTGGACTTAATAACCGCATATGCTTATTTCAATAAACATTTATTCCAAAGTCATTTGTTTTATTCCATAAATTCTCAAATGAAGTTTCATTCCAATCTTAAGGATTATCATCTAGCTTAAATGGAATGATATCTTCACTATGTTATACAACATATGAATTTAAAGAAAAAACATAGTGCTCCCACTCAAAGTCAAGTGTACTCCATCCTATCTAAATTTAACAAAATCATATTGAATTAAATTCCAGATTTGATTTCTAGATGCATGATTTAATCCATACTAGAATTAATCATCTTGTATACTCAATAAAGATTTTATAGACTCATAAACCTTTTGATTACATACCATTCTTGCAAAATGTTAACATAAAGGAGAACTATAAAGCTTAATTGACATATTCCATATACATAGAAACATATATGACAATCAATTATCTTTATTTAATCAATGCGTGTATGGAAGAATGATTCAATCATAGTCAATTGCTTGAGTATAATTAAAAGCTTCCTATTATTCGCCATGCACTAATTATGTATACCATTTTGTCCTTGTGAGTCTTTCTTCAAAAGAAACTCCAACCAACCTCATAGGTTTATAATTAGAATAAACATCAATCAAAGAGATTGATTTTACCTTTAAGGACTGCATCTTATCATTCATTGTTCTAAGATATTTATCAGATTCAAAATATGATAATATTCATTAGCAGTTAGTAGATTACAAATATCTCCTAACTTATATTCCTCAGCATTGATATTAAAATATCAATCAAGTTATGAGGTATCTTTGCAGATTTATGAATGAGAGTAACATTTACTTTGGTTTGACATTTCCATGCTTAACCAAAATATGATATCAACAAGTGGATTTTGAAGGTTGTGTATTTTGCTCTTGAATATCTTCAAGATTTGTTATAACTCCCACTTACTTTTGTAAGTAGAGATCATTCTCTAAATACTAAGTATTTAAGTAACAATAAATTGTTCTTAATATAGAGACTACAAAACACATTTTAAATTCTTATCTCAAGTTTGTTAATAGTATGCTTCATAAGATATTAACAAATTAAAGAATTTAATCAAGACATATTGGGATTTCTCCCAAGAACCCTAATTAGGGTTTCTAGTAAGAACCCTAATTCTTGTATCACTCTTTTAACCAATAACCTTCGGAAAGGTTTGTGTTACGTGAAGCTAGGAGGAACACCAACACTACAATCGTCAAGCTAGGAAGTGTAGAAAATCGAAAAACCCAAAAGGTTTTAGGATTCGATTGGTTTGAGTGGAATAACCGAAGGTCCCTAATAAATTAGGGGTTTTCAATTTGTGGGTTGTCTTGAATACCTTCTAGGTTTGAACTATATTGAGTGTATCAATGACACACGCAATTTTCTAACCTTGATAGATCATGGAGGTAGAATAATTAAAGCTATCATAAATCAAACTATATAAATATAGTTAGTTTCAACTCTTTAGACATACCATAATATTTTGGTATTCTATGAGTATTGGAATTGTGAGGCTACATAAGAATTCCATAGATAACTTAATACTCTTTGGATTAACTACTTGTCAATCGGATCGTGTACCAAATTACAATATCAGTATTTTAAATCCAGGTGCATGCTATAATGTATATTCCTTGAATAATACAAGAACCATGTGTTTACAAGAAGACATAACAGTTCAAGAATTATATGTTCATGCGTTTACAAGAAAACAGAACATATCAAGTATACATTATAAGTCTTTGAATAATTCAAAGATCTAATGTTTATGTGTTAACAAGAAGACATAACTATTTTACTAAATACTTTATGTTATAAGTCGGTGAGTAATTCAAGGACTTTATAATTATGTGTTATCAAGGAAAAACATAATTATACTAACTAAAGTAATCATGAACGCAAACTCTTGAGTTCAATAGTAATTTCAAGTTAATTTTATACTTCAAAATTATGATTATTATGTCTTAACCATAATTGTATTTACTAAACATGTAGTAAATTATCGAAGTAGCTTTCCACTATATCATGACATTGAATGTACTAGGACAACAGACATCTTGTATGTTCAAGTCCTAGTAGAATTATTAGCTTCCTTACCTTTTGGGCAAATGAAACTAATCATATGTTGTTCCTTGCACACACTTTGCAATTTCTCCCACTTGTGTAAGGCACAACATCATATTATGAAGACAATCAATACAACATGTGGTTGATTGTGTAAACAATATGATAATGTCATTGAAAATTATAAGTAGATTTAGAACCATAACTTTAAATAAAGAATTGTGGATTATTATTTTATAGATAACGTTTCATAAGGCAACATCAGAAAGGCAACATGTTATCTTATGAAATAAAATGCAATTTCCTTTAAGCAATGGTTGTTCATATTTTGAAGTGATAAATTATTTCAAAGCAAGTTCGGAATAATATGGATGACTAAGAAAGAAAATAAATCTTGTAGCTCCCACTGAAATTGACAATATTACATGGATATTATTTCAGTAATAAACTGCAACGCTCCCACTGAATTTGTTAACATTATAAATGTTACATCACCAGTAGAAAGAAAAACAATTTATTGACTTCCTTATCTCTGAAAAAATGCCTACAAGTATGCATGTACTTAGGTAGTTGAACAAAGTATATGAAATTCTACTTGTGTAGATGAGGGACTAGCCATTCATGCTTTCAATTAACTTGACTATTTAGCATGCAATTCCTCCTTTATCGTCTACATAGCGACAAGGGTATTTAACACTTTAAGGAATAACAAGAGTCAAGAAAGATACCTAGCGAAGTGCTAGTAAATTCTTTACTCTTTGCGGTTTAAACTCATACATCGTGACAAGTGCAAGATGTCATATATTTTGGTAGCTATAGACATTAGATACACAAAATACGTTATCTTTCAATGATTTCAAAACCGGATTAGGATAATGAAATATTAAAAGTGAGTTTAAATACAATCGATCATTATTCGATTATGATCCTATTTTATTCTTGTCAACTAATGAGAAGAGATAGGAGTAAGTCTCGCTTTTCTTACCAAGAAAAGAGACTATGTTTGTTTTCTATAAGAAAAAAACTTTAGTTTACGAATTATTTTGCAATAACACAATTAATCGGAACATTAGAAAGTTCAATTTAGTATTTTCGATAATTAAATTCTTAATAGAATTAACTACCCAATTAATTACTAATAAGACTAAGATCCTTACTTGCACTCCCACTTAATATTAGAGGTCCGACCGTCTAATATCAAGTAGGGCAAGGGGTAAGCGTCGAGCGTTAATTGCATTACAAGTGCAACTCTTAGAATTATGAGACGATTCATGAATTTTATTGTTGCAGAGTGTTTGGATGGGACGTTCTCTCATCTCTTTCGAGTACCATTGAACATCTCAAACAAACTTGTTCTACATGTAATAAATCATGAGTATGTTTCATCTCATCTTATGCCTCGGGTTCCGAATCTGACCAGGAACTCGACTTAAGTCGTACCAATCTAAAGCATGCAATAATTGGCAAAGGTCTGACCAATGACAAAGATCGCCTTGGGTGCATGATTCGCCCTAGGTCTGACCAGATGGCGAAAAAAGACTACAAGTGCTATTAAATTGGATGGCATAGACTTAAAGATTCAAGTAGGTATCACATAAGTTTTGAAAACAAATGTCAAAAGCGTGTAAATAGATGCATGCAATCATCTTTTTAGCACAAGTTAAGAAAAACATTTTATTAACTTTTAGTTTAGGCGTGTTTACCGCGGGAAATCATTAAAGAATGATCAAACCCTATATCCTACTCTGCATGCGCCCAAAGGCGCAAGTGCTTGGGATAATTATCATATAGATGTCGAAACATGTATATGACACGGGGGAACATTAAAGATCGCTCAAACCCTAGATAGCTTGACTAGAACACGTAGTGCAATAGCAAGTCTGTCATTAGTAAATCACCAAACAAGTTGTTTTTAAGTATTATAAACCAATTAATTTTGCAAATCACGTCGTTGAGAAGATAGTTTATAAGCCATCATTGCGGTATGTAAGCCCAACTCGAGTGACAATATGATTTCGCAAAACAATTAGATTATAAGAAAAACAAGTTTCATAGATCTTATGTCCATATTAATATTTGTTCCAAAAAACGATTTTAACAAATAACACATAGTCGATTCGCAAGGAAAAAGTGTATTAATATGACATAATTTTAAAGCTAGTTTCGATATAAGTAGAGATCCGTTTTTATGATTCCTAGAATCTTGAATTATTACGTTTTGCAATTCATAATGGAAAACAAATAAACACATAAAAACAGACAAGAAGGGGTAGAAGCAGAAGACAGACTCTATATGAAAACAGTAAATCATATAAGATCCAAGATCTCAAGTGAGTCTTCCCCAATTTGAGGATCAAAGACCCTCACCAAGTTGCTAGGTACTTGGTGACGAGCATGCATCACAAATGTGATTGCTAAAGTCTTTGACGGATAAAAATAAAATTTTATTTATTAACCAATTTAATAAACCTACCCAATTTTATTAAATCCAGATCAAGATTAAATATTCATGGCAAGAATGCATGTGGTTGCCATAGAAAAAAAAATAAAGCGAGTATTTAAGCGGATCTAGCGTGTTTATTCTATGTGTAACCCATAAACACCAAACGATTTGACTCGTGATGCCACTGTTGGGATTTTACAACTAGTTAACCATTTAACTACGAGTGCGCAGCGGAATGGATCTAGTTTGGTATTTAAGATTAACACATAAATAAAGCAATATAAATACTAACCTTTTAGTTTAAATGATAAAATCAATTAAACGGTTCTTGATCTTCGATCTGGAAACTAAACGGTTAAATTACCGCCTCTATAGGTTGCTCACACACACGTCAAACGAGCACGTTACGATGCTAGTGATTGCTTCACGATAACTAACAACAAGTGTTCTTGATCTTGCTACACATCGATTCGGAGATCAAATGATATTACGTCCGAACTGTTTATAACAAAAGAACTAACAAACCATATAAGATATAATATCTTGTTGCTTTTATCTTTGCAAGAAGAATACTAATATCCGTATATGATCATTAGCCTCTAATGTACACTAAAAGGAAAAGACATTTTTGCTTTGTGTAGTTATGACGCCGTATACAAATTTTGTATTATTTTTTATATATCACAAAAACAAAACACAACAATGAATGTGTATATATACTAGTTTGTATCGTGGCTAAAAGCAGGAACAAACTAAATAAATATTACTTTGTCTCTTTCCATTTCATTTAAGTATGTCCTGCCGACAAACACAATGAAAAAGAACCAACACTATATTCTTTGAAAATAGACTATTGTGACATGCTTTCAACTAGGCAATAACACAACTTATTATTTTGAGAATATCACATGTGCTTGGCATAATAGACTAGTATATCCGAACATATATGAGACCAAAATATAATATTTATCAAAATATCAAAACTTGTCATATTTTTTTTTATTTCTTTAACGACTATTAATAAGTTTACAACGTCTAACGGTTAAACTAAAAATCGTTAAATATATCCGTGAAACATATTATATATTTAATAAATGTAACGAGTTACATATATTAAATATATAATAAACGTACTCTTCGTGTTTAAGTGTGTGCCCACTGCGTGACGGAAAAGTTCAAGAACTTGTGGGTTTATGATACTTGAAATAGTGTCTTCTATGTGATTAAATCCAACCCAAACATTTGAAACATTCATTAGATTACTAGTTAATGTCCCGGTTTTGTTGGTGCATATCACAGTAGTTGAACCCATAATTTCACAGTCAGACAACTTCCTGACCTTAATCTTATCAGCCATCATTCTTTTCGCAGAATAAAAAAGTATGATGGCGGTGGCTATCGTTAGGCCTTGAGGAATCGCCACAACGTCACGTGTAAGAGTGTTCAGTATATCTATTGTGCCCCCACTCCCATCTCGTGTATAACCAGTGTAGTAACGAATAAACATAACTACAAGTTTAAGAAAAGCAACTGCAAGACCAAGCTTTCCGATTGACAACTTGAGCTTGATGAGGCGAGATCGTAGGGGTGTTTGGGCATTGCTCGTCTGTATTCCTTGTGTATCCTGAGTCTCTTCAGTAGTTACAGTCTCGGCAATTGGTTCAGAGGGTTGTTTATTGGAAAAATTAGCAACGCATAGAACAGTAGTTAAAAAGTAATTCGAAAAGTAAGCTAAACACCATCTATTCCGAACTTTAGTGATGTCTACTATACTTGTGTTACGTTGCATAGCTTCAATATCTTCCTCAACCAGTTACTAAAATTTTCTTAGTGAGAAACAAAAAACAGATCGATGAAGAAGGATGCTATGTTTTTTTATTGATGAGTTCAATGTAATACGAATGATGCTAACACCTAGTATCCTCCGTATACAACACATATAAAAACATCCAGCTTTCACACTCGGATTCAATACACGACATTTGCAATGACGTAAGACTTACTTTATAATATTATGACATATTGGCATATAAAGACACATGGGAGGTTCATTTGAAATCACAACATCGACCTAGTAAGACTTTTATTGCTTAATAATGATAACCAGGTATTGACAATTTCGGCTCCGGGTGGCTGTGGGAAGACTACCTTGATAAAGTTGCTATGTCATGATAATGATGTTAAAGGTATCCAGATTTCTTGTTTGTGTTAATTATCGTACTAGTTTTCTATTTATTGGAAATGTTAAAATTCGATATCATAACTTATCAAGCGTGTTGCATCAAATCGAGAACTCGAGAAGTATAGAAATGAATAATTAATGAAGCCTGTAAATCAGTAAATTGGTAACAATATAATCACTGAACAATTCTGACTTTGATTAAAGTTAACAAAATTATAGCCATCTGTTAACTCCAAATCCAAATTTAGATACATAATTGGTTCAGAACTTTTTTTATTTTTTTCAGTTACATGCATGTTATCTTAACAGTTGCGTGCTTCTATATGGACAGGCATTTTTGGGGAAAACATATTCTACGTTACTGTATCAAGAACGACTTCCCTTAAGACTATCGTACATAAACTATTTGCACAACATCAGAAGTATCAAGAAAGGTGACACCAGAATCGATAGCAGTACGCAAAAGCTGGATCATTTCCTACTCAGGTTTATCGGTTTGAGACATGCTCATACATCCTAAGCCAATGGCTGACACTTGCAAACCTTGTGAACCAAGCTTTCTTGTTGGCATCACCATTGTTTCTTAGTACTGACATTGGAATGAATAATGTTTGGTTTTATTTATAAGGATCTCACATGTTTGCATACATGTGATCATTTTGTAATCTTGTGTATTATGCTTAACTTTATTAAATTTTGACATTAATTTCATCATTAATTCAAAGTTATATTATTAACATAATCTGCATTATATAATATGTATTTATTACACTAACTATTTTTGGAAAAAAAAATTAAATTTTCAGCTAAAAGTGATGTCATGTTATATGTCACTCAAATTATAGGACACCCTCCGACACCCATGGCGTGAGACGGGGTGTGGGCCGGCATGAGACGGGGTGTGGGCCGGCGTTATATGTCACCAGCCGGCCGTATAACACTCCTCGCCTTGTGCTCCAAACAACTCTTAGTTTTCCGGGTACAATACACTTTATAAGTTAAAAATCGACCACTCTATTACAAGTAACAAAATGTATACAGAACTTGGCTCAAGAAATTTTTTGAAACCAGTAATGTTCACGTATACACTCAAATGACAGCAAAGTGGGAATATAAACACAGAAATACAAATTTTATTTTATCAAAACCAAACTCAAAAACAACATTTTTAAAGACATGTTGGCTTGTACTCTTGTAGTGAACATGCCCTTACTCGCATTTCCATGAGGACAAAGGTGGAGTATTCGAGTTCTTGTAACTATGCACCAAAACATGTTCAGGCATTCTATCACCCTTGAACGAAGCCATAGATTCAAGCTCAGCCATGTCCTCAGCCGTGAGTGTAACACCGAGGGCTCCAAGGTTCTGGTTCAGGTTTTCAATCTTGGTTGTACCAGGGATAGGACCAACGCCGTCCCCTTGGTGCAGGACCCAAGCCAGTGCCAATTGAGCCAATGTGCACCCTTTACTTTGTGCCATTTCGGCAATTTGCTCAATAATAACTTTATTGTGGTCAAAGTTTTCTCCTTGTATCCTCGGTAGAATCTATTAAATATGCAAAAGGCGTATGCTTACACATATCAATAAAAGAATACAAGAATGATTAAACACAGAATGGAGATAAGCACAAACCTGTCTAAAGTCGTTAGCAGCCAAATTGTCCATCAACTTTACACCTGAAGCAAAGAAGCCAGTACCCAATGGAGCAAAAGGAACAATCCCAATTCCTAACTCTCTGCAGGTAGGAATGACCTCGTCTTCTGCGTCTCTAGTCCATAAAGACCACTCCAGTTGTACAGCTGTTATCGGATGAACAACGTGTGCTCTTCTGATGGTTTCTGGACCAGCTTCAGATAGACCGATATACTTGATTTTACCTTCTTCAACCAGTTTCTTGAGTTCTCCCATCTACAAAAAGACCGTTCTCCCTTATAAGCAGACAATGCTTCATAAATGTCGCCTACTCACCTTAATACTTGATATAAGTTTATCAAAAATTAGGACTTATTGATAAGCTAACTTCTTATTTTTAATATATACTTCTAACCACTAATAACAATAGCAACATTTCACAAAGCATATATTTATGAAAAAACTGCAGAAAAGACCCTCCCGTGAAGCAAAACTAGTTCTGAATTATCAAACACTCAAACTGACATAACAACAAGCTAATGTAAAGCCAAAAGAGGAACTAACTGTGATTTCGATGGGCACTTTAATATCAATGCGATGGGCATAGTAAAGATCAATATAGTCAACATCAAGTCTATTCAAACTTGCTTCACAACAAGCCCTTACGTACTCCGGATCCCCACGGACTTCTGCATTTTCAAAACCCCCCTTAAACTGAATTCCAAATTTCGTAGCTACCTGAACATCCTCTCTCTTGAGTCCTTTTAATGCCTGCACCAATCACACAATCACAAAAATAGTCAAACTCACAGTGAAGCTACCAATCACAGGCTCACATATATATAAACAGTCAAATCCACATTTTAAACTTAAGGGGGTGTTTGGGGTTACGTATTTTTCCGGCTTATTTTAAAGTGCTTATCGAGAGAAAACAAAACTTACTATTGGACCATCACTATCAACCTAAAACCTATTATAGACACAAAAGTGCGTATATGCTATGAAACTCAGATTACTTTTTTATCATCATCATAACCACTCAAGGATGGCCTAGTGGCAAAACAAAATCAGCCATAAAAAGTGAGCTCATGAAACATAAGCCCAAGACCAAATAAGCCATAAGCCCATTGCATAAGCCGAAACGAACACCTTATGGGTTTCTATAACTTTTCAAAACCTTTTTTTTCCACCTTTTTATCATAAGCTAATCCAAACACTAAACCTTAGCTTATGAGCTTATCTATTATACCTTCATAAGCCATAACTTCGAAAAGGGTAGTCGCCCTCGGATTAGACGTCTCACAATTTCGATCGGAAACCCAGAAAATAGATTTCGACTATAGCCATCTAACTTTTCAAACGGTTTTTTTTGTTTACACGTTTCATCAAACAGTTAGTGTATATCAGTTGGTTAATGAATACTCAATTCATCTTTACCTTTATTGCAAATTTAAAACTCATAATAATGGAGATTAATCCCATACTCATCTAATATGTATTATAGTAATAGAATCTGTAAAAACATAGCATAACTAAATAAATGTATGAACTTAGATATATAAAAAGCCTAATTAAACAAATTAAAAAACAGATGTCATACATGTATTTAATTTGATACCTGATGAAAAGATATGAAGATGAAGCAAATGTGATACATTCAAAATTTGTAATTCTTCGGTTAAGAGTTGTTCTTGTTTTCTCCCAGAAGTGAAGTTTCTATAGTTCCTGGCATTTCTAAATATTATTGGGGATCTGTATTAATTATGCAGATTATTGAGGTACAATTGGGGTAAATATGGGTAAGGATTAGGATGAAGGGGATGAACTATTGATTGCCAGGGGTGGGTTTAATGTGTGTGTGAAAGGGTTGATTTGGGGATCGAGTTTAATGGGGTAATAGGTGAAGTTTAATGTGTGTGTGAAAGGTTAGTACAAGGTACAGTAGCATAAGCTTGGAAAAAAAGATAGTACAAGTCGCATAAACTTGGTAAAAGTTGCATAAAATAATAATAAGTTTAAATAATATAAAATATATTTTTTTAATGATTTAAATAATAATAAAATTCAATTTTAATTAATTAAAATAAAAGTAGCATAAAAAAGTACACTTACACATTTCTTACACAAAAAAGAGTACTTTCTTAGGATGAATAGTAATTTTATTAATTTAATATTAAAGTCGCTTAGGTAGCTTAAAGTTGCTTAGGGTAGTTTAATGTAGCATAAGGTAGAATAAGGTAGCTTGAGGTCGCTTGGTCTATATATGGAACTTTAAAGTAGCTTAGGATATTTTGGCAAATCCACTTAAAAAGTGGTCTATTTGGGTAATTACCCCTAAATCAAAACTTCTACTTACAAAGGAGTTTGTAACCAATTTTGTGATACACCCCGAGTTTGTGATGGATAGGACCATCATACTTATCTTTTATTTATTTAAAATATATGTTTAGCATATATGTTTAGGAAGTTATCTTTAATGTTTTAGTATTTATCTTGTGATCAACTTGTGACACAACGGTATATATATCGAATCATTGTTATCAATGAATGAGTCAATCAAAGTTAATCAATAAATCTTAAAGTCTTTTTGTCTTTCTTTTTTACGGAGCTCGCACACGCTATAGTGGTGCTACTATCCCGATACAACCCTTAACCGGGTCGTACCAATTGGTGCTTTCATTGAGAGCCCCCAACTCGTTGGGGGTTTTCGATCTAAGATTTCATTCATAAAAAAAAGAAAAAAAAGAGTTATTGTTCATCGTCGGGGTACTGTTCACCGCTACACTGTTCACGACGGGTACTGTTCATCAACGCTATTGTTCATCCGACGAAACTGTTCATCGATTACTATTCATCGACGTACTGTTCATCCGAAAAAAAATATAAAAAATATATTTTTTAATTGTTTTTTGGTTGCTATGGCATCGGGCAATGGGGATTGGGACGCGCTATCTAAACTCTTGCAGAAGGGTACGGAGGCCGATTATTAGAGTAAGTTTCTAATACTTGCAGATCGAGTTACGGAGATGTCTACGGATTTACTTATCTATTTTTATATATGTGGACTTAAACCGCTCTTACAATATGCACTCTCAAGGTCAGCCCCTACAACTTTAGGGGAAGCTTTTTCCTTAGCCCGTATAATGGAGACGCGTTTTGAGGCAATTGCATGGAAAGGGCTGAAGGTTGAAGAGAAACTAGATACCGTTCTATCATGGCCACGTGAAGAAGTTTCACCCGTGATAAAAGGGTCATTATCTGATAATGAAGATATTGGTGTTGATGAGGTTAGTGGCGCACTAGACGATGTTTTTGATATTGGTCAGAGTAATATCGAAGGCATGAAAGTTTGTAGTGAGTTTGGTCAATTTTCAGAAAATAAAGAAAGTGTGGAAGAGGTTGGAGGTGGTAGTTTTGATGATTGTTTGGATGAAATCAATTTTAATCTAAACGAGGAATTAGAGGATAATGGGGTCACTTCTTTGGTCGCTCATGAAAGTTCGCGAGTTCGTCAGCTACGGGAAAGAATTGGTATAGGTGATATTGAAGGGTCCATGGATAATGGGCGCATCCACAAATTTGTTCAACCGAAGGCGTGGGAATGGATGTCGGACTCCCTATTGGTGTATTTTTCATATCACCTTGAGGGCAAGGTGGATTTTGATGGTGTGAGGAGTATTAGAGCAAGGGCAGTTGTAGACAAAAGAAGGGTATTATGTTATGTCCAAGGCACCAAAAAGAAGAAAAGGAAAAAGGGTGTTCGTATCGGTAACGGACGCGGTAGTAAAAGGCATTAGAACTTCAGGAGTGGAAGACGGATCCGCGGTAGGGTGAAGATATCGGATCCCGGAATCAAAAGAGCATTTCAAGACATCACCTTGAGGGCAAGGTGAATTCGAAGGAGTGAGGAATGATACACCCCGAGTTTGTGATGGATATGACCCATCATACTTATCTTTTATTTATTTAAAATATATGTTTAGGATATATGTTTAGGAGGTTATCTTTAATGTTTTAGTATTTATCTTGTGATCAACTTGTGACACAAGCTAGGTATTCGGTATATATACTGAATCATTGTTATCAATGAATCAGTCAATCAAAGTTAATCAATAAATCTCTAAGTCTTCTTGTCTTTCTTTCTTACGGAGCTCGCACACGCTATAGTGGTGCTACTATCCCGATACAACCCTTAACCGGGTCGTATCATTTTGCCAACTTAACATTTTGGCTCCTCTAGACTTTAACCAAGAAAAAGAATACAACTGAATATAATCAAAAATGTCATTTTTCCTCGTAGAATGAGAGTTAAAAATAACATTATTACGAAATTTCCAAATATAACAAGACGTAGTAGCAATTATCACGTACAACCGCTCCTTTTTAACAATTAGCATTAGATATGTCGCACCAAATTCGAACTAACCTCCATATATCAAAAGCAAGGTCGCATGAAGAAAATGCGTGGTCTGATAGGTGTGTAAACACCCATCCTTTTACCACTTAATTCTGGCTAAAACTAGACCAAAACACGTATTTAATATCATATGTTTGGAATTATGCGTGGTTTTTGTGTTTATTGTGTTTTCAGAGCTAACCGGATGAATATTAAAGAAAACATGGGATTGCACGGGTTTTATCAAGGAAAAAGACTAAAGACGAAGTCTATTGTCCAAGAGACGCAAAAGATTTGAAGTCAATGGGCCTATTTAAAAATTTATCGAAGAAAAGGACCAAAGATGGAAGATTTACACATGTCGAAGAAACTCAAGTCTATTTAACGAAGAAATTAAAAGACGAGTTGAATTTAATCGACGACAAATCCCGAATCAGAATCGAAAACGTCAACTTTTCTGAAAAGACGAGAAGACAAAAAGAATGGAAGAAAGCCCACTCACCAACAAAGGGAGAAGCCTATAAATACTCCTCCCATTCAAGACTCCACCATCTTCTATTCTGTTATTATTATTTCCTAGTTTTTAGGAACCATCTCCCTTAAGGAGTGGTTTTCATCTTGTTCAATTTCTTCCATTCGTGTAAGTGTAATCTTTTCTTGTTTGTTGAATCTTAATTCATTAATACAAATCATCTTTTAATCTTTCCATCATCTTGTTCTTCTTATCTTTTTGACTCTTAGTTCTTAAGTTTTATTCTTACGGTTTGATTGTCAAAAGTAAGTGGGTTTTGCAATTTTGTTGTTTTTGGATTCAAGCTTTCTTTGAGTGAAGGATTAGTGGTAAAATTGGTTTAAGTTTTGATCGAAAACTTGGTGATTTTTGGTGTTGAATTCGTGTTCTTTGATTTCCCCTGTTCCTCGCTTCAGTTTCTGATCTTGCCCAGATTCCGAATAGAGAATCTGGGGTTGTGTCTATTCGGAATATTTCTAATATTCCGAGTAGGGTTTTCTCTTTCTTGGTTATTCGGAATATTTCTGTTATTCCGAGTAATGCTTCTTTCCAAATATTCCGAATAAGTGTTCTGTTTAAAAATATTCCGCATAAGCTGACTTCCATTTCCTCTATTCGGAATATTTTCCATATTCCAAATAGTCCCAGCATTCCAAATAGCTTTAACTTTCCGCATAGGACTTCTTCCAAATTATTCCGCATAGGGCATTTTCCATTTATTCCGCATAAGGCAAAATTATTCCGAGTAAGGGACTTTTTCCGAATAGAGTCCTTTTTCCGAATACCAGTATTATTCCGAATAGAGCTTCTTCCAAATCATTCCGCATAGGTGAAACATTCCGCATAAGACTTTTGTTCCGCATGGCATTAACTATTCCGAGTAAAGGGAACTTTCCGAATAGAGCAGTATATTCCGCATAGGGATCCAGAGTTGAGTTTTCCAGACAGTGTTGAGGTACTTATTCTCAGTTATAATTTTTAGTTTAATTTAATTACTTCTAGTTCTTACATTTTAGTAGATTTAGACCAAAGCTCCCCCTTTTTAGTCACCAATTACAACGATTCCACTTTTGACCGCGATCGATTCGAGAAGATACCGAGAACGAAACAACGATATATATCAATTGGGTACGAGCAACGCAAAGAGAGATCTTGCAAGCAAAAACCTTTTTATTAACCAACCAAAAGTCAGTTATTATGGTCTTTAGTCTCGGGCGTCTTTAAAAAAATTGGGCATAAGATTGCACCGATGCATGTCACGGCTCAGGAGTTTTCATTAAAGCATCACATGATCCAGCAAGTACAAACGATTCCATTTCGCGGAATTCCGGATGATGATGCCAACAAACACCTCGACAAATTCATAACCATTACCCAAAGCATGAAATCCCCCGGTGTTTCTATGGATGACCTTCGCCTCCAACTCTTTCCTCACTCGCTTTCTCACCATGCCGAAAAATGGTTTGACCGTCTTCCTAAGAATTCTATTCATACGTGGAATGACATGACTCAACGCTTTTTATCGCGCTACTTTCCCCCATCCATGGTCACGAGCCTTCGTAACCAAATTAGTGGATTCATGCAAGACAATGATGAATCGCTTTTTGATGCTTGGGAACGGTACAATGATTTGATCGACCGCTGTCCTAATCACAATATGCTCCCCGTCACTCTCATTGATACCTTCTACAATGGTCTCACTTTTCGTGATCGTGACACGATCAACGCCGCCGTCGGTGGTACTTTTATGAAAAGGAGACCGGAAGAGTGTCGAGAGTTGATTGAAAACATGACTACTCACCACAAGAATTGGGATTCTTCCGCATCCTCAAGATCTAATCAGAGAGTCAATGTTTCATCTACTTCTTCCACCACCAACTCGTCTGTTTTGGAACGTGCTATTCTTGATATTAACAAAAGTCTCCAAATTTTGACTTCTAACCAAACCCAACAAGCTAAAGCCATTGCTATTTCTTGTGACACATGTGGTGGTCCTCATTCCTACAATGAGTGTCCTTCTACTCACGGAAATTATTCTGAAGACGTTAACGCAGCATATGGTACTTATCCCACGGGAGGCTATCAAGCTCGCCCTCAAGGAGACCGTAACTTGCTAAGTTATCGCTCCAACAATTATCTTACTCCTCCCGGTTTCCCTCCTGCAAACCAAAACCAACAACAAAGCTATAACCGAAACAACCAATCCCAACCTCGTGCTCAAAATCAATATCAATCCCAAAGAAACACCTACCCAACTCAAGGAAATTCTCAAGCTTACCAAGCTCCACCTCTCAATCAACCGATGGCAGTGAATCCCGACGTCGAGTCGTTCATGAAGACTAATCGTGAGATGGTGACGAATCTTCAGAGTCAGTTTGTCAACTTGAAGAATGACATGGTGAAACAAGGAAGCGATATTCGAGCCGAGCTAAGGAATGATATGGCCAAACACAGCGATGCTATTAATGCCAACATGCAAAACTCTTTTAATAATCAAGCTCTTCACCTTCGTGATATGATTGGTTCGCTCATCCAAGGTAATCAACCCTCTTCTTCGGGTACTCTTCCGAGTAATACCGTTGCGAATCCAAGAGGGGAGATGAAAGCAATCACCACTCGTAGTGGAAAAGGTTATATGGAACCCGAGCTTCCTACACCTCCACCCGTGATTGTGAACAAGGAAACCGAGCAACTTTCCTCACCTCCTTCACCTTCTATCCCCATTTCCCCACCACCCGTGGTTGTGAGTGATCCTATTCCCTTAAAGCCTTCTTCTTCATCCAATATACCTTATCCTTCAAGGTTGAGGAAAGAGAAGCAAAAGAGCAAGGATGATATTCAGGTTTCAAACTTCCTAAAAATGTTTAACCAATTGAATTTTAACATCTCCTTTGCCGAGGCTCTCGCTCACATGCCCAAATACGCTAAGATGTTTAAAGATCTTCTAAGTGATAAAGAAAAGCTTCTTGACATTGCTCAGACCCAACTTAATGAGAACTGCTCCGCAGTGCTCTTAAGGAAATTGCCCACCAAACTTGGTGATCCGGGTCGCTTCTTGATTCCTTGCAACTTCCCGGGAGTAGAGAATTGCATGGCCTTAGCCGATCTAGGTGCCAGTATAAACTTAATGCCTTTAAGTGTTTGGAAGCAATTATCTCTCCCCGAGCTAGTCCCCACTAAAATGACTTTGGAATTAGCCAACCGTACGGTTGCTTATCCAGTGGGGATAGCCGAAGATGTCTTTGTTGGCGTTGATAAATTCACCTTCCCGGCGGATTTTGTCGTCGTTGACTACGAGATGGATCCTCGTGTTCCATTAATCGTTGGACGTCCATTCCTGAGGACCGGTCGTACTCTCATTGATGTAGCCGCAGGCGAATTAATCATGAGAGTTGGTGATGATCAAATTGTCTTCAACATGGGTAAGATTTCTCAGCAACCTTATTCATATGAGAGTGTTAATGCTATTGATGTTCTCGATGAGGCTTGTGAAGAACATTTTCATGATGCTTGCAAAAGTACTCTCTCTTCTCTACCCAATGTTGAGACCGTTGCCTCAATTGCTCCGGCATTGACTCCTTTTGGAGAAAGTGACTTGGATGAGTTCGAAGCTAGCTTGGGTCCTCTCGACATTAAGTATGATAATTCGTCCACCAATTGGGATGAAGATATTCGTACTATTGAGAGACTTCTCAATGAGGACCCATTGTCTCCTCCTACTCCTAAAGAGGTGACTAATGATGATCCATCGTTAGTTTCACCATCTACTGAGGATCCTCCTACTCTCGAGCTTAAGGACCTACCGCCTCATCTTGAGTACGTTTTCCTAGAAGACGACGAGAAGTTACCGGTCATCATCGCAAAGGATCTGAAAGAAGACGAAAAAGCCCGACTTGTCGCTGTGTTGAAGAAGCATAAAAGAGCTATCGCTTGGAAAATCTCCGACATCCGTGGAATTGATCCTCATTTCTGCACACATAAAATTCTCATGGAGGACGACTTTAAGCCCACTATTCAAAGCCAAAGAAGGGTGAATCCTAAAATCCATGACGTCATCAAAAAAGAGGTTATCAAACTTCTTGATGCGGGTATGATTTACCCTATTTCGGATTCACCATGGGTTAGTCCAGTCCATTGTGTGCCTAAGAAAGGCGGAATTACCGTTGTGCCCAATGCAAACAACGAGTTGATTCCTACCCGTCTCGTTACTGGGTGGAGAGTTTGTATAGACTACCGCAAACTCAATGATGCCACGAGAAAGGATCATTTCCCTCTACCTTTTATGGACCAAATGCTTGAACGTCTAGCGGGTAATGAATATTACTGCTTTCTGGATGGTTTCTCGGGTTATTTTCAAATACCCATCGATCTCCAAGATCAAGAGAAGACAACATTCACTTGTCCTTATGGCACCTTTGCTTACAAACGAATGTCTTTTGGCTTATGCAATGCCCCCGGGACTTTCCAAAGGTGCATGTTAGCTATCTTCCATGACATGGTTGAACAAACCATGGAAGTCTTCATGGATGATTTCTCGGTCTTCGGGGATTCTTTCTCTTCTTGCCTTGCCAATTTGGAACGTATGCTCAAGCGGTGCGAAGACACTCACCTTGTTCTGAATTGGGAAAAATGCCATTTTATGGTAAAAGAAGGCATTGTGCTAGGACACAAAATCTCTAAGGCCGGTCTTGAAGTCGACCGTGCTAAAGTTGATGTCATAGCCAAATTACCTCCACCTTCAACCGTGAAGGGTGTGAGAAGTTTTCTGGGTCATGCGGGCTTCTATCGACGATTCATTCAGGATTTCTCTAAAATCGCTCGCCCGATGACCCACCTCTTGGAAAAAGATACTCCTTTTATTTTTTCTAAAGAGTGTCTCGACGCCTTCAATCTTCTCAAGGATAAGCTAACTAAGGCACCGGTCTTGGTCACCCCTAATTGGGTGCTGCCTTTTGAATTGATGTGCGATGCTAGCGACTTTGCTATTGGTGCGGTTTTGGGCCAAAGAGTGAATAAACACTTCCAACCAATCCACTATGCTAGCAAAACAATGACGGGGGCTCAATTGCATTATACAACGACCGAAAAAGAGCTTTTAGCTGTTGTCTATGCTTTTGAAAAATTCCGCCCCTATCTTGTTTTATCCACCACCATCGTATACACGGACCATTCCGCGTTGAAGTACTTGATGACTAAGAATGATTCTAAGCCAAGACTTCTCCGCTGGGTTTTACTCCTTCAAGAATTCAACATTGAAATTCGTGACAAGAAGGGTGCTGAAAACCTGGCCGCGGATCATCTGAGCAGACTTGAGGATCCATATCAAGGGGACCATCCGAACAAAGAGATCAATGACTCTTTTCCCCTTGAGACCTTAATTTCTATAAATCCCAATGTTGATGGCACCCCGTGGTTTGCCGATATTGCAAACTACTTAGCGGGTGGTGTTCTCATCCAAGGGTTAACATCCCAACAAAAGAAGAAGTTCTTGCACGATGTTAAGACTTACTTTTGGGATGACCCTTTTCTATTCAAACAATGTGCTGATCTGATCATTCGCCGGTGTGTTGACGGACCGGCAGCTTTTGATATTCTCCAAGCGTGCCACAAAGGACCCACCGGTGGTCACTTTGGTCCCAACTACACCGCTAAGAAAGTGTTTGATTCGGGATTCTATTGGCCCACCATTTATCGTGATGCTCACGAGATGGTTAAACATTGTGATGCTTGCCAAAAACAAGGCAAGATCACACATAAAGATGAGATGCCTCAAAATTTCATACAAGAATGTGAAATCTTTGATGTATGGGGCATCGACTTTATGGGGCCATTCCCTTCTTCTAAAGGCAACAAATACATCCTTGTCGCTGTCGACTACGTCTCTAAATGGGTTGAAGCCAAAGCTTTACCCACTAACGACGCGAGGGTGGTTTGTAAGTTCTTGAAACAACTATTTGCTCGTTTCGGTGTTCCTCGTGTTATTATCAGTGACCGCGGGACTCATTTTTGCAACGATCAATTTGCAAGAGTCATGGCTAAGTATGGTGTCAATCACCGTCTTTCCACCGCTTATCATCCTCAAACCAACGGTCATGCCGAGATATCCAACCGTGGATTGAAGAGAATTTTGTAACGTACTGTGGGAGAGCATCGTGCCTCGTGGGCCGATAAACTTGATGATGCTCTGTGGGCTTTTCGTACCGCCTATAAGACGCCGATTGGTTGTACACCTTATCGTCTTGTGTACGGGAAAGCCTGCCACCTCCCCATCGAGCTGGAACATAAGGCATATTGGGCCTTGAAGTGGGCTAACTTCGACATCAACAAAGCCGATGATTTTCGAAAGATTCAACTCAACGAGCTACAAGAATTGAGGAATCAAGCTTACGAGAACTCATTGATCTACAAGGAGAAGACCAAGATTATCCACGATGCTAAAATCAAGAACCGAGAGTTCAACGTTGGTGATCAAGTCTTACTCTTTAACTCTCGGTTGAAGATCTTCTCAGGCAAGTTGAAGAGCCGCTGGTCTGGTCCATTCACCATCGCCAATGTCTTTCCCAATGGTACCATTGAGCTTTCTCAGCCAAATGGGCCCAACTTCAAGGTGAATGGCCATCGTTTGAAATTGTACGTTGGTGAGGAAATCTCTCAGGAGATGATTCCATCCCTCACCACGTTTCCCTTGAATTAGTTCGGGACCGAGTCAGGCTCGCGACTCGGTAAACAAAAACAAGCGCTCCTCGGGAGGCAACCCGAGTATCTATCCCCCTTTCCCGTTTTTCATCATAAGTGTAGGGGGAGCTATATAGGTTGCTTGTTTTTGGATGGTGATGTGATTACAGGGATTATTGCACTCTTGGAATCTTTGAAGAACCGTGCCCCCATGTTATCCGAAATCCGGTTCTATCTCTCAACTATCGTGATTCAATTTTCTTCATACTCACATTTGAAATTGATCACTTTAGTCGTCTCTTCCTTAACTCGAGTTAACCAACGTGCACAATGTCATAAGTGTAGGGGAGACTTTTCCCACATGCTTAAACATTGAGGACAATGTTTATCTTAAGTGTAGGGGGGACTTCTATCGAAGTTTTAAGTGGACTTTTCCATGAAAATGCCTTCATTTAACCGGAAAATCATATTTTTCAACATTTTTCAACATTTTTATTAACTTTGGCCATTTAGTTGAAATTTTTAAATTTTTATCGTTGCTTTCATATGTATATATCCCGCAATAAAGTCAAAAATAGTAATTAGTGGTGTAGCTAGTTTAGAAGTCTTTAATCTATTAGGCCCGTTGCGTTTATTTTGACTCAACCCGAATAGACTTATTCAAGTTTATTCTAGCTAGTATCCTTAACCATGTAGACCTTAATTGGTTTATTAAGCTAAGTATCCACGAGTCTCATTACTTGAGATTTTAAAGTGTGGAGAACGAGAAATGATAGAGTCAATTATAAGTCGGTATTCTTGCACAAGCTCACTTGGTGTAATTAATTGCCTATTCTCCCATCACTTGCTAATAATTTATCTGCAATAAGTAAGGTCGTATGATTTGAAAAGTTACTTAGCTTCTAGCCCAAGATCGTTTAAAAGTTGCTCGGTAATGACGAGAGTTCATAGCCAAGGCATAACTTATGAAGCGGGGCGCGAAGATTGGCGAATCCGAAAAGGCCCTAACAAGGCATGAGGATTCAATTTTATTGCTGAAGATCCAAAGTGATGTGAAAAGCATTATTCCTAAAATCAATATGGAGGATCAAGACTCACGACGAAAAGCAATCAACTCCCATAAAGATCATGGAGAAGTCTATCCGAAAAGACCCTAACAAGGTATGAGGATAAATAGATCCAAGTCCGAAAAGGAGGCGGATCGTTGTATCTCAAAATCCCAATTAGAGATTGAAGAAATAATCATGAAGTCGTGGTCAACAAAGTTGGAGTACCCATCAAAAGTCTCCAAGTGAAGAAACTTTATTATGATGAGAAGACCATTATCTCAAGAACGTCTCTCGAAGATATGAAGTATGAAGTACATGCCAAATAGCGGCTCGAGAAAGGTCTCAAATCGTGAACCAA
This sequence comes from Glebionis coronaria, assembly GCA_025667525.1. Lineage (NCBI taxonomy): Eukaryota > Viridiplantae > Streptophyta > Magnoliopsida > Asterales > Asteraceae > Glebionis > Glebionis coronaria. Next base: position 584,161,555 of record CM046874.1, on the reverse strand, counting down.
GTTATGCCAAGATATGAACTTTTTGATATCCCGAGAAGCAGTTTTAAGAGATTTTGTCCTTTAGCTAACTATTGATCAAATCGTCCTACTTTGCTTTCAGCCTAAATAAACTATCGAAATAAGTCCAAAAATGCATCTTCATGATCATTCTAAGACAAAAATAAAATATAAGAGATACACCTAGGAATAAGGGAGTTTAAGCATTTAATTAAGCCATGTGTGTAAGTGTTTGAATTGCTAACTTATAATAACAATGATCTCGTTTTTAAGCTTAGTTTGGGGAACGTGAAACTTGAGGGTGATAAATCTTCGCAGCACAAAAGCCCTAATGTAAGTCATCGATTTCTTTGCAAGTTATTTCCATGTAGCTATTTTCAAGTGAAAATGGTTTTCTATCCCTTTGTTACCTTTAAAGTTTTATTTCTTTAATTTTTGTTTAGTAGAATTTAAATAAGGCCAAGGTTGATTAATTATGAGAAAAGTGTAAACTTGCTTAAACACTAAGAATTGCATGAGGGCATGGCAATGGTTAAGTGTAGGGGATTTGATAGGTGTGTAAACACCCATCCTTTTACCACTTAATTCTGGCTAAAACTAGACCAAAACACGTATTTAATATCATATGTTTGGAATTATGCGTGGTTTTTGTGTTTATTGTGTTTTCAGAGCTAACCGGATGAATATTAAAGAAAACATGGGATTGCACGGGTTTTATCAAGGAAAAAGACTAAAGACGAAGTCTATTGTCCAAGAGACGCAAAAGATTTGAAGTCAATGGGCCTATTTAAAAATTTATCGAAGAAAAGGACCAAAGATGGAAGATTTACACATGTCGAAGAAACTCAAGTCTATTTAACGAAGAAATTAAAAGACGAGTTGAATTTAATCGACGACAAATCCCGAATCAGAATCGAAAACGTCAACTTTTCTGAAAAGACGAGAAGACAAAAAGAAGGGAAGAAAGCCCACTCACCAACAAAGGGAGAAGCCTATAAATACTCCTCCCATTTAAGACTCCACCATCTATTTTTCTGTTATTTTATTTCCGAGTTTTTAGGAACCATCTCCCTTAAGGAGTGGTATTATCTTGTTCAATTTCTTCCATTCGTGTAAGTGTAATCTTTTCTTGTTTGTTGAATCTTAATTCATTAATACAAATCATCTTTTAATCTTTCCATCATCTTGTTCTTCTTATCTTTTTGACTCTTAGTTCTTAAGTTTTATTCTTACGGTTTGATTGTCAAAAGTAAGTGGGTTTTGCAATTTTGTTGTTTTTGGATTCAAGCTTTCTTTGAGTGAAGGATTAGTGGTAAAATTGGTTTAAGTTTTGATCGAAAACTTGGTTATTTTTTGTGTTGAATTCGTGTTCTTTGATTTCCCCTGTTCCTCGCTTCAGTTTCTGATCTTGCCCAGATTCCGAATAGGGAATCTGGGGTTGTGTCTATTCGGAATATTTCTAATATTCCGAGTAGTGTTTTCTCTTTCTTGGTTATTCGGAATATTTTTGTTATTCCGAGTAATGCTTCTTTCCAAATATTCCGAATAAGTGTTCTGTTTAAAAATATTCCGCATAAGCTGACTTCCATTTCCTCTATTCGGAATATTTTCCATATTCCGAATAGTCCCAGCATTCCGAATAGCTTTAACTTTCCGCATAGGACTTCTTCCAAATTATTCCACATAGGGCATTTTCCATTTATTCCGCATAAGGCAAAATTATTCCGAGTAAGGGACTTTTTCCGAATAGAGTACTTTTTCCGCATACCAGTATTATTCCGAATAGAGCTTCTTCCAAATCATTCCGCATAAGACTTTTGTTCCGCATGGCATTAACTATTCCGAGTAAAGGGAACTTTCCGAATAGAGCAGTATATTCCGCATAGGGATCCAGAGTTGAGTTTTCCAGACAGTGTTGAGGTACTTATTCTCAGTTATAATTTTTAGTTTAATTTAATTACTTCTAGTTCTTACATTTTAGTAGATTTAGACCAAAGCTCCCCCTTTTTAGTCACCAATTACAACGATTCCACTTTTGACCGCGATCGATTCGAGAAGATACCGAGAACGAAACAACGATATATATCAATTGGGTACGAGCAACGCAAAGAGAGATCTTGCAAGCAAAAACCTTTTTATTAACCAACCAAAAGTCAGTTATTATGGTCTTTAGTCTCGGGCGTCTTTAAAAAAATTGGGCATAAGATTGGTTCAATATCAAAACCACGCCTTGATAGTAGAAATTATCCTAATTAAAATCATTGTATCTTGTGAATATATATATATATATATATATATATATATATATATATATATATATATATATATATATATATATATATATATATATATATATATATATATATATATATATATATATATATATATATATATATATATATATATATATATATATATATATATATATATATATATATATATATATATATAAACTTTCTATTTTGTTATTCTTTCTGTACTTTCTTGTTTCACAACATACATATTCGAAACACAAAAGAAACAGATCATAAGATATTATAAACAACCAAAAAATTTATCACGGCAAAACAAGAAATTTAAAAAGTAGAATTAAACATCATGTAACAAGAAAAAAAATCAGAAAATGACTACAAACCAATATGAAACTCATCTATAAACACCCACCTATTTCTCGATGACGTGCCCATGGGATTGTGTTTGAGTTGTTCACTAGGTCAGCTGTGGTGGACGTATTCTTTGAGACGTGTCCACGAAAATATGTCATTTAGTCAACAACTCAAACACAACCCCGGAAGAGATGTCCATGGGGATTGTGTTTGTGCTGTTGAGCTGTGAACATTGTCCTCATAAACTAGTCTTCGAGAATTGTGTTTGAGTAGTTGACTAAGGCCTTGTTTTTTTTCCTTTGCATATGTCACATGTTTTGACAAAGAAAGAATGTATGGGGACAAAGTTGATGTATTTAATTGTGTTTCTTTTTTTTATTCTAAGTGGACCAGTCAAAAAGTCAAATGACAATTTTAACCTTATGACATTAATAAAAATCAACCAGGATGCAATGATTTCTTTATATTTGAGGCCAGAAACACAAATTCATTTACTATCAATAAAGCATTTATCAAAGAGATATACAAATCTTTTAATTGCTACCGATTTTAGTAAAAGTTTTTTTATATAACAAAAACCCAACAGATACAAATAAATCAAAGTTGAAAAAAAACTATAAATAATTGTTGGATAACCCTCTTAAAAGTTGATTATCATACGAAAGGTGTGAATGGACTCATTCATAACTATTTTTTTAAGTATAATTCATTTCATATCACTCCTTACAAACAGAGGTAAATTAAACAAAACATGTTACATCGAACATAGAAGGCGAAATCGAAACCGATTTACCAAAACAAAATACACGAAGCAACAAGTTGAGCCAAACCAAGACATACACCGTAAACTTTGTGACCCATGACAAAAACACAATACAAGGGTGAGGGGGAATCACCAATGTGAGCTTTTGGTAGACACAACCATACAAAAGTGTAACTTGGAGCAAAAGTACATAAAGTACATACAAACATGCACAAAAGATAAAACCTAACCTCCCTAAAGGATCCAAACCTAAGCGAAACAAATTTAGGTCCAAAACCTAAAACATCATCACACCATCGGTGGACTGCACACATCTGAGCAGAAGAGAATCAAAACCATTGTAGCAAGTTGTGAGATGGTGTAGCAACGGTGACGGATTGCATGGGAGATGGCATATCTGAAGGAAAAAGGCTATTATTGTGAGAGGTAGGAGTAGAACAAACCTTGAAGGAAGAAATATAGTAGAAATATAAAGGAGGTCCCGCCGGCCGGTTGAAGCCAACCGCCAGAAAAATGAGGGCTGGTCTAGAAAGAATGCACAAAGGATTTTCTAGTAGGTGAGAAAGAAAAGAAGATCGATCCATCACTATTTATCATAATAGTTCTATTTAGTAAAAGATACAAACATTAAAGAGTGGATATCACAGTGGCGGTTAAAGGAGGACGAACGTCAAAGATGGTGGTGGCTGGAGGAGGGTCGGTCAATGATAAATGCTCGACATACTTAGTTAAAGGCGTGATGCATGAAGGTTTGAGAAGATTTGTTTTGAGATCTAAAAAAAAGGATGAAGAAGATGAGGATAGTATTGTAATTTTTGATGATGATGCATACATATGAGTAGGGGTGTGATTCGGGTTGACCCGGTCGGGTTTGGGTCAGGTCAAGTCGGGTTGAGAGCAAAAAAATCATACCCGAACCCGAGCCTAATTAGAACTCGGGTCACTCAGGTTCGGGTCAATTTGGGTCAGGTCAACTCGGGTCGGGTCAACTCGGGTTCGAGTCAACCCGTGTTTAAGGAAAATGTGTAAAAAGTGGCTCAATTAAGTACTAATACAATGTAAAAGTGTAATTTTAGTCGGGTCAAGTCGGGTTGGTCGGGTTCGGGTCAAGTCGGGTTGGTCGGGTTCGGGTCAAGTCGGGTCAAAGGGTAAAAAATATATAACCTGAACCCGAGCCTAATTAGAACTCGGGTCAATTCGGGTCAACCTGAATTGACCCGAATACACTTTTTGACCCGACTGACCCGACCCGAATATGATTATTCAGGTTCGGGTTCGGGTCGGGTCAACTTTTTCGACACCCTACTTATGAGCATCAGAATGGGGAGAGTGAAGTTGTAGGTCTCATCCCCAATTGGACTGGGAGCACTGGGCATTTGTATAGCAATTACTGTCTTATCATTGGCTATTGGTTGGTTTGTGAAGATGATGCCAGTACCTGATACACCAATGATTAGCTATATTGAGGGGTGGATTTAGGGTAAATATACGAAGACTTAATGTTAGTATTAGCAGATAAATATGCCCGGCCCGGCTTGTGGGTTCAGGTCCATTAGGGTTTCCAGGATTTATACTCTATAAATACCTGATGAATAAACTTGATATCTCATGAGGGTTTATACATTCTAACATGGTACTAAACTTCCGCTACTTTCATCTCTTCCAGATTCATAATGAACCTGGTGTGCCTTAAATTCACCGTTTCAGAAAAAAAAACTCATAATTGAACATAACACGTTGTTCTTAAATATATTACTTCCTCCTCAATAAGGAATTCACGCTGGATCTAAATACCAAGCCAATATAGATTGGTGCAACATATATGATCCATTCTGTCTTCCCAAAATAAAACTACAACACCATTCTTCTTTTAAATAATTTGTGTTATGATTTGTGCTAGGTCATAAATCCGTTATTTGGTGTTCGTGCTCAAAGGTCCTGATTTTTTTTCTTTTGTTTGATCCTTGTTGTGTTTCTACCCAACGTTACAACTACATGAGTGAAGCCCTAATCATCTACATCATCATTCACCAACCTACAAAATAACTAAAGTCATTTGTTATATCTTCTTGTGTTGATGATTTATGCTAAGCTCATAAATCCACACAATTTTTTATTTGGTTGGATGTTTGTGCTAAGGTCACAATCCACAATTGGAGTTTAGGAAGAGAAACCAGATGTTGTGCGGTGCTTTGTTATGCTTTGGCCATGTTCGTGTGGAGGTTGGAGCTTTGGTTCCGATTGTAGTGGGTTATTATGTTTTATTTAAATTTTGTTTTATATTCCAGTCCGTGCTTTTGCGATTTTGTCGCTCGGACTGCGGCGGAGTGTTAGATGGATAAAGGCCCAAGCCTGCTTGTGGGTTTAGGTCTCTAGGGTTTTCATATTATAAATTGTCAATCAATGTAATAGAACATGCAATGGGTTTCAATGTAGTCTTCCAGTCTTTATTATCATTCTAAAGTTAGAACGTCTGCAATATCTAGTTTGTCTCTTTTTTCTTGGTCGCGTTTATAAAGTATGGGCTTGTGTTTGTATGTAACAGTAAGTGTATATAAGTCAGTTTTCTCCATCAAAATTAACATCATGCTTGTTCACTGTTCACAATTGTGATTTTATCTGATATATCATTTTATGCTTATTTTACTACTATAAGATAGTCACTTCTGGAACAGTATCATTGGAACCAAATATAGGACAAGTTCAAATGAAGCTTACAGAAATCCAAACACTGATAGCCTACAAAATCTGGCAGCAGATTGTGAATCTGAAGTACGTCAATGTTATGTAGGCTTTCAAATTAAAGTGTGCTATACAGGAACTCGCCCATCAAACTTCAGACTGAGAAAAGAGATGGGGAAGAAGGCTTGCACTAACAATTTTCCTGCAAACCCAAGTCATTAGGTCTTCTGTTCATGTATAGTCCATCTAACCATGGTTCAAAGTGTATAATGTTGACATATGATCTAATGATATCACACAAGTAGAGGTGTGCGACGCTTGATTTTTTTTAAAACCTAGCCAGTTGATATTTTCCAAATTATAACAAATAGTAAAAACAAAACTAACCTCTGTACAAGCTTTTGTAGCAAATTCCACTCCATTAATTTAATAAATTCAATCCGTTTCTCCTCAAAAGGGAAATGAAGGATAACATGGTTGGTGGGGATGGCACCAGAGCCTATGGCACGAATAGGGGTGTCGGGCTGGAGTTATCTGTTGGTGCTATGCGATGACACGAGGCTTTCCAGCCACCTACACCATGCCCTCTAAGCAAATCCAGTAAGCTGATAACATAATGGGGAAATGCTGAATTTATGTAACATTTTTGTTCAAATTAACTAATGTACGCAAGATTTTTTTTATTCCATATCTACGCAACATACTTTCAAATACTTATTAATCTACGCAATATTAACCAAAATGTGACTTGTTTGACCGGTTACCAATTAGAAAAGTTACAGTTTGGTCCTTTGGTCTACGTGGACTTCCCCCGTTAGTCCTTTGGCAATTTTTTTTCGTTAAAAACCTAGTAATGATACTTTTACTTTAATACACACATTTTTATCCACGATTTTATACACACTTTTTTATACGTGCAATCATATACATGTTTTTATACGCGAGAAAATTTGAACTTTGACATACGATTTTTGCGTCAAAACTGATCCCGTAGACTCCGAAAATCTCGCGTTAAGTCAATGTATACGTTCTCTACAACTTTCATGTTTTACGTTTTTCATGAAAAAGATATTTAGATGGTCGAAACCTCGAATTAAAACTGTGACAGCAATACTAGTATTTTCAGTAATTAAGTAAATTCGGATTTCGACGATCTCGTTTAGTGCTGAAAACCTTATTTTTAAGTCTCTAAACCTATCAGTGACTAAATATAGACCGTCTATATATAAAATATTATTAAATAAAGTTTAAAACTTATGACGATAGTAGTATGATAAAAAAATAGAAAATTAATAAGCGCATATCGATTCCATTATGTATCTGAAAAAATAACAGTGAAAAGAAATTGCTCAAAAACTTCCCGTTTAAAATTAAACTCAAACACATAACATGTGTCAAAAAATGTGTATCGAAGTGTGTGTATACAAACGTGTATAAAAAGGAGTGTATAAAAAAGTTTATAAAACTGTGTGTATACACACGTTTTTATACAATTTTTATACACACAATTTTATAAAAAATTTTATGCTTTTTAATACACACAATTTTATACACACGTTTTTATACAACTTTTATATACGTTTGTATACACACACTTCGATACACATTTTTAGACACATGTTTTGTGTTTAAGTTTAATTTTAAACGACAAGTTTTTCGAGCAATTTCTTTTCACAGGTTTTTTTTAAATACTTAATGGAATCGATCTGGTGCACTTATTAAATTTTCTATTTTTATCATACTACTATTTTTATAAGTTTTACACTTTGTTTTATAATATTTTACGTATAGAATGTCTATATTTAGCCGTTGATAGGTTTAGAGACTTCAAAGTAAGTATTTAGCACTAACCGAGACCGTCGAAATTCGGATTTACTTAATTACCGAAAATACTAGTATTGCTGTCATAGTTTTAAATCGGGGTTTCGACCATCTAGATGTCTTTTTCATGAAAAACATAAAACATGAAACTTGTAGAGAACGTATACATTGACTTAATATGAGTTTTTCGGAGTTTACGGGATAAGTTTTGACGTTGAAATCGTCTGTCAAATTTCAGAATTTCTCGCGTATAAAACGTGTATATATTAACACGTATAAAAAGTGTGTAAAAAAACGTGTATAAAAAAACGTGTATTAAAGTCAAGGTATCATTACTAAGTTTTATAATGAAAAAATGTCAAAGGACTAACGGTAGAAGTCCCCGCAGACCAAAGGACCAAACTGTAACTTTTCTAAGTGGTAACCGGTCAAACAAGTCACATTTTGGTCAATATTGCGTAGATTAGTAAGTATTTGAAAGTATATTGCGTAGATCCAGAATAAAAAAAGTATCTTACGTATATTAGTTAATTTGAACAAATACGTTCCATAAATTCAATCTTTCCCCTAACATAATAACCATATCAAGTAACCAGCTAATTAAATAAGCTAATCCAGTAACCAACTAGTTTAACAAGCAATTCCACATAGTCTAATATAAATAGCAATCCAGACAGCCTCAAAATAACAAGCAAATCCAGAGACTAATCAGTAAACCAAACAGCCTCAAAATAACAAAACAATAATCAAGACAATCCCTAATGTACGTGTATCATTAAAGCAGTTCTTTAGTGAATCTAGACAATATTCGAAGCTAGTTAGCACTAGGGTCGAGTACAGATCCCATGAACAATACAGCTCTAGAAGTATCTTCTCTTATCATGAACATGAACGGGTGGTCAGCCACAAAACTTATCGGTGGTGGACCACAACCACCCCCAGCCATAAGACCCTTTGTACATGCAGCAGCTACGGTTCCTTTTTCGTCCACTTCGATAAAAGAAAACCGATTAATTTTTGACACATAAAGCATATTGTCATAGAGACCTCTCATATCTACTATCCCACTAAACTCTTTATTTGTTTCTTCAAACGGCAGACGGCAGTGTCAGTCCCATCTGTTCCATAACATTGTTAGGATGCTGATTTCTTTGTTGTTGAGATCTTATGTCGCAAGAACAAAGTGAAGATATACTCATTAAAAATTCGAAATTGAAAAAATGTCAATGATTCTCCATTTCTCCTCATATTTTGTCCCAACGGTTGTTGTGTTGGATGGGTGTAAAGCTCTGTTTTTTTTTCTTTTTTGTCTGTGCTCCTCTCTTTGAAACCGTTATTATTAACAATATCGTTATGGGTAGGCTCATAGGTCCGCGCTATAAGGATACAACACGCTTTTATAACTCACGACACCGATCAGTGTCAAGGGCGGATTTTAGTGAAGACCGGGAAAGGTCTCGGTCCTTTAAAAAATCGTGACGAGTAGTGTGAATATTATAAATTTCGTTTAAAAGTTATTACTGTATTTATTTATTTATTTTGATAGGTAAAAATAACTCGGTCTTTAAAATAAATGTTCATAGTCCATCGCTAAGTGAGTGTTATAACATATTTATCAGCTTAAATGAATCAAGGTGGTATGTCATCCCAGAAAATGTTGCTTGGCTAAATGTCTAATGTAAAATATACCAGTATTAGTTAACTTAAAATCTTCAAATAACTGATACTCCTATTAATTAGTAGTAGCATTTTGGAGTACAAGTAAAGCAAAGCTATTGCCCTTAGTACAAGAAACCCCTTGATGTTGATACCAATGCCCACTCGTCCAATTTTCTACACCCTAACTTTTGTTTTATTCAGCAAACCATTTAAATTTGGGGAAAGGCTGAATTTATGTAACTTATTTGTTCAAATTAACTAATGTACGCAATATACTTTTTTTATTCCGGATATACGCAACATAATTTCAAATACCTTACTAATATACGCAATATTGACCAAAATGTGACTTGTTTGACCAGTTATCACTTAGAAAAGTTATAGTTTGGTCCTTTGGTCTGCGTGGACTTTCACCGTTAGTCCTTTGACATTTTTTTCATTAGAATACTTAGCAATGATACCTTGACTTTAATACACGTATTTTTATACACGTTTTTATACACACTTTTTAAACGTGTTATTATATACACGTTTTATACGCGAAAAATTCTGAACTTTTACAGAAGATTTCAACGTCAAAACTTAACCCATAAACTCCGAAAAACTCACGTTAAGTCAATGTATACGTTCTCTACAACTTTCATGTTTTATGTTTTTCATGAAAGAGATATTTAGATGGTCGAAACCCCAAAACTATGACAATAATACTAGTATTTCCGGTAATTAAGTAAACCCGAATTTCGACGGTCTCGGTTAGTGCTAAATACTTACTTTGAAGTATCTAAACCTATAAATGACTAAATATAGACATTTTATACGTAAACTATCATAAAACAAAGTGTAAACCTTATAAAAATAGTAGTATGATAAAAATGGAAAATTTAATAAGTACACAGATCGATTCCATTACGTATCTAAAAAAAAACTGTGAAAAGACTGGTATTGCTGTCATAATTTTAAATCGGGGTTTCGACCATCTAAATGTCTTTTTCATGAAAAACATAAAACATGAAAGTTGTAGAGAACGTATACATTGACTAAACGTGAGTTTTTCGGAGTTTACGGGTTAAGTTTTGACGTTGAAATCGTCTGTCAAAGTTCAGAATTTTTCGCGTATAAAATGTGTATATAATAACACGTTTAAAAAGTGTGTATAAAAACGTGTATAAAAATCCGTGTATTAAAGTCAAGGTATCATTACTAAGTTTTCTAATGAAAAAATGTCAAAGCACTAACGGTGGAAGTCCACGCATACCAAAGGACCAAAATGTAACTTTTCTAAGTGGTAACTGGTTAAACAAGTCACATTTTGGTCAATATTGCGTAGATTAGTAAATATTTGAAATTATGTTGCGTATATCCGGAATAAAAAAAGTATCTTCCGTATAGAGAAAAGTTCTATAAGGAACATGCATCCAAAAAAGAACAAAGGAAGCAATCTCCACCATCCAATATTAATCTTTTTAAATTTAATTAAAAAAACACATTTTCATCCTATTTCTTAAAAATTAAATATATCTCAAACCGTTAATCGTTATGAAAAAATAATTATACCCTCACGACGAGAATTAAATTATCTTTCCATAGATATGCACTTCTATATACTTTCGGCGAACTTTTTTTAAAAAATTTCGTAAAAAAATCACATGTAATTCTCGAAAAATTACATGTAATTCTCGAAAACTCATGTTTGATTAATTATTTTAAAAATCACATTTGAATTTGTAACGTCACATGCGATTTGTGAAATCACGTGTATTTTTTTTGACGAGAATTTCAACATTGTAAAATCGTTAAAAGTATATGAAAATAACCGTCTATTAAATGACAAAAATATTTTCGTTATTATTTTAAAACCACACGTGATTTATGTGAATTACATTAAAATGTTTGAATCACATGTAATTTTGTTAATATATTAAAATGTTTGTTGCCATTAATATAAAATATGTTCATTTTACCGGGGTGGAGTCCCCTTTACCCAAAAAAAATATATGTAAAACAAATTGGCTTCTGAATTACATGTGATTCGGTGATAATTACATGTGATTTTGCTTGCATTACATATGATTCAAGCATACCGAAACCGTAACTTTTTCTAACAAACCCACATTAGATGAATCACATGTGATTTTTTTAATCACGTATTATGTTTTCATTTATGTAAAATATATAAAACAAATTGGCTTCTAAATTACATGTGATTTTGTTTGAATCACATGTAATTCTGCTTGAATTGCATGTGATTCGGTGATAATTACATATGATTTTTCTTGCATTACATGTGATTCAAGCATTCCGAATCCTTAACTTTTTCTAACAAACCCACTTTAGATGAATCACATGTAATCTTATTAATATATTAAATTGTCTGCTTGAATTACATGTAATTCGATGATAATTACATGTGATTTTGCTTGCATTGGATCACATGTAATTCGATGATAATTACTTGTGAATTTGCTTGCATTACATGTGATTCAAACATTTCAAAACTTTAACTTCTTCTAACAAACCCACTTTAGATGAATCACATGTGCTTTTGTTTGAATCACATGTAATTTACCACAAATTACATGTAATGCAAGCAAATTCACATGTAATTATCATACATGGATCACAAGATAGCATACATGGATCACAAGACCACTTTAGATAGCATACATGGATCACAAGACCACTTCGGAAGGATGGATGATGTGAGGAATGGAGAGAAAATGTTATTTACCACGAATCACATGTGATTTACCACGAATTACATGTGATTTATCACGAATCGCATGTGATTTACTTGGTTTTTAGATTATTGGTATTAAAGTTGAAAATAAAAATCTATGAAAACATGTAACTTAAAAAAAAGACTAACGCGTCAAATGGGACGAAAGTTAGATGTAAAGTTATGTGAGTCTACATGAATCACATGTGATTTAAAGCAAAATTACATGTAATTATTTATAAAATCACATGTGATTTAAAGCAAAATTACATGTAATTTTGTATAAAATCACATGTAATTTGAGCAAAATTACATGTAATTATTTATAAAATCACATGTGATTTGAGCAAAATTACATGTAACTCACACAAAATTACATGTAATTTTCATTCAACACTAACTAACCACTTTATTACAAAAATCACATGTAATTCACACATAATTACATGTGATTTTCATTTAACACTAATAAACTATTTTATTACAAAAATTACATGTAATTCACACATAATTACATGTAATTCACACAAAAGTTAACGATTTACAGTGTTAAAAATTCTCGCTAAAAAATTACACGTAATTTTCGAAAATTACATGTAATTTTTCGAGAATCACATGTAATTTTTTATGCGTAAACTTAAAAAAAAAAAGTTTGCCGAAAGTGTATAGAAGGGCCTATCTATAGAAAGATAGCTTAATTCCCGTCGCGATGGTATAATTAGTTTTTCGTAACGATTAACGGTTTGAGAGATATTTAATTTTTAAGAAATAGGATGAAAATGGGTTTTTAAATTAAATTTAAAAAGATTAATATAAACCATTAGATGGAACTTGAATGGATGGTTGAGATTGTTTCCTTCCTTTTTTTTTTTATGCATATTGTATAAGGATCTCACCTCCTTGCGTATATTAGTTAATTTGAACAAATAAGTTACATAAATTCAGCCTTTCCCCTTTAAATTTCATAACAAGTCTGTATTCATTCATTAAAGGAAGTATAAATTGGTAATACAAGATCCTGAATATTTTTTGAATGTAAATGTAACCATGTTTTCTGGTAATAGACATTGAAAAAAGCCAATCCAATATCAGCATAACAAGTTTATATATGTCGTGACCATTGATCTTTACAGAGTTTGTTAGTATAAGCTTCTTTAAACAGCTACCAACAAAAGAGAAGAGAAAAAAACATTAGCGGGACCTTCTAATTGTGTCATCAAGTTCCTAAATCGTGGAGACATTTATATCTCTAATAACAGAGTTACTGATACATATATAGTTAAAGTAATGATCTTAGGCTGCTGGAGCAAAATCATAGCCACCGTCATCATCATCATCGCCTTCTAGTGATGCCGCTGGGGCATAGTCATAATCTCCATCATCATCATCACCATCTGCATCTAAACACCATGATGGGGCGTAGTACTCTCTTTCATCATCATCATTATTTCCATTAATATGTTTAGTGCACCACTGGATTGCAAAATTTCTCGAAGCAAGAGACATTTTCCAAGTAAAGGGTTATAGTACTTGTATTAAAGAGCAGAAATTGGTGGTGATAAAAATCTTGTTGTATTAAGCAAGACTTGGAAAATTGTTGTGTTTGGAGTAATTATGAAGTTGAGAAACTTAGTCTCCATTACTCCATATTTATTAATGAGAAAAAGCTGTGAGCCAAAATTGAACTCGTTCCGGCCTTGTTAATGCACAAGTGAGAGTGTGTAAATACAAGTGAAGGGCGTGCATGGCTTAGTAATGGGGACATGTGATGCAGTATGTATGCCCTTTGAGAGTATGGTTGAGGCAAGAGAAAAATGTTAGATGTTCCTTCTTGCTTTAATTTGATGAAAAAAGAGGAACAACAGAAAAGGTAATTGACTGGATTTATGATTATAAAGGTGAGGGACATTCTGTCTCAATATTCTTACCAAGAAAAGGGATATGTGAATGTGAATCTTTGACACTAACCATAGATGCCATGAAATCACCAAAAAATTGCACAAAATAAAAATAAACTTTAATGTGGTACTTGAATAACTTATTGCTCTTTAAGGGTAGTCTATTCATGATACCAATTAACTTGACGTGGTAAAACGAGTGGGTTTATATGGGAAGTCAAGGAACTGGGGCGGCTATAGAAAACTCGAACCTTGTAATCTTAAATGGCTTTTGCTTCTGTTGTTCTTGTGCTGATGTGGGGGCGATGCGTGTAGAACAGTATCCAAAAGGTTATTTTGTGGCTCTTGTGATCAACTTTGTTAAAGCTATATGTAGGAAGACTTGATGTTAGAACGTCTGCAGGCCGGTGTTTGTATGTAACAGTAAGGAGATTTCAACAGTAAGTGTATTGTGGAACTTAGAACAGTAAGTCTAGATTAGATTACACAAGTATACCAAATTGTAAAAACAAAACTATAACAAATAGTAAAAACAAGATTAACCACTGTGCAAGCTTTTGTAGCAAATTCCACTTCATTAAATTTAAAAAAATTCAAGTTTCTCTTCAAAAGGGATATGACGGATAACATGGCGATGGTGCCAGAGCCTATGGCACGAATAGGAGTGCCAGGCTCGAGTTATCCGTAGATGATGTTATAGGATGGCGTGAGGCTTTCCAACCACCCACACCGTGCCCTCTAAGCAAATCCAGTAACTGCTAACATAATAACCAAATCAAGTAACCAGATAATTTAATAAGCTAATCCAGTAACCAACTAATTTAACAAGAAATTCCAGAGTCTAATTTAAATAGCATTCCAAACAACGTCTAGACTAATCAGTAAACCAAACAGCCTTAAAATAACAAAACATCATCATTAAATCTAGACAATACTCAGTGGGGCTAGTTATCACTAGGGTCGACGACAGCTCCCACGAACAAAACAGCTCTAGAAGTATCTTCTCTTATCATGAACATGAACGGGTGGTCAGCCACAAAACTTATCGCTGGTGGACGGCAACCACCCCCACCCCCAAGACACCTTGAACTTGCAGCAGCCACTGTACCTCTTTCGTCCACTTCAATAAAAGAAAACTGATTAATTTTCGACACATAAAGCATATTGTCATAGAGACCTCTCATATCTACTATCCCACTAAACTCTTTATTTGTTTCTTCAAACGGCAGTGTCAATCCCATTTGTTCCATAACATTGTTAGGATCAAATGTACAAGATATTTTGAACTTGGGTATCCATAGGTCAGAAACCCATTCCTCTTCTAGGTCAAAATCTCCATGGAATAAAGTACCATCAGAATGAAAAAGTTCAAGCAGATCTAGCAATCCATCATTCCTATCTGGGAGAAAGATATACATAGAGAATTCGTTTGATGAGTCATTACTTTCATATGGTAATTTGATCATCTTGTAGCCGTTGAAGGAACCATAACCGAACAATTCTCTTCGGCAGGTCATGAAGGGGACTGAAACCTTCTTCCCATTGACCAGATAAAAATCTTTATCCTTTGTCCACTTCGGAATAAATGGGTTAAACCATGCTCCTTTAAAGTACAAAGCATTCGCCAACACTATCAAATCATCTTTGCCGAAGCCATCAACTATTGTGGGGATTAAACCCTTTGTTACCTTCTGAACCCATTTATTTATTTTACGGACTGCTTCATCACACTTCGCCTATAAACCAATCTTGATTAATTACATTAAATTGTAAACTATATAATTTCATAGCTAGAAAGCATAACACTTTTACATAAATTAATTACCTTGCTATGGAAGTCTACATATCTGGCTTCTGTTTTGTAAACAGTTTCAAGAACCTTTTGGTAAGAAGATCGAACAGGTTCCACTTTCTTGTCTACCCAAATACAATTCACTAAACTGAATTCAAGATCATCTTGCGGAATCGATAATATATTTTTATACAATATGGATGTAGGTGACTCAGAAAGAAGTTGGTCAATGGTTTCATGTCCAAGAAACCCTAATAATTGTTTCAAAGTTTCGCCTTCGGCTCCAGCAGCCAGCATTCCCAATATGATATCAAGTGACATTGGGGAACAAACAAAGTTTCCATTCTTGAAACCGTCGTGTGCATCATCTAGTAAAGTCTTGGTCACAACCTGTTTATGAAATTTATGATCATCGTAAATAAAACATCTTTTGCCTCATAATAATCGTTCATGTTATACTCTAATCTTTCGCCACATAAATAATACCTCTTATATATCAAGTGACATTAGTACGACCTAGCTTATAAAATCTACATTCATACTAGACACTTATCATGGGATCAATCAAGTATAATTGTATTAAAAATGTAAAAGTTAAAATGAATTAAAAGAACTTACAGTGGTGGTGTTTGCTGACAATGACATTGTGGATGTTTTAACTGTTTTCTGTCTCTTAGAAGACGTAGGCTCGTTACTAGAGGTGATCTGCGTAGACTTCTTGCGTCCGCCTTTTCCAGCCATTGAATAAATTTAATTTAGGGTTAACTATACACGTATACGAAGTATCTATATAATTTGTATTTATAGTGTGTTTTTGGGCTTTTGCACCCGAGAGTCTCTAAATTTACCCTCCAAATATCTTATTTAGATATGACGTTTTAAGTTATTTTACATCTTATTTTTACAATTAACAATTAATATATCAAACATTTTTATTAAAAAATTAACAGATTTTTAGTTAACAGCAGTTAACAAATTACAACTTATAGCTACTATTGCCAAACATATCCAAAGTGTAAAGAAAACTGTATACTTTTATTCAATAATTCGAATTAAATTGATTAAATTAACATAAAATTAATCAACAGAAATTGAATAACAAAATAAAACGAAAGCAGTAAATATTTAGAGATGATGCTCGTGTTGAACACGATTATTTTAAAACAGATTAGCCATATGTTTCTCAGTGTACAACGTCCAAAGCTATTGTCGGCCGGACTAGACAAACTTGCCTAAGACCACAGAAGCCTTAGGTGTTTGTGATCGATGAACTGGTGGAATAATTCTGGTAATGGAGGTGCATTTTTTGTGTCTAAGAAAGGATGAAACATATTCATTATATAGTGATAATTTATCTTGGTCACTAAGACAAGATATTATGTTCCAAATAAACTGATTTATAACACTACAATATTCGAACTCTTCCCTGGCCAAATTCGCGACGTTTCCCTGGCGACATGTCGCCAGGGAAGATGAATCCCTGGCGACATGTCGCTAGGGAAACCTCGCCAAAAAAGGCTGGTGCGGGATAGTTTCCCTGGCGACATATTAGGATTTCCCTGGCGACAAGTGGGCCCCGCAAACTCTTTGGTTCAAAAATTGGTGCCACGTTGGAGTTGGTGCGGGATAGTATCCCTGGCGACATCTGTCGCCAGGGAAAATATGGCTGATTAAGGAACTTAAGTTAAACAGGTTTTTTAACCTCACTTTTCCCTGGCGACATGTCGCCAGGGAAACTAGACGTTACGTTGACAAGTCAACGCCTTGCGTTGACAAGTCAATGTTCTTCTAGAGTTTCCCTGGCGACATGTCGCCAGGGAAACTAGACGTAACGTTGACGAGTCAACGCCTGGCGTTGACAAGTCAACATTTTTTTTGAGTTTCCCTGGCGACATGTCGCCAGGGAAACTTGGCTGACTTTTTAAAAAGTCAAATAATCCAAAGTTTCCTTGGCGACAAGTCGCCAGGGAAACTTTGACAATTTTTTTTTTAGCTGCCTGCACAGCAGGCTGTTTCCAGATTTTTTCCGGAATTTTTCCGGAAAAAATCTACCAAAACCTGGGAATACAAATACAAAACCTGAAGATAAAAATACTAAAAATCTACCACGAATCTAGTACCAAAACACAATAACATGTAACCTCTCGATCAATACAAATACATGTCACAATTTGAGTACAAAGTTCCTAGTTACACTTATTAAACTTACAATTCGGGGTTTACAATTATTAAACTTGCATGCTAAGGTAGGAAAAACAAGACAAGCATACTAACCATTACCACTCCCACCGGCGCCACTACCGCTGCCTCCCGTGCCACTCCCGCTAGCACCACCCGATAGAAATGCTCCGAACGCATCGGCAAACCTATCGTCACTTCTCATAAAGTTAAACACTTGAGCCGCTTGTTCCAACCGTGGGTCGACGGGAGGAGGAGGAGGAATATAGTGAGTACTCCTTCTCGGCACTATCTGGCCGACACCGGGCATGTGGCCTCGCTGCTTTCCACCTCGGACGATACGGTTGATCTCGTCGTCCGTATGTTTTCCTGCAGCCTTCATCGCAAGCATCTCCTCCTAATGAAGTGACAAAAACAAACGACAGTTAGTATATTATATATTAGTCGGGTTGGTACATTATTTATCGGCAAGGAATAGTAAAAAACCAAGGCATATCCAAAAAAAAATTAATTAATTAATTAATTTAAAAAAAATACTTACATACATAACGCGGTCCGCATCGCAAGGAAAATTCCCATCCTGGTCGGTGTGCGCAATGAAGAAGTGATCAATGACAGTCGGGGGTGGCACATCAGCTTCAATTGCAGCTTGCGTCTGTACATACATAGACACGCATATATAGAATGAAGCAAATTCAAAACAAAAAATCACAACACACCAAAACATATAATCAAAGACATATATGTATGTAAATTAATTATAGAATTTCTCACCACTTGGTCTCGAAGGCGTGCCAACGATCGGGATCCCTGCCGACTCGGCGTCTTCTGCTTAGACCGGTTCTGGGAGTTCGTCTGGCATCTTTTCTCGTAATCCGGATTACTCCAAAGTGCGATCTGTTTCTCCCAGTCCTCTGAAGTAATTTCCTCTGGACGCTCGCTGCGGACTCTGCCGATATCTACCCTGCCGGTATCGATGTCTCGGACCCAATGCTTTGTCTTGAGCGTATTTTTTCGAGAATTATAACTCTTTGTAAGCATTTGATTGATGCCGCCACGTATTTCCTTCCATCTACCAGGATCACTCTTGTGTGGCGTCAAATTAAACTGATTCTGCATTCATATACAACAAATAAAACAAAAACAGAGTTAGAGTTAGAGATATAATTTATACATTATTTTGTTTATTTATTTAATGGCTTAGTCATTTATTTAATTTTTTATAATAAAAACAACTTATCCTAACAAGCATAAGCTTTTTGAAAACAACTTGTTCTGATAAGCTTATCAGGACAAGCTGTTTGAAATCAGCTTATCTTGATAAGCTTATCAGGACAAGCTGTTTGAAAACAGCTTATCCTGATAAGCATATCAGAACAAGCTGTTTTCACACAGCTTGTTCTGATAAGCTTATCAAGATAAGTTGTATTCAAACAGCCTGTTCTGATAAGCATATCAGGATAAGCTGTTTGAAAACAGCTTATCCGAAAAGCTTATTACATTATTCTCATCAAATATATATTTATTTAAATTTTTTTATATTTATTCTAATTTTTTTATATATATTTAAAAAAATTTATATGATATAAATAAATAAGATACAATTTGTATATTTATTTAAATTTGTTATTTATTTATATGATATAAATAAATAAACAAATTTATTTAAATATATACATCATTAAATAAATAAACACAATAATGTTATGAACATAAAAATGATAACTGACCTCTATGTTCGCCCAAACCAATGTTTCGATCTCATCAGGGACATCAGCCCAACTTGGGTAGTACAGTGGCACGAGCCTCCTGATACAATCCCCGATGTAATTAGATAAATGCTGAGCATGCGTGCCGCGAGGCCGGTGAGATTTTTCTTCAAAATCTATCGGGACAGGGCCATGCTGACCAACTTCCTCCAACAAATCGATACATCGGCTAATGCCTCGAGTCTTTCTACCGGCCGCTCTGCCGCCCAAATTTTCTTTTCTTTTGCCTTTGCCTGCAAAAATCAAGTGAGTGACAAAGTAATAAAAATTCAAGGCAAGCAACATATATATGCACCAAATTTTTGATTGTGTTACAATAATCCAAATATTCTTACCTTTATTTCTAAATGCGGCGAAACAACCGCTGCGGATGTTTGGCGTAGGAGGTTCATCCTCACCACCACCGTCACCACCGTGTGATCCTGCAACATCTGCTGACATCTGTACAAGTACAATTAGCATAACATAGACAAATTCATGAACAAAATAATATAAGCATGCACAAATTCAAATACAACACATCCAAATAAATATACACATTTAAAATCCTAAAACATTCCTAAGGCTTAGTCCAATAAAACATTTATATCATATAATAAAAACAGCTTATCAGAATAAGCTGTTTGAAAACAGCTTATCCCGATAAGCTTATCGGAATAAGCTGTTTTCAAACAGCTTATTTTGATAAGCTTATTAGAATAAGTTGTTTGATAACAGCTTATCCCGATAAGCTTATCAGAATAAGCTGTTTTCAAACAGCTTATTTTGATAAGCTTATTAGAATAAGTTGTTTGATAACAGCTTATCCCGATAAGCTTATCAAAGTAAGCTTTTTGAAAACAGCTTATTCTGATAAGCTTATAAGGATAAGCAGCTTATTCTGATAAGCTTATAAGGATAAGCAGCTTATTCTGATAAGCTTATAAGGATAAGCTGTTTTTAAACAGCGTATTCTAATAAGCTTATCAGGATAAGCTGTTATCAAACAGCTTATCCTGATAAGCTTATTAGGATAAGCTGTTATCAAACAGCTTATTCTCATCAAATAGGTAACATAAGGAGTGTTTGGATTTACGTTTAAAAAAATTAACAATTTTAAACATCCCGGACGACATGTCGCCAGGGAATCTAAAAAAAACTAAAAAAAAACAATATGTATTCTCAATTACAATTAAAAGTTAAAAAAACATACCTTTAAATAGTGGTCGGGTCTCGGCTGTGGTCGAGGCGCGGGTGTGGTCGGGGCTCGGCTGCGGTCGGGTCTCGGCTGCGGTCGGGTCTCGGCTGTGGTCGGGCTCGGCTACGGTCGGGACTCGGCTGCGGTGACCGGATATGTAAAAACAAAACCAAATATACTATCAATTGTAAAAACAAAACCAAATCAATTACAATATAAATTATAAAAAAAATTATATAAAAAAAAACCAAAACAATTACAATATAAATTATATAAAATACCTTAATATATATTGCGGTGGTTGTGGTGCCGGTGAATGTAGATGGCGTGGTGGTGGTGTTGGCGACTGGAGATGGTGGTGAGTGGTGGTGCGTGCACGTGTGCAGGTGTGGAGGAGAATGATGGTGAGTGGTGGTGGTGAGTGGTGGTGGTGGTGATATAGCAGCGGGATGTGGAGGAGAGTGGTGGTATAGCAGGGGCCGGATATAGCAGCGAAGAGAGCTAAGGGAGATGAAGTTTTTTTTTTGGTTAAGTGTATGTGAGAAAAGATAAGGTTTCTGATGAGTAAATCGTTTTTTTTTCCCCGGCGATAATCCCTGGCGACATGTCGCCAGGGAAACTTTTGCCTTTTGTCGTTTAGCCAAAAGCGCGCGTTAGTGAAAAATTTTGGAGGGGTGTGACGAGGTTTCCCTGGCGACATGTCGCCAGGGATACCTTTGACTTTTCAACGCATCTGCACGCACCTATAACTTTCGTCGTGTCTCCCAAACCTTCCCTGGCGACATGTCGCCAGGGAAACTTGGCTGACTTTTTTGAAAGTCAAGTGAGCTAAATTTTCCCTGGCGACATGTCGCCAGGGAAACTTGGCTGACTTTTTAGAAAGTCAAGTTGAGCACACGTTTCCCTGGCGACATGTCGCCAGGGAAACTTGGCTGACTTTTTAGAAAGTCAAGTTGAGCACACGTTTTTTGTGATAAAATAAAGTTTCTTGTTACTTATGTATTATTATAATTAGTAATAAAATAATAATAATTATTATTATTATTTATGAAATAATAATTATTATTATTACAATTTATAAAATAATTATTATTATTTATAAAATAACTATATCATCCCGGTCAGTTTAATTTCTAAATTCATTCCGATTTATTCCGTTTAGTTTCTCGATTTATTCTAATTCGGTAACCATTTAACATCTAACGTTTAACAAATGCATACCGACTCATCCATTGAACATCTAACATGTAACCAAGACATGTCGAGTCATCCATTGAACATCTAACGTGTAACCAACACATGTCGAGTCGTCCATTGAACATCCAACGTGTAACCAAGACATGCCGACTCATCCATTGAACATCTAACGTGTAACCAAGACATGCCGACTCATCCATTGAACATCTAATGTTTAACAAATGCATACCGACTCATCCATTGAACATCTAACGTGTAACCAACACATGTCGAGTCGTCCATTGAACATCCAACGTGTAACCAAGACATGCCGACTCATCCATTGAACATCTAACGTGTAACCAAGACATGCCGACTCATCCATTGAACATCTAATGTTTAACAAATGCATACCGACTCATCCATTGAACATCTAACGTCTAACCAAGACATGTCGACTCATCCATTGAACATCTAAGAAAAACAAACCACAATCCATAGGTAAATGCCAATATTTATGGAATGATTTTCCATGCATATAAAACTAGTTAATGGAGCTTTTGATTACCTCAATAGAAAAAACTGGAGGCTTGTTGAGAGTATCCAAATGCTTCTGAATTCTTGCAAGTCTCAAGTCACCAACTTCTCTATATTTTGTGTAATTCAAACCAAAAACAGATTTACCACTATTGCAGTAGAAAACAACCACCAATAGATGCAAAAGTATGAGCCTTGGAAGCATAATTACATTAACTCAATACATGCCCAGAAAACAAGATGTTTTGAAAGAAAACAAATTTAACCTAACCTCTCTCTCTCTCACTAGAACAAGAACATTTACTAACAAAACTCACAAAAAAAATCAGGGCCAAAAACCTTTTGGTTAGAAATATTTAGAAGAATGAAAACAACTTGGAAAGTGACACTATATTATGGGGTGTGTGTAAATGCTAAGAAAGAAGAAAGGTCAGGTTGGTTTGGTGTAGAGATGATCAAACACCTCAAACATTAAATGTAAAGAAAGAAGGGTTGGTTTGGTGTAAATGCAAAGAAAGGAAACCTGTATTTGTGTTTGTATATATGTGTTGTAATAATAGTATACAACTATACATTTATGCATCCATTTATTTATATATTAAAATAGTATCATAGAATTATCAAATCCGACTTAATTAGAGATCAAGCTAGAGGCAATAGTGGTTTGTACCCAGAACAACCATTCAAATAAATCTTTAACCAGCTTCCGTTTTGAATCGATGACAAAAAGAGTTCCGGCAAACAAGTCGCGTAAGTTTGAACAAAAGAAAGAAGCTTTTCATTTGATGTAACCTCACCAAAATAGCTTACACAACGAGTATAGTCATTTGCCAGCTCAATATAGCTATGTTGCCAGCTCATCTAACGTGTAACCAAAACATACCGACTCATCCATTGAACATCTAATGTTTAACAAATGCATACCGACTCATCCATTGAACATCTAACGTCTAACCAATACATGCCGACTCATTTATTTAACATCTAACGTGTAACCAACACATGTCGAGTCGTCCATTGAACATCCAACGTATAACCATAACAAACCGGATCATCTATTGAACATCCAACGTACAACCATAACAAACCGGGTCATCCATTGAACATCCAACGTTTAACTATTGGCGGGAAAACGTTGGCGGGAAAACATTGGCGGGAAAATGTTAACTATTTCCCTCACTTTTTGACCATAAAAGGATTCACACACACTTATCATCAGCAGATCACACACACACACACACTTATCATCTCCTACCAAACTCACCACCACCACCACCTGATTTGGTAGCAGATGGATCCCCGTGAAGCTTATAAGTGTACATGTAGAAAGGGATATATTATGTTGAGACAGTCACATCAACCTCATAGCTTTGGTAAACTCTATTATGCATGTCCTTTTTCGAAGGTAAACAATCAAATGTTTTAGTTATGTAATACGTGTGATTATTAAATGACATGTCATGTTATTTGTTTACTTTGTAACAGCCAAAAACAAATGATTATGGATGTAAATATTTTAAATGGAACGATGATTTTGATCTCGAACTCCGTATAAGATCTTCCCCTGGATCTTCAACACCTCAAGGTTCACATCCAAGTTCTTCTACAGGTCCTTCTCAATCTGCACCCACTGAGTGCTCAAATTGCAAGATCAAAGATCTAAAGATAAAGATGTTAGAGGCAAGACTAGAAATGGAAAGGCATCCTGAAGACCACGCATGTCAATCGGCTGCAATACTTCATGAGTTTTTAAATGAAATGGAAAATCTTAGCGTTGAGTAGTAATCGGCTGCACTACTTCACGAAATTTAAGTTGATTAGTAATGTCTGTTTTTAAGTTTTCCATTTGATTCCACAAGGGCTATGTATAATATTATGAATAAATAAATATTTGTTTTATAAATGTCTCATTTTTATTATATAAACGTCGCAAAAATTAAATAACATCGGATCGATAGTTAATATAATAATTATTTGGAATAAATAATTATTTGGAATAAATAAATATTTGTTTTATAAATGTCTCATTTTTATTATATAAACGTCGCAAAAATTAAATAACATCGGATCGATAGTTAAAATAATAATTAACAAGAAAAAACAAAATAAATATATGTTAGGGAGTTTCCCTGGCGACATGTCGCCAGGGAAACATTTGGGATTTGGCGGGTAAAAGCCCGCCACACATTCTTGACATGTAATTAAACATTTGTGTTTAATTTTGAAACTAATCCCAAATGGCGAAGGTTTCCCTGGCGACATGTTGCCAGGGATAATCTTGACATGTAATTAGCAAATATTCATTTTGTTAAATACGATGGACGAGTTTTCCCTGGCGACATGTCGCCAGGGATAAGTTGGTCAAAGTTTGACTAGGTTTTCCCTGGCGACAAGTCGCCAGGGAAACCTTGGAGGGAAAATTTCGCGCTCTTTCACTTGGTATCTGTTTTTGGACCGATTATCCCTGGCGACATGTCGCCAGGGAAACTCTAGTCAAACTTTGACCAAAAAGTAAACCTACTTTTCTGCCACGTCAGCGTTGTCGCCAGGGAAAAGGGGTTATCCCTGGCGACATTGTGTCGCCAGGGAAACCCCCGTCATCTGTTCTCAACTTTCTTGTAGTGTAAGTCTCTTATTTCTATAAAACGATTTGTATATCAATTACAAACACAAAGTTATTCTGTTAAGACTTCTTGAATAATTCTAGATCTATTCCTAAAATGGATTACAAAATATTCTGGAAAGGAAATCAGACCCGAACTGGCAGCAAAAAGATAGGCGTGTAGGTGAACGTTCGGAGCTGCAGTGCATTCGTGTCCGCGGGTTGCGCAAGCTTGCAAAAGTTCAGAAGCTTCGAACTCATTTTAACCTAGAAATCCAATTTTCTGCACCCCCTTGCGCGTGCACATAGGCGTTGGAGTGAAACCAACCAAAGAGATTTTGAAAGTGAATACCACGATTTTTCTTATAAACCCATTTTCACTTCTTTTTCTAGGCGATGCGGGACATTTTCATTTCCTAAAATTTGTGTTTCAGGTGCCTCACTTTGAGCCAAGATATCTCATTCATAATAATTCCATTTAGGTCATACTTTATCTCATTGTGAAGCTCTCTTCGAGAAGAACGCAAAGCTACTAATTACTACGAATATATATAACATATACCTATATATAAAATATGTCAAAATTTGTAAAATCTCACGTTAAAAAAATAAATTTTCCAACAATCCCCCACATAAATGGAAATCGAAGTTTCGGCGAAGTTTCTGCGGTTAAGTCCTGCAAAGGATATGTATATGTGACCCTTTGAACCTTCCCTTTGAGATGCACTTAGTCTCCTAAATCTGAGTAGATGCGATGTCCTTGAACTCGACCTCTGTTTACGTAGACGACAATACACACTCACACAAGACTCTCCCTGACCTTTTCAAGTCCTCATAGTCGTGTTTGTTATGGTCATGAACACTCGCCTACATCTGCAAGGGCTCTTAGAAATTGCGCCGCCATAGTTTCTTTCGAAGCGACCCAACTTGTCTCTCACATAGGTGATTTCATCTTGAATCATTTAAAACATATACTTTCATATTTCATCTTGAATCACTAAGACATATGTTTAACCTCTCAAAATGTCACCTTATTATAAAAATGGTAGAGAAAAGTTAATATGTGAGAACCCGTACTTTCCCAGTATTATTTAATTTTTTTTATTTGTGTTTTTTGAATTTTTCAACGTATTACATTTTCTTGAATACTTATTATGTAAATCCTGAGATTTTTTTAAAATTATACTTTTAAGTACTATTTTATTCATTGACAATGTTTCATATGGAATTATAAAATTTTTATTTTATTTTGCCATATTTAATTTAAATCAAACTTTTTGATTTAAAATCACCCGCGTGCGTTTTACAACGAGTTTATTCAAAATCAATGTACAACGAGAATTCCTAGTGATCGCGATACCGACGGATGCCCAAAATATTACGCTTATTTATCGATTGTTTCGATAATTAATATTTTCAACTATTTTGTTTTAATTACGTATTAAGTCGTGTCGGGAAATCATATAATCATTTTTATGATGCATTGTAACTTTTGAAAAGTATTTTTACGAAACTCGAGCCCCGTAAATATTTTCAATATTTACCAATAACCATTTTCTACCCTTTAAACTATTAATTGCTTTTAAATCCAAAACTATTCACTAATTACACATTACACCCTAACCATACTATATAAACATTTTTTTTCATTTCTTCCACTTTCAACACTCAAAAAACACACACACATGAAAATGTTCTCCTCCCCTCTTTTCTTCTCTTTAATTCCGCCAACCATCACCATACAAAATCATCAAAAATCTCAAATTTTACCATGAATTAGCCAAAACTAAAATTAGACCCATGTTAGAAATCATCTTATGATTCTAATGATACAAAAATTTCATACATGCATCAAGGTTTTCATACTTTTGTGATTTATGGTGGGATTATGTTATAATCATCTTTCATGTATTATTTTTGGTAAGAACATCATGTTTTGATCCTAAAAAGTTTAAAAATGGATTTGTCATGTTTTCTAAAAGGCCAATTTGGGACAGCAGCCTTAAACAGTTTGTTTCGTGGGTTTAAGTTCTGTGAAAGACTAAGATTATTTAAAATTGTTGTAGAGTTTTCCGAGACGGTCTTTTTGGTATAAGATAGAGCTTCTAAGTCATTACGAGTCAAAAGTTATGCTAGTTTTAGTTTTCGTGTACCGGGAGACGCAAGTCGGCACAATCCGAAATTGTGGCTGATTTTGTGTCGACTCTCAGGGACTTTAGGCTTGGTTAGATAAATGTATCTACTGATTTTCAAAGTTTATAAACTGATTTTGATGAGTCTATTAGTGGTTTCAAAAGTCGGATTGTCGAGATTGTACTTTTAAAGTGGTCCAAACGGTTTTACAAAACAAGTGCACAAATCTGTCCCAAATTTGAAGTCGAGTAAAGTGACGAGCTGATGGATTTTAAAGTGTGAACTTTGGCTCAAATTTTGGTGAGGTCTTATACAGGTTATAAGTGACCTTGACACCAATTTTCATCTAAAACGTACAAGTCTAGATAGGGTAGATCGGTGTGTACATTCGGGGTGTATTTGCTGATTTTATTTTGGACACGTCGTTCAATGTTTGTGTTGAGTGAGTTTGAGTATTCATCATCGGACATGATGACTTATTCAAGTGCTTAGTCATTATATAAATGACTTAGCTACTGGTCCAAATAAGGTTAAAGGATAGTTTGACTTGCGTTGACTTGGCGTCTTATGACGGGTCATTTTCAAGTGTTCAAGTGTTTTAACGAGTAACGTTGGATAAATGGATTCTTTTGATTCGTGTCAGTGGTTTTGAAACATGAATACTTTGAAAAAATTTGGGTCATATTATATTTGGTACATATCGATATTCGAGTTCGAGTCTTAACGCGCGCCTTATTTTGATAGGTTGCGGTTTTCGTGTTTCCCCGGGCATCCATATCGTCGGTGATCATCTACCACTACCGTTTCTACTTAGTTGCTGAGTACCGTGATTGACTTACCTCGCGGCTAAGGTGAGTTCATAGCCCCTTTTTACTTGTACATGGTTTCTAAACACGGGGTGAGATTTTACATGGTGGAACACAACTAAATATAAAACTGTATTGCTATCCAGAACTCGTATGTTATTCTGAACGTGTATGCTTTACAGATGATTTCAATGGTATTATTGCTTTTAGACGTTAGCCTTGAGTTTCCTCTATTTATCATGAATCGTTAATTGTCCCGTATGCTTTGCGCTAAGCGCGAATGTTGTGGGTGGATCCATCGGGATTGACAATCCCCGTCCCGATTTTGACGCACTAATATTCGTTTATACTTGAGTATTTAGGCTGAATACTCCCTAGAGGAACTTACATTTGAGTTAAGCTTCGGTTCATGAGACTAAACAGCAATAATATGCATCGTGACTATGGACGTACATAGTTAACCCCCCCATTACGTGTTTTACAAAGTCTATTGTGTTCCACACGTTTACTGCTGAACCTATGAATATCACTCAACTTTGTGTTGACGATTTTACATGTTTAATCTCAGGTATTATTACTTAGCTTTGCTTGGATGGGAGCCCGCAGGATATTACCGCAGCTTGGAGATTTCTGTGATGCTTTTAAAAGATTAGTTTTAGTAAAACTTGTCAGAAGTTTATTATATCTTTTGGGCAACTTATTGTTATAAATCGAGACGAAATAATATATTTTTCCGCTTCTAAAACTCTAGGACCTATGTTTAAAAACTATGACCTTTTATAATGTAATGTACATGTTTTTATTTCGTCAGCTTTGTATGAACTGTAATTCATTGTTTCTTGTACTATGACGTGTTACCCCCTCGTTGCCTAGTTGTTCCATGTCAGATTTTGGGGGTCTCACAGAGTGGTATCAGAGCGATGGTTATAGGGAAGTGAGTCATTTTTCAAAACTTAGTCTATAACCGAAAATTCAATATTTTATTGTTTCTAAGTGTCAAACACAGAATCTGCCATTGTTGTTCGATATCTTTGCGGGTAACTCTCTAATCCTTATTACTTACGTTTAATTATCGTTATAGTATTTCATCTCTTGATTTCATGTTGAAATATTACGTTACCCTGATGACGATAATTACTGTGTCTTTTCAAAGCCTTTGTGCTTCACGGATTATCATTCGATATTACTATGATTACATCTGCTCTTACTGTATTTCTGGAATTCTTGTTCTTGTGAAATGATCTGGTTGCGATGATTTTATATCGTTATGACGTTACGTACTTGTATTCAGAGCGCGTGTACTGCCGACTTTTCATACTCATTCTTCTGAGTATTATTGCTATTTCATTTATGCGAGATACGACTGACTTCATATGCTCGTTCGTTTTGAACCGTCTGTTTTTCTCGACTCGCTGTTACATGCCATGTATACTCTCGCGATACCATTGTTCGGAATTTATAAGTGTTGTTTTCGATGAACTTCTGATTTTCATTCTGCTACCCGTACGTGTTGCTCTCATTGTTTAATTTCTTTAAAATATCTATTTAGATACGCAGATTTTCTTTCCGACCATTCGTAATTGAATGTCTAGTCTATAGACCATTGTGTAGCTCAATGTGTCTCCCAAAAAGACTAAAGGACATCGTGTGAGTCTCACATCTCGAAGTATTCGTTGAATCAGTACCTGAATAATATCGTGATTTTTCGTAATCTTGATTTACCTTTACGCCACCGTTTTACACGACACTTGTATATGGATTACATCTTATTTCATTGACCATTCTACGTTTCGACTTCGACTTATAACATCCGTTGTACCTTGAACACATGATCGTCATTTAGTATG
This sequence comes from Glebionis coronaria, assembly GCA_025667525.1. Lineage (NCBI taxonomy): Eukaryota > Viridiplantae > Streptophyta > Magnoliopsida > Asterales > Asteraceae > Glebionis > Glebionis coronaria. Next base: position 584,131,396 of record CM046874.1, on the reverse strand, counting down.
TGACGATTGTTTGGAATTCGAACCTACTTGTATCCTCCCCTTTTCATTAAACCTCCTCGCCTCAGGAGTGTGATTTGTTAATATTTCGTTTCTTTCTCGGTATGTCTTATGATTTTGGAAAATCACGCCGCCAGGAGACCTTCCTGCGTTGAATCTTGAAGCCGAAGACATGGATGATATGCATCGTTTTGATCTTTCAGATTTATCGTTGGCATTCTTGAACCATTTCTATATTGTGTTTTCTTTACATGACTAATTATACAGTTTATTTTCTTTCGTCTTTATGGAATCCACAAGTCTTGCGTGTACGTTAATTCTGGGTTATTATGAAATTTAGATTTAATTTCAAGATGTGTCGGAAAATATACTTTGTACAGAAACTTTAGAGGGAATTTAACCGTGTCGAGAAAATATTTTATAACCTTAGACATAAAAATATATTTTTACCTGTTGAGATGTTCGTTTAGGACCTAACATTTTTACCAGTAAACTTTAAAATCGAGCAAGTTACGCTCATTTGTGAATTGAAAAATCTAAGAAGTTATTTTCTGAATAACTCTAAAATATCATTTTGCTGACAGATTTAATGCAAGGGCATTTTCGTCTATTTTTTATTCCGTTTCAAGTCTCGGGTAAAACTAGAAAGTTGTTCAAAACATTGTTTTACATCGAAATGCATTAGACTTTGAGTCTTAGAATATTGTTTAGTGAGTTAATTGGTCTAGTCAAACCCAAAAGTAAAAGTTGACTAAACAAGTCAAAACTGATAGAAGTTAAAAATATGATTTCAAGCGTTTTTGAGTTCGTTGAGCTCGTTGAGCTCGTAAAACTTTAACTAATGATATTTTGCAAACTAAAAACAAGGATTGCGTTTGAACAAGTATAAAATAGTAACTTTGAGTTCGGTCATACATATACATTGATCTTGAACTTTTGAAACTCGGTAACTTCCTAATATAGAAACTTTTCGTTGTGATTGTACTATTTATAAATTGATACCCTACTTTCTTAAATGTATATTATTGTCAAATTAATCGTGATGTGCACATACGGATTCCTTATTCATTTCTTTTATATATGACTTATTTGTCAATCTATATTGTCTTTCTTTGCTTCTATCGTACCACTGAGTTGGACCGAGGTTGAAGTTCTTATTTTCATCGTTCGTTACCATCTTGACACGTGTCTCTTGACGATTTCGGCTAAACCTCTTGAAACCTTATCACCTTGTAACCATTTCATTGATTGCCTTGAACTACCCTCTATTACCCTCATGTAACCCACTCGCTATTTTACAAGTTACCATATGAACTCAAACAGATACTGTTTGCAAATCATTTTACAAAAGTTTTCACTTGGACTTTACAAAATAATTGAATGTTATCTTATAAAATTAATTTATATTAACTTTACAATGTATTTTCACAAATTGTTCTCATACGGTATTATAAAGAACCCTCGTAACTATACAAAATTGTTGATTTAAACAGTTAGCCAGTAACTTATTGGCGAATAGTTTCATAAACTATTTTGATTTATGTTCTTTTTACAAATGGCATTATATACATATAATAAATAATATGACCTGTAATACTGGTTTGACGAAGCTGTGTATCGCATTGCTAGTCCTAAATTATGCATGGCCTCATCACCTATGCTTAATTTAGAAGGAGCCATGCAAGGCCGAATAGTAGTCGCCCTAAATATTTGACCAACAATCAACTTTTTAATATGTTCCTTAAAAAGTTAGATAAAATAAAAGTTTTGAAAACTTTTACATTCTATGCGAGTAACAAACATTCATGACTTACACATATGAACCCTTATCTTTTCTTGAAGAGAGTACATGTCTCAAGTACATATTTCTTTACTTAACGACATATGTTTTACCTGTTACCTCATCATCCTCATGATACGATTTTCGTTACCATTTGCCTAAATTCTTACCATTGATACCCGACTTGAAAGTTTCAATGTTGCTATGTGATACGAGTGTATTTACTCATATCATTAATAGCTTAAAACAATGAAATATTGCACAAAATGTATCAATTATGCCTTGGATATGCTTGTTTCTTGTTTGAATGTGTGTAGGAACCAAGTTCGCGAAAACCGACGAAAACCGACACGAGTTTGAAGAAAAAGATTGAAGAAGCCAAAATCGAGCTCGACAATAGTGGATTTAATAATTTGTCAAGCCAAGTGGGTCCCACATGGGCTTATTGGGCCTGAAAAGCCCAATAATGGATATTAAGTGAATAAATTTGGACAAGTCCAAAATCAAGGCCCATATAGGGATTAATATAAACGGATGAAGTGCATTTGATGGGCCAAAAGCCCAACTTTCCACAAAGTGATAAGAAAAGAATGAAGGTGAGTCTTGGGCCCAAGCCCAAAATAATGAAATGAAGGCGAATTTGGGCCTTAGGGTTTTCAGGAAAAGAAGAGAAAAAAAAACGTTTATTTATACAAATCATTCACGTCACCCAACCACACGTTTTCAACTTTCCACACCAAATAAATAATTTATTCACACACGTCACTTCCCATAACCTCACATTTATATCCCATACGTCCTCCTTTTTTCACCCACTCACACACATATTAAATTAACCATACGTTAATGTCGATGTTTTCTATGTCCTTCATCTTCCCCAATTTTTCTCACCCTAAAACCAGTAAAACTCCACTGTTTAAAAACCCTAAATGGGTAAAAAACTAATTAAATATAAGGGTTTTGTTCACACGCTTAATACAAGTGTGTGGGGAATAAAATCCCCAATTTTTAAGGAAGAAAGAAGATGGAAAGAAAGTGATACGTGGCTGCGTTTCAGTGGAGGCAACACCTCAATTAGCCAATCCCATCAATCACAGGCTCCAAAAGAAGCACAACTAGCACACGGATGCCACGTTGGCGATCCGTGTGCTAATGTGAATCATCTCAACCATCAGATCAAGAAGAGAGAAAGGAATTGAAGATCAATGGCCAGAAATCATAAGGGATATTCCATGGAAGATTCGGATATTCGTCACCAACAAGCCATTGGGGAGGCTATAAAAACCCCCAATTATCTTGTAAAAAGCATTCCTTCTTTTACTTTAAAGTTATTATGTTAAAATAGATTTAGGGTAATTTGTAATTTTCTTTTCGTCAGTTCTGTAATCATTTTGATAATAAATAAAAGGTTTGTTTGGTTTGATTTAAATCGTGTTTTATTTACTGTTAAGGATTTAATTTTGCAATTTATTCTGAAATCTGATGATATAATAATGTTAAAGTTATCTAATAAAGCTAAATGATAGCTCTATTGGGTAATTAAAGTAAGATTGGAGTAAAGTTTTCCCCACTGGAAAAGTTTTAAAAAAATTCAGGTTCGAGTTTGACTTTTATGGTGTTTCGGATAATGGTTAATGGTGGTATGGTGGTTTCGGTTTACGGTTTTTAAGGTTGCTCAGCGCACACCTTCTTCCCAACGGTTCACGTCAAAAGGTTCTAAATCCTTTTAATTTCTTGTCATTAATAAGTTTTATTTTAGTTTGATCTGTGTAGTTATGTTATGATGAAATGTTTGTCTGAATTTTAGGGAACTGATGATAAGTTTGGATGATTTATTTGTTTTATTCAGTAGTTTAATTAAATCTGTATGAGTAGCTATATGTTTTGATAACTACTGCTTGGATTTATAAGTTTTAGACACTTTGAGGTTTTGTCATAGAAATCTGCTCTTGTTGAATTTGGAATGATTTAATGGAATTACTGATGAGTATGATTTAAAGGAAGTTTTAGTTTGATCTGATAAATCTGATTAGCTGATTTAATCTGATTGTTCCAGATTATTGTTTCTGTTAAGTCTGATTAGTTGTTTTACTGGATAGTTTTTTTAGGATTTTGCATATTTGAGTTGCACTGCTTTTATTGTTAAGATTAATCTGCTATTGTCTGATTAGATTTTTCAGTTTTTAGTTAGCTGAAAGTTGCCTAATAATTTACCAGCTAAGTTTAGATCAGTTTTGTTGCTAAATTCAAGGTAAGTTTGATTGCTTGTTGTTTCTTATCTGTTTGTAGATGTCTGTTATTGCTTAATCATCCTTTCTACATAATTGTTCAAGTAACGGCTTATCAGTTCAATTGACTGATAAGTTTAATAAGCTGTATCCTTATCAGCTTAAGCAAATAAGCTTCATAAGTTACTCCTGTAACTGGTATTTACTCTTCTGTCTAAAAAGAAAAAAATCCAAAAATAATGTCTGCATCTGGAATCGAACTCGAGACCTCCCCTTTACCATTCTAGCGTGTTTACCATCTGGGCTTGAGGCCCTTTTGAGTTTTTAACTTGTTAAGTCATTAATATGGTGTTAATCATTTTGGCAGTTTTTGTTTTAGTTTAATTTTCTTTGTCACGTTTTATTTAATATATTAATTTTAATTTTAATTAAAGTTAAATTTTAATAAAAAGTAGTTTCAGAAAATAAATAAAAAAATAAATAAATAAAATAAATAAAAATAAAATAAATAAAAATATTTTTATTTACTTAAAAAGTTTAATTAAATAGATTTATTTTTAATAGATTATTAAATAGATTAAAATTTTAAGATTTTTAATTAGTTTAATTTTTAAAATAGTGTTTTAATTTTTAAGTAATTATTAGAGTGTAGAATTTAAAATAGGCGGTGTTTACGATTCATGCACTTTAGGTTTATTTTAAATAGCTTAAAATTGGTAGAATTTAATTGTAGTTTAAAAACCGAAAACCAATTCAAATCGATTGTCCAAATCAAAGCAAAACGTCTCAAATTCATAAGATCTTCGTGTACAACGAACTCGACTCACTCACGTGTTTAATTGAATTCGTCATTGGTATTATTAGACTATTACTTTTTCCTAAAGGTAATTTTATAATTTACCCTATAACGTATCTTAATTATCACTATACTATCACGATTACATCACTATGCTCCTACATCGATCAACCTTCTTTATCTATTTTGGTAGACCTTCGAAACGCCTCTGGACGCATATAATGATTTACGATTGGACGAGAACGATAATTCCGTGTAATTGTCATGATATGTGTTAAGACACTATCACCTTGAATATCCATTCGTGTGAACCACGTATTGATTTCGCCTCTTATTGCTAATGTTTTCATCGAACTGAATTTACTCTCAATTGACTTCTTAAGAATTTTCTTTGATTCGAAAATTCGTTGTGTGGCTTTTCCCTTTCGATCGTATTTCGACCACCGAGAACTTAATAAGTCGTTATTGGTGACACCAACCGCACTCGTAAATTAATCTTGCTTTAATCCTTTGTTTCTTATTTATATCATCGACGCGTCTATTCTATCACGTTTGTTAAGAATTGATACGACTTTCGTTTTATTCCCTTATGTTTTGCTCGCATCAAATTGTTGACCTTTATATGTCTCATATTCGTTTGCTATTTTGTCACTTTCTGAAAACCAGAAACTGTTACGTGTTTATCGTTTGATATCTTAAACACTTTCTTGAATTTCTAAAAATTATTATTAATTTTTAAGAACGTTTTATACATTTTACCAAATGTTTGAATTGTTAAATACCCATTTCAAGTTTAATATCAAATCTATACATCCTCTTGGGTAAATTTATAACTAGTATTTAAAAAGGATATCAAGCGGTATTTTTTTAAAGTATTTGATTATATCGTACTTTACTGTCAACCTAATGAAATTATTAAATTAAATTATAATTTCTAAAACAATGTATCTGAATAACTTGGAAAATCTGATTTTTCCTAATGGTAACGATAAACCTGATTTTTTAACGATAATTTCATGTAGTTACCCGAAAAGCTCTTAAGCTAATCAAAATAACTATTTGAACTGTTCTACTTTTGCTTCGAAAATCCTGATCAAGAAAAATATTGACAACTGTTTACCCACTCATTTTATATAGAGTTTGATTCTTAATCACTACACCTGGTAAAATTTTCTTTTAATCAAGAAAATATTTAAACTGAGTTTTAAAGTAATACCAAACTCCTAGACAACTGATTTTGACAGCCTATATTTTGAATGATCATATGTTATTCATTTTTCCCTTCTATTTCTCTTGTACTAGATTCTTACGTTTTAAGATTGTCACATTTTACAGTTGCACGATTTGTGACCCTGTTGATTTACAATCTTGGTTCATTTTATCGTACTTTACCTGTTTAAGCGATTCTCGTGTTCATTCTCGATAGTTAATCGCACGTATTTCCAACAACTCTATCTCTTGATTTAGCTCCGTATTGAAAGATCGTTATCCTAATCCAAGACTGAAAAGTTATACGAAAAGGAGTTAAGAAACTGAAGCATAGCGAATTCTAACCGTTAAGATTCGTCGTGGTACAAAAATTACCTGGGAAGCAATGATTTTGTTCTACACTTTGTACCTCCTCTTGTTTGCATCTCCTATTGTTTTCAGGAGAACGTTGGGGACCAGAGTTCCTTTAGGGGGAAGACTGTGAGAACCCGCACTTTCCCAACATTATTTTATTATTTTTATTCGTGCTTTTTGAATTTTCCAACGTATTACGTTTTCTTGAATACTTATTATGTAAATCTTGAGATTTTTTTTAAATTATACTTTTAAGTATTATTTTATTCATTGACAATGTTTCATATGGAATTATAAAATTTTTATTTTATTTTGCCATATTTAATTTAAATCAAACTTTTTGATTTAAAATCACCCGCGTGCGTTTTACAACGAGTTTATTCAAAATCAATGTACAACGAGAATTCCTAGTGATCGCGATACCGACGGATGCCCAAAATATTACGTTTATTTATCGATTGTTTCGATAATTAATATTTTCGACTATTTCGTTTTAGTTACGTATGAAGTCATGTCGGGAAATCATATAATCATTTTTATGATGCATTGTAACTTTTGAAAAGTATTTTTACGAAACCCGAGCCCCGTAAATATTTTCAATATTTACCAATAACTATTTTCTACCCTTTAAACTATTAATTGCTTTTAAATCCAAAACTATTCACTAATTACACATTACACCCTAACCATACTATATAAACATTGTTTTTCATTTCTTCCACTTTCAACACTCAAAAAACACACACACATGAAAATGTTCTCCTCCCCTCTTTTCTTCTCTCTAATTCCGCCACCCATCACCATACAAAATCACCAAAAATCTCAAATTTTACCATAAATTAGCCAAAACTAAAATTAGACCCATGTTAGAAATCATCTTATGATTCTAATGATACAAAAATTTCATACATGCATCAAAGTTTTCATACTTTTGTGATTAATGGTGGGATTATGTTATAATCATCTTGCATGTATTATTTTTGGTAAGAACATCATGTTTTGATCCTAAAAAGTTTAATTGTTGATCTTTGATTTTGTTAGATTTTACATGCAAGTGTTTTTAGGAGTGTTTGGATGATGGGTATGATAGTATAGTGATCCTAGGGGTATGGGAATGAGTGGTTTTCCTTGAAAAATGGATTTATCATGTTTTCTAAAAGGCCAATTTGGGACAGCAGTCTTAAACAGTTTGTTTCGAGGGTTTAAGGTCTGTTAAAGGCTAAGATTATTTAAAATTGTTGTAGAGTTTTCCGAGACGGTCGTTTTGGTATAAGATAGAGCTTCTAAGTCATTACGAGTCAAAAGTTATGCTAGTTTTAGTTTTCGTGTACCGGGAGACGCAAGTCGGCACAATCCGAAATTGTGGCTGATTTTGGGTCGACTCTCGGGGACTTTAGGCTTGGTTAGATAAATGTATCTACTGATTTTCAAAGTTTACAAACTGAGTTTGATGAGTCTATTAGTGGTTTCAAAAGTCGGATTGTCGAGATTGTACTTTTAAAGTGGTCAAAACGGTTTTACAAAATAAGTGCACAAATCTGTCCCAAATTTGAAGTCGAGTAAAGTGTCGAGCTGATGGATTTTAAAGTGTGAACTTTGGCTCAAATTTTGGTGAGGTCTTATACAGGTTATAAGTGACCTTGACACCAATTTTCATCTAAAACGGACAAGTCTAGATAGGGTAGATCGGTGTGTACATTCGGGGTGTACTTGCTGATTTTATTTTGGACACGTCGTTCAATGTTTGTGTTGCGTGAGTTTGAGTATTCATCATCGGACATGATGACTTACTCAAGTGCTTAGTCATTATATAAATGACTTAGCTACTTGTCCAAATAAGGTTAAAGGATAGTTTGACTTGTTTTGACTTTGCGTCTTATGACGGGTCATTTTCAAGTGTTCAAGTGTTTTAACGAGTAACGTTGGATAAATGGATTCTTTTGATTCGTGTCAGTGGTTTTGAAACATGAATACTTTGAAAACAGTTGGGTCATATTATATTTGGTACATATCGATATTCGAGTTCGAGTCTTAACGCGCGCCTTATTTTGATAGGTTGCGGTTTTCGTGTTTCCCCGGGCATCCATATCGTCGGTGATCGTCTACCACTACCGTTTCTACTCAGTTGCTGAGTACCGTGATTGACTTACCTCGTGGCTAAGGTGAGTTCATAGCCCCTTTTTACTTGTACATGGTTTCTAAACACGGGGTGAGATTTTACATGGTGGAACACAACTAAATATAAAACTGTATTGCTATCCAGAACTCGTATGTTATTCTGAACGTGTACGCTTTACAGATGATTTCAATGGTATTATTGCTTTTAGACGTTAGCCTTGAGTTTCCTCTATTTATCATGAATCATTAATTGTCCCGTATGCTTTGCGCTAAGCGCGAATGTTGTGGGTGGATCCATCGGGATTGACAATCCCCGTCCCGATTTTGACGCACTAATATTCGTTTATACTTGAGTATTTAGGCTGAATACTCCCTAGAGGAATTTACATTTAAGTTAAGTTTCGGTTCATGAGACTAAACAGCAATAATATGCATCGTGACTATGGACGTACATAGTTAACCCCCCCCATTACGTGTTTTACAAAGTCTATTGTGTTCCACACGTTTACTGCTAAACCTATGAATATCACTCAACTTTGTGTTGAGATTTTTACATGTTTAATCTCAGGTATTATTACTTAGCTTTGCTTGGATGGGAGCCCACAGGATATTACCGCAGCTTGGAGATTTCTGTGATGCTTTTAAAAGATTAGTTTTAGTAAAAACTGTCAGAAGTTTATTATATCTTTTGGGAAACTTATTGTTATAAATCGAGACGAAATAATATAATTTTTCGCTTCTAAAACTCTGGGACCTATGTTTAAAAACTCTGACCTTTTATAATGTAATGTACATGTTTTTATTTCGTCAGCTTTGTATGAACTGTAATTCATTGTTTCTTGTACTATGACGTGTTACCCCCTCGTTGCCTAGTTGTTCCATGTCAGATTTTGGGGGTCTCACATAATATATTAAGTAACTCCCCCACATTGATGTGACTTCCCCTACATTTCTATGATTAGGTTATCCTATTGAATCTAAATCTTAGGATCTCCGGTAAACTAGGTTAGGTTTTTCTTCATAGAAACTCAATCCTTTAAGGGATTTAGTCCCAATCCTTTAGACGAATTACTAACTAACTCTATATTTAAGCCTTTCGTAAGAGGGTCCGCAATGTTATCCTTTGACTTCACATGGTCAATTGAGATAACTCCTGTTGAGAGTAGTTGTTGTATCACATTATGTCGACGACGGATATGTCTTGACTTTCCATTATACATTATGTTATGAGGTCTTCCAATTGCCGACTGACTATTACAATTTATACTAATGGCCATTACCGGTTTAGGCCACCTGGGTATGTCCTCTAAGAATTTTCGTAAAGCCATTCCACCTCTTCTTCGCATTTATCTAACGCGATAAATTTTGATTCCATCGTGGACTTAGCTATTACAGTTTGCTTGGATGACTTCCAAGATATAACCACCCCTAGTGTAAATACATATCCGCTAATCGATCTAGAATCCTTTATGTCAGATATCCAATTCGCATCATTGTATCCTTCTAAAATAGATGGATATATAGCATAACTCAGTCTATAATCACGACTGTATCTCAAATAATGAACCATAGTCATAGATTTTCCAATGTGCATCACTTGGATTACTAGTATACCTACTTAACCTGTTAACAACATATGTTAAGTCAGGTCGGGTACCTGTCATCAAATGCATTAACATGTAAATAATTCTTGAATACTCTAATTGGGCAACACATGTGCCTCTATTTTTAGATAGATGCAAACTGGTGTCAATCGGAGTTCTAACTAGGTCAGAATCCCCCGCATTATGAGTGTTAAGAATTTTGTCCATGTAACGTGCTTGACTCAATGCAAGTCCACCCTGTGTTCGTATTATCTTTATTCCAAGGATCACATCAGCCAAACCCATATCTTTCATGTCAAACTTTGAACTCAACATGCCTTTAATACACTTGATCATCTTGTCGTTACTTCCAAGATTACGTATCATCAACATATAGACACAAGATTACATATCCACTATTTGTGTCTTTGACATAAACACACTTGTCGCATTCATTAATTGTGAATCCACTCTCTAACATGGCATGGCCAAACTTTTGATACCATTGTTTGGGAGCTTGTTTTAAGCCATATAATGACTTAACCAGCCTACAAACTTTTCTCTCTTTTCCAGAAGCCATGAAACCCTCGGGTTGGTTCATATATTCTGAATTTCCATTTACAAACGGCGTTTTCATATCCATTTAGTGAACTTCTAAATTTCTTAATGCGACAATAGCAAGAATCATCCTAATAGAAGTTATTCGCGTAACCAGCAATTAATTATCCAAGTAATCTAGACCTTCGCGTTGTCTAAATCCTTTAATTACCAGTCTTGCTTTATACTTGTCAATAGTGCCATCGAATTTCATCATCTTCTTGAAGATCCATTTATAACCTAGTGGTTTACAACCAGGAGGTAAATCCATGAGCTCACAAGTATGATTTTGTAAAATAGAGTCTATTTCACTTTTAATGGCTTTTTTCCATCGAGACCCTTCCAATGAATTTACCGCTTCTCAATAAAAAGTCAGTTCATTTTCTATCATAAAATAAACAAAACCGTGTCTAACGATTTCTTGGTTCTTGCACTTTTGCTCCTTCTAGGTTCAACCTCTTCTTCCTCGGGTTGATCTTGTCTCTCATCTTGGAGATCATTATCATCCCGTTGTCTCTAGTCTTGGACAATTTCATCATCTATTCTAGATGATATTCCTGTTTCCTTTAAACAAGGAAATATATCCTCAAAGAAGGAAACATTTCTTGATTCCATTACTGCGTTCTTTTGTATATCCCTATTTTCTAAATGATGTACAATGAATCGATAAACACTACTATTATTAGCATATCCAATAAATATACAACCACGGATTTAATACCAATCTTTTGGGGCTTAGTTATCGACACAACTACCTTGGCTAGACACCCTCACACTCGTAAGTACTTGTATGATGGTTTTCTTCCCATCCATAATTCATACAGGGTTTCCTCTTTTTACTTACGCGGTATCTTATTTAAAAGATAAGTATCTGTTAGAATGGCTTCCCCCACATGCGTTGGCTTAGACCAGAACTTATCAGCATGGCATTAACCATTTCTTTCAAGGTACGGTTCTTCCTTTTGGCAATACCATTTTGCTGAGGTGAATAAGGAGCAGTGAGATCGTGTCTGATTCCATGTTTCACATATAGATCGGCAAAAGTATACACCTATTCGCCTCCTCTATCACTTCGTACAACCTTATTTTCCTACCAAGTTGATTCTTAACTTCAGTTTTGAATAGAACAGACTTGTCTATTGCTTCATCTTTACTTTTCAGCAAGTAAACGTAACGATACTTTGTAGAATCATCAATAAACATGATATAGTACTAATTGCCACCTTTTGTGGGTAGTGATTTCAAATCACATATGTTTGTGTGTATCATATCAAGTGGTTCGGTTTTTCATTCAACCGATTTGAAAGATGATCTTGTAAATTTGGCTTCGACACAAGTTTCACACTTATAATTTGAATCAATATGAAAAATTAGTATGCTATTAAATTTAATTAAAAGACGCAATGAATTATAATTAACATGTCGAAGACGACCATGCCACACATTAGAAGACTCAATCAAGTAAGCATAAGAGTTCACTGTTATTGATATCATTCTTAATAACCATTCCAATGAGCTTAATATACCATTCAAGGCATACCCCTACCAATATACATTTGATTCATAGAAAAAACAACTTTATCAGACTACAAAACAAGACGAAAAACAAACTTATTCAACAACCAACCGGACATAAGATTCTTTCGAATCTCTAGAACATACAAGCAATTAGTTAACTTAAGCTCTTTCTCGGACGTCATCGTTAGAATAACATCTCCTTCTGTTGGGAATTATTTGTAAAGTACCAAGTACTGTTAGTATAAGTATAAGCACTGTTAGTGTTAGCAAGTACCATTAGTGTTAACGCGGTACATAACAAGTACTGTTAGTGTTAAGTACAAGTACTGCTATATTGATTAGGACGAATATATCTTTGTATAAGATATGTCATAGTTATAGTTAGAGTATGTCTTATGTGATATACTTAATAGTTAGAATACTGATAATATATCGTTTGTGATATACTGATCTTTATAGAATGTTCTAAGGTTTCTAGGGTTTCTTACTCTATAAAAGGAGCATAGGTAATAACTGGATTTTACTCAGTTAAAAAGTTCGTTGTTCCAGTCTTATCGAATTGAAAAATGGTTTTAAGTATGACTCAATTGTTTTTGGTTAAGAAAAATATTTGTCGTTGTTGAAAAATAAAATGCAAAGACGTAAATGTAAATGAACGTTAAAATAAAAGGCGTTAAAATAAATCTAAGTCTAGTTAAAAGAAAGGGTGAAATATTAAAAACTTTGAAAAGTAAATAACGAGAATTTAAATGACGGGTAATTAAAACTTGACGAAAATTAAAATTTGACAAAGTATTAAAACGTAAACTTAAAAATTAAACAAGACAAAATATGAAAACAAACCTACCGTCAGAATACATATCGATCGGAATCCCAATCGGAAAGTACCTCACGTTTCTGATCGGAATGTGGCCCAATCGGAATAACCAAAAACAACCCCAAATCGGAATGTACTCTCACCTCCTGATCGGAATATGGCCTCGTCGGAATGCTATCGGAATGCACCAAAGGGATCTCGTCGGTATATGGGAAACACTAGTACATCAGAATAACCAAAATACTTACCTGATCGGAATGCAGATTGGAATACCCAATCGGAATGTGGAGACCTTATTCCGACGGATGAATCGGAATCCCCGTCGGAATGCTAAACCCTTTTCCGACCAAGCAATTGGAGCTATGGTCGGAATGTGAAACCCCTTTCTGACCAGGGTGGTCGGAATACAGTAAAAAGAAGGTAAAATAAGCACAACAATTAAGCTATTACTCAAATAAGCACTAGACTAAAATCCTAAGCAAACACGTATAAGAAAAAGCTAATAAGCTACAGTTTAAAGACTTTTAAAAACACGAAATGAAACAAAGTTTACGAAAACAAACTTTTATATAAAAATAACTTTTATAAAAACTTAAGAAACTTGAAGATAAACATAAATAAGCTATAAAAATCAATGATCCAAAACAATCAAAAGCATAAAAACATAATCTTTAATCAAATAAGCAACTCAAAAAGCATGTAAACAAAGATTAAAGCTTAGAAAGAAAGGTAGATGAGAGATTAAAACAAGAAAATTAAAAAAACACTTACTTGGAATTAAAAGGTATTAAAAGTGCAAGACAAGTATTTAAAATGACATGAATTTAAAGAGCAAGTAATTAAAAGGTAGAAGACTAATTGTCACCTTAGCCAACAAGAGTAAAATGAAATGATCTTAAACTATATATAGGGGAGATTAAGGAGTGCTTAAGAAGCTTCCTTCCTCTTTCCTCTTTTCCGTAATTGCACACTTAAGTCCTTCTCTTCTTAATCTTTTGTTAATCTTGGACTTTAATGACTTTTGGCTCGAGATTTCTTTAAACTCGTCTTTAATTTTCTTCATAAATAAGACTCGAGTTCTTCGGCTTTAGTAAACTTCCGTCTTGTGACTTTTTCTTCGATAAATCTTCAGAATTGGTCTTGGACTTCCGTTCTTTTTGCACTCTTGACTTCTTGACTTCCTCTTTAATCTTTTTCTTCAATAAAAGCCCGTGAATGCTCGTGTTTTCTCCACTTTTCACCTTTTCGTCCTAAATCACAACAAAAACACAAACCACACATAATTCCGACATAAAAGACATAAAATACACGTTTTGGCCCGGTTATTATGTAATTAAGTGGTAAAAAGGATGGGTGTTTACACACCTATCAAATCCCCTAAACTTGACCATTGTAATGTCCTCATGCAATGCATTAGTTACAAAGCACGTTTACATTTTTCATCAAATTCAATCCACGTTGGCCTTTATTAAAGAGATAGAAAACTATAAACATTCAAAGGAAGAAAATAAAGAAATCAAAAACATACCTTGGGTTTTGGAAATGTCATGAATAATCATCATCCTCAAGTTTTCACTTTCTCCAAACCAAGCTTAAAAACGAGATCATTGTTATTATAAGTTAGCAAACTAACACGAATTCATGTGGGCCAATTATTCACTTAGACTCCCTTATTCCTAGGGGTATCTCTTATATTTTATTGTTGTCTTGAATGATCACGAGGATGCATTGTTGACTTATTTCGATAGTTATTTAGTCCGAAAATAAAGTGAACGATTTAATCAATAGTTAGCTAAAGGACAAAATCTTTTAAAACTGCTTCTCGGGACCTCATAAAGTTCATATCTTGGCATAACTCGCTTCGCGATTTGAGACCTTTCTCGGACCGATATTTGGCAGCGACTTCATACTTCAAACCTTGAGAGACGTTCATGAACTTATGGTCTTCTCTTCATAATGGAATTTCTTCACTTGAAGTTTTGAGAGATTCATACTTGGACCACGACTTCTTCATTTTCTCCAATCTTTATTTTGGACTTTGATATACAACGATCCACCTCCTTTTATGACTTGGATCTATTTATCCTCATACCTTGCTAGGGTCTTTTCGGATACACTTCTCCATGACTTTTGGGGAGTTTTTTGCTTTTCGTCGTGTGTCTCGATCCTTCGTATTGATTTTCGATAAATGATTCTTCACATCACTTCGGATCTTTAGCAACAAAATATAGCCCTCATGTCTTGTTAGGACCTTTTTGGACTCGCCAATCTTCGCATCCCGCTTCAATAAGTTATGCCTTGGCTATGAACTCTAATCCATACCGAGCAACTTTTAAACGATCTTGGGCTAGAAGCTAAGTAACTTTTCAAATCGTACAATCTTATTTATTGCAGATAAATTTATTAACAAGCGATGGGAGAATAGGCTTATAATTAACTCACATAAATTCACGAAAGAATACCAAACTTATAACTGACTCTATCATCTCTCGTTCTCCACAGTTTAAAATCTCAAGTAATGAGACTCTTGGATGCTTAGCCTATTAAATCAAAGTTTTGGGTTTTCGAGTCGCCTATAGGATCTTGCAAACTCTTAGACTTTTTTCAAGTTTAGAAACCCCGTTTTAAAGTTCCCTTGATAAACGACTCTCTAGGATCAATTATAGGAACTTGCGAAAAGTTCTTGTTCTTAACCCGTGAGAGTTAAGACTTTCGTGTTTTATAGCTCCATATATAAAAGCCTAGCAAAACTTGACTTAAACACGTTAAGGATACGAGCTAGAGTAACTTAGATAAGTAAACTCGGGTTGAGTCAAAAGATTCATAACGTTTGAATATTAAAACCACTTTATTAAAATTTATTCTAGCAAAGAAGGAAAAATAACTATACAAAGGTAAAAACTAATAGGCCAAAATAGATCAAAAATTTTGAAAAATGTCGAAAAATTGATTATCTGGTTAAAATGAGGACAAATACAAAGAAAAGGCCACTTAACTTCGATAGAAGTCCCCCCTACACTTAACATAAACATTGTCCTCAATGTTTAAGCATGTGGGAGTAAACTCCCTTACACTTAGGACATTATGCACTTTGTTTAAATCTCGCTTAGGAAGAGACAACTAAAGAGATTCCTATTTTAATATTGAGAAAATATAAAATAGTGAATCGAAAAGAGTTTAGGATAGAACCGGGAAGAAGGGAACACGGAATCACGGGTCGTCGAGAATCATCAAGAGTGGATCATTGAGCTCGAATCCCTGATTAAGAGAGGAGAGGAAATAGCAAACACCAACGGGTCTCCCCTACACTTAGGATAAAAAAAGCTAAAACATAGATGCATGGGTTGCCTCCCAAGAAGCGCTTGGTTTTTGTTAACCGAGTCGTGAGCCTGACTCGACCTTGATCATCATAGGAAGAAGCATGAAACATATCCACCAGCATCAAAGACATAGTTTTCGTCCATCAAATAGCACAAGCTTAAGGCGAACAAGGCAAGCCAAATAAGAGTAGGCAAGGTTCCCTTAAGCAGCGATGGAGCACGGTGGAAGCAAGGGTGAAGTGGTGCAAGCAGATTTCCATAAGTTCCAAAAATATTTCCTTTTATTTCATCAGGTGGATACTGAGATCGCTGCAGAATATCGATACCGGGGTCGAACACCTTTTCCTTTAGGGGAAAATAGCACTCAGGCTCAGCAGAGTGTGAAGATGATCCGCGATGAAAATGCACAACCTCGTCCTCAGAAGGTGGACAAAGAGGTGTTAAATCACATGTGCTGCGGATATTGGTGTCGACCGGTTTCTTCTCCTTTGAAAGAATTTTCTTCAAATCCAAAGTAGGATCAAGACGATAATCTTCAAAATCTAAAGGAGGAGCATCACTCTCATGAGGGAAGTAAGTGTTGAGAAACGTAGAGAAGTCTTCCTCAAATGAGTAATCGTCCAAAGTAGGATTAAGCATGGATGACGTAGGATCTTCATCATGTGAAGAATCACTCGAAAGAGTATCGGCCTCACAAAAATCATCATATGTGGGCAGATCGGGATATTCAGAAGTAAGGTCATCATAATCATCCGAATCTGAGCTAGAATCATCATCATAAGCATCGAAGGTCGGTGGAGAATCATAAATGGGTGAAGGGTCCAAATTGGATAGAGAATCATCCACATCATCTTGAAAAAGTGGATTATCAATGCAAGAATCGAATAGGGGATTGTTGTAGACGATAAAATCATCAAGCACATTAATCATATTCGCTGATTCTCGGCCAAAGGATTTTCTTGGAAGCTTCCCCATTTTAAAAACTTGTGAATCATTCCCGACTCTTAAGATTAACTCACCTTCGGCCACATCAACTAAAGCTCGTCCGGTTCTCAAGAATGGCCGACCAAGTATTAAAGGAATACGAGGGTCCATTTCATAATCAACAACGACAAAGTCGACCGGGAAAGTAAATGTGCCAACTTTAATGAACACGTCTTCCGCAATACCAACGGGGTAAGCGAGAGTGCGATTTGCAAGTTCGAGAGTCATCTTTGTTGGTGTGAGGTCGGGTAATGATAGTGTTTTCCAAACACTCAAAGGCATAAGATTAATACTGGCCCCGAGATCAGCTAGGGCAGTAAATTCTTTGGTTTTGTTAAAGAGGCAAGGCAACACAAAACGACCGGGATCTCCAAGCTTTTCTGGAAGTTCTTTAAGAATAATGGCAGAGCAGTTTTCATTTAAGCGTGTGTTGGCGATCTCAATCAACTTCTCCTTCTTGTTAAGCAATTCCTTGAATGCTTTGACAAATTTCGGCATGTGGACAAGTGCTTCAACGAGGCTAATGTTGATGTTCATTTGAGAGAGCATCTTCACATAGCTTGACACTTGACAGTCATTCTTGGTTAGCTCGTTGGTCTTGCCTAAGCGAGAAGGATAAGGGATATTGTGTTTGGGTGGTGAAGGTGTAGGTGTAGCAGGTAAAGGGTGAGATGTTGAAGGGTTCTTCTTGGGAACATCGTCATGACGAGGCGTAGACGGTAATGGTGCACTAATACTAGGTGTAGGAGGAGTATGGATAAATGGTGGTGGAGGAGGTGTAGATGATGGGGGCGGGATCAGTGGTCCTACTATGGTGACTCCACTACGGGTAGTAATAGCACTCACATTTGCTCGCGGATTGGTGACGGTGTTTGAAGGTAGAGAACTCGAAGAAGAGGGTTGAGCGGCGGGCAAGAAACTAGCAAGCATATTCTTCAAATCATTTGTTTGATTGCTGAAGGAGGATTGGATATTATCGCGAAGCTCGGATCTAAGGTCATTTCCTTGCTTGGTAATATCTCCTTTCAGATTGATAATTTGGCTCTGTAGATTCTTGATTTGCTCACCTTGGGTTCTCATGATGGCTTCAACATCGGGGTTAATGGGTGGGGCTTGTTGAGCGGGTGGGTGATAAGGATTAGAAGCTCTTGGTGGGATTTGGTTGCTTCTATTGTAGTTGTTGGCGGGGTTTTGGTTTTGAGGAGAAAAACCGGGTGAAAGGTAATTGTTGGACCGGTAACTCAGCAAATTTCTATCCCCTTTAGGTCGAGCTTGGTAATTTTCCGGTGAATAATTACCATAAGCTGCATACACATTTTCCGGATTTCCTTGAGTTGAAGGACAATCGGTGTATGAGTGAGGACCGCCGCATGTTTCACAAGGATTGGCAACCGCTTTAACTTGTTGTTGTTGGTTTGAAGCAAGAAGCAAGATACTTTTGTTCATTTCGGTCATCATGCATGTGAATTCGGTCATATCAGGGCTTGCTGAGGTAGAAGAAACATTGACTCTCGGGTTGTTTGATTGTAGGATAAAATACGACTCTTGTTTAGGAAAACAAAAGAACGTATATGAGCGGTAAGTATCGAACAAATGACTTTAAGAAAAATCAAGTGTTAATGACCCAATCAAATAAAATGAGAGAAAGTTCGTTTCCCAAGGAGGTATATGTGTGTGAATTAACTTGTAGTTATTTGAGATTAATCTTTGGAAGAATGGGGATGAAAGGATGAAAAGACGGTTACGTTAAAATTAAACTACGACGAAAAAGACGTAAACGTAAAGTCGTGAAAAACTACCCAAATTAAAAATTTAACTAAAACCAAAAACAAAGTAAATAAAAGATTAAAAAGAAGTCAATAATAATATAAATAAAGACAAAAATCCAACAAAGATATTTTAAAACCTTTTATTAATTAAATATTTAATTTTAAATGCTAATTAAAGCCCTAAAATTAAATATAACTAATTCAAATGTCTAAAATATGATTTTATTGAATAATTACTTAACTTATATTATTAGAAGACTAAAAAGTAATTTTCTAAAAATTAAAAGCTATTAAAACTATTTTTAAAACTCTAAAAATAATCTAAAATGATTAAAAACTAATTAAACTTAAAGTAATTATAAAAATAAATCTAAAAGTTATAAAAATATTCTAAAAATGGAAAAGGTCCTAATTAATGCTAAAGAACTTAGGAAAAATGAAAAATAAAGAAAAATAAAACTTTGAAATTTTAATAATAAAATAATATTAAAATAATACTAAAAATAAAAAGTTTATAAAATTAATTCTAAAAAATTTCTAAAATCTTAAAATAATCTAACTAAGAGAAAAACACAAATTAAAGTTCCTAAACCCTTTTTAATAATTTTATAAAAATGTTTAAAGTTTATAAAAAACCTTAAAATAATATAAAATTAAAAATTAAAGTTTATAAAACCAAAACTAGATGTAAACCTCAAATGATTATTTTAAAAGCTAAAAATTATTTTTCCTAAAAATAAAAACTCTTTTTTCTATTTTTTAATGATTTAATAAAATACGGCTATTAAATAAATTCTAGAAAATAATTAAATAAAGGGAAAATTTTCAAACCAAGCTAGAAAAATCACAAAACCTAATAAGATTCTAGGAAAATTCAAAAGAAGTAAAATAGCTTAACAAATAAGCTGAAAAGAAGGAATTAAGCTACGGCTTATTATTTAAGCTAGAAATGAAAAACGTGTTAAGTATCTTATGAAAACAAAACTAAACGTAAAAAGGCTATCTAGATTAACGGTAGAGCTCCTACTCCTCCAACGAGAGGTCTGGGGTTCGAGTCCAGTTACGGGTATGCTTTTTGCACTTTTTTCTTTTTTTTATTTTTTTCTTTTCTAAACCAATTTGTGACGTTATATGACTTGTAAACTCAATCTAATCCTCTTTTTTATGCCAGATTCAACAAGTTATGATCCAAAATGTTTCCAGTTTTAACTTATGAACACAAGCAGGTTATGCTTGTATTTTCTGATTTCTTCACAAGGAATTTAAGCCAAGAGGTCTTGGCTGTGAGCTTATTTGGTGGATGATTTTGGACAAAGGGGGCACCCTTGTGCTTATTGAAGCACAAGGAGTCAGCAATAAGCTAGAATAAGCACTTAGCACACACAATTTACACAAATGAAGCACACACAAGCTAAATAGAGTTGCTGTGATAATTTTTGAGGTCTGTGGACTTAAGAGCTGATTACAAGCACCCTAGTGACTTTTAGACTCCAAGCTTTTGCACACACAAACTTCAAATAGCACCAAAGTAACTTCAATAATCCATATAACCTAACACTAAACAGGATCCAAAAGATCAAGCACAAATTATAGCCAAAACAAGCAGTTTTATGACTTAGCAGATTTCAAGCTCACTTTTCCTTTTAAAACACTTAAACTAGGTCCAAAACTCTTCCAAATTAAGCTATAACTACTAACAAACCTATCTCAATCCTCTATGGCCTATCTAACATGTTTTTAAACACATTTAATGATGTGAGTCCTGCTTAAACCCGTTTCCAAACACCCTTTAAAAACTTTGAAACTAAAATTTTCAAATCAAATCACTCTTAAAAGCATTCAAACTGACTTTAATAGCATCTAGCATGCAAACAAACACAAAAGAACATAAATCAAACAGCTATTAACAACAATCATCAAATAATCATGAAAATCACATAAACTCAATATTTCTGAAATATCAAAAAGGAAACAAGTGTTTTTACCTCAGGACCCTACATCCAGGGCCCTAGTGGATGTAAATCCACCTCCCACAAGGCTGGAGGCCTGTGCAGATCAATAATCAACAGGATCTCACCACCTGCTAAGAGAAATCAAACAAAACACAAGTATAAAATCCAATATAATCTTTCTGATTTCTTTTTCTTTCTTTCTTAAAACTTTCTAAAACTTTTCAAACCTTATCAAACACGTTTTGATAACACTATTTCACCAAATTCTTAAACCTCTTAACATCAAAACCTGAAACAGATTTCTTACCAAGAAATTCAAGTTTTCAAAACCTTTAAATAATTTTGAAAATCAAAATTACTTAACCAAATAAACAAATGGAACTCAGTTTCCTTCAGCAATTTATACCAACTTTAAACAATGATAAAAAGGAATTAGATTGTAAAAAACAAACACCAACTTTTATATTATATTAAAAGGGATTACAAAATATTTTTGAAGAAAACTGGAACAAAGGAGAGTGAACAGGCTCACCTCCTATTTATACTACTCTAATGAACATTCTAGGCTGCTTAAAATCACAAACCCTAATCTAAGAAATTCCCAAATATGCCCTTGATGCGTTTTTGGTGTTGAGCTGTCAAATTGATCCTGGACGTTCCTTTTTGCGTTGTGAGTAAGCATAAGATCATGGTTGTTGATTTGGGACACGTCACTAAACTTGGAGGACAAGGTGTGATGTGATTGGTTGAGAGGGGAATTGGGGGTGGGGTCTACAGTGAGTGGGTTGAGGGTTTTAGGAGTGGGATAGCTTTCTGCATGTGTGAATCACACATGTGCAAGGTGAATTGAAATTTTACCCAAGTTTAAGTGAGATAGAACCTGGGGGTGAAAAGTGAATAGTAACTTCTATTTGATCCGATATTAGGGGAAACAAAGGTGTTAGGCGTACTTTTTATTTGTATGTTTCAAATTGTGCACCTTTGGCCCTTATCTTTTGATATTTTTGGCATATAAGGTTTTTCAGCCCTAAAAACCATTTTCCCTTGTTAATAACTTTCCACCTTTTACATTTTTGGCACAAAACTTTAGGAATAGGTTTCAAAGGATTGTTTTTGCCATTTTGAGTAATTTCAAGGGCTGATCTTGGACAATCTTGATCTTTAAAGGTCTTCAATGTGTCTTTCACTTCATGAGGGACCATTATTGGCAATTTGAAATTGTTAAGGGACTAATCTTGCCATTTCTTCAAAGTTGAAGGACCTTTTTTGTAATTTTGACAAACTTAAGGGACCAAACTTGTAATTATTAATATACAAGGGTTTTAAGTGTCATTTCTTCATTCTTGGAGGATCAATCTTGTTTGTCTTCAAGTCTTCAAGGGTATTTGTTGAATATTTCATGATTAGGGCCCGGTTCATTGTACGGCTTCGTTTCTCGTGTCCGTTTTTCCTTGTAACTTGTGATCTTTTGTCTTTTTCACGATATCCATACCTAAAATACACAAGTAAACAAACACAAGCATATATATGGTATTTTATGACATTTTTATGCATTAAAAGCCCGAAAAGAACGATGAGATCATGTATAAATGCCATCTCATCATTGTTCCTTGAAGAAGCGGAGGAATACCAATTTTTTGGTGAGTAGTCATGTTCTCAATAAGCTCTCTACACTCCTCGGGTCTCCTTTTCATAAATGTGCCACCGGCGGCTGCATTAATCGTATCACGATCTCGAAAAGTCAAACCGTTGTAGAACGTATCAATCAATGTGACAGGGAGCATGTTGTGGTTTGGACAACGATCGATCAAGACATTATATCTTTCCCAAGCATCAAAGAGAGATTCATCGGGATCTTGCATGAAACCACTGATTTGATTGCGAAGGCTCGTGACCATGGATGGTGGAAAGTAGCGCGACAAAAAGCGTTGAGTCATGTCATCCCAAGTGTGAATTGAATTCTTTGGAAGACGATCAAACCATTTCTCGGCATGATGTGATAAAGTATGTGGGAAGAGTTGTAGGTGAAGAACATCCATTGTGGCACCGGTGCACTTCATGCTTTGAGTGATTGTAATGAACTTGTCGAGGTGTTTGTTGGCATCATCATCAGGCAATCCACGGAATGGGTTAGTTTGCACTTGTTGAATCATGTGGTGCTTCAACGAAAACTCCGGAGCCATGATTTGCATCGGCGCAATCGGTCCTCCTCGTCCAAACATGGTAGGTTGACAAAGCTCCTCCATTGTCCGAAGATCGGGCTGTAGAAGAACATTGTGGTTATTGTTAAGGTGCGGTGGATTATTGTTGTTGTTAACACCTGACATACTTAAATATTCTCGAGTCTCGGGCTCTTGATAATTAGAAGATCTAGTACGCATACACCTGAAAATGCAAAAGAAAAAGAAACCAAACACAAAGACAATATATATACACAATAAAGATAAAATCTTTTTGGATTTTTGAAATTTTTAATGTTTATGGATTTTTAACAATTTTTTAATTATTATGGTTTTTTTGAATTTTTTAAGCAAGAAAATAACGCTCACGAATGAACGGATCCCAAAAAGCAACGCGTCTCTCACAGAAAACCGTTAATCTTTACGAAAAGAGCCGGCAGCGGCGCCATTTAATAACTGGATTTTACTCAGTTAAAAAGTTCGTTGTTCCAGTCTTATCGAATTGA
This sequence comes from Glebionis coronaria, assembly GCA_025667525.1. Classification (NCBI taxonomy): domain Eukaryota; kingdom Viridiplantae; phylum Streptophyta; class Magnoliopsida; order Asterales; family Asteraceae; genus Glebionis; species Glebionis coronaria. The sequence goes on along the minus strand of CM046874.1, from coordinate 584,107,688 downwards.
AAAATGGTTTTAAGTATGACTCAATTGTTTTTGGTTAAGAAAAATATTTGTCGTTGTTGAAAAATAAAATGCAAAGACGTAAATGTAAATGAACGTTAAAATAAAAGGCGTTAAAATAAATCTAAGTCTAATTAAAAGAAAGGGTGCAATATTAAAAACTTTGAAAAGTAAATAACGAGAATTTAAATGACGGGTAATTAAAACTTGACGAAAATTAAAATTTGACAAAGTATTAAAACGTAAACTTAAAAATTAAACAAGACAAAATATGAAAACAAACCTACCGTCGGAATACATTCCGAACGGAATCCCAATCGGAAAGTACCTTACCTTTCTGATCGGAATGTGGCCCAATCGGAATAACCAAAAACAACCCCAAATCGGAATGTACTCTCACCTCCTGATCAGAATATGGCCTCGTCGGAATGCTATCGGAATGCACCAAAGGGATCTCGTCAGAATATGGGAAACACTAGTCCATCGGAATAACCAATATACTTACCTGATCGGAATGCAGATTGGAATACACAATCGGAATGTGGAGACCTTATTCCGACGGATGAATCGGAATCCCCGTCGGAATGCTAAACCCTTTTCCGACCAAGCAATTGGAGCTATGGTCGGAATGTGAAACCCCTTTCCGACCAGGGTGGTCGGAATACAGTAAAAAGAAGGTAAAATAAGCACAACAATTAAGCTATTACTCAAATAAGCACTAGACTAAAATCCTAAGCAAACACGTATAAGAAAAAGCTAATAAGCTACAGTTTAAAGACTTTTAAAAACACAAAATGAAACAAAGTTTACGAAAACAAACTTTTATATAAAAATAACTTTTATAAAAACTTAAGAAACTTGAAGATAAACACAAATAAGCTATAAAAATCAATGATCCAAAACAATCAAAAGCATAAAAACATAATCTTTAATCAAATAAGCAACTCAAAAAGCATGTAAACAAAGATTAAAGCTTAGAAAGAAAGGTAGATGAGAGATTAGAAAAAGAAACTTAAAAAAACACTACTTGGAATTAAGAGGTATTAAAAGTGCAAGACAAGTATTTAAAATGACATGAATTTAAAGAGCAAGTAATTAAAAGGTGGAAGACTAATTGTCACCTTAGCCAACAAGAGTAAAATGAAATGATCTTAAACTATATATAGGGGAGATTAAGGAGTGCTTAGGAAGCTTCCTTCCTCTTTCCTCTTTTCCTTAATTGCACACTTAAGTCCTTCTCTTCTTAATCTTTTGTTAATCTTGGACTTTAATGACTTTTGGCTCGGGATTTCTTTAAACTCGTCTTTAATTTTCTTCATAAATAAGACTCGAGTTCTTCGGCTTTAGTAAACTTCCGTCTTTTGACTTTTTCTTCGATAAATCTTCAGAATTGGTCTTGGACTTCCGTTCTTTTTGCACTCTTGACTTCTTGACTTCGTCTTTAATCTTTTTCTTCAATAAAAGCCCGTGAATGCTCGTGTTTTCTCCACTTTTCACCTTTTCGTCCTAAATCACAACAAAAACACAAACCACGCATAATTCTGACATAAAAGACATAAAATACACGTTTTGGCCCGGTTATTATTGTAATTAAGTGGTAAAAAGGATGGGTGTTTACACACCTATCAATAGGTATGATGACATTCATGTACCTCTGTTGGGAATTAATTTGATGAGACAAAACAAGTATAATGAAACAAGAAGGACTTATATGCAAATATCAAGCTTTACGAGAATATGGAGCCCTTTCATACAACAAGGAGGACTTATTAGTAAAAGATGGAGGGACTTCTAATGTAATTAAAGTTTTCTTGTAAGAAAAGTCTTGTATTCTAGTATATATAGAATACAATGACCGTAGGTTTTATTCATCTCATAATTCACAATGTAGTCATAAAGCGTGTGTCGTGTGTTCTAGACGTGTGTGTTCTTGTAAACACGTCTAGGCTTTGTTACTTGTAATCGTTTGAAGTCGTTGGAGAAGTAAACACCTTGTTCATGTGTCTTGTTCAATTCCGCTATATTTATCATATGAACGAGATGCATATCCTAGTAAGCTTAATCGATCCGTGAATAATGGTTTCCACAATTGGTATCAGAGCTTTTGATTGGAGATTATTGTTTGATGCACCATGTGAACGCAGCAAAGAAAAAGAGATGAAAGTAAGTTGTGTGTTCGTGAAGGCTATGTGATATATTGAAAAGGGAAAAAGATAGTGGCTGAGTCGCTGACAGGAATAAAACACACGCTGACAGAGAAGACACTGACACGTTATATTTGGACGCTGACAGTGTGTTGTCCGATATATGGTTTTCAAACGCTGACACGTATTGTCCGATATAGGACAGTACATACTGATGATATATTGGATGACAAAGGATCTCGGACAGAACTGACTGTTTAAAATTTTATGGCTCGTTTTTGAAGATTGTGTTTGGTGCAATGACGTTTTATTTGATTATGTGACAAGGCTAACCTTGCGGTTATATACCGACTTGGATTAGAAGCAGAACGCCGACAGAGGCAGCAGTTGCATAAAAGAAGAGGATGATATTGTACTTAGATGATTTTCATTGCAAATTGGAGGTTTCGATGAAGACGATTGATTATTGCTTCTTTGGTGTTGGAGTTGTTTTTCGCAGGTTTATATTTTATTATATCTCAAAAGATTCTTGCCTCTCTTTTGAGATAACTTGTTCGTGCTTACATGAATGGTGACGAAGACTTGTCATATCTAGAAACTAGATACCTTGCTATCACTTGAAGGAGTTACATTATCGTGCTCAGTGTCTCACAAAAGGATGAGGATTTTGACAAGAGATCGAGGTCTGCTTATAGTTTCCTGAATTATATAAGTTCGACGTCACATGGATAATGCAAGATATAAGGTACAAGCTTGGGAGATTCCACTTCTTCAACAAATAGGTTATATTCGTTTTTCTTCATTCGTAATCTACAATTAGAGTCTACATGGTTCGTGATTCATTTACATGCACCACTCAAGGGGAAGCGTTTATTAGTTGTTTATCTTTAGAAGACCCCTATTGGATGAGACAAAAAGGGGAAGAAGATTCAAAGATCAAGGTATACAACTTATTTTTATGTGGTGATATGTTTTACAAGAAATCTTACTTTAAGGGGAAGCTTGTTTCATTCGTGAAAGATCAAGATTTGAAGATTGGTTTTGTCATCATCAAATAGGGGAAGATTGTTGGGAATTAATTTGATGAGACAAAACAAGTATAATGAAACAAGAAGGACTTATATGCAAATATCAAGCTTTACGAGAATATGGAGCCCTTTCATACAACAAGGAGGACTTATTAGCAAAAGATGGAGGGACTTCTAATGTAATTAAAGTTTTCTTGTAAGAAAAGTCTTGTATTCTAGTATATATAGAATACAATGACCGTAGGTTTTATTCATCTCATAATTCACAATGTAGTCATAAAGCGTGTGTCGTGTGTTTTTAGACGTGTGTGTTCTTGTAAACACGTCTAGGCTTTGTTACTTGTAATCGTTTGAAGTCATTGGAGAAGTAAACACCTTGTTCATGTGTCTTGTTCAATTCCGCTATGTTTATCATATGAACGAGATGCATATCCTAGTAAGCTTAATCGATCCGTGAATAATGGTTTCCACAACCTCATTCAAGTCAATTAATAAGAGAATCGAATAGTTAAAAGTAATTATGTTCTTCTGTGCTTTATAAGTTAGATTCCGCATAACGTATTTAGTTGAGTAAGAGTTCTCAAAGTGTTTTAGTTTGATTACAAACAACTATACTAGTTCTTAACATAATATATAGATCCAATAAAAGGGATCAACAAATGGTATCAGAGTTTGTTGAGAAACTCTGAAAAAGAAGAACGCAACCCTAAAAATCCCCACTCACACTAAAACTCAATGTCTCAACCTGGTGATGACCGTCACTTGGAAGACATTCCAGATCCTGATCTAATACCATAGGGACAACCTCAAGTTGTGCATCCTGCACCACCACAAGGTGTTCAAGCCATAGATGTTGTAGTTACTTCTTCAACTACAACACCTTCCCATACTCTCTCTGCTGTCAAACTCCCAGTTCTCTAAGGTGATAATATGAGACATGGGCTATGCAGATGGAACATTACTTGAATCACACAGATCATACTCCGTCGTAGGTTATCAAGAATGGGAATACACCTAAGAAGTTTCACTGGTTGCCTGATGGTACATGATACGCTTTAGATGTTGTGACTGCTGAGGAGGTGCAAGCAGAGATTAAAGAAAGAAAGGCCAGAACTGCTTTGGCTACGGCACTTTCAGATGATATCTTACCTAGCTTTCATCACTACAAAGATGCAAAGGTTATGTGGGATGTCATCAAACTTAGATTTGGAGGTAATGACAAATCTAAGAAAATGAAGAAGATTGTTCTGAAACAAGAATTTGATAACTTCTCAATCTCTAATATAGAAGGAATCCATGGTGGCTATGGAAGGTTCAGTAAGCTGCTCATTCAATTGGCAGTTTATGGACAAATAATTCCTAATGAAGAAGCTAATCTAAAATTCTTAAGAAGTGTTCCACAAGAATGGAAAGCAATGGCTATGCACTTCATCACAAGGGATGATCTGGATACAATTCCTTTTAATCATCTCTATAACAATCTTAGAGCTTATGAGATGGATGTTAAAGGCGTTGAGGTGACCAAAGCAGCAGCAACAACAAAGTCTAACTTGGCTTTTGTATCAGAAGGTAATGGCGGCAATTACTTTCAAAATACCGCTAGTGGATCAAGTAGCGGTACTTACTTCCAAAATACCGCTGGAGGACTTACAAGCAGTACTTACTCTCAAGGTACTAAAGTCAGTCCTATTGTATCTCAAAATCTACAAGGAAGATCTTCACCATTGTTTAGTGACAATGATGCTTTCTCATTATTTGCTAGACAAGACAACAGACCAAGATTGACTCTCAATGACTTGTTCCAAATGGATGATGCTGATATTGAAGAGATGGATCTCAAATGGCAAGCTGCTATGATCTCTATAAGATCTAATAGGTTCTTTAAGAAGACTGGAAGGAAGATGACTGTTGATCCTAATGAACCATTAGGATATGACAAGTCTAAAGTTAACTGCTATAACTGTGGAAGGAATGGAAATTTTGCAAGGGAGTGCACTAGAGACAAGGCTAAAAGTAGCAGTCAAAAGTCCAAAAACAGCTATAGAACCTGTCCAAGAATTTCTGAAAGTTTTCCAAAAGGAAACAAAAGGAGTCCCAAAGGAACCAAAGCATTGGTAATTATAGATGGAGTGGTGAACTGGGCTGAAGATGAGGAAGAAGAAGAGCTTGGTTTGATGGCTCTCTCACATGAAGATACTGATGTGCATGCTTGTTCTAAAGATTGTGTTCTTAAATTTAATAGTCTAAAAGTAGAACTAGACGAACAGTATCAAAAGGTCAACACATGTACTGTAGAAACAAATGCTTTTAAACAGGGTGTTGCTAAGCTAGAGGAAAATATAGTTTTGTATAAAAAGGTTCAACAAAACTATGAAGAGAAAATTAGAATTTTGACTATTCAAATGAGGGAAAAAGATGTAGAAATTAAAGCTTTTGAAAAACAACTTTTGAAAGTATCAGTAGAATATGAAGCTTTAAAAGCCAGTCTTTATAATGAAAGGGAAGTGATTAATCATTGGCAAAGATCCTCTAAAGGATTGGGTAAGCTGATTATTTCACAAATGGGGTATTATGATAAATCAGGCCTAGGATATATTGAGGACCAACCTGGGATAAATTTAACCGATAAGGACTTATCAAAGGGGATTTTTGATAGTTCTAGTGAGTCAGATGATACTCCTAAAAATGATAGATATGCTGAAGGAATGAAGGCAGTTCCTCCACCATTATCAGGAATTTTCATGCCCCCTAGTAATGATACATGTATAGAGTTTGATGAATCAAAAGTTGTTAATGATTCAAACTCTAGTACTTTGACCCACGATAAATCTGTTGTGACCAAAAACATTGTTTATCCACCTTTAATGAGCAACTTTGTGTCTGAAGAACAAGTGTCTAAAACTAGTTCTGCTCCCAAGCAGGTAAAAACTCCTAGCAAGGCATTGGATAATAACGCAAAACATAATAAAACCAAGAGGGGTGGGATAGGTTCTGAGAAAATTATTTCAAAACAACCTTTTGGGTCTTCTTTGAGAAGAAATTATGTTATGTTTGTGGTAGTCTAAATCATTTTATCAAAGATTGCACTCTAAATGAAGATAAAATTTTAAAACAGAAGGCTACACAAAAGGTCACAAAGAAAAGTAATGGGCAAAATGCATAGGTTAATTGATGAGACTGCTTTTATACGTAGTCTCATCTTCCAAATAGGGCTTAAAATGCATTAAATATCATCAAAATACCCATATATATGCTTGTGTTTGTTGCTTGTGTATTTTAGGTATGGATATTGAGAAAATGATAAAAGATCACAAGAATCATACAAAAACGAACACGGGAAACGAAGCCGCACAATGAACCAAGCCCTAATGAAGACTTTCCCAAGATAAACCCTTGAAGATTTGAAGAATTATGAAGAAGGGTCCTCCAATATGGAAGAATTGACACTTTATACCCTTGTATCTTCATAATTACAAGTTTGGTCCCTAAAGTTTGTCAAAATTACAAAAAGGGCCCTCCACTTTGAAGAATTGGCAAGTTTAGCCCCTCAACAAGGCTAAATTGTCAACCATTATCCTCCACAAAGTCAAATACATCATGAATTCCTTCAAAGTACAAGAAATTACAAGTTTGGTCCTTTGAAAATCCCAAAATTACAAAAAGGACCCTTAACTTTCAATATTTGGCAAGAATGGTCCCTCATCAAACAAGAATTGGCAATTTCAGTCCTCCAAAATGCTCAACATACAAGTCAAGACCATTATCCATCATCAAAATGCCAAATCAGTCCTTCAAGAATTCAAAAATGGCAAGAAATACCCCTGAAATCATTTTACAAAAGTTTTTGGGGCAAAAGTGCAAAGTTGCAAAAGTTAATAAAGCTTAAATGGGCGTTGATAGGGTTTATAACTGAAATGACAAAAGGGAAGGAAGTGAAGGACTAATATTGGCCAGACATGATTCTTACCTTAACCAACCACATGCTGCCACCTCACCCCACTCACCACTTCAACCAATCACACTCCACCATTTTGCCATGTCACCTTCCACTCACCAGATTAATCACATAATTAATCTTGGCGCCTTAACACAAAATTTAAATAAATCCCACCTTAATCCGGATCAAACAAGGAACTATTCACCAAGAACACAATTGGGGTTTTCTTAATTACTTGTAATTAAACCTTAAAATGGTGCAGATTAGTGATTAATGATCATGTTAACACAACCCAACCTTAATATTGGTCATCACATCATTCACGTGTCCACATGGGACCTCCCCTGCTACACGTTTGAGGAAGAAGACAAGAAGAGCAAGTCATCCAACGTCCCATAATTGTGCTTACTTTCTAAGCATCATACAAACCCTTTGATCACATTTTTCTTGCCAGCTATCACCACCAACAGCCAAGAATTCCTCACAAGACTCCAAGATATTCAAATTTTCCAAGGGCATTTTTGGGACTTCACAACTAGGGTTTATGTTATTTTTCAGCTTCCTTAGACTCATTGTAGCCTATATAAAGGCATTAGGTCTTAACATTTACGTTTGCTTTTGGTTTTTCCTTGTTCAAGCACTTGTAAATCCCTTTTTCACTTTTATGAAATTTGAGTTAAGTTTGTTGAAGAAAGACCAAGTGCCATCTTATTATTTCTTGTTTATGTTCTTAGTTTACTGAATTTGAATCAAAGATCTGTTTTCAAAAGAGGAGTGTGCAAAAGTTTGCACATTTTCTTCATTTTCTAATTTTGCTAAGTTCTTGGTCTATCTTGGAATTCTTGGGTTATAGGGCTGATCATAGCATCCTAATTGTGTTGATTAAGGTGTGGTGAGGCTTATAACTTGGGGATAATCAAGTGTGGAGGACAAGAGTTGCATCAATCAAGAATTTTTCAAGTTTCTGATTTTATACTTGTGCTTCTAACCTTGTTGATTCTTAGCAGGCTTTGTTGTGGAAGCTTGTGCTTGTTCTTGCTAGCACATAAGCTCAAAATCCGTGGGTGTGGATGTACATCCATGAGGTACACACCCTTAATCCCAAAATCTGATAATACTTTGGATTTTTGTGATATTTGAGTGTTGCCTTTGTTCTTGTGTATTTTGTGGCTTATACTTGCTTGAATATGTTAATCTTACTTGTTATTGTGTTAATTGATGCTTGGGTGGTCTTAAATCTCACTTTTCCTTTGAAAAATTTGATTTTGAAAAGATAAAGGGGTGTTTGGGTCTACCTGTTTGTGATTGCATCTTGATATTGTGTTGTTAGAAAGTTTGTGTTTGTGTTCTATATCTGATATATGCTTGGTTGAGAGTGCTTTGCTGCAAGTTTTTGGGTTTGAAGCCTTGAATCAAACAATCTGCTATAAAATCTTTGTTATTGCCTGTTTTGACCTAGGATTTTGGGAACACTTAGGGTGTATGCATGCTTAGGGCTAAAAGTGGTTTAAACAAAGTCATTGTAACATGTTTGAGAGATTTGAGGTGTTGAATCTGGCTTGTGTGTCAAATACATCAGCAAAGTGTAAAACTGCATGTGTTAGTGTTCATCAGTAACATTCATTGGCTTGAATCTTGCTTAATTCTTTGAATCATTGCATGAAACCTGTTTAGACTTGCTTATTAGAGTTTATAATAGCTTGTGTATGCATTTGGTTGAATTTGGCTGGCTGATTTGTGCTAAAATTGCTTATAAGTGCTCAACTGCTTATTTGTTCATGTCTGTATCATATCTGGTGCTTTATTGATTAAACTGTATCAATTGGGTGTTTGTGATTGTGATATTTTGATTTTTCTTGACTCCTTTTGATCCCAAGATCATTTGGGTGCCTTTGTGTAATCTGAATCTCAAAAAAAGTCACTAAAGACAAAAAGTCAAACAAGTCAAGCAGTGGAAAAAGTTTCCACTGCTCAACACCCAAAACTAGCCCCTGCTAGTGTTATTTTGAACTCAGCTTATCAATAAGCTATTATAGCTTATCCAGACTTGCAACAACTTATTTTTGTGATAGATCTTCATTATTTGACCCATTTAAGTAGACTGGAGCTTATCAGACTTTGGCTTTGACTTTTTGCTAGAAAACCAACTTATTTAACTTTTACATAAGTGCTTATTTGCTTTTTCCAGCTTATTGAGTCAGCTTATTTGAAAACTCTTTGTTGATTTTGCTTAATTAAGTCATTTAAAAGCTATAGGAACTTGAATCAGCACTTGGGGTGGCCTAGAACTCAAAAACGACTATTTTGTCGTTTTCTATAGATTGCTTATTGCATTTTCAGGCTTATTCCTTGGGCTTATTTCAAGTTTCTTTTTGTAGAAGTCTTATTTAGGACAAAAGAAGCTTGTGTGTTTAATTTCAGCTTATGGCATTGGCTTATAGCTTAATAGGCCAAAAAGCCCATTAAGAATAAGCTGTTTGGTATAAGCTAGCTTATTTCACACTTTCAGCTTTTGGGCCTTTGGAAAAAGTTGTTTAAAATCAAATTTTGAGTCAACCAGTGCTTTTTGGGATTATTTTGAACACTTTTTATTATTGGGCCCAAATTTGGCCCAATAAGGTACTGTTTTGGGTTTAGCCTATTTTCTAGGACCAATAAGGGTATTTAGGTAATTTCACTTTCATTTCTGAGTTATTTAGGATAAATTAAGCTAGTTTTCAAGTTTTTAGAATTTTTTATGATTTTTGGATTTTTAATAATATTTTAATATTATTTTATTGTTAAAAATTAAAAGTCTGATTTTCAAAGTTTTTATATTTTTCCTAGGTTCTAAACACTTAATTAGGAATTTTGCAGTTTTCCAAATATTTTTAGAGTCTTTTAATTATTTTCTAGAATTAATTTAAGTTTTAATTGATTTTAGTAGTTTTTAATTGTTTAAAAATAGTTTTTAGTGGTTTTAAAATTATGAAAAATACTTTTTAGCTTAATTAGGGCATTTTTGAGGTTTACAAACTTTAAAATCTTGTTTGGGACTTTTTAATAGTTAATTTTGATTTTTAGGGCTTTAATTAGCATTAAAAAGTCATTATCTAATTACTTAAAAGGTTTTGGCAAGTTTGGATTTTTTGTAAACTCTTAGAATATTATTGTGAATTTTTGGTAATTTTTAGGAATTTTTAGGAATTTTTAGGGTAAAATTTTAATTTTAGTGCTTTTTACGGTTTTACATGTACACCTTTTTCGTCTTAGTTTAATCCGTCTTCGTAACCGTCATTCTTTTCTAATCTCATTTCTATTTTTCTTTCTCAAAAATATAATCACAAATCTAATCCAAGTCATTACACACATAACACACTAGCCTCCTTGAGAACGATCCCCACTTTGGGTCATAACTTGTGGTTTTCCTAAACTACTCGTTAATACTTGCCCTATTTGCTCTCTTTTCCTAAAGAGTAGTAAAACCACTACATCATTTTGGCGCCGCTGCCGGGGATGCGTGTTGTGTTTTGATTGGAATTGTTGTTTTTATATACTAACCATAAATAGTATTTGTATTAGTAGCACTCTACTAATACGTATTATCGGTTTTCGGTTTTTGTGTGAATACTATTACTATAGTGTATACGTAGAACAATAAATTCACAAGTACTCCAAATACGTGAGAAATCACAACCTTGACTTGGGAGGTCATTACCCAATCATTGTATTCAAATCTCAAACCAAAGAAAAAAGGCAAAAATAGATAAATACTTTCGTGAAGCTCAATCTTGAAAAATACAAACTATAAGGTGGGTATAAGGCGGATATTATAAAATATATCCTAAGGAAAAAGGCTCTTAAGTGCTTCGCGCCGCCTCGTTTCCCCGCTTGCTTGTGAGTATTTGATTTTTAGAGCTAATCGAGGGTTTTGCCGCCCAAAGTATTACTAAGTATCATATATATTTTCTTGGTTTCCATTGATTAAACCCTCTTGAACGTTTTGGTGTTCCACCAACGTTCTAAAGTCATCGAAGGCGTTCACCTCACGTGATCGTTTTCATTCCTTGAGGCTTCTTTAATCGAGAGATTTGATTAAGGAGGAGATTTGTAGATTTGTGTCTACTTAATACATTCCACAAGATCCAAAAAGGTTAATACAATCAAAAACCACAAAAAAATTGAAAAATACAAAACACCAAAAAGAATCTTCTTTGCTCGTCCCCTCGTTGTACATGACGTTTATGCTAACTCGTAATCAAGCAAGACGTGCACGTAAACGAAAGAACAAAACTCCCACTCCAAATCTTTCTAGTGAGGAGTCTCCTATTGACAAACCCATTGTAAGAGAAGCACCAACCATGGCGAATCGAACTATGATGGAGTTACTTCAAGCACCCACCGAGGGTTATGGAGAGGCTATTGTGATTCCCGCTATCCTTGCGGAGAATTTTGAGGTGAAAACGGGTTTGTTGTCGATGATCCAAAACAAAAAATTCCGTGGTGATGAGAAGGACAATCCGCACAACCATATCCGCCAATTCAATCGTCTTACCGCCACTTGCAAGTTTAAGGATGTCTCGAATGACTCGATTAAGATGATGCTTTTTCCGTATTCCTTAGCGGGGCCCGCTAAAATTTGGTTAAAGAAAGAGCCACCCAATTCTATATTGACGTGGAAGGATCTCGTGTCTAAGTTTGTGAACCAATTTTTTCCGCCCTCTAAGACTACGCACTTGAAAAACGAGATTTCAAAGTTTTCACAAGAATTTAATGAAAGTTTTTCAACGGCTTGGAGTAGGTTTAAGGAGATGTTACATGAATGTCCTCATCACGGTTTTTCTGACTTGCATCAAATTGACACGTTTTACAATGGACTTAATGATCATGAAAGGGATTATTTGAATGCCGCCGCGTGTGGTATTTTTTTGTGTAAAACGGTTGAGGAAGCTTTGGTGATAATTGAGAATAGATCTAAGGTGTATAGTCCTCGTAGCACGTCTAGTGTTCGTAAGGCTTCGTCTTCGGCTTCACCTTCTTTGTCTACTACCATCGATGCTTGCCAAATTGAGGCGAACTTGGAAAATAAGGATTTTGATAAGCTAAAAGGACTTTTGATTGAGTTTAAAGTTGGTGAACAAAGTGCTCCCGCTACGGCTAAAGCGGTTGAGGTTTCTTGCATGTATTGTGGTGGAGGTCATGATTTCTCCGAGTGCATTACCAACGGTGGTAACACTTCGAGTGCCTTCGCGGCCACGGGAATTTACAACCAAAACGGTCAAGTTTCCCGCTCTAATCAATTGACTCCACTGGGTTTTGGTTCAAATCAAAATGTTAACAACAACTATCGCAACAATCAAGTTGGTTTCAAAAACAATTTCAACAAGGGAAACTATGGTAATCAACGGGCTAATAATCAAATTTCAAACAAGAATCAAAATGATTTTCAAAACAACAAAGGTTTGCAAAATTTGAAAGATCTTCCAAATGAATTTGTTCAATACGCTAATGGGAATGATGCTAGGTTTGACAATATTCAAAGAGAAATCATTAGCCTAAGATCCAAGTTTAAGAACGACTTGAAGAAAGAGTTGAAAAATGAGTTAGCTAATGAACTTAAGATCCACACCAACAAGATGGAAGGAAATGTCATTAGGTTACAACAAAACCAACAAAAATGGAGCAAGGGCAACATGAGATTAAACAAGAAATGATTAAGGCCGAGAAAAGGCAAACCGAGGCCGTATTGAGGCAATCCAATTTTGAAGATAAAATCTCGTCTATGTTTGAGGCAATAATGTGTAAACCGTCTTCGAGTAGTCTTCCTAGCAACACCGTATCCAACCTTAAGGGTGAGATGAAAGTGATTACCACACGTAGTGGTAAGACACTCAAGGAACCGACTCCTCAACCAATTTCTCCTACGGAGGAAGCAATTGAGGAAGAACCCGAGGTGGTGGTCCAAAAGGAGCATGTACCAATCCCACGAAGTACCGCTCATGCCACACCTACGGTTGACCCATTACCAACATTGGAACCCGAGATTCCAAAGGCTATGCCTACTATGCCTCAACCCACACCACCTTTGCCCTATCTATCGAGACTTAGGAAGGATAAACGTCAAGAGTGCGGCAATTATCAATTTGAGCTTTTTATGAAAATGTTTCGTGATTTGAACTTTAATGTGAGTTTCGTCGATGCTTTGGTCATGATGCCTCGATTTGCCGCTAACTTTAAGAGTATGTTGAACAACAAGGAGAAATTGCACCAATTGTCTAGTTGTTCGTCGGTTTATCTTAATCGCATACATCAAAAAGTCGGTGATCCCGGTAAATTCTTGATTCCATGTGCAATCCAAGATATGGAGGAATGCTTCGCCTTGGCCGATCTTGGTGCTAGCATTAACTTGATGCCACTTGCAATCTTCAAGTCGCTCAATCTTCCTAATCTTACTCCTTCACTGATGTCTATCGAGTTGGCCGACCATTCCACGATTCCCGCATGTGGATTGCGGAAGACGTTTTTGTGAAAGTGGGGAAGTTCTACTATCCCATAGACTTTATCGTTGTTGATATCCCCACGGATCCTCAAGTTCCTCTTATTTTAGGTCGTTCGTTTTTAGACACGTCTATGGCTTTGATCGATGTTCATGCTAGAAAGATCACCTTACGTTTCAACGACGAGGAACTTGTTATAAACGCAACTCAAAACTCTCAAATATCTCATGTTTATTCCATTTCAACCATAAACCTCGTTGATATGATCGACGTGGTTTGCGAGGAATTTTCAGAAGAAGTTCTAGGTTTTGGTGATGAAGAAACTAGTGGCAATCCCACTATGTTAGATCCAATTCTTGATAATTCGACACCAACCTTCACTCCATTTGAAGGTGGTGGTTTTACGTTGGAATAATTCGATGTTCTACGTACTTGTAACGAAGACCTCGACAACGATGAGGACTTCTCGATTATCAAGGATTTTCTTAACGATTTCCCATTTCCTCCACCCGAGGAGGTTATGAGTATCGAGCCCAAATCTTCACTTGAGGAACCACCTATCCTTGAGTTGAAAGATTTACCTCCTCATCTCGAATATGTCTATTTGGAGGAGGACGACAAGTTGCCGGTTATTGTTGCGAAGAAACTTTCGAATGATGAAAAAACCGCACTTGTCGATGTTCTAAAGGATCACAAAGGGGCAATTGCGTGGAAGTTATCCGATATTAAGGGAATCGATCTCAAATTTTGTACCCACAAAATATTAATGGAGGAGGATTACAAGCCCGCAATCCAAAGTCAAAGGAGGGTGAACCCTAAAATTCACGACGTCATAAAAAAGGAGGTCCTTAAACTCTTTGACGCGGGAATGATTTACCCTATTTCCGATAGCCCTTGGGTGAGTCCTATTCATTGTATCCCTAATAAGGGAGGGATGACCGTTGTGCCAAACGATGCCAACGAGTTAATTCCTACTAGACTCGTAACCGGATGGAGAGTGTGCATTGACTATCGTAAGTTGAATGAAGCCACTCGAAAAGACCATTTTCCCTTGCCCTTCATGGACCAAATGTTGGAGCGTCTTGCGGGAAACGATTTCTATTGCTTTCTAGATGGTTTTTCCGGTTACTTCCAAATTCCCATCGATCCTCGTGATCAAGAAAAAAACTACGTTTACGTGTCCATATGGAACGTTTGCCTATCGTAGAATGCCATTCGGACTTTGCAATGCACCGAGAACTTTTCAAAGGTGTATGATGGCTATTTTGCATGACATGATCGAGAAGACGATGGAAGTCTTCATGGATGACTTTTCCGTGTTTGGTAATTCGTTCACTTCGTGTTTGTCGAATCTTGAGAGAATGTTGAAACGTTGTGAGGAAACTAACCTTGTGCTCAATTGGGAAAAGTGTCATTTTATGGTTAAGAGTGGAATCGTCTTAGGGCACAAGGTCTCGAAAGCGGGGATTGAGGTAGATCAAGCTAAGGTAGACGTCATCGCCAAATTAACTCATCCCAAAACCGTTAAGGGAGTTAGGAGTTTCTTAGGCCACGCGGGCTTTTATCGTCGATTCATCAAGGATTTTTCAAAGATTTCTCGACCCATTACACATCTTCTTGAAAAAGAGGCACGTTGTGTCTTTGACGAAGATTGTGTACGAGCCTTTGAAATCCTTAAGAGGAAACTTACGGAAGCTCCCATTCTTGTTTCTCCCAATTGGAACCTCCCCTTTGAGCTCATGTGTGATGCTAGTGACTATGCTATTGGGGCCGTTTTGGGGCAACATCATGATAAGCACTTCTTGCCTATTCACTATGCTAGCAGGACGATGACCGAGGCTCAACTAAAATACACTACAACGGAGAAGGAGTTCCTTGCCGTGGTGTATGCATTCGAGAAGTTCCGACCTTATCTCGTCTTGGCTAAATGCATAGTGTATACGGATCATTCGGCTATTAAGTATCTCATGGCAAAGCAAGATGCTAAGCCGAGATTACTTCGTTGGATTCTCCTCCTTCAAGAATTTGATCACAAAATCGTTGACAAAAAAGGAGTCGAGAATATAGCCGCCGATCATCTTTCTCGTTTGGAAGATCCTCACCAAAGTGTTTACGAGCCCAAGGAAATCACCGAAACATTTCCGCTTGAGACACTTGGTGTAGTGAATTTAAGCTTGATTCTTCCACCCCATGGTTTGCGGACATCACAAATTACCATGCGGGTAACTTCATCATCATCAAGGGTATGACGACTCAAGAAAAACGAAAATTCTTTCGTGACGTCAAGTTCTACTTTTGGAACGACCCTTACTTGTTTCGAAATTGTGCGGATAAAATCATCCGACGTTGTGTATTTGGCACCGAAGCTTCTAACATCCTTAGAGCTTGCCATGAGGGACCCACGGGTGGTCACCACGGTGTCAATCTCACGGCTAAGAAGGTGTTTGATGCCGGCTTCTTTTGGCCTACTATTTACCGAGATGCACAAGATCTTGTGAAGTCATGTGATTCATGCCAACGTCAAGGAAAAGCCTCACAAAAAGATGAAATGCCACAAAATATCATCCAAGTGTGTGAGATCTTTGACGTTTGGGGTATAGACTTTATGGGGCCGTTCCCATCATCTCGTGGTAATAAGTATATCCTCGTTGCGGTTGACTACCTATCTAAGTGGGTGGAAGCTAAGGCTTTGCCCACCAATGATGCTCGTGTGGTAGTCAAGTTTTTGAAAAGCTTGTTTTCTCGGTTTGGAACCCCGCGATCATAAGCGATCGTGGGACCCATTTTTGTAACGACCAATTCGAAAGGGTCCTAAGGAAATATGGGGTTACACATCAGCTTTCTACGGCTTATGACCCACAAACGAGTGGGCAAGTCGAGGTTTCAAACTGAGCGTTGAAGAGGATCTTGGAGAGATCCGTTGGGGAAAACCGACAATCATGGTCGGATAAGTTGGACGATGCTTTATGGGCCTTTAGGATCGCTCGTAAGACGCCCATTGGGTGCACTCCCTATAAGCTTGTGTATGGAAAGAATTGTCATTTGCCTATCGAGTTAGAACACAAGGCTTATTGGGACCTAAAGCATTTTAATGATGATATGGAGACCGCGGGAAAACACCAGAAAATGCAATTGAATGAATTGGATGAATTGAGGGATATTGCTTATGAAAATTCATTGATTTATAAAGAAAAAACTAAAAAGTTGCATGATTCTAAAATTAAAAACCGGGTTTTTAACATTGGGGATCAAGTTTTGCTTTTTAATTCTCGCTTGAAAATCTTTTCTGGTAAGTTGAAATCCCGTTGGTCCGGTCCATTCACCGTGACTCAAGTGTTTCCGTATGGGACCATCGAGCTAGCTCAAGATGATGGTCCTAACTTCAAGGTGAATGGGCATAGGTTGAAGCACTACTTTGGCGGGGAAGTTCCATCCTTGAACTACCTCGACCAAGTCACCTTCCCCAATGATAATTAGTATTGAGGGGATCGAGTCGAGCTCATGACTCGGTAATCAAAAACGAGGTGCCTCGTGGGGGAGTCCCATGCTTATCCTATGTACATATTATCGCTTTCTAATGTAGTTAACGTGTGGGGATTTGTGCCCTTCCAACCTTTGTTCCGTGGTTGTTTGTGAATTGTGGACTTTAGATGATCATGATCTTCACGATTGGAGCCTCTCGTGTTCGTTTTATGGGAGCACTCGATCGTTTGCTTTGAAGACTTTCTCAATATCCATGATATATCCTTTTGATGTCTAACCTTAGGTTATTAGCACACTTCATAAACGGCTATTAATTTATTGGTTACACCCTTTCCATGCTAGATTAGGCATTCGACTACGTCTCGAGTATGGGGGTGTTTGCACCCCTAGACTCGAAACATTGAGGACAATGTTTAACTTTAGTATGGGGGGGGGGGGGGGTGAATAGATACTTGCCTTGCCAAACCTTCACGCTTTCCAAAGTTTATCTTTTTGCTATTGTTTTTTTTTGCAAAATAAGGCTAAAAATGGCCAAATTTTAAATTTTTTCTCAAGTTTTATAAGTGTTTGAAGACACGAATGTAGGTTTTCCGATGGCGAGAATAAGAGTAATTTTTGACTCGAGCGTGCGTGTTGAGCACTTAGCTTTGGTTCCTTAACTACACATTAGGCTAAGTCTCTTAAATGAGGACGAGAAATGATAGGGTTAATTATAAGTTACTATGCTAAACGTAGAGTACTCGTATTCTTTCAAAAACTCATGTGTTCTCGTTGTTTTCTTATTCTCCTTTCGCATGTAAATATTTTTTGCTTAATAAATATTGACTTAGCGGTTTAGTTGGGATTGTTGGGTTTCTAGTCTTTTCTAGTAGCTTCCGTGTAATTAAATTGGGAAGACATTAAGGTATCGCCAGCGTCACGGTTTTGAAGTATTGACACCCTAATAATCGAAAGCTTCACCCAATAGTAAGATTTCAAGTGCTCACCTAAATCAAGCAAACAATTTGAAGCCCCACAAGGCCGAAAAATCTATGCAAAATTGAAAGTGAATCAAGCCTTAATCTTCGAAGCTTTAAAGATCCAAAATTCGCCTTAGCGTGAGGATATACGTCTTTGGCTAATAAAACTACCGATGAGGTGGATAATAAAAGGCAAGGCAAGACCGAAGTCATAATAAAAGCTTCATGGCGAAGTTGAATAAAAGATGGAGGTAAACCAAAGATAATAAGGCCCTTCCGTTAGGGGGCGTATAAAAGTCTTGGTAATAAGTCTCATGTTTAAAACCGTTATAAAACCGTGTTTATCGATTCTTCTTGTCAACTTAAATTTTTGACATCGTTGTCTATTGGGAGGGGTTATTGATTTGATGGTCTTGGTTACACCGTTAGGACTCTATTTTTAGACCTAAATCTCTATTATCGCATAAGTCAAAAATTGTATCCTCGTGAAACATTCAAGACAATATAAAATATAAGAGATACAACTTAGGAATAATGGGAGGATAAGTACGTGATTAGGGCATATGAGTAGTGTTAGCATTACTAACTTATAATGACAATGATCTCGTTGCACGCTTGGCATGGAATTAGGATGAAAATCAAGGACGATGAAATTATTTCTAACGAAGCATTCACGTGTTCTTATTCTATGATCCTAAACGTCCCATTTTGTGATGAAAATCATACATTATGTCTAATACGCAAGTAGTAGTAGCAATAGTAGTAGTATAGATAGTTTATCATTAAATAAAGTGAATAAAAATGAATTTTGGAGATGCTACGATACTTTATTCTAGCATTGCGTGAGGGCACGCCAATGGTTTAGTATGGGGGAGTGATGAGACTGCTTTTATACATAGTTTCATCTTCCAAATAGGGCTTGAAATGCATTAAATATCATCAAAATACCCATATATATGCTTGTGTTTGTTGCTTGTGTATTTTAGGTACGGATATTGAGAAAATGATAAAAGATCACAAGAATCATACAAAAACGAACACGGGAAACGAAGCCGCACAATGAACCAAGCCCTAATGAAGACTTTCCCAAGATAAACCCTTGAAGATTTGAAGAATTATGAAGAAGGGTCCTCTAATATGGAATAATTGACACTTTATACCCTTGTATCTTCATAATTACAAGTTTGGTCCCTAAAGTTTGTCAAAATTACAAAAAGGGCCCTCCACTTTGAAGAATTGGCAAGTTTAGCCCCTCAACAAAGCTAAATTGTCAACCATTGACCTCCACAAAGTCAAATACATCATGAAGTCCTTCAATGTACAAGAAATTACAAGTTTGGTCCTTTGAAAATCCCAAAATTACAGAAAGGACCCTTAACTTTCAATATTTGGCAAGAATGGTCCCTCATCAAACAAGACTTGGCAATTTCAGTCCTCCAAAATGCTCAACATACAAGTCAAGGCCATTATCCATCATCAAAATGCCAAATCAGTCCTTCAAGAATTCAAAAATGGCAAGAAATACCCCTGAAATCATTTTACAAAAGTTTTTGGGGCAAAAGTGCAAAGTTGCAAAAGTTGATAAAGCTTAAATGGGCGTTGATAGGGTTTATAACTGAAATGACAAAAGGGAAGGAAGTGAAGAACTAATATTGGCCAGACATGATTCTTACCTTAACCAACCACATGCTGCCACCTCACCCCACTCACCACTTCAACCAATCACACTCTACCATTTTGCCATGTCACCTTCCACTCACCAGATTAATCACTTAATTAATCTTGGCGCCTTAACACAACATTTAAATAAATCCCACCTTAATCAGGATCAAACAAGGAACTATTCACCAAGAACACAATTGGGGTTTTCTTAATTACTTGTAATTAAACCTTAAAATGGTGCAGATTAGTGATTAATGATCATGTTAACACAACCCAACCTTAATATTGGTCATCACATCATTCACGTGTCCACATGGGACCTCCCCTGCTACATGTTTGAGGAAGAAGACAAGAAGAGCAAGTCATCCAACGTCCCACAATTGTGCTTACTTTCTAAGCATCATACAAACCCTTTGATCACATTTTTCTTGCCAGCTATCACCACCAACAGCCAAGAATTCCTCACAAGACTCCAAGATATTCAAATTTTCCAAGGGCATTTTTGGGACTTCACAACTAGGGTTTATGTTATTTTTCAGCTTCCTTAGACTCATTGTAGCCTATATAAAGGCATTAGGTCTTAACATTTACGTTTGCTTTTGGTTTTTCCTTGTTCAAGCACTTGTAAATCCCTTTTTCAGTTTTATGAAATTTGAGTTAAGTTTGTTGAAGAAAGACCAAGTGCCATCTTATTATTTCTTGTTTATGTTCTTAGTTTACTGAATTTGAATCAAAGATCTGTTTTAAAAAGAGGAGTGTGCAAAAGTTTGCACATTTTCTTCATTTTCTTGATATTTTGCTAAGTTCTTGGTCTATCTTGGAATTCTTGGGTTATAGGGCTGATCATAGCATCCTAATTGTGTTGATTAAGGTGTGGTGAGGCTTATAACTTGGGGATAATCAAGTGTAGAGGACAAGAGTTGCATCAATCAAGAATTTTTCAAGTTTCTGATTTTATACTTGTGCTTCTAACCTTGTTGATTCTTAGCAGGCTTTGTTGTGGAAGCTTGTGCTTGTTCTTGCTAGCACATAAGCTCAAAATCCGTGGGTGTGGATGTACATCCATGAGGTACACACCCTTAATCCCAAAATCTGATAATACTTTGGATTTTTGTGATATTTGAGTGTTGCCTTTGTTCTTGTGTATTTTGTGGCTTATACTTGCTTGAATATGTTAATCTTACTTGTTATTGTGTTAATTGATGCTTGGGTGGTCTTAAATCTCACTTTTCCTTTGAAAAATTTGATTTTGAAAAGATAAAGGGGTGTTTGGGTCTACCTGTTTGTGATTGCATCTTGATATTGTGTTGTTAGAAAGTTTGTGTTTGTGTTCTATATCTGATATATGCTTGGTTGAGAGTGCTTTGCTGCAAGTTTTTGGGTTTGAAGCCTTGAATCAAACAATCTGCTATAAAATCTTTGTTATTGCCTGTTTTGACCTAGGATTTTGGGAACACTTAGGGTGTATGCATGCTTAGGGCTAAAAGTGGTTTAAAAAAAGTCATTGTAACCTGTTTGAGAGATTTGAGGTGTTGAATCTGGCTTGTGTGTCAAATACATCAGCAAAGTGTAAAACTGCATGTGTTAGTGTTCATCAGTAACATTCATTGGCTTGAATCTTGCTTAATTCTTTGAATCATTGCATGAAACCTGTTTAGACTTGCTTATTAGAGTTTATAATAGCTTGTATATGCATTTGGTTGAATTTGGCTGGCTAATTTGTGCTAAAATTGCTTATAAGTGCTCAACTGCTTATTTGTTCATGTCTGTATCATATCTGGTGCTTTATTGATTAAACTGTATCAATTGGGTGTTTGTGATTGTGATATTTTGATTGTTCTTGACTCCTTTTGATCCAAAGATCATTTGGGTGCCTTTGTGTAATCTGAATCTCCAAAAAAGTCACTAAAGACAAAAAGTCAAACAAGTCAAGCAGTGGAAAAAGTTTCCACTGCTCAACACCCAAAACTAGCCCCTGCTAGTGTTATTTTGAACTCAGCTTATCAATAAGCTATTCTAGCTTATCCAGACTTGCAACTACTTATTTTTGTGATAGATCTTCATTATTTGACCCATTTAAGTAGACTGGAGCTTATCAGACTTTGGCTTTGACTTTTTGCAAGAAAACCAACTTATTTGACTTTTACATAAGTGCTTATTTGCTTTTTCCAGCTTATTGAGTCAGCTTATTTGAAAACTCTTTGTTGATTTTGCTTAATTAAGTCATTTAAAAGCTATAGGAACTTGAATCAGCACTTGGGGTGGCCTAGAACTCAAAAACGACTATTTTGTCGTCTTCTGTAGATTGCTTATTGCATTTTCAGGCTTATTTCTGGGCTTATTTCAAATTTCTTTTTGTAGAAGTCTTATTTAGGACAAAAGAAGCTTGTGTGTTTAATTTCAGCTTATGGCATTGGCTTATAGCTTAATGGGCCAAAAAGCCCATTAAGAATAAGCTGTTTGGTATAAGCTAGCTTATTTCACACTTTCAGCTTTTGGGCCTTTGGAAAAAGTTGTTTAAAATCAAATTTTGAGTCAACCAGTGCTTTTTGGGCTTATTTTGAACACTTTTTATTATTGGGCCCAAATTTGGCCCAATAAGGTACTGTTTTGGGTTTAGCCCATTTTCTAGGCCCATTAAGGGTATTTAGGTAATTTCACTTTCATTTCTGAGTTTTTTAGGATAAATTAAGCTAGTTTGCAAGTTTTTAGAATTTTTTTATGATTTTTGGATTTTTAATAATATTTTAATATTATTTTATTGTTAAAAATTAAAAGTCTGATTTTCTAAGTTTTTATATTTTTCCTAGGTTCTAAACACTTAATTAGGATTTTTGCAATTTTCCAAATATTTTTAGAGTCTTTTAATTATTTTCTAGAATTAATTTAAGTTTTAATTGATTTTAGTAGTTTTTAATTGTTTAAAAATAGTTTTTAGTGGTTTTAAAATTTTGAAAAATACTTTTTAGCTTAATTAGGGCATTTTTGAGGTTTACAAACTTTAAAATCTTGTTTGGGACTTTTTAATAATTAATTTTGATTTTTAGGGCTTTAATTAGCATTAAAAAGTCATTATCTAATTAATTAAAAGGTTTTGGCAAGTTTGGATTTTTTGTAAACTCTTAGAATATTATTGTGAATTTTTGGTAATTTTTAGGGTAAAATTTTAATTTTAGTTCTTTTTGCGGTTTTACGTGTACACTTTTTTCGTCTTAGTTTAATCCGTCTTCGTAACCGTCATTCTCTTCTAATCTCATTTCTATTTTTCTTTCTCAAAAATATAATCACAAATCTAATCCAAGTCATTACACACATAACACACTAGCCTCCTTGAGAACGATCCCCACTTTGGGTCATAACTTGTGGTTTTCCTAAACTACTCGTTAATACTTGCCCTATTTGCTCTCTTTTCCTAAAAGAGCAGTCAAAACAACTAACATCATTAATAGATAAATGGATCTAGAGATGACAAACCTAAGTTTGATCATGCTAAACGGATAGATAAACCTCATAAGGTTAATAATGTCTCTACCAAGAACTTTGTTCCAAGAGCACTACTTATGAAATAAGGTCTAGTACCTTTGAAGTCTGGAAAACCAAGTACCGGCAAGTTTATACCTGCAAGTACTGCTAGACCAAACTCAAGTACCGCTGGTCAAAAGTCTTTCAAACCAAAGTCCCACAAGACTTCTAAGAATGTAGTTGAGAAAGCTATAACATCTAGAGGTAAGTCTAATAATAAACCAGTGCAAATGTGGGTTCCAAAAAATGAAAAACCGTGTGTTCAAGCAAGTACTGCTAAAACATTACTTAAGCCAAAAAGGTTCAAGGACAACAGACCCACTTATGTCTTTGATTATTTGACTGGAACCATGAAGTATACGAGTGTGTGTAGTCTTACTGGAAAAACTACCTATCAAACTCTTAAGTATGTAGGTCCCAAAATATCCGAGCCAAATGTGGCTTGGGTCCCTGTTAAAAACTAATAAGTTTTGTGTATGTGCAGGGGCATCTAATTGATGAATTATAAGATAAAAGTATAGTAGATAGTGGATGCTCAAGACACATGACAGGGAATAAAGATTTCCTTGCTGAATTTGAAGAATTCAGAGGTGGACCAGTAGCCTTTGTAGGTAGCAAAGGTAGAATTACTAGCAAAGGGAAAATTAATACATAGAAGTTGGAATTTGAAGATGTGTTCTTTGTAAAAGAATTGAATGAATTCAATCTCTATTCTGTATCACAAATGCGTGATTAAAAGAACAAGGTGTTGTTTACAGATACAGACTGCTTGGTGCTCTCGAAAGATTTTGAGATGCCTAAAGAATCTCAAGTACTGCTCAAGGTACCCATGCAAGAAAACATGTACACCGTTAATCTTCATACTATTACTCCAATAGGTGGTATTACATGTCTGCTAGCTAAGGCTTCTAATGATGAGTCTAATTTATGGCATAGGAGGTTAGGTCATGTGAATTTCAAGAATATTATTAAATTGGTGAATAAATATTTGGTTAGAGGGTTACCTAACAAATCTTTTCAGAATGATTTCACATGTACTGGTTGTCAAAAAAGGTAAACAACATAGAGCCTCTTGTAAGACCAAGACTATCAATTCTGTGACTAAGCCTTTGCAACTTTTGCATATGGATTTGTTTGGTCCAGTTTCTGTTAGGAGTATTAGTCATAAGACCTTTTTCCTCGTTATAACTGATGATTATAGTAGATTCAGTTGGGTTTTCTTTTTAGCTCTTAAGAGTGAAACCAATGGATTACTTAAGGATTTTATCACTTTAGTTGAAAAGCATTTCACTAAACAAGTCTTAATCATTAGGACAGATAATGGGACATAATTTAAGAATGCTGAATTTGATGAATTCTATAGGTCTAAAGGCATCAAGAGACAATTTTGTAATCCTAGGACTCCACAACAAAATGGAGTAGCTAAAAGGAAAAATAGGACACTAATTGAGACTGCTAGAACTATGCTAGCTAATTCTCTTTTGCCAAATACATTTTGGGCATAAGCAATCAATACTGCATGTTATGTGTTAAATAGAGTCTTAGTGACCAAGCCTTAAAACAAGACACCTTATGAACTTTTGCTGGTATTAAGCCAACCATAAGTCATTTAAGACCTTTTGGATGTCATGTGTCTCTTTTAAATACTCTTGATCATTTGGGGAAGTTTGATGGAAAATCTGATCCAGGATATCTTGTAGGATATTCATTGCAAAGTAAAGAATATAGGGTTTATAACTTTGCATCTAAGAAGGTTGAAGAAAATGCCCATGTTAATTTCTTGGAAAATAAACCCAATTTCCGAGGAATAGGTTATGCTTGGATGTTTGATTTGGGTTATCTAACTAATTCCATGGATTACTATTCTGTGCAAAAGGATTGTCAAACTAACAATGCAGGTGAGTAGATTGGTACAACAAAGTTAGGTACTTAAGGAGAACCTTCTTCATCAGATTCTCAGGATAATGATGTTCACATCTATGTACCCAGTATGCCTACTGTTTCTCCTATGGATGCTACACTCCAGAAGCAAAAAATACCATCAATTGATGATCAAGCCTCCCAAGAGCTCAGAGGCTTCAAGATCAAGAAAAGAATGCTACATCTGCTAATGAGCATTCAGAAGAAGAATCTTTGGAATCACAACACTCAGCAGTACATATTACACCTAGCGGTACCTCATCTGCAAGTACTACTAAGTCAAATTCTACAAAGTCTGTTGATTCATTAGAAGATATTATACAAGCTATGGACGATGAAGATGCTTATGCTAGTCCAAATAAAGGAAACTTCTCCAAAGCTTCCTATGATGAGCAGGGTGCAGTAAATGATTTCAATAATTTGGAAACTAAAATTCCAATCAGTTCTGTTCTCACTCATAAAGTCAACAACAACCATCCTACTGCTCAAGTTATTGGAAATCCTAAGTCTGATGTGCAAACTAGAAGACAACTTCAAGCCAATACTAAAACTCATGCACTTGTGAGTTATGTCAAACAACAGCAGAGAACAAATCATAAGGATACTCATCATTGTTTGTTTGCCTGTTTCTTATCATAAGTAGAGCCCAATAACATTTCTCAAGCTCTTGATGAAGAAACTTGGGTAGATGCCATGCAAGAAGAATTAACGCAATTTGAACTACAAAAGGTTTGGATTCTTGTGGATCTTCCCTCAGGAAAAAGGGTTATTGGTACTAGATGGGTTTTCATAAATAAGAAGGATGAAAGAGGAGTTGTTGTGAGGAACAAGGCAAGGCTTGTTGCTCAAGGCTATAGACAGGAAGAAGGGATAGACTATGATGAGGTTTTTGCACTAGTGGCAAGAATAGAAGCCATTAGGTTATTTGGCCTTTGCATCATATATGGGTTTTATAGTCTATCAGATGGATGTGAAAAGCGCCTTTCTTTATGGTACTATTTCAGAGGAGGTATATGTATCACAACCTCCAGGTTTTGTAGATTCTAAGTTCCCCAACAGAGTCTACAAAGTTATCAAAGCACTTTATGGTATACATCAAGCTCCAAGGGCTTGGTATGCAACCTTATCTACTTTTCTGTTAGAACATGGATATAGGAGAGGAACCGTTGACAAAACTCTATTCATAAAAAAAGAATGCTAAAGATATTATTCTAGTACAAGTCTATGTTGATGACATTATTTTTGGTTCAACCAAGAAATCATGGTGTAAAGAGTTTGAAGCTTTAATGAAAGGAAGATTTCAGATGAGTTCTATGGGAGAACTTACCTTCTTTTTGGGACTACAAGTCAAACAGAGGAAGGATGGAATATTTATCAGCCAAGATAAATATGTTGCTGAAATCTTGAAAAACATTTCATGTATGGATACAAGGAGTACAAGCACACCGTTTCAAGCTAAGAAATCTTTGTCCAAAGATGAACATGGTGAAAATGTTGATATTCACCTATATAGGTCAATGATTGGTTCATTGATGTATCTTACTGCTTCAAGACCAGATATTACGTTTGTTGTGTGTGCCTGTTCAAGGTTCCAAGTCAATCCAAAGGTGTCACATCTACATGCTATGAAGAGGATTTTTAAGTATCTTAAAAGTCAGCCTAATTTAGGATTCTGGTATCCTAGAGACTCAACTTTTGATTTGGAAGCTTACTCAGATAGTGATTATGCTAGAGCTAATCATGATAGGAAATCTACAACAGGAGGTTGTCAATTCCTAGGCAGAAGACTCATATCATGGCAGTGTAAGAAGCAAACCATTGTTGCTACTTCTACAACTGAAGCTGAATATGTAGCTGTTGCTCATTGTTGTGGGCAAGTACTTTGGATTCAAAATCAGTTGTTATACTATGGGTTCAACTTTATGAACGCCAAGATCTACATTGATAATGAAAGTACTATATGTATTGTTAAGAATCCAGTCTTTCACTCCAAGACCAAGCATATTGAGATAAGACATCCCTTCATAAGAGATGCCTATGACAAGAAGCTTATTCAAGTCTTGAAGATTCATACAGACAACAATGTAGCTGATTTGTTGACCAAGGCATTTGATGCAAAGAGATTTGAATTCTTGGTAACACATATTGGTATGCTCAACCAATAAACTGCTGCATATGTTAAGGGGAGGTAATAGTTGTACAATTTTTATGATAATTTTTATTGTATAGTGTTTGTTTTGGTCTTTTTGATGTGATTGCAGGTTGATAGAATAAGATAAAAGAGGTTGTAATGATAGTGGAATGCATGAAATGGTCAAATTTTTGAGGTTCCGTTATGGATTCAAGTACCGCTAGCACAAATCCAAGTACCGAGTATGTTCCATGTACCGCTACATATCTGTTGTACCGTTAAGGGTCTCTTTTGTAAATTTGACAGTTTTATCGCGCTTGGGTTTGTTATTTACATAAATACTTACTCCAATTATACAATTGATTCACCTAATCTTTTATTCTTATCTCTTAATTCTATAACCTTTTCTCTACTTTTTCGTTCATCAAAAATACTAATGGATGCTTTACAAGTGATCTCTAAGAACAACTTGGTTGCGAACCTTGCTCGGAATGATGATTCTCTTGGTTTCCATGAGATACTTGGATTTTTATCTCGAAGTAATATTCGTTTTGCGCTTACTATAAGTCCCATTGTCTCTATTCCTATTGTTGAACAATTTTGGAATACTATTGTTTTAGGTACACGTCATAAACAACCTTGCATTAGGGCTAGGGTGAATAATAGAAATATGTATGTGACTGAGGTACTGCTAAGGGCTAGTTTAAGACTAAATGATGAAAATGGACTAAGTATGTTAAATAATACATAGATGCATGATGGCCTTGCAGCCATGGGTTATCAGGGTGGTAGGGAAAGTCTCACTTTCTTTAAAGTTTTATTTTCACCACAATGGAAATTACTTTTTCATGCCATTTCACTGTTTAAGCTCCAAAACTCTGTTATTGGCATCAGCTGGTATTTGTTTAGCAAATTACAGAGTTTTTAATTTTTCAAAATTAATTTTTGAAGGCATGACTAGGAATTTGGAAGAAGTTAAAAAGTTTTTGATGTATCCTAGATTCATTCAGGCTTTAGTTAATGACCAAATCCCTAACCTACCAGAGTTGACAAATACATGGGATGTTCCTACATTTACAAAGAGAACTTTATCTTTCTTGACCAAAAAAGGTAATGCCTTTACATGAACGGTCACACCTTTATTTACAAATATGTTAGACGAACCTGCCAACCAAGAAGGTGAGGAACCTAGCTAAGCTAGTGCTTCTCAACGAACTCCTTCTCACCAAAGTCCCCATTCTCTTGAAGATACTCAATCTTCTTCTCATAATGTTGGTAATCAACCAAATTCAGATGAGATGATCCATACACATGCTGCTTCAACTGCTGCTAGTAGTTCACCACAAGCACAAGCAACAGAGGTGGTAGATGTTGCCAATTTAACTGCTTTGTGCACTAGCTTGTCCAAACAGGTACAAGTATTGCAAAAGGAGAAGTTTGATTAAGATAAGAAAATTGCTGAATTAGAGTCCAATTTAATCAGACTAAGGAATAAGGTATCTCCTTGGATGAGGCAGAACATATCAATTCAGAAAGCTTCTCTTAAGAAGCAAAGATTCAGGAAACTCAAGAAAAGGCAACTGGACGCAACCAAACAGGGGAGGAATTATGAAGAACCACAACCTTCTTCTGACATTCATACCAGGGTCTCTGGGAATGACATCAATTGTGAAGCTGATGATGTCATTGGAAATTTTGAAGATGGAAATGGCATAGAGACTAGTGTGGAAAAAGATAGCTTGGAGCATACAAACATGGAGCTTCAACAAGAAGAACCACAACCTACTCAAGAGGAACCACAAACTAAATAGATTTTGGTGACTCAACCACAGCCACAACCTCAATCACCACAACTACAAGTGAATTAGAGTAGTTTCTATGAGAAGATGGAGGAAATCAATGTTCAGTTTCTTGTATCTTCAACTCCACCTCAAAGGCAATTCTGGTTTCACAAGAAACAGTCTTTCCAAGTGCTGTCAAGATCAAGAGTGAGTTATGGATCAGATAAGATTGAGGAGCTACAAATTGAGAAGACAACTTCAAAAGAAGAAAAATTATCCGGTGATACTTTGGTGATTCAAGAAGCAAGTGTGTCTTACACTGGTGAAGTAAACATTGTTGAAGAGCCAAGTACTGCTAAGCCAACTAAGCCGACTACAAGTACCGCTAGTGAACAACCTTCACTACATTCTTCTGCAGAAAGTCAAACTCCTTTTGGAGAGGAAGAGACTTTAGCACAAGTACTGCTTGATCTAAGGGAGAAGAGCTCAGCTGAAAAAGTAAGACAAGCAGAAGTAGAGTTAAAAGCACAACAAGAAATTCTTGCTAAGAAAGAAAAAGCTAAAGGAAAGAATATTCAAGCTTCACAACCCACTAAAGGTATTATTCAACAGCAATCTAATGAAGATGAAGAGATAAGATCTTCAAAGCTAAAGAAGAAACTACCTAAAATCAATCCAAAGGATAAGGGAAAAAAGGTGTTACAATCTGAATCTGAGGAAGAAAGTTATTCAGTTGTTGACATTAACAAGGTCATGAATAGATTCAACCAACTGGAGCATGATGAAGAGTTAGCTTTCAGATTTCAAGCTCAAATGCGTGAAGAACAGCTACAAGAAGACCTTGTAGCAAAGAAACAAATGCTTGAAGCCCAAAGAGTGCAGCAAGAGTGGAATATTGAAGAATATGATAGAATTCAAGCTAAACTTAAAGCAAGTGAGATTCTTGCAGAATCATTGCTAGCTGAAGAAAGGGATGCTTATGATGAAGAGGAGAAAGACAAACTAATTGATGATTTAGTGAGGGAGCAACAGAGATTCTTTGCAGAAAAGAGAAGAAAAGAAAGGGTTCAGCCTCCAACCACTATGCAAATCAGAAACCAAATGATGTCCTGCCTCAAGAAAGTCAAGCATTTTACCCATGCTCAATTAGTCAGAAAGACTTTTGAAGAAATAAAGGCTTTGTATGAACAACATAAGAGGACCAAGTTAAATTTTGTTGAAATTGGTTCTAAAAAGGACAAGCAAGATATTGAAGATGTAAGGAAGCATCTTCAACAACAAAGACAATTTGGAAGTACCCCCAGGCTTGATGCAAGTAACGCTGGACAAAAGGAAGCATTTGCACCCATCAAGACTACCTATGTTAGGAAGAAGAAAAGTGTTATAGAAGTTTCAAAGGGAGCAAAGATCCATCAAGAAGTGGATAAAGGGGATACAACTCAAGATGTTAACAAGTAGACTGAAAATGTACAAGCAGTACATACACAGTCAATAGTACTTAAGGAAATAGTACATATAGATTTGGAGGAGGGTTCAATAGAGTTTGAAGGAACCTCCAAGGGTGTTAAGAGGAAAAGATCAACAAAGAAGAAGCAAGAAGCTAAGAAAAAGGTAAAGTCTACTGAACAAAATAGTGATGATGATGAAAGCTATAGAAAGCACTTAAAGATAGTGAACTTTGAAGATCAGTGTATTGACACAGAAATCTTTGGAAAGAAGTCAGATATCATAAGATGGACAAGTGCGATGAAGGATGGTTTGGAAATTCATAGAATTAGTAGGTTAGATGGAACATTCAGGATGTTCAGACTACTTAAAGAGATTCTACACATCCTTGACAGACAATACATTCAAGACCTTAACAGATTTGTTGAAGGTGGAAAGGTCAAGCAAAAGTCACACTATTGAGGAATGAGCTTAAATTTATGTATGAGCCACATACTTGGGATCAAAGAATATTGAAGGACTTAGAGAATCAGGTTCCTAGTTACTGGAAATATTATAGATCATGTGGGTTACATACATTAGATGTAGATGACATAAGCTATTACATGCTTCAAGAAAAGAGATATCCTTTTGGAAGAAGATTGTTGGAAAGAATGTTAGAGCAGTAATTGGAAGTTTTAGAAGAATCTGCTAGTGCTTTGGAGTTGATCAGAATGGTTAAACAACAAATCAAGGATTTGGAGAAAGAGGAAGAAGCTGAGAAAGAGCCTTAAGTGTTTGATTTACAATCACACTTCACAAATGGTTCTCAGTTCACCATGTCTACACACATAAGAACTGGCTAGTCCATAAGCAAACAAATTGTGGTAAAGACTTCTCAAATCCGTTGAAATCTGGTAGTTTGCTAAAAACTATATGGTTCTAACTCACCATGTTTCGAGACAAAGAGTTGGCTAGTCCTAGACTATCAAATACGTTGATGGTTGACAGTTTACCAAAAATTGCAGGGTTATTAGTACACCTTATTCTTTATGAATAAAGTATTAGCTATTCCAGAGTGTACGACAAACTGTAAAGAATAAATCAAATCCGTTGATAGCTGATGATTTGCTAAAAATCATGAAGCCAATACATATTGGTTTTTGTTGTTAACTGTTTTATGAAGCTGCAAGCAAAGGAGTATTAGTTTCAAGGAAAGAATACTTAGAAGGTTTTGTCTCATCAAATCAAGACAAAAGTTCATGATCAAGAGTTCACAGATTTAACTCAAGAAGACAATTACTGTTGCAGCAGAACAAAATGAATGTTCACAAGACACAAGAAGATCATAATTCGAAGACAAAGATGATGTTCACGAGACTTGAAGGTTATCTTATCAGAAGAAGATCTGCATAAAAGTGTTTGGATACAAGTACAAATTACCAAGCTCAATCCAAGTTTGAGGAGAAGACTGAAGACATGTATTCTAAATACATTCAATACAAAGAGAAGCAAAAAGAAAACAAGTTGTCATTCTTGTTTAGGGGAGATTGTTGGGAATTATTTGTAAAGTACCAAGTACTATTAGTATAAGTATAAGTATTGTTAGTATTAGCAAGTAACATTAGTGTTAATGCGGTACATAGCAAGTACTGTTAGTGTTAAGTACAAGTACTGCTATATTGATTAGGATGAATATATCTTTGTATAAGATATGTCATAGTTATAGTTAGAGTATATCTTATGTGATATACTTAATAGTTCAAATATTGATAATATATTCGTGTGTGATATACTTATCTTTATAGAATATTCTAAGGTTTCTAGGGGTCCTTACTCTATTAAAGGAACATAGGTACGATGACATTCATGTACCTCATTCAAGTCGATTAATAAGAGAATCGAATAGTTAAAAGTAATTCTGTTCTTCTGTGCTTTATAAGTTAGATTTTGCATAACTTATTTAGTTGAGTAAGAGTTCCCAAAGTGTTTTAGTTTGATTACAAACTACTATACTAGTTCTTAACAGAATATATATTCAATCGAAAGGATCAACACCTTCTCCCTTGATATCATCAGTTGTAGAGTTATCCATGTACAAATTCTCTCCATTGTTAAACGCTCTGAAAGAGTGAAACATATATAGTCTTATCAACACGCACATGAAGGGTTACCCTAGTATCAACCCACCAATAATTGTGCTAAATCCTACCAGGTTAACTTTTAAAATCATGGCAATGACATAGAGCACCATAGCAATCATGTCCACATTATCATCCACCATTTTTTTAAACAGCAGTTTTGTGCAGCGGAGTATCTTGCGTGCCACCTAGGCACCAAGTCTCTCGACCGGAGTTCGAATCATCTCACGAAGAGAATACCAACCCCCATGCTAGCCATGTAGTTTCCCATTGAGGGGCTTCAAAGCATTGCGATGAGATTCAACCCGGCTGCTAATTCTGGGAAAATCCCCCACATGAGGAATGATAGGAGTCAAACTCTTGACCTCCCCCACATGGAGACTATAACCAAATGCATCCATCCAACTGAGCTAGACTTCATTTGCTATCATCCATCATATTAGCCTGTCATAGAATCACCCGCTTCGGCATCTTGCAATTAGCAACACGATGACCTGGCTTGTCATAGTTGAAGCAATTTCCATGGAACTTACACTTCACAATTCTAGATTTAGGAGCATGGTACTCAGATTTCCCTTTGCTCTTCTTGTCATTCTTCCCTTTGCATATACTCTTTCCTTTTGACTTTAAAGAAGACAACCATACTCAACCATATTAGCCTTAGAAGAATCAGGTGTATAAGTGTTTCTTTAAGCCAACTTGTTTTCCTCTTCAATACAAAGACGAACAACCAAGTCTTCAACACTCATCTCCTCTCGCTTATGCTTCAGGTAGTTTTTAAATTCTACCTAGCTTTGAGGTAACTTTGCAATGATAACATCAACTTGAAAAGTTTCACTCAAAGTCATAGTCTATGCATGAATTTCATGTAGAAAAACCTGCAGATCTTGAACCTGAGTTATCACATTCTTTGAATCAACCACCTTGTAATCCAAAAAACGAGCTACCACGAACTTCTTTATACCAGCATCCTTAGTTTTACACTTGTGTTCCAACGACTCCCATAATTATTTGGTAGTCGTAGTCTTGCAGTACACGTAATAAGTGTGAAAAAACTTATTCTTTTACCACTTAATTATAATAATAACCAAGCCAAAACGTGTATTTTATGTCGTAAATGTCGAAATTATGCGTGGTTTGTATTTTTGTTGTGATTTAGGATCAAAATGTGAAAAGGGAAGAAAACACGGTCTTTCACGGGCTTTTATCGAAGAAAAAGACAAAAGACGAAGTCAAAAGATCAAGAGTGCAAAAAGAACGGAAGTCCAAGGCCTATTCTGAAGATTTATCGAAGAAAAAGCCTAAAGACGGAAGTTTAATGAAGTCGAAGAACTCAAGTCTAATAAATGAAGAAATTATAAGACGAGTTCAAATAATCCCGAGACAAAGTCGAAAAAGTCAAAGAATTTAGAAGACGAAAAGACGAGAAAAAGAGGAAAAAATCAACACTTGCTAATCTCCCTATAAATACCCTCCTAATGACACATTAGGAGGTATTGGCAATTTGACACATAGTTCTTCCAATTTAATTTCTTGTCATTTAAATTCCTTGTCTTGCACCTTAAATTGTAAGTCCTTTAATTTTTACTTTTAATTGTTGTTGAATCTTTTTCTTTTAATCAAGTTTTGTTTTTAATCTCATCCTTCCTTTCTTTTTTGATTTAATTTAGTGTTTGGTTTGTTGATTTGGTTGATTTAGTTTGATTAATCAAGTGGGTTTTTATAGTTTTATTGATTTTGATTCTATAAAGTTTATTGATTTAGATGTTTTAGTGTTTAGTAGATCTTAATTAGTGATTTATTGTTTTTAGTTTTATTGTTTTTGGTTGATTTAAGCTTTAATTAATTAAGTGGGTTTTGATTAATTTAGTTTTAATTTTTAGTTTTATTGATGTGGTTTGATTGATTATTGTTAGTTGATGATTAGTGGTTAGTTTTGTTGAATCCTTAAATTTAATTTGGTTAATTTTGGCTTAATTTCGATTCCCTAAAAATCTTTGTTCGTCGCCTGCTATTTTTCTCTTTGATTCGGAAATGGGTTTTACCAAAAATCCCGATCCAAGCTAATTTTCCCAAACCAAGTTTTTAAATAAAAATATTCCGAGCCAACTTCATTTTTCTCGAGTCAATTTATTTCCCGAATAAGCAAAAATACCGAACCAAAAGAAAATACCGAATGAAAGGATTTTTTTAAATTTCCCGAATGAACCAAAAAAATACCGAATGAGTTGAAAAAAAAATCCCGAATGAGCAAGTAAAAAAAAAATCCCAAAAGAGCAAGTAAAACAAAAATCCCGAACAAAGAAAACAATTGAGCAGCTTGCTTGGGAGCTTCCCAATTTCCCGCCAAATTCACCTATGTGCTTGGTAGCTTAAGCTAGCTGCCTGCTAGCTTGTTTATTTATTATATTGTTCCGTAATTGTTTAGTTTAATCTGAAAGTTGTTCCGATTTTAATTCTGAAAGTCACGGATTTTTAGTTATAATTTTCGTCTAATTTTAATATTAGTATTTTTTCCTAAAGTTTAAGTTTTATCTTTTATTTAGTGTCCGCTTTAGCTTTTACCTTGTTTTGTTTTAAAGTAGCCACTTAGTTTTATTTTCTCCTTTTTCATTAGGTAAACTTTATTTTCAAGTCGAAAGTTAATTTCTTCTTTTAGTTTATTTTTATTAGTTGTTTTGTTTTAAATTTCGTTTTATTATTTGTTTCGCTCATTTATTATTAGTTATTTGTTTTTGGCTTATTTTTATTACGTTTCGATTTTACCTTTCAAATAGAAATAAATAACCAAAACCTTCTTTTTGTTAACCAAAAACGACTGAGTCACACTTTTAACCGGAGATCAATTCGTTAAGATACCGAGAACGAACAAAGATTTAATTTTTAATATACTAAAAAATAGTTATTAAAATGGCGCCGCTGCCGGCTCTTTTCGTGAAGATTAACGGTTTTCTGTGAGAGACGCGCTGAGTTTTGGGATCCGTTCACTCGTGAACGTTATTTTTCTTGCTTAAAAATTTTCAAAAATCCATTAAAATTAAAATTTTTCAAAAATATAAAAACATTAAAAAACTTATAAAAAGCAATTATTTTTCAAAGTTTTGCACCAAAAAGATTTCATTATTATTTCTACAAGTACATATATATTCTCTATTTCTTTGGTATCTTTTTCTTTTTCTTTTGCAGGTGTATGCGTACTAGATCTTCGACTTATTCTGAGCCCGAGACTCTTGAAGATTTAGATATGGCTGGTGTGCACAACAATAATAATCCACCTCACCCCAACATGAATAACAACAACCATGGTCCTCAACCAGACCTTCGAACGATGGACGAGCTGTGTCAACCAACCATGAATGGACGCGGGGGACCGATTGCGCCGATGCAAATCACGGCACCAGAGTTTTCGTTGAAGTATCACATGATCCAACAAGTCCAAAATACTTGTCCATTTCGCGGATTACCGGATGATGATGCCAACAAACACCTCGACAAATTCATTACCATAACTCAAAGCATGAAGTTGCCCGGTGTTACCATGGATTTTCTTCGCCTTCATCTATTTCCACACACTTTATCCCACCATGCCTAAAAATGGTTCGATCGTCTTCCAAAGAATTCAATTCATACTTGGGACGAGATGACTCAACGATTTTTGTCGCGCTACTTTCCACCATCCATGGTCACGAGCCTTCGGAATCAAATCAGTGGGTTCACACAAGAACCTGATAAATCACTTTTTGATGCCTGGGAACGATATAATGTTTTGACCGATCGATGTCCTAACCACAATATGCTCCCCGTCACCTTAATTGATACTTTCTATAACGGTTTAACTTTTCGTGATCGTGATACGATTAATGCAGCCGCTGGTGGCACATTTATGAAAAGAAGACCCGAGGAGTGTAGAGAGCTTATCGAGAACATGACTACTCATCACAAAAATTGGGATTCATCCGCATCTTCAAGGATTAACCCGAGAGTCAATGTTTCTTCTACCTTATCACACACCGAGATGACCGAATTCACCCGCATGATGGCCGAAATGAACAAAAGTATCCAACTC
The DNA here is from genome assembly GCA_025667525.1 of Glebionis coronaria. Taxonomy (NCBI): domain Eukaryota; kingdom Viridiplantae; phylum Streptophyta; class Magnoliopsida; order Asterales; family Asteraceae; genus Glebionis; species Glebionis coronaria. Next base: position 584,071,016 of record CM046874.1, on the reverse strand, counting down.
TTGGCTACAAATCAACAACAACAAGTAAAAGCTGTAGCACTTTCTTGTGAGATTTGCGGCGGTCCTCATTCATACACTGATTGTCCTTCTACTCATGACAATCCGGAAAACGTGTATGCGGCTCATGGTAACTATTCAACGAAAATCTATCAAGCCCGACCTCAAGGTGATCGTAACTTGCTAAGTTACCGTTCTAACAACTTTCTTTCACCCGTTTTTTCTCCTCAAAACCCCAACCCCAACAACTACAATAGAAGCAATCCACACCCACCTCGAGCTTCTAATCCATATCACCCACCCGCTCAACAAGCACCACCCATCACTCTACCCACAACTTATAATCATGATGTTTCTAGTTAAGAATCTTCAAAGCCAAATCATCAATTTGAAAGGAGATATCACTAAGCAAGGGAATGTTATTAGAACTGATCTTTGACATGATATGCAAACCTCTTTTAGCAATCAAACAAATGATTTGAAGAATATGCTGGCTAGTTTCTTCCCAAGTACTCAACCCTCTACTTCGGACTCTCTTCCTTCAAATACCATCACCAACCCAAGAGCGAATGTGAGTGCTATTACTACACGCAGTGGAGCTACCTTAGTAGGACCATCTACTCCTTCCCCAGTTACTCCATCTACACCTCCTCCACCACCATTTATCCCGCCTACTACCACGCCTAGTACGAGTTATCCATTACCGTCTCCACCTATGCATGAAGAAGTACCCAAGAAAAACCCTTCACCAACCCCACCTTCCACCAATAAACCCAACATCCCTTATCCTTCTCGCTTAGACAAGTGCAAATTGCTCACCAAGGATGACATTCAAGTGTCAAACTATTTGAAGATGATCTCTCAAATGAATTTCAACATTAGCCTTGTTGAAGCACTTGTCCACATGCCGAAATTCGTCAAAGCATTCAAGGAATTGCTTAACAAGAAGGAAAAGATGGATGAATTTGTCAACACACGCTTAAATTAAAACTGTTCTGCAGTCATTCTTAAAGAACTTCCGGAAAAACTTAGAGATCCCGGTCGTTTCGTGTTGCCTTGCATTTTTAAAAAAACCGAAGAATTTACTGTCTTAGCTGATTTTGGGGCAAGTATTAATTTGATGCCTTTAAGTGTTTGGAAAACACTATCATTACCCGACCTTACACCAACAAAGATGACTCTTGAGCTAGCAAATCGTACTCTCACTTACCCCGTTGGTATTGCTGAAGATGTATTTATTAAAGTTGGTACCTTCACTTTTCCGGTCGACTTTGTTGTTGTTGATTATGAAATGGACCCCCGTATTCCGTTAATACTTGGACGGCCATTTTTGAGAACCGGAAAAGCTTTAGTCGATTTTGCCGAAGGTGAACTCATTTTAAGGGTCGGGAATGATACACAAGTTTTTAAAATGGGGAAGATCACAAATAAATCAAATGGAAGAGAATCATCGAATATGATTAATGTGCTTAATGATTTTGTCGTCTACAACAATCCTCTTTTCGATTCTTGATATGATAATCCACTGTTCCAAGATGATGTGGATGATTCTCTCTCCAATTTAGATCCTCCACCAATTTATGAGTCTCCACCAATCTATGATGACTATGATGATGGTTCTAGTTCTGATATGGATGATTCTGATGATTTTACTTCAGAGTATAAATACATGCCAACATATGATGATTTTGATTATGTTGATACTCTTTCGAGTGATTCTTCACATGATGACCTTGCACCTACGTTTGATGAAGATCCTCCACCAACAATGCTTGATCCTACTGATACATGATTTTTCTATGGGTTCTATATTCTCTCGGTATCCTCTCGAATTGATCTCGGCTCTAAGTGGAATGATTTGTTCTTGGTTAATAAAAAGTGGTTGGTTTGTTTATCTATTTTAAACTACTGACAAGAAATTAAATGTCGAAGAGTAAAATTAAAGCTTTAAAAGATTAAACTAAAAAGGCAAGTTAAAAGTAAATGCTTGAAAACTTAAAGATTATACTAGAAAAATAGATGGACATTCAATGGAAACTAACACTTGGAGAACTTTGTAAAAATATAAACTTAATTGACAAGTACTAAAAGAAAGTAAGATCGGAACAAAACACCTCAAATCGGAATAGTGGAAAAATCCCCTCAATCGGAATATTATTCCGATCGAGTGATCGGAATATCTCAATGGGTGCTGATCGGAAAGTGGGAAATTACCCCAATCGGAATAATCAAAAACAAGATCAATCGGAATGTGTGAAATACAGGTTCAATCGGAATAATATAAATTGTTGCTGATCGGAATATGATGAAAAATGGACAAATCGGAAAAACACTAAACCCTTTTCCGATCTAAAGATCGGAATGAAGGGTGCTGTCTGGTCGGAATATCTGATCGGAAAAGGGAGTTACCCTTTCCGAAAACTATGCTAAACCGAAACTTAAGCAAGGGAAATAAGCTTATGGAATAAGCTAACTCCCAAACAAGCTCGAATTCAACAATAAGCTAATCAAATAAGCGCTAAGAATACTTTATCTAAGCTTAAAATAAACAACTTTTAAATCAAATCAATAAAAATATGAACTTTTCATAAAAACTTTAAAAAGTAAATAAGCTAAATCAACAAATAAGCCAATAAGAACAAGGATCTTAGAGCTTATTCGTGTATAAACTCAAGGAAACATAAAAAGAAATCAACTTTTTAAGCACAAATCATTGATGAACAACACGGATCATACGAGATTTGTACCAAAAATCAATCAAAATAAAAGAAAGGAAGGATGAGATTAAAGATTAAAAGATAAAAACTTGAACTTGATTAATGAAAAGTAATACAAATGTTTTGATCTAGAAAGAGAAAAAGATGAAATCTAGTGAGAGAAAGTTTAGAACTTTCTCTCTCTAAAACTAGAAACTACCTAAAAACTAAGTGAAAAACTAAGTGTGTGAAATTTGTGAAGTAAGGGCCTTTATATAGGCGTGTGTATGGGCTTGCAAATGGGTTTGGTTTTGGGCTTCTTTTCTTCTTCCTTCTTTAGTCTTCTCGTCTCTTTTAATTAAACGTTTCCGACTTTGGATTTTTTAGAAGTGTCGGTGAATAATTCCAACTCGTCTTATAATCTTTAATTTAATAGACTCGAGTTCTTCGACATATATGAATCTTCCATCTTTGGCTCTATTCTTCGATAAATCATCAAATAGGCACAATGACTTCAAATCTTTTGCATCTCTTGGACAATAGACTTCGTCTTGAGTCTTTTTCCTTGATAAAACCCGTGCAATCCCATGTTTTTCTTCAATATTCATCCGGTCGACTCTGAAAACACAATAAACACAAAAACCGCGCATAATTCCAAACAAATGATATTAAATACGTGTTTTGGTCTTGTTTTAGCCAGAATTAAGTGGTAAAAGGATGGGCGTTTTCACACCTATCAAATCCCCTACACTTAACCATTACCATGCCCTCATGCAATGCTTAGTGACAAAGCACATTTACACTTTTCTCATAATCAATCAACCTTGGCCTTATTAATATACTATTAAACAAAAATGAAAGTACTAAGAAAGATTAAAACTTTTAAAGTAAACAAAAGGATGGAAATAACTTGCAAAGAGATCAAGGACTTACGTTAGGGCTTTGGTGCTGCGAAGATTTATCACCCTCAAGTTTCACGTTCCCCAAACTAAGCTTAAAAACGAGATCATTGTTATTATAAGTTAGCAATTCAAACACTTACACACATGGCTTAATTAAATGCTTAAACTCCCTTATTCCTAGGTGTGTCTCTTATATTTTATTTTTGTCTTAGAATGATCATGAAGATGCATTTTTGGACTTATTTCGATAGTTTATTTAGGCTGAAAGCAAAGTAGGACGATTTGATCAATAGTTAGCTAAAGGACAAAATCTCTTAAAACTGCTTCTCGGGATGTCAAAAAGTTCATATCTTGGCATAACTTGGTTCGCGATTTGAGACCTTTCTCGGGCCGATATTTGGCATGTACTTCATACTTCATATCTTGAGAGACGTTCTTGAGATAATGGTCTTCTCATCGTAATAGAGTTTCTTCACTTGGAGACTTTTGAGGGGTACTCCAACTTTGTTGACCACGACTTCATGATTATTTCTTCAATCTCTAATTGGGATTTCGAGATACAACGATCCGCCTCCTTTTCGGACTTGGATCTATTTATCCTCATACCTTGTTAGGGTCTTTTCGGATAGACTTCTCCATGACCTTTATGGGAGTTGAGTGCTTTTCGTCGTGATTCTTGATCCTTCATATTGATTTTAGGAATAATGCTTTTCACATCACTTTGGATCTTCAGCAATAAAATTGAATCCTCATGCCTTGTTAGGGCCTTTTCGGACTCGCCAATCTTCGCGCCCCGCTTCATAAGTTATGCCTTGGCTATGAACTCTTATCGTTACCGAGCAACTTTTAAACGATCTTGGGCTTATTGCAGATAATTTATTAGCAAGTGATGGGAGAATAGGCAAATAATTACACCAAGTGAGTTTATGCAAGAATACCGACTTATAATTGACTTTATCATTTCTCGTCCTCCACAATTTAAAATCTCAAGTAATGGGACTCGTGGATACTTAGCCTAATAAACCAATTAAGGTCTACATGGTTAAGGATACTGGCTAGAATAAACTTGGATAAGTCTATTTGGGTTAAGTCAAAATAAACGCAACGGGCCTAATATGTCAAAGACTTCTAAACTAGCTACACCACTTTATTAAAATTTGACTTTATTGCGGGATATATACATATGAAAGCAAAGATAAAAACTTAAAAATTACGACTAAATGGCCAAAGTTAATAAAAAATTTGAAAAATGTTGAAAAATAGGATTTTCCGGTTAAATGAAGGCAATTTCATGGAAAAGTCCACTTAAAATTCGATAGAAGTCCCCCCTACACTTAAGATTAACATTGTCCTCAATGTTTAAGCATGTGGGAAAAATCTCCCCTACACTTATGACATTGTGCACGTTGGTTAACTCAAGTTAAGGAGGAGACGACTAAAGTGATCAATTTCAAAATGTGAGTATGAAGAAAATTGAGTCACGATAGTTGAGAGATGGAACCGGATTTCGGATAACACGGGAGCACGTTTCTTTAAAAGTTCCAAGAGTGCACTCATCCCTGTAATCACATCACCACACAAAAACAAACACCTATACAGGTCCCCCTACACTTAGGAGGTTAAAACAGAAAAGGATAGATACTCGGGCTGCCTCCCGAGGAGCGCTTGTTTTTGATAACCGAGTCACGAGCCTGACTCGACCCAAAATTAGTTCATGGGAAACGTGGTGAGGGATGGAATCACCTCCTGAGAGGTGTCCTCACCAAAGTACAACTTCACTCGTTGGCCATTCACCTTAAAATTCGGTCCAACAGGTTGAGCGAGCTCGAGAGTACCATATGGAAAAATTTGGGCAATGGTGAATGGGCCGGACCAACGAGATTTCAGCTTGCCCGAAAAGATTTTCAACCGAGAGTTAAACAGTAAAACTTTGTCTCCAACATGGAACTCTCGGTTCTTAATCTTAGAATCGTGAATGAGCTTAGTCCTTTCCATATAGACCAAAGAATTTTCATAAGCCTCATTACGGAGTTCATTGAGCTCATTGAGTTGGATCTTGCGTAGGTCACCGGCTTTGTTTATATCAAAATTAGCCCACTTCAAGGCCCAGTAAGCCTTGTGCTCCAACTCAATGGGGAGGTGGCACGCTTTCCCGTACACGAGACGATATGGTGTACAACCAATCGGGGTCTTGTATGCGGTACGAAAAGCCCACAAAGCATCATCAAGTTTATCAGCCCATGAGGCACGATGCTCTCCCACGGTTCTTTCCAGGATTCGCTTTAATCCTCGGTTGGATATTTCAGCCTGGCCATTAGTTTGTGGGTGGTAGGCTGTGGAAAGACGATGATTTACACCATACTTAGTCATGACTCTAGCAAATTGGTTATTGCAAAAATGAGTCCCACGATCACTAATAACGGCACGAGGCACACCGAATCTAGCGAATAGAGATTTCAAAAAGTTACAAACCACCCTTGCGTCATTAGTAGGTAAAGCTTTGGCTTCAACCCACTTTGAAACGTAGTCAACGGCTACAAGGATGTATTTGTTTCCTTTAGAAGAAGGGAATGGCCCCATAAAGTCGATACCCCACACATCAAAGATTTCACATTCTTGAATGAAATTCTGAGGCATCTCGTTTTTATGTGTGATCGTGCCTTGTTTTTGGCAAACATCACATCGTTTAACCATATTGTGAGCGTCACGATATATGGAGGGCCAATAAAATCCCAAATCAAACACTTTTTTGGCGGTGTAGTTGGGACCAAAGTGACCACCGGTGGGTCCTTTGTGGCAAGCATCAAGGATTTCTAAAGCTGCCGGTCCATCAACACATCAGCGAATAAGCAAATCAGCACATTGTTTGAATAGATACGGGTCATCCCAAAAGTAAGTCTTAATGTCGTTGAAGAACTTTTTCCTTTGTTGGGATGTTAACCCGTCCTTGAGAATTCCACCCGCCAAGTAGTTTGCAAAGTCCGCAAACCACGGGGTTTCATCAGAATTCGAATTTATAGACATTAAGGTCTCCAAGGGAAAAGAATCATTGATTTCTTTGTTCGGATGATCCCCTTGGTAAGGATCCTCAAGTCTGCTGAGATGATCCGCGGCTAGGTTTTCAGCTCCTTTTTTATCGCGAACTTCGATTTTAAATTCCTGGAGCAGCAAAACCCAGCGAAGAAGTCTTGGTTTGGAATCTTGCTTTGTCAACAAGTACTTCAACACGGAATGATCGGTATACACGATTGTGGTGGAAAGGACAAGATAGGGGCAAAACTTTTCAAAGGCATAAACAACAGCTAAAAGCTCTTTTTCGGTTGTCGTATAATGCAATTGTGCCCCCGTCATTGTCTTGCTAGCGTAATGGATTGGTTGGAAGTGTTTGTTCACTCTTTGTCCCAGAACCGCTCCAATAGCAAAATCACTAGCATCGCACATCAACTCAAAGAGAAGCTCCCAATTAGGGGTAACCAAGACGGGTGCCTTAGTTAGCTTATCCTTAAGCAAGTTGAAGGCTTCAAGAAACTCTTTGGAAAAGATAAAAAGGGTATCTTTTTCCAAGAGGTGGGTCATCGGGCGAGCGATTTGAGAAAAATCTTTGATGAATCGACGGTAAAAGCCCGCATGACGCAGAAAACTTCTCACACCCTTCACTGTTGAAGGTGGAGGCAACTTAGCGATAACATCGACTTTAGCACGGTCTACTTCGAGACCGGCTTGGAAATTTTGTGTCCCAGCACGATGCCTTCTTTTACCATAAAATGGCATTTTTCCCAATTTAGAACAAGGCGAGTGTCTTCGCACCGCTTAAGCATACGTTCCAAATTGGCAAGGCAAGAAGAGAAGGAATCCCCGAAGACCGAGAAATCATCCATGAAGACTTCCATGGTTTGTTCAACCATGTCATGGAAGATAGCTAACATGCACCTTTGTAAAGTCCCGGGGGCATTGCATAGGCCAAAAGGCATTCTTTTGTAAGCAAATGTGCCATAGGGACAAGTGAATGTTGTCTTCTCTTGATCTTGGGGATCGATGGGTATTTGAAAATAACCCGAGAAACCATCAAGAAAGCAGTAATATTCATTACCCGCTAAACGTTCAAGCATTTGGTCCATAAAAGGGAGAGGGAAATGATCCTTTCTCGTGGCATCATTGAGTTTGCGGTAGTCTATACAAACTCTCCACCCAGTAACGAGACGAGTGGAAATCAACTCGTTGTGTTCATTGGGAACAACGGTTATTCCGCCCTTCTTGGGCACACAATGGACTGGACTAACCCATGGTGAATCCGAAATAGGGTAAATCATACCCGCATCAAGAAGTTTGATAACCTCTGTTTTGATGACTTCATGGATTTTTGGATTCACCCTTCGTTGGCTTTGAATTGTGGGCTTAAAGTCGTCCTCCATGAGAATTTTGTGTGTGCAGAAGTGAGGATCAATTCCACGAATGTCGGAGATTTTCCAAGCGATAGCTGTTTTATGCTTCTTCAACACGGCGACAAGTCGAGTTTTCTCTTCATCTTTCAAATCCTTAGCAATGATGACTGGCGACTTCTTCTCTTCTTCAAGGAATACATACTCGAGATGGGGCGGAAACTCCTTAAGTTCTAAATCCGGAGGATTTTCGACGGGAGGCGTATTCGAAGTCGGAGTATCGATAGCAATGACCGTGGGAGATAGAGGAGAAAGATTGTCTTCGTTGAGAAGGTTATCAAAGAAATGCATGTCTTCATCCCCATCGGTGGGAGAATCATCAGTAGCTAAATTCACATCTCCCATGGTGGCTTCAAGATTGTTCCAAAACAAATCACTTTCTCCAAATAGAGACAGTGATGAATCAATAGAGGCAACGGTTTCAACATTAGGAAGAGAGGTAGGAATACTCTTGCAAGCATTTTGGAAGTGTTCTTCACAAGCCTCATCAAGAACGTCAATACAATTAACACTCTCGTTGGAATAAGGTTGTTTAGACAACTTTCCCATGTTGAAGACGATTTTATCGTCACCCACTCTCATGATAAGCTCACCGGCTTCAACATCGATGAGAGTGCGACCGGTCCTCAGGAATGGACGACCCACGATCAAGGGCACACGAGGGTCCATCTCGTAGTCGACGACGACGAAATCGGCAGGAAAAGTGAATTTGTCGACTCGTACAAAGACGTCTTCGGCTATCCCCACTGGATAAGCAACCGTACGGTTAGCTAATTCCAAAGTCATTTTGGTGGGGACTAGCTTAGGGAGAGATAATTGCTTCCAAACGCTTAGAGGCATTAGATTGATACTGGCACCTAGATCGGCTAGGGCCATGCAATTTTCTACTCCCGGGAAATTGCAAGGGATTAAGAAACGACCCGGATCACCAAGCTTGGTTGGCAATTTCCTTAAGAGCACTGCAGAGCAATTCTCATTAAGTTGGGTGTTGGCAATATCGAGGAGTTTTTCCTTGTCGCTCAGAAGATCTTTAAACATTTTCGCGTACTTGGGCATGTGAGCGAGAGCCTCAGCGAAGGAGATGTTAAAATTCAATTGTTTGAACATTTTAAGGAAGTTTGAAACCTGAATATCGTCCTTGCTTTTGAGCTTATCTTTCCTCAACCTAGATGGATAAGGTATATTGGAAGAAGAGGAAGGCTTTGGAAGAATAGGATCACTCACATCCATGGGTGGAGGAGGGGTAGAAGGAAGAGGTGGAGAAATTGGGGAAGGAGAAGGATGAGGAATAGGAACAGGTGACTCGTTCTCCTTAGTCACAACCACCGGTGGAGGTATAGGAAGCTCGGGTTCCTTGGTACCTTTACCACTGCGAGTGGTGATTGCTTTCATCTCCCCTCTTGGATTCGCAACGGTGTTACTCGGAAGAGTACCCGAAGAAGAGGTTTGATTACCTTGGAAAAAACTAGCCATCATGTTCTTCAAGTCATTCGTTTGACTGTCCAACATATTTCTCATGTCGGCTCTCAAATCGTTCCCTTGTTTGACCATGTCTGCTTTCAAGTTGCGCACTTCCTGTTGGAGATTTTCCACGATCACATCATTGTTCCTCATGTAGGTTGCAACCTCTTGGTGTAATGCAGTGGGTTGGTTTGGAGGAGCATTGTATGCGGGTGGTTGATAAGCAGGTTGTTGGTAAACTTGGTTGTTACATTGAGGTGGTTGTTGCTGTTTATGAGGTGGTATGTAAGGTGTACGAGGTTGTTGTTGTTGTTGAGTAGGGCGATTGAGGTTTTGTTGTTGGGTTGGGTTGCTTGGAGGAAAACCGGGTGGGGAAAGGTAGTTGTTGGAGCGGTAGCTAAGCAAATTACGGTCACCTTGAGGTCTAGCTTGATAAGCAGGTTGAGTATAGGTGCCATATGCTGCATTCACATTCTCAGCAGGGTAGTCTTGGGTGGCGGTACAAGTGGTGTAAGAGTGAGGACCACCGCATATCTCGCATGGTTGGCTAACAGCATTGACTTGAGCATTTTTAGCGTTGTTGTTGTTGTTGTTGCTGACGGTGTGGGTAACAAGCGATTCAAGAAGCGTAGTGATTTTGTCAAGTCGCTTGTCGCTGTCACTAGTACTAGCACTAGCAACATTGGTCCTAACACTCTTGGTTTGCACACGAGATTTATTCTCAATGATATCCCATGCAGCATTTGAAGTCTTAGCCAAAAGATTACCCCCCGAGGCACTGTTTAGTGAATCTTGGTCACTCATGCTTAAACCATTGTAAAAATTATTAATTTGATGTACTTTGGTAAAACCATGTTGTGGGCATTTTCTTAAAAGATCTTTAAAACGATCCCAAGATTCACTGAACGACTCATCGTACTTTTGTTCAAAATTTATGATTTCATTCCGCAAAGCGGTAGTACGAGAGGGTGGGAAAAAGTAATTGATAAACTTGGTCTCCAAATCCGTCCACGAGAGAATACTCTGTGGCGGTTCCTTAGCAAGCCAATGTCGGGCTTGTCCCTCTAAAGAAAAGGGAAAAAGTTGTAACCGGATTACCTCTTGCGGAACACCATTGAATTTGACCGTGTTGGTGAGTTGCAAGAATCTCTTGATATGGTCATGTGGGTCATCAATGGTGCGTCCCAAGAATGGTTGAGCAGAGACCATCTGGATAAAGCCTGATTTTAGCTCAAAATTGTTGGCGGCAATTGGAGGTATGACAATTGGATCAGTGTTGCCATCTATATGAGCTTGCAGCAGTTCAATCATCGGGCGATTATCCGGTTGAGGCTCATTGTTGTTGTTATTATTCATGTTGTTGAAAGGTGGGTTGTTGTTGTTATTATTGTTGTTTGGAGGTGGTATGTTGTTGTTGTTTTGTACACCGGCCATGTCTAAGTTATCGAGAGGCTCGGGCTCTTGATAAGACGTGGATCGAGTGCGCATACACCTGCAAAAGAACGAACAAAGAAAAGCAAAGCAAAAATATTTTTGGTTTTTATGTTTATTTAATTTTTAGGATTTTTGAAATTTTTTTATTTTTTTTTTTGTGTTTTTTGAAAATTTTGTGAAAAAGTAACGTTCACGGGGAACGGATCCCAAAATCCAAGTTCTCACAAAAAACTTTTGATCTTAACGAGAAGAGCCGGCAGCGGCGCCATTTGATACATGATTTTTCTATGGGTTCTATATTCTCTCGGTATCCTCTCGAATTGATCTCGGCTCTAAGTGGAATGATTTGTTCTTGGTTAATAAAAAAAGTGGTTGGTTTGTTTATCTACTTTAAACTAATGACAAGAAATTAAATGTCGAAGAGTAAAATTAAAGCTTTAAAAGATTAAACTAAAAAGGCAAGTTAAAAGTAAATGCTTGAAAACTTAAAGATTATACTAGAAAAATAGATGGACATTCAATGGAAACTAACACTTGGAGAACTTTGTAAAAATATAAACTTAATTGACAAGTACTAAAAGAAAGTAAGATCGGAACAAAACACCTCAAATCGGAATAGTGGAAAAATCCCCTCAATCGGAATATTATTCCGATCGAGTGATCGGAATATCTCAATGGGTGCTTATCGGAAAGTGGGAAATTACCCCAATCGGAATAATCAAAAACAAGATCAACCGGAATGTGTGAAATACAGGTTCAATCGGAATAATATAAATTGTTGCTGATCGGAATATGATGAAAAATGGACAAATCGGAAAAACACTAAACCCTTTTCCGATCTAAAGATCGGAATGAAGGGTGCTGTCTGGTCGGAATATCCGATCGGAAAAGGGAGTTACCCTTTCCGAAAACTATGCTAAACCGAAACTTAAGCAAGGGAAATAAGCTTATGGAATAAGCTAACTCCCAAACAAGCTCGAATTCAACAATAAGCTAATCAAATAAGCGCTAAGAACACTTTATCTAAGCTTAAAATAAACAACTTTTAAATCAAATCAATAAAAAGATGAACTTTTCATAAAAACTTTAAAAAGTAAATAAGCTAAATCAACAAATAAGCCAATAAGAACAAGGATCTTAAAGCTTATTCGTGTATAAACTCAAGGAAACATAAAAAGAAATCAACTTTTTAAGCACAAATCATTGACGAACAACACGGATCATACGAGATTTGTACCAAAAATCAATCAAAATAAAAGAAAGGAAGGATGAGATTAAAGATTAAAAGATAAAAACTTGAACTTGATTAACGAAAAGTAATACAAATGTTTTGATCTAGAAAGAGAAAAAGATGAAATCTAGTGAGAGAAAGTTTAGAACTTTCTCTCTCTAAAACTAGAAACTACCTAAAAACTAAGTGAAAAACTAAGTGTGTGAAATTTGTGAAGTAAGGGCCTTTATATAGGCGTGTGTATGAGCTTGCAAATGGGTTTGGTTTTGGGCTTCTTTTCTTCTTCCTTCTTTAGTCTTCTCGTCTCTTTTAATCAAACGTTTCCGACTTTGGATTTTTCAGAAGTGTCGGTGAATAATTCCAACTCGTCTTATAATCTTTAATTTAATAGACTCGAGTTCTTCGACATATATGAATCTTCCATCTTTGGCTCTATTCTTCGATAAATCATCAAATAGGCACAATGACTTCAAATCTTTTGTATCTCTTGGACAATAGACTTCGTCTTGAGTCTTTTTCCTTGATAAAACCCGTGCAATCCCATGTTTTTCTTCAATATTCATCCGGTCGACTCTGAAAACACAATAAACACAAAAACCACGCATAATTCCAAACAAATGATATTAAATACGTGTTTTGGTCTTGTTTTAGCCAGAATTAAGTGGTAAAAGGATGGCTGTTGTCACACCTATCACCTACTTTGGATGACTACTCATTTGAGGAAGACTTTGCTACTTTTCTCAATACATACTTCCCCAATAAGAATGATTCTCCTCCTTTGGACTTTGATGATGCTCTTTATCCTCCTTCGGATATTAAGAAACCCGTTTCAAAGGAGAAGAAGCCGGAAGACACCAATATCTGTAGTACCTATGTTTTGACACCTCTCTATCCACCTTCATCAGATGCGATTGTGCGATTTATGAGCGGATCTTCTTCAAGGACTACTGAACCTGAGTGTTATTTTGCCCTAAAGGAAAAGGTGTTCGACCCCGATATTGCAATTTTTAAGCCATCTCAGTATCCATCTAATGAAATAAAAGGAAATATTTTTGGAACTTATGGAGATATGCTTGCACCTCATCATACTTGCTACCACCGTGCTCAATCTTTGCTTAAGGGAACCTTGCCTACTCTTCTTTGGCTTGCCTTGTTCGCCTTAAGCTTGTGCTATTTGATGGATGAAAACGATGTATTTGATCCCGGTGGAAGTTCTTCAAGGTTATTACCATGCTAATCAAGGTCGAGTCAGGCTCACGATTCGGTTAACAAAAACAAGCGCTTCTCGGGAGGCAACCCGCAGTATCTATCATTTTTCTCTGTTTTTATAATAAGTGTAGGGGGAGACCCTAGTATGTGTTTGTTGTTTCTTTCTTATCATGAGCACGGATTCGAGCTATCAAAGATCCATTCTTGATGACTTTTGACGACCCGTGATTCCGTGTACTCGTCTTCCCGGTTCTATCCTAAACTCTTTTGATTCATTATTTTATCAATTATGATTGAAATAGGAATCACTTTAGTTGTCTCTTCCTTAGCGAGATTTAAAAAACGTGCACCATGTCCTAAGTGTAGGGGAGTTTACTCCCACATGCTTAAACATTGAGGAGAATGTTTATGTTAAGTGTAGGGGGGACTTCTATCGAAGTTAAGTGGGCTTTTCTTGGTATTTGTCCTCATTTTAACCAGAAAATTGATTTTTCGACATTTTTCAAAATTTTTGATCTATTTTGGCCTAGTTATATTTACCTTTATTATAGTTATTTTCTTTTTTTGTTAGAATAAATTTTATTAAAGTGGTTTTAATTTTTGAATCTTTTGACTCAACCCGAGTATACTTATCCAAGTTTACTCTAGCTAGTATCCTTAATGTGCTTAAGTCAAGTTTTGCTAGGCTTTTATATAGAGGACTTTAAAAAGCGAAAGTCTTAACTCTTACCGGTTAAGAACAAGAACTTTTCGCAAGTTCCTATAATTGATCCTAGAGAGTCGTTTATCAAGGGAACTTTAAAAAGCAAATTCTAAACTTGAAAAAGTCTAAGAAGATGCAAGATCCTATAGACGACTCGAAAACCCAAAACTTTGATTTAATTGGCTAAGCCTCCACGAGTCTCATCCCTTGAGATTTTAAATTGTGGAGAACGAGAGATGATAGAGTCAATTATAAGTTTGGTATTCTTTCATGAATTTATGTGAGTTAATTATGAGCTTATTCTCCCATCGCTTGCTAATAAATTTAATTGCAATGAATAAGGTTGTACGATTTGAAAAGTTACTTAGCTTCTAGCCCAAGATCGTTTAAAAGTTGCTCGGTATTAATTAGTGTTCATAGCCAAAGCATAACTTATTGAAGCGGGATGCGAAGATTGGCGAGTCCGAAAAGGTCCTAACAAGACATGAGGGCTACATTTTGTTGCTAAAGATCCAAAGTGATGTGAAGAATCATTTATCAAAAATCAATATGAAGGATCGAGACACACGACGAAAATCAAATACTCCCGTAAAGATCATGGAGAAGTCTATCCGAAAAGACCCTAACAAGGTATGAGGATAAATAGATCCAAGTCCTAAAAGGAGGCGGATCGTTGTGTATCAAAATCCCAAATAAAGATTGGAGAAAAACGAATAAGTCGTGGTCCAAATATGAAGAATCTCTCAAAAAGTTCAAGTGAAGAAATTCCTATTATGAAGAGAAGACCATTATTTCATGAACGTCTCTCAAGATTTGAAGTATGAAGTCAATGCCAAATATCGATCCGAGAAAGGTATCAAATCGTGAAGCGAGTTATGCCAATATATGAACTTTATGAGGTCCCGAGAAGCAGTTTTAAAAGATTTTGTCCTTTAGCTAACTATTGATTAAATCGTCTCACTTTATTTTCGGCCTTAATAAATTATCGAAATAAGTCAAACAATACATCCTCGTGATCATTCAAGACAACAATAAAATATTAGAGATACACCTAGGAATAAGGGAGTCTAAGTAAATAATTGGGCCACATGAATTCGTGTTAGTTTGCTAACTTATAATAACAATGATCTCGTTTTTAAGCTGGGTATAGGGAACGTGAAACTTGCGGGTGATAAACATTCATGACATTCCAAAACCCTAAGGTAAGTCTTTGATCTTTTTACTTGTTTTCTATCTCTTTAATAAAGGCCAATGTGGATTTATTATGAGGAAAATGTAAAACTTGCTTTGTAATTAATGCATTGCATGAGGGCATTGCAATGGTCAAGTGTAGGGGATTTAATAAGCATGAAAACACTTATCCTTTTACCACTTAATTATAATAATAACCAAGCTAAAACGTGTATTTTATGTCGTAAATGTCGGAATTATGTGTGGTTTGTGTTTTTGTTGTGATTTAGGATCAAAATGTGAAAAGGGAAGAAAACACGGTCTTTCACAAGCTTTTATCAAAGAAAAATACAAAAGACGAAGTTAAAAGATCAAGAGTGCAAAAAGAACGGAAGTCCAAGGCCTATTCTGAAGATTTATCAAAGAAAAAGTCTAAAGACGGAAGTTTAATGAAGTCGAAGAACTCAAGTCTAATTAATGAAGAAATTATAAGAAGAGTTCAAATAATCCCGAGACAAAGTCGAAGAATTTAGAAGACGAAAAGACAAGAAAAGGAGGAAAAGATCAACACTTGCTAATCTCCCTATTAATACCCTCCTAATGACACATTAGGAGGTGTTGGCTATTTCACACATAGTTCTTCCAATTTAATTTCTTGTCATTTAAATTCCTTGTCTTGCACCGTAAATTTGTAAGTCCTTTAATTTTTACTTTTAATTGTTGTTGAATCTTTATCTTTAATCAAGTTTTATTTTTAATCTCATCCTTCCTTTCTTGTTTGATTTAATTTAGTGTTTGGTTTGTTGATTTGGTTGATTTAGTTTGATTAATCAAGTGGGTTTTATAGATTTATTGATTTTGATTCCATAATGTTTATTGATTTAGATGTTTTAGTGTTTGGTAGATCTTAATTAGTGATTTATTGTTTTTAGTTTTATTGTTTTTTGGTGATTTAAGCTTTAATTAATTAAGTGGGTTTTGATTAATTTAGTTTTAATTTTTAGTTTTATTGATGTGGTTTGATTGATTATTGTTAGTTGATGATTAGTGGTTAGTTTTGTTGAATCCTTAGATTTAATTTGGTTAATTTTGGCTTAATTTCGATTCCCTAAAAATCTTTGTTCGTCGCCTGCTATTTTTCTCTTTGATTCGGAAATGGGTTTTACCAAAAATCCCGATCCAAGCTAATTTTCCCAAACCAAGTTTTTGAATAAAAATATTCCGAGCCAACTTCATTTTTCCCGAGTCAATTTATTTCCCGAATGAGCAAAAATACCGAACCAAAAGAAAATACCGAATGAAAGGATTTTTTTTAAATTTCCTGGATAAACCAAAAAAATACCGAATGAGTTGAAAAGAAAATCCCGAATGAGCAAGTAAAAAAAAAATCCCGAATGAGCAAGTAAAATAAAAATCCCAAACAAAGAAAACAATTGAGCAGCTTGCTTGGAGCTTCCCAATTTCCTGCCAAATTCACCTATGTGCTTGGTAGCTTGAGCTAGCTGCCTGCTAGCTTGTTTATTTATTATATTGTTCCGTAATTGTTTAGATTAATCTGAAAGTTGTTCCGATTTTAATTCTGAAAGTCACGTATTTTTAGTTATATTTTTCGTCTAATTTTAATATTAGTATTTTTTTCCTAAAGTTTAAGTTTTATCTTTTATTTAGTTCCCGCTTTAGCTTTTACCTCGTTTAGTTTTAAAGTAGCCACTTAGTTTTATTTTTTCGTTTTTCATTAGGTAAACTTTATTTTCAAGTCGAAAGATAATTTCTTCTTTTAGTTTTATTTTTACTAATTGTTTTGTTTTAAATTGCATTTTATTATTTGTTTCGCTCCTTTATTATTAGTTATTTGTTTTTTACTTATTTTTATTACGTTTCGCTTTTACCTTTCAAATAGAAATAGATAACCAAAACCTTCTTTTTGTTAACCAAAAACGACTGAGTCACACCTTTAACCGGAGATCAATTCGCTAAGATACCGAGAACGAACAAAGAATTATTTTTTAATATACTAAAAAACAGTTATTAAAATGGCGTTATACAATGAGTCCACCAAACCATTCAGAACCTAGTTGTGATACAAGAAGTCTGAATGTTTCCATGCTTCAACAACTTGCACAACTTGTTGATTAGCGGGTTTACCTTCATTAGGATGTTCCACCTCAGGTACAGTCTCCATTAAGAACTTCACAAGGTTCAAAGTAGTGAGATATAAGAAAATGTTTTGTTCTCACCTTCTTAAAATTCTGCCCACTGAATTTCTTTTGGTTTTTTAGCATGATTAGCAACTGTGTTGGTAACCGGCACACCAGTTACATTCACAGTAGTAGTCACAGGAGTTACATGAGTACCATTAGTCTCCTGAAAGATCAAACAAGATCAAACACAAAAAGTTAAATAAATTGCTATAAAAACGATATTTAAGAAATTCAATCGTGATTTCTATAAGCCTGTACCAGATCTTCTTCAAAGAAATCAATCTCAGTTTCAATGAATCAGGTGCAATAATCAAATAGATCGTTTAATAGAAACTCAATCATGGTTTCAATATAAAATTATTCAAACAACTGCTTAAAAAAATGTTAGAGATCTGTTAATTAAAATATGTATAATTAAAAGTGATTTCCAAAAAAACTCAAACTTTGTTTCCCCAAAAAACAGTTTATATATAAAATCTGTTAAAAATATTAATTCGATTTAAAAGTATTTTAAATTATATAACACATAATCTGTTTTAAGATTATAAGGAATATTGTATACTTTTATTAAATAAATTGAATTATAGTGATTGAATTATCAGAAAATTAATCAACAGAAACTAAATAATAAAATAAAACAAAAGTCGTAAATATCTAGAGACGAGGTTTGTGTTGAACACGATTCCCTTACAGATACGTCGTTTGTTTCCCATGGTACAATGTCCAAAGCTGTTGTACAGTCGGACTATACAAACTTTCCTGAAATATCACAGAAGTCTTGTGTGTTTCTGATCGATGAACTGCTGGAATAATTCTGGTAATGGAGCTGCGTTTTTTGTGTGTCTAAAAACGAGTGAGACAAATTCATTATATAGTGAAAATTTATCTTGGTCACCAAGACAAGATATTATGTTCTATATAAGCCGATTTACAAATATGTTATTACTATAAAACGATTTGCATGTCGATTAAAAACACAAAGTTATTATGTTAAGACTTCTTCAATAAGTCTAAATTTATTCGTAAAATAGATTATAGAATATTCTGGAAAGGAAATGAGACCCGAACTTGAAACAAAAAGATAGGCCCGTAGGCGTATTTTCGGAGTTGCATTCGTGTCTGTAGGTCCTGCATGCTCACACAACTTCAGAAGCTTCAAACTCATTTTAGCTTATAAATCCCAATTTTTTGTACTAGCGCGGGCACGTAGGCGTTGGAGTAAAACCAACCAAAGATATTTTGAGGTCAATACTATTATTTCCTTATAAACTCATATTCACTTCCTTTTCTATGCTATGTGGGACATTTCCATTTATTAAATTTTTTGTTTCGCGTGCCTCACTGATATCTCATTCATATTAAACTCCATTTTATATATACTTTAGCTCGTTGCGAAGCTCTCTTTGAGGAGAACGCATAGCTACTAATTACTTTGAATATATATAACACACACATATATATTAAAATATGTCCAAGCTTTGTAAAAACTCACTTTGCAAAATAATTTTCCGTCAAACGGTCTAACATAGTTTAAGAAGGGATATCGTTAGACATAACAAATACCAATGAGAGGAATAACAATGAGAGGGTTCAAGTGAGAAACACAATTTCAAATGACTTGAAAAAATATACTAGTCATCGTGTTTCTCGAAGCTAATCAAAACTAGATACGATCATGGGGAGAGACAGGCCAAAAAATCTTAAAAGAATGCTACATAAATTTATTGGAAAGATTTTGTACAAAATATTCATTCATTAATACTAAAATTTGGAACAAAGAGCTTTTGGGTTATATAAATGTTGCACTACATAGAAAAAAGGTGACACGATATCTATAGGGGTTGTATTTATCAAAATTTGACCCTTTTTAAATACCTACTGTTAGTATAGTGATCGGGCGGGTAGATAGTGGATCTGAGTTCTTACCAGACAGGCTCAAATATCTTGGATTGGGTTAGATCTTATACTAAAAGGAGATGATTTTGATGATTTCCTATACAATTAAAAGTAAAACGTTAGTGCTTCTCATGGGGACGGGCCCCACGATTAGACAAAGTAAGAGTAAGATTCCATATTATCAGAGATATATGTGTGTGTTAGGAAGAGTGAGATAACCATACCTTGTGGGAGTGTTAAATTTTACCTTTTATAGGCTAACTTGGTGCTAGGTTTCCCTAGTATTTTGGATAATGCTTGGAGTGGGCCTTTGTCGGTTAAAAAGGCCCTTACTCTTATCTGCTAATCGTGAATAGCGGATCCGATCCTAGAGAGCTGATCCGCTAGTGATTTGCATGCCTGCTTCAGAAAGTTGGTTCGCTGGTTGCTTATGGATCCGCTCCCAGTAGTTGATCCGCCATCGTCTTGCCACAATGGTGGGCTTATGTGTACTTGGGCATGGGCCTAAGGTTTGGTGTATGGTTTTGTTGGGTCCACTAGATGTGGAACTTGCAGCCTGTCAGGAATGGTGAACGACTTCTGTAATCACAAGTCTATTCACAGAGAGACTCTATACACAATATAAGTGTGGAATACAAATACTATAAAGAAGAACATAATAACTATAATGACTTGATCCTTTCTAAGGATTTCTAATATTGATAATGACTAGAATTACGTTTGATGAAGGTGTGTCTAACCCTTCTGCCTAAGGTTCCTTTTATACTACAAGGAAACCCTAATACATCATTAAACAAAACGTGTAAAACTGATATGCATATCCTTTCCTAACATATCTCATGCATATCCTAACAGAATAATAAATAAATAATAAAGTTTGACTTTAACTAGGACCAGGAGCACGACTTGCTCCTACTACTACTATGACCAGGAGGAACTACATACCTCCTAGTCTACCTATTACAATTAACTATTCCAATGGTCCTAACAATCCTCCCCTAAACTTGAATTTGACCTGTTGAGTTCAAGTTTCCTGGTAAAACGTTCAATAAAGCTTGAGGATTGAAACAGCAAAAGAAGCAGCAGCATCAGCAAGATAAGAAACATAAGAACAGCTGCAACATGGAACACTAGAAGCTTCTCCAAAGCTTGAAACAAATCAGCATCGTGTTGAATCTTTACAGCAACATGAGCAGATTTGATGAGCCTTTACCAACTCGCTCTTGGGCTAGCCAGTCTTTCTGGTGGAATAAGCATCACCCTGGGAGACCAGAACCCAGCCCAACTCTTAGAACGTGAATCAATGGTGAGTGGGGGTACCCTGATGATTTTTGGCAAACCATCACAGCCGTCAACGGATTTGATATGTCTTTACCAGAAGCCGTACCCCTCGGGACTCGCCAACTCTTAGCAATGAAGCATCGGTGAGTTGAAAACCCTATAGCTTTAAGCAAGCCATTACAGCTATCAACGGATTTGATAAAATCTTTACCAAGAGTCGTACCCCCTTGAATTAGCCACTTTTCAGTCGAGGACCATGGCAAGTGAAAACCATCTAGTTTTGGGCAACCTGGCAACCATCAACGGATTTGAGAATCACACCAGGAGCCGTACCCTCAAGGTGAATCAACTCTTTCTTGTCGGTTAGACATGGTGAGTTGAGGACCATTTGTTGTGAGGACCAAGTCCAACACCAGATGAAACAAGCAACCAGCACAAGTGTGAATCAACAATAGGAACCCAAAGTTTGAATCAACAGATGGTATATTATTCACAAGTGTAAAATCCATGATTTGTTTAAAGTATAAGCACATATTATATAAAAAGTATATTTTTTATTTTTTTATTTTTTGTATTTTTTTTAACTATAATGAATGAAAGTCACCAATCACTTTACATATTGGTGAAAAGAATTGCAGTATGAACAGATAAACAAAAAATAATGAACATAAAAACTTACAAACCAACCATATCACAGACCAGAAGCAGCCACCTTATCAGCTTGCAAACGAGCTTGAATTCCTTCCACCAGTGTAGTTGCCATAGAAGACTCATTCCCAGAAGGGGCATTCAAAATCTGCAAGTGACAAGCAAGCATGGCCTCCATCGAAGCAATCGTCAACGGATAATCCAAGTCTGTGAGCATGAACACCATAAGACCAGACTCCAACTCTAACACATGCACACCACAGCCAGCATATAACTTCCATCGTTGAATGACCCATTGTGGCTGGTCCTTCCAGACACCAGAAACAGGAGCACGGGGAGGGGCATCAAGCATCATCTTCAAATCAGCCCACACTCGCAGACCAGGCCAGGAGGGCACATCATTAGGATGAATAGGCATACCAGCATCCACAAACCCATATAAAGCCATAAGATCTTTACGATCCGCCCAGGACAAAATACCTTACAAACCCGAAGCAAACCGAACAGAACCATCGCTAAGAGTAATCCTATGAGAGACAGTACCAGGTAGAGTCGTGGAAGGCGTAACCGTCCAACCTGTAATAGATCCATTACCCAATGGCAAGTCGGAGTCACTATCGGAAGCTACATCAATAAGATTTTCGGGAGCACGCTTAGGGAACAGACTTGTCGCGTCTAGCACGTCTAGCCAATTGCTTGCGGATGGAACATCGAGGGTTGGGAGCACTAGGCGAGGGTTCAACCTTTACCTTTACCTTAGCAGCAGGAGTGGGATTAGTAGAAGTGGAATCAATAGTTTGCCCATCCAAAGGATCAACAGGAGCTGCACCAGAAGAAGGAATAGGTTGAGGACCAGGCACGGGTGGTGATGGTGATGCCATAGCAGGAGTAGCAGTGGTGGTGGTAGTGGTAGCATAGGTGGTGGTGGTAGTAGGACCTAGAGATGAAACAAGAGGAGCAACCAAAGGTGTAGGGGTGGTACCAACAGTAGAAACAGCAACAACCGATGGAATAGCAGCAGAACCAAGAGGAGGATCAGATGTAAAACAAGTAGCAACAGCAGGTTGAGAAGTAGGCACCACACGTGGAGGAGGACGATAGATGAAACGCTCCGAAATTGGGGTGCTCTGATGCTTGATCATTCGTTCATAGAGTGCCTTAAGCTCATCAAAAGACAATGCCCGAACCCGTTCCCACGTCCAACCAGTAGTGAAATAAGCAGCCGACTGATACTTCACATACCACTCCATCTGCTTCCGCTCCTCAGTTTTCGTCAAAAGCCTGTTCTTACGCTTCTCACGAAGTTGTGCAACAAGCGCCAACTGTTGCTTGCGCATTAACACCATTGCTCGAGGAATACAGTTATGCACATTCACATCAGAACCCAAGAGATCAGTAAACTGGGAATAATCCGTGGTAAGAATAGTCAACACCCGCATCCAATCGCTATCATCCCAATGCATAGCATCATGCTGCACCTGTTCACGTCTCTGCTGCTGAAGAGCTTCCTCCTCAGCCCGAGCAGCTTGGTCAATTTCTGCTTGCATCCTTTGAGCAGCCTCCTCACCTAACCTATCCTCCTCAAGTTGTCTACGTGTACGCTTGCGAGGGGGTGAGGGAGCATCAGTCATGGGGGCTTTTCCCCTTTGGATCATGAGATGGACCAGCAGTGGAACCAGCAGTAGCACCAACAACATCCTCATTTGGTGTAGGGACAGCAGCAGGAGAAGGAATGTTGGAGGAAGTAGGAGGAATTGGCAGATCATCATACAACTTATCAGCAAAGGCAGCCTTCGCCAACAAATTCAAACCATCCTCAACAAGATCCTCAACCTCCTCATCAAAATCAGATTGAACCACATGCTTCTTCCTTCGCCTCTGCTGTGTCTCCAAGGCTTTAATCCGACCAGCCATGGGAAGAACAAATTCCCGGGTAAGCTTACGATGTTGATTCAAATCTGCTTCCAAGGAAAGAATCCGTTCATGGTACCTGTGCATGATATCAAGTAAAGAAGTAAGTGTAATAGGCTCCTCCGCTTTCCCACCAAGAGGACTTGGGTCAGGGAAGGCATCATTGGAACCAGAAGCAATAAATGGGTCAGCATCATGAGCACTAGCACCAGAAGGCTTAGCAGAAGAGTGTGGAACAGGACTAGGAGGGGGAGTATCCACAAATGGAGACGAATGTGGCAATGCAGAAGGAGCAGCCTTGGAAGTGGATGGCCTTTCAACCACCACCTCCTCAACAGACTCTTCCTCAACCACATTAGGTGCACCACCAGCAGGATTCTCCTCCTCCATTGGGTCATCACCTAATTGAGGTTCCTCCTCGGCTTGTGCAACCGGAGGAACAACATCAGGAGGACCCTGAGCAAGGCCCAACATTGCATCAGTAAGGGGCCTCCACTCCCCGCTAAACCCATGAGCCATGTTATAGTATACTTTAGCAGTAAGCTTAGAAGGCTCATGCTCCGCCCTATCACGAGGTAGACAAACAAGTATCTGCTGTAAAAACCTAGGATACATCAGAAATTTCTTCCTAGAACCAGCACTAGACAAATTGCTAACCATCCCATCAAACAAATAACGAGAGAAATTAAATACCCTACCCTGTGCTATGCAGATTAGACCAGTAGCCAAAGGAGTAGGAAAAGCATCCCAACTCCCAGACTTGGGACTTAAACAATAAATTAAAAAGTGCACGAGAAGCTTCTATTGGGGGAAAACCGATTCTTTTAGAAGTTAAACTTCCCCCCATGGTTGTACCCAATAGCAGCCATCCCCTCCAAAACCTCCGCATTGGGGATGGAAACAACACCACCTTCATCTTGAAGATGAAGGGAACTCCAAATAGAAGCTTCACTAACCACATAAGAACGTCCATCTATGGTAGCATGGAGTTCACGTGGACGACCAACCACAGCCACAAGTCGAGCAGAAGCCCAAAACTGACGAATCACACTATCATACACAATGGGGCATACAGTAAAAGCATACCTGAGGTTAGAAGCCTCAATGAATTCCAGAATGTCAGTGAACTCATCACGGTGTGGACCATCTCCTAGATAAGCGACCTTATTGTGAGCAGGTTGGTATACCAGGGCAGCCATTGATGTTGATTAGAAGGTATGGATGATGATTTGTTAGTGTTTGAGAGAGTAGGAGCGGATGTGTGTGTGTTATGAATGAGTCAAGGGGGGTTAATTGACCATAAATAATGGTTTTAGTAACTGTTCATTGACCCCTAGTAATGGGG
This sequence comes from Glebionis coronaria, assembly GCA_025667525.1. Taxonomy (NCBI): domain Eukaryota; kingdom Viridiplantae; phylum Streptophyta; class Magnoliopsida; order Asterales; family Asteraceae; genus Glebionis; species Glebionis coronaria. The sequence continues at coordinate 584,046,492 of CM046874.1, read as the reverse complement.
GTTGCCCATTCAAATTAGGCAGTTATTGCATAGTAACCACTTGCCCCTTTTAACATTATTTGCAAATACCAATTTACCAAAGTTAAATAAGAGGATATATACCAGAATTTGCATGCGTTGACTAAAAGTCAAAGCGCACAATGGTCAACACTAGAAGCATAATGTGGTCAACAGAAGTCAACAAAGTGAACAGTATCCCAAACCAAGACCAGAAGTCAACCATCACTTGATAAAGAAGGATTTTTATCCACTAGAAGCCAACCAAGAACAACTAGAAGCTACCCATTAAGGACTAGAAGCCAGTCATGAATGAAGACAACCATAAGAAGTAAGCAAAAACCTCCACTAGGAGTAACACACACCACCAGAACCCATTCAATCTCTTGTTAAAATCTACCAATATGTTAGTATGTGCAAATAAGTATGTACCCTAAGCCTCCCCTTAGGCTTAGCCTCCCCTCAATCCTAGGTCTCAAGGATTGACCATCCCAATGTGAACCACCAAGTGGTTGAACCGAGGACCATCAAAGGCTTTTGTCAACAAATCAGCAACATTATCGTCGTATGAACTTTAAGAACCTGTATCAACTTCTTCTCATTGGCATCCCGTATAAAATGGTGCCGAATTTCAGTATGCTTTGTACGTTGATGAAAAACAAGATTCTTCACAATGAAGATAGTGCTTTGGTTGTCAATGAATATTTTGGTGTTCATAAAATTGAACCCATAATCCAACATCTGATTTTGGATCCACAAAACTTGGCCACAACAGCTAGCAGCATCAACGTATTCAACTTCTGTTGAAGAAGTAGCTACGATCGTCTGTTTCTTGCATTGCCATGAAATAAGTCTGCGACCCAAAAATTGACAACCACCAGTAGTAGATTTTCTGTCATTATTAGCACCTGCATAGTCACTATCACTATATGCTTCAAGAACAAAATGTGATTCTTTAGGATACCACAAGCCAAGCTTGGGTTGAGCCTTGATGTACTTGAAAATCTTCTTGACTGCATTCAAGTTAGAAACCGTTGGAGCCACCTGATGTCTAGAACAAACACTTACTGCAAACATGATATCCGGACGTGATGCAGTCAAATACATGAGTGAGCCAATCATAGACCTGTACATGTGAACATTTACCAGAGGATCTGGCTCATTCTTGAGTTTGACTTTAGTAACTTCATAAGGTGTTGTTGCGGGTCTAAGAGGATCCATGTCAAACTTCTGACGGATCTCATGAACATATTTATCTTGACTTATGAAGATCCTATCCGACTGTTGCTTGACTTGAAGACCAAGGAAGAAGGAAAGCTCTCCCATAGCACTCATCTGAAATTTGCCTTTCATCAGTTGTTCAAACTCATCACACCATTCCTTCTTAGTAGAACCAAAGATAATATCGTCCACATAAACCTGAACAAGGATAATGTCCTTGGTGTTCCTCTTAAGAAATAGTGTTTTATCAATTGTACCTCTTCTATAGCCATTCTTTAACAAGAAAGTTGAGAGACGCTCATACCAAGCTCTAGGAGCCTGATGTAGTCCATAAAGAGCCTTGACCACCTTGTAAACTTTCTTGGGATGAAGTGGATCTACAAAGCCCTTAGGTTGAGTGACATAAACTTCCTCATCAATCATGCCATAGAGAAATGCACTCTTGACATCCATCTGAAAAACTGTAAAGCCCACTGATACACGGCTTTTACCTAGTAAGAAAATTAAGTTCGTTTTGTTGGTCTTATCGAATTGATCTTAGCTCTCTATGTGTGACTTCGTTTTATTTTGGTGAAACAAAGCTGTGTCGTTGTAGTATTTTAAAATTAAAATGTGCAAAACAATTAAAGTAAAAGTGCAATTAGAATAAATCTAAGTCTAGTTAAAGTAAAGGTTCAAGTATTTAAAAACGAGGCTGAAATTAAAGGCACTAAAGTAAATGACGTAAACTTAAATCTATCTAAGGCAAACTTAAAGTGCGACTAAAACTAAGGCAAGTCTAAAATAAAACTAAGGCAAATAATCTTTAAGTGTAATTAAATAAAAGGTAAGAAAAATAAAACTTGAAAATAAAAATCAAAGACAAAAGCTAATAAGAACCTGAATACAGCTCATTCGGAATAAACCTTCGTTTGGAATAATCACTCGTCCTACATGTCACCTTTGGTTGAAATGATTCTTCTTCACTTGGAATATTACCAAAATCCTTGATCCGGAACAAATTGGTCTGAATATGTCACTTATCCAAAACAATGCTTCGTTCGGAACTTACTGATTCGGAACTTGCAAATTCTGCCTTGATTCGGAAGTATTAGGTCACCCCTTGATTTGGAAGTTTCCGAATGTAGCTCCTTGATTCGGAAGTTTAGAACTTCCGAATGAACACCCTTGACTCGGAAGTTTATGACTTCCGAATGAACAGCCTTGATTCGGAACTTGGTCCTTGATTCGGAACTTTGAGTTGATTCGGAACTTTTGAAAAGTTCCGGATGAAACCCTTGGTTCGGAACTTTGGAGTTCCGAATGAGTATGTTTGGTTCGGAAGTTTTCACTTCGTCCGGAACTTTGAAAGTTCCGGATGAACAAGTTTGGTTCGGAAGTTTTTCAAATCCCAAATCTTCCGGATGAAGCCTTGATTCGGAACTTTAGAAGTTCTGAATGAACACTTTCCTTTGTCTTGGTTCGGAACTATACCTGGAAAGATCAGAAACAAGCAAACACTCCCGAAGAACAAGGAGAACAGTAGCAGCAGAAATAATCACAAAATAAATCAAATAAACACAAACGATTTAAACTAAACAGTAACGAGATCAATAGTTAACATAAACAAACAATTTAAAACATGAAATCAAACAACTTTAACCAAAATAATCAAACACCACTTTAATCAAAATAAAAGCATGAACATGAACATAACATAAACACATCAATCAAAGAATAAGAAAGGTAGATAAGAGATTGACAAGATAAAATAAAGATTTGACAAGAATTAAAATGAAAACTTACTTGGAATTAAATGGTAATTAAGGTGCATAACATGAATTAAAATTGACAAGTAATGTAAATGACAAGTATTTAAATGGTGGAAGGTCTAATTGTCACCATTAGCCAACAAGAGTGAAAAATGACTAATCTAATCTATTTATAGGGGAGGATTAAGGAAGCTTCCTCCCCTCTTTCCTTTTCTCTTAATTGCATAATTAAGTCCCACCTTCTTTTAATCTTCATTAATTGCGTACTTAGTCCTTTTCTTCTAATCTTCTTTCATCTTGGACTTAAGGGACTTTTGAATTCGGGATTTCTTTTGAACTCGTCTTTAAATTCTTCAATAAAATAGACTTGAATTCTTCGGCTTTTGATAAACTTCCGTCTTTTGACTTTTTCTTCGATAAATCTTCAGAATTGGTCGTGGACTTCCGTTCTTTTTGCACTCTTGACTTCTTGACTTCGTCTTTTATCCTTTTCTTCAATAAAAGTCCATAAATGCCCGTGAATGTCCGTGTTTTCTCAATTTTTCACCTTTTCATCCTAAATCACAACAAAAACACAAACCACGCATAATTCCGACATAAAAGACATAAAATACACGTTTTGGTCCGGTTATTATTGTAATTAAGTGGTAGAAAAGATGGGTGTTTACACACCTATCAAATCCCCTACACTTGACCATTGCAATGTCCTCATGCAATGCATTAGTTACAAAGCAAGATTACACTTTTCATCATAATCAATCCACGTTGGCCTTTATTAAAGAGATAGAAAATTAAAGACATTCAAAATAAAGAAATCGAAAGCATACCTTGGGTTTTGAAAATGTTATGAATAATCATCATCCTCAAGTTTTCACTTTCTCCAAACCAAGCTTAAAAACGAGATCATTGTTATTATAAGTTAGTAGACTAACACGAACTCATGTGGGCCAATTACTTACTTAGACTCCCTTATTCCTAAGGGTATCTCTTATATTTTATTGTTGTCTTGAATGATCACGAGGATGCATTGTTTGACTTATTTCGATAGTTATTTAGTCTGAAAATAAAGTGCACGATTTAATCAATAGTTAACTAAAGGACCAAATCTTTTAAAACTGCTTCTCGAGACCTCATAAAGTTCATATCTTGGCATAACTTGTTTCGCGATTTGAGACCTTTCTCGGACCGATATTTGGCAGCGACTTCATACTTCAAACCTTGAGAGACGTTCATGAAATAATGGTCTTCTCTTCATAATGGAATTTCTTCACTTTGAAGTTTTGAGAGATTCATACTTGGACCACGACTTCTTCATTTTTCTCCAATCTTTATTTTGGACTTTGATATACAACGATCCGCCTCCTTTTATGACTTGGATCTATTTATCCTCATACCTTGTTAGGGTCTTTTCGGATACACTTCTCCATGACTTTTGGGGAGTATTTGCTTTTCGTCGTGTGTCTCGATCCTTCATATTGATTTTCGATAAATGATTCTTCACATCACTTTGGATCTTTAGCAACAAATTATAGCCCTCATGCCTTGTTAGGGCCTTTTCGGACTCGCCAATCTTCGCGTCCCGCTTCAATAAGTTATGCCTTGGCTATGAACTCTAATCCATACCGAGCAACTTTTAAACGATCTGGGGCTAGAAGCTAAGTAACTTTTCAAATCGTACAACCTTATTTATTAGCAGATAAATTATTAGCAAGCGATGGGAGAATAGGCTCATAATTAACTCACATAAATTCACGAAAGAATATCGGACTTATAATTGGCTTTATCATCTCTCGTTCTCCACAGTTTAAAATCTCAAGTAATGAGACTCGTGGATGCTTAGCCTATTAAATCAAAGTTTTGGGTTTTCGAGTCGCCTATAGGATCTTGCAAATTCTTAGACTTTTTCAAGTTTAGAAATCGCATTTTAAAGTTCCCTTGATAAACGACTCTCTAGGATCAATTATAGGAACTTGCGAAAAGTTCTTGTTCTTAACTCGTGAGAGTTAAGACTTTCGCGTTTTATAGCTCCCTATATAAAAGCCTAGCAAAACATGACTTAAACACGTTAAGGATACTAGCTAGAGTAAACTCGGGTTGAGTCAAAAGATTCATAACGCTTGAAAACTAAAACCACTTATTAAACATTAATAGGCCAAAATAACTATACAAAGATAACAACTAATAGGCCAAAATAGATCAAAAATTTTGAAAAATGTCGAAAAATTGATTTTCCGGTTAAAATGAGGACAAATACAAGGAAAAGACCACTTAATTTCGATAGAAGTCCCCCCTACACTTAAGATAAACATTGTCATCAATGTTTAAGCATGTGGGAGTAAACTCCCCTACACTTAGGACATTGTGCACGTTGTTTAAATCTTGCTAAGGAAAAGACCACTAAAGAAATTCCTATTTTAATATTGAGAAAATATAAAATAGGGAATTGAAAAGAGTTTAGGATAGAACCGGGGAGAAGTAGAATACGGAATCACGGGTCGTCAAGAATCATCAAGAGTGGATCATTGAAGCTCGAATCCCTGATTAAGAAGTGAGGAGAGGAAATAGCAATCCAAAGGGTCCCCCCTACACTTATGATATAGAAAGCGAAAGATAGATGCATGAGTTGCCTCCCAAGAAGCGCTTGGTTTTTGTTAACCGAGTCGTGAGCCTGACTCGACCTTGATCATCAACGGAAGAAGCATGAAAGATATCCACCAGGATCGAAGACATAGTTTTCATCCATCAATAAGCAAGAGCTTAAGGCGAACAAGGCAAGCCAAAAGAGAAATGGCAGGGTTCCCTTAAGCAGCGATGGAGCATGGTGGAAGCAAGTATGGTGCGGTGCAAGCATGTCTTCAATAGTTCCAAAGATTTTTCCTTTTATTTCATCAGGTGGATATTGAGATGGCTTAAAGACTTCAATACCGGGGTCGAACACCTTTTCCTTTAAGGGAAAATAGCACTCAGGCTCAGCCGAGTGTGAAGAAGATCCGCAAAGAAGCACAACCTCGTCCTCAGAAGGGGGACAAAGAGGTGTCAAATCATAAGTGCAACGGATTTCGGTGTCGACCGGTTTCTTCTCCTTTGACAAAATGCTCTTCAAATCCAAAGTAGGATCAAGGCGATAATCTTCAAAGTCCAAAGGAGGAGCATCACTCTCATGAGGGAAGTATGTGTTGAGAAATTCAGAGAAATCTTCCTCAAATGAATAATCGTCCAAAGTAGGATCGAGTGATGGCGGATGATCTTCATCATGTGAAGATTCGCTCGAGAGAGTATCGGCCTCATCAAAATCATCGAAAGTGGGCAGCTCGGGATACTCAGAAGTACAATCAAAATCATCCGAATCTGAGCTAGAATCCTCATCATCATGAGCATCAAAGATCGGTTGAGAATTATAAATAGGAGAAACGTCCAAAGTAGGGAGAGAATCATCCACATTATCTTCAAAGAGTGGATTATCAGTGGAAGACTCGAATAGAGGATTATCGTAGACGGTGAAGTCATCGAGCACATTTATCATATTCACTGATTCTCGTCCTCCAAAGGATTTGCCTGTAAGCTTCCCCATTTTAAAAACTTTAGAATCATCCCCGACTCTTAAGATTAACTCACCTTCGGCCACATCTACTAAAGCACGTCCGGTTCTCAAAAATGGCCGACCAAGTATTAAAGGAATACGAGGGTCCATTTCATAATCAACTACGACAAAATCGACCGGGAAAGTAAATGTGCCAACTTTGATAAACACGTCTTCGGCTATACCAACGGGGTAAGCGAGAGTGCGGTTTGCAAGTTCAAGAGTCATCTTTGTAGGAATGAGATCAGGCAATGATAGTGTTTTCCAAACACTCAGTGGCATCAAATTAATACTAGCCCCGAGATCAGCAAGGGCAGTAAATTCTTCAGTTTTGTTGAACATGCAAGGCAACACAAAACGACCGGGATCTCCAAGCTTTTCCGGAAGTTCTCTAAAAAGAACTACAGAGCAGTTTTCATTTAAGCGTGTGTTGGCGAGTTCGATCAGCTTCTCCTTCTTGCTAAGCAATTCCTTGAATGCTTTGACAAATTTCGGCATGTGACAAAGTGCTTCAACAAGGCTAATGTTGATGGTCCTTTTAGATAGCATATCCACATATTTCGATACTTGGCAGTCATTCTTGGTTAGATCATTGGTCTTGCCTATGCGAGAAGGGTATGGGATTCTAGGTTGATAAGGGTTAGGTGAAGGTGTAGTTGGTGAAGGTTGTGATGTTGAAGGGTCCTTCCGAGATACATCGTCATGACGAGGCGGAGACGGTAATGGTGTACTAGCACTAAGTGTAAGAGGAGGAGGGATATATGGTGGTGGAGGAGGTGTAGATGATGGTGGTGAGTCAGGTGGATTGACAATGGTAATTCCACTACGCGTAGTTATAGCACTCACATTAGCTCGCGGATTAGTGACGGTGTTTGAAGGTAGAGAACCCGAAGAAGAAGAAGGTTGAGCTTCGGGCAAGAAACTAGCCAATAGATTCTTTAATTCAGTTGTTTGAGTGATGAAGGAGGATTGAAGATTTTCACGAACCTCGGTTCTGATGTCATTACCTTGCTTCAAGATATCTCCTTTCAAATTGATTATTTGGCTCTGTAGATTCTTGATTTGCTCACCTTGAGTTCTCATGATGGTGTCAACATCGGGATTAATGGGTGGGTGTTGTTGGGTGGGTGGTTGATAAGGGTTAGAAGCACGAGGTGGGATTTGGTTGCTTCTATTGTAGTTGTTGGTGGGATTTTGGTTTTGAGGAGAAAAACCGGGTGAAAGGTAATTGTTGGAACGGTAGCTCAGCAGGTTTCTATCCCCTTGTTGTCTAGCTTGGTAATTTTTCGGTGAATAATTACCGTAAGCTGCATACACATTTTCCGGATTTCCTTGTGTCGAAGGACAATCGGTGTATGAGTGAGGACCGCCACATGTTTCACAAGGATTAGCAACCGCTTTAACTTGTTGTTGTTGTTGGTTTGAAGCGAGAAGCATAATACTTTTGCTCATTTCGGCCATCATGCGGGTGAGTTCGGTCATCTCAGGGTTTGCTGAAGTAGAAGAAACATTGACTCTCGGGTTGTTCCTAGAAGAAGCAGAGGAATCCCAGTTCTTGTGGTGAGTAGTCATGTTCTCAATTAACTCTCTACACTCCTCGGGTCTCCTTTTCATGAATGTCCACCGGCGGCTGCATTGATCGTATCACGATCTCGAAAAGTCAAACCGTTGTAGAAAGTATCAATCAATGTGACGGGAAGCATGTTGTGGTTTGGACAACGGTCGATCAAGACATTATATCTCTCCCAAGCGTCAAAAAGAGATTCATCAGGGTCTTGCATGAAACCGCTAATCTGATTGCGAAGGCTTGTGACCATGGATGGTGGAAAGTAGCGCGATAGAAAGCGTTGAGTCATGTCATCCCAAGTGTGAATAGAATTCTTCGGGAGACGATCAAACCATTTCTCGGCATGATGCGATAAAGTATGTGGGAAGAGTTGTAGGCGAAGTACATCCATTGTGGCCCCAGGAAACTTCATGCTTTGGGTGATTGTAATGAACTTGTCGAGGTGTTTGTTGGCATCATCATCAGGCAATCCTCTAAATGGGTTTGTTTGCACTTGCTGAATCATGTGGTGCTTCAACGAAAACTCAGGAGCGTTGATTTGCATCGGCGCAATCGGTCCTCCTCGTCCAAAATTTGTTGGTTGACAAAGTTCCTCCATGGTCCGAAGATCGGGCTGTGGAAGAGCATTGTTGTTATTATTATTGTTCAGGTTCGGTGGAATGTTTTTGTTGTTAACACCTGCCATATCTAAATCTTCTTGAGGCTCGGGCTCTTGATAATTAGAAGATCTAGTACGCATACACCTGAAAATGCAAAAGAAAAAGAAACCAAACACAAAAAACAATATATATACACAATAAAGATAAAATCTTTTTGGATTTTTGAAATTTTTTAATTTTTATGGTTTTTGAAATGTTTAAGCAAGAAAAATAACGTTCACAAGTGAACGGATCCCAAAAAGCAACGTGTCTCTCACAGAAAACTGTTGATCTTAACGAAAAGAGCCGGCAGCGGCGCCATTTGATACACGGCTTTTACCTAGTAAGAAAATTAAGTTCGTTTTGTTGGTCTTATCGAATTGATCTTAGCTCTCTATGTGTGACTTCGTTTTATTTTGGTGAAACAAAGCTGTGTCGTTGTAGTATTTTAAAATTAAAATGTGCAAAACAATTAAAGTAAAAGTGCAATTAGAATAAATCTAAGTCTAATTAAAGTAAAGGTTCAAGTATTTAAAAACGAGGCTGAAATTAAAGGCACTAAAGTAAATGACGTAAACTTAAATCTATCTAAGGCAAACTTAAAGTGCGACTAAAACTAAGGCAAGTCTAAAATAAAACTAAGGCAAATAATCTTTAAGTGCAATTAAATAAAAGGTAAGAAAAATAAAACTTGAAAATAAAAATCAAAGACAAAAGCTAATAAGAACCTGAATACAGCTCATTCGGAATAAACCTTCGTTTGGAATAATCACTCGTCCTACATGTCACCTTTGGTTGAAATGATTCTTCTTCACTTAGAATATTACCAAAATCCTTGATCCGGAACAAATTGGTCTGAATATGTCACTTATCCAAAACAATGCTTCGTTCGGAACTTACTGATTCGGAACTTGCAAATTCTGCCTTGATTCGGAAGTATTAGGTCACCCCTTGATTTGGAAGTTTCCGAATGAAGCTCCTTGATTCGGAAGTTTAGAACTTCTGAATGAACACCCTTGACTCGGAAGTTTATGACTTCCGAATGAACAACCTTGATTCAGAACTTGGTCCTTGATTCGGAACTTTGAGTTGATTCGGAACTTTTGAAAAGTTCCGGATGAAACCCTTGGTTCGGAACTTTGGAGTTCCGAATGAGTATGTTTGGTTCGGAAGTTTTCACTTCGTCCGGAACTTTGAAAGTTCCGGATGAACAAGTTTGGTTCGGAAGTTTTTCAAATCCCAAATCTTCCGGATGAAGCCTTGATTCGGAACTTTAGAAGTTCCGAATGAACACTTTCCTTTGTCTTGGTTCGGAACTATACCTGGAAAGATCAGAAACAAGCAAACACTCCCGAAGAACAAGGAGAACAGTAGCAGCAGAAATAATCACAAAATAAATCAAATAAACACAAACGATTTAAACTAAACAGTAACGAGATCAATAGTTAACATAAACAAACAATTTAAAACATGAAATCAAACAACTTTAACCAAAATAATCAAACACCACTTGAATCAAAATAAAAGCATGAACATGAACATAACATAAACACATCAATCAAAGAATAAGAAAGGTAGATAAGAGATTGACAAGATAAAATAAAGATTTGACAAGAATTAAAATGAAAACTTACTTGGAATTAAATGGTAATTAAGGTGCATAACATGAATTAAAATTGACAAGTAATGTAAATGACAAGTATTTAAATGGTGGAAGGTCTAATTGTCACCATTAGCCAACAAGAGTGAAAAATGACTAATCTAATCTATTTATAGGGGAGGATTAAGGAAGCTTCCTCCCCTCTTTCCTTTTCTCTTAATTGCATAATTAAGTCCCTCCTTCTTTTAATCTCCATTAATTGCGTACTTAGTCCTTTTCTTCTAATCTTCTTTCATCTTGGACTTAAGGGACTTTTGACTTCGGGATTTCTTTTGAACTCGTCTTTAAATTCTTCAATAAAATAGACTTGAATTCTTCGGCTTTTGATAAACTTCCGTCTTTTGACTTTTTCTTCGATAAATCTTCAGAATTGGTCGTGGACTTCCGTTCTTTTTGCACTCTTGACTTCTTGACTTCGTCTTTTATCCTTTTCTTCAATAAAAGTCCATAAATGCCCGTGAATGTTCGTGTTTTCTCCATTTTTCACCTTTTCATCCTAAATCACAACAAAAACACAAACCACGCATAATTCCGACATAAAAGACATAAAATACACGTTTTGGTCCGGTTATTATTGTAATTAAGTGGTAGAAAAGATGGGTGTTTACACACCTATCACCCACATAAGAAGCAAAAGCCAAAAACAGACGAATAGCCTCAATCCTAGCAACCGGAGCAAAAACTTCAGTGTAGTCAATGCCTTCAATTTGAGTGTGGCCCTGGGCGACAAGCCTTGCTTTATTCCTTACCACAATTCCCCGTGCATCTTTCTTGTTCTTGAGAATCCATTTGGTATTGATTGTTGTCTTTCCATCTGGTAAGTCAACTAGAATCCAAACATTCTGAAACAAGAATTGCTGCATTTCCTCCTGCATAGCCTCCACCCAACTTTGATCCTCAAGAGCATGAGTGACTGATCTAGGTTCCACCTGTGAAAGAAAACAAACAAACAGTGTTGAAAGTTTGTATGATTATTACGCTTTTGATCTTCAATATAGCTCACAAGAGCATGATGATCAGACGTGGCCTTCTTATGCATTTTGCGTGTCTTGACAGTTGAATCAGGATCTCCAATGATTTGAGTAGTAGGGTGATCTTTGTGTGATTGCAACACTAGATTGGAAGCTACCTCCACGTCTGGTGCCAAGTTATTAAGATCCCCAACAAAGTCATCATCATATGAGGCAGCGTTGAAAATGCCATCTATTGGTTGTTTATGAATATCATCCAGCTTGGTAGAAGACTTCTTTTGATGGTTCCCCAGGTCAGAAGGACTGGAGAATCTAGTATGGGAAGTAGATTCACTAGCCGGACTACCAATAGGTGTTAAACTAGCACTAGGAGTAGTAGTTAGAGTACTAGGAGCAGCTTTGTCAGTAGGCGTATTCAAGGGAAACTCAAAGCCACCTTGAGCAGCTGCTGTAGTAGCTTCTTCTTGTTGTTTGAGTAAAGTGTCAAGAGCTACTTGTGAATCCAATACATCCAATGGAGTTGCATCACTAGGAGGAGTAGGAGAGATTGTGGTGGAGTAGGATGGAACAACAAAAATATCATCCTCGTCATCTGAGTCGGAAAGACTAGAGTGAGCACCTGTACTAGAAGTTGCAAACACTTGTGGACCTGCGTCATGGTTAGTTTCGAAACGAAAATATCCTAATGAATCACTAAGATAATCAAGATCAAAATACCATTCAAGACCCTTTCCTTGGATGTTTGACTTCTCTTCAAAATACCTGAGATTTATAGTTTCAATTACTCGCTTGGCTTGGAGATTGTAGACACGATAAGCCTGAGAGTGAGCTGAATATCCCACAATGTATCCTTCATCTGCCTTGCCATCAAACTTCCCCAAACAGTCACTAGTATTCAGAATGGTGACAGGACACCCAAATGGCTTCAAATGAGCAATATTTGGAACTTTGGCTGTGAGGAGCTCATAAGGAGTCTTCTTGTGAGGATTTGTAATAGAAACTCTATTCAAAACATAACTTGTAGTATTAACAGCTTCTGTCCATAACATGGTTGGAAGCTTGGAATCGGCAAGCATTGTTCTTGCTGCTTCTATTAGACTCCTGTTCTTTCTTTCTGCCACGCTATTCTGTTGAGGAGTTCTTGCTGCACTATAATCTCTTTTGATGCCTTTAGAATTACATAGTGCTATGAGGTCTTTATTTTTGAACTCGGTTCTATTATCACAACAAATACCTTTAACCTTCTTGGACAACTGATTCTCTATAAGGGTAATAAAATCTTTTAGAATTGAGTAGGTCTCACTCTTGGCAGCCATGAAGAAAACCCACGTAAACCTATTATATCCATCAGTTACCACTAGACAAAATTGTTTGTGGTCAATGATCCTAATAGAGGTAGGACCAAATAAATCCATGTGTAGTAGCTCCAATGGTTTAGTTATAAGGCTGAGAGCAGTAATGGCCTTGAAGGATGCTTTATGTTGTTTGCCTTTGCTGCAAGCAAGACAATTAATATCATTTCTAAATGACTTAGGAGGTAAACCATAGACCAGGTTCATATTAGCTAGTTTGTGAATGGTCTTGAAGTTCACATGTCCCATCCTTCTGTGCCATTGAGTGGCTTCATCTTCTGAGGCTTTAGCAACCAAACATGCTAGTTGACCAGTAGGGTGGACTTCATTCAGCTTGATGCTATAGAGATTGTGTCTTCTAGGGATTCTGAGTAGAACCTGTGAGTCATCCGGAAGTTTAAAGTCTTTGCATAGCACAAGTGCATCAGTATCCGTAAAGAGGACAAACTGCTTCTTGTCACAAATCTGAGAGACAGATATCAAGTTGAAGTGTTGAAGTGCTTCCACATAGTAGACCTGCTCAAAATTAAGATTGGGCGTCTGAATTGTTCCTTTGCCAGTGATCCTACCTTCACCTCCACCAAAATAGACCTTGGCGCCTTGAAATGGTACAAAGTTAGATAGAAGACTTTTATTTCCTGTCATGCTCCTAGAGCATCCACTATCAACAATTCCTAGAGTAGGATCTTGGTATGGAGTAACCTACAACAACAAGATAATAAAGATGCAAAAGTTAGTGTCTTAAGGGGACCCAAACCTTTTCAGGTTTGAGCCTGCCTTGTGGATCTTTAGTAGATAGCCAAGAAGATTGATGAGATCCACAGTTCTTCTTCGGTTGCCTATGCATCAAATTGGTATTAGTGTTTGACCAAGAACAACCTGCTGAGGGCTTAACAGCAGTTCCCAAATTTCCTAATCCAAAATACATGTGGTCAAAATTATGTGCATAAATTGGATTAAAATTCTGAAAATAGTTACTGGTTGTTCTATTTGATGTTAATTCAATGTTTCTCCAATGATCAGAAGCTAATGGAGAGGTCCTTCTAGAAGAAGAAAACGATTGAGCACTTGGATTGAGTCTTCTAGAAGAATATGGAACAACTCCTGGTGGACCAGGAGCAGGAAATGCTTGATGAACAGAAGACTGTTTGTCATAAAAATCACAATCTTTAATCAAATGAAATGCACTTCCACAAACAAAACATGTTTTAATCGACCTTTTATTAGAATGACATTGTTTCATACTGCTAACTTTATTACACACAATTCTAGGAGAATCAATCTTCCTAGGACTCAATAAACCAGGACTAGACACTGTTGAATTAAAAGTAACTCTCTCTTCACACTTCCTAGCACCAGTAGCAGCATGATCATTCGACTTGGAACTTGTAGGTCTCGACTCTTCACTTGAACCACTTGATGTAGAGTCACTGGCTTTTTCACTGAAAGTACACGAGACAAAGTCATTAGAATTAGTAGAACTTTTTGGGGACTCATGCATCTGTGATCCATCCAAGTCATTATGCCTAGAAGTGGGCATGAAAGTTCCAGTAAGAGGTGGAGGGACAGCATGCATTTCTGCTGCTGGTTTAAACCTATTGTAACTAGGTTCTCCCTCTTCCTCTTTGTCGGCATCAAAGACACTCGAAAAAGATAAATCAAACACATCTTCTGAATCAATATATTTATCAAATCCTAACCCTCTTTTAGTCCTACCAGACATGCTACTATTGATTAATTTTGAAAGATTTTTAGGTGCCTTTTGCCATTTTTCAAATCTCAACAGTGTAGCATCTAATCTTTCTTGCATCTCTTGTTTTTCTTTGATACTGCCATCATTTACCTTTTCTGTATATTTAAGCACATTTGTTGTGTTTTCTAAATCGATGCTCAGTATCCTAATTTTATCCTCATACTCACGTTGAGTATCTTGAAGCCACCTCTTTTGTTGTTCCAAAGTGTTTAAAGAAGCCTTATAGGCTTGAACCTCTAAAAAATACTTATCATTCTGATCATTTAAGTCATTATATTGGGACAACAATTCTGAATATTTATCATGACAACCAAGAGGACAATGTTGTACCTGAGGTGAGATGCCCATAAGAGCAAACTCGTCTGCTTCCTCTGCATCAGATAGATTCCCAGCAATCATTGCAAACACGTCAGTGGAGGACTCAGCTGATTCCAATGTAGTAGTCTGATGATCATTCCAGTTGACCATAGAGTCAACAGATACCAATGCCTTCTTCTCATCCTTTACCTCCTGAACCTTAAAAGCTGAATATCTGCTCTTCTCCTGGTCATTCTTGTTAGGACATTCCCTTGCAAAGTCACCTTGCTGCTGGCAGTTATAGCATCGAACCTTGCTTCAGTCAAACCTTGCTGGCTCTCTTGGGTTGTAATTAAATTTCCGTCCTGCTTTCTTTTCAAACTTGTGAACCCTAAGAGTGAGCATGGCCATCTGCCATTTGAGATCCATTTCATCCAAGTCGAGTTTATCAACCTGTTTGAAGTCATCAAAAGCAAGTTGCTGTTGAGCATCAACGTCAGCAACAAAAGAATGAAGAACAGCTTCTACCATGCTACCAGACTTGGTTGTTGGTTCAGGAGCAGAAGTATGCTGAAAAGTATGTTGAGAAGACACAGTATTGCTTCGACTACTAGCATAAGACATGGGACTGGATGCCATAGAACTCACAAAGGCAGAATTAGCAGGAGCGGGAAAAGAATCACTTGAATATCCTCTCACATGAGGTTCAAAAGTTTTGAGCTTATGAAATAAATCATCAAAGTTGAGATAGTCAAGCCCACCTTTTGCTTTTAGAGATATTACCACCTGATTCCATGAGTAAGGTAAGGCTCTAAGAAATCTTGCATTAATATCACCATCGTCAGGTTTCGACCGAAGTTGATTCAACTGGCTCAATATCTTTTGGAACCTGTCATACCCTTGATGAATACCTTCAGTTTCTGAGATTTTGAATTCTGTGAATTCATCTCTCAGCATGGATCTTCGCATTTTCCTTGACTCCTCATTCCCACCAAACCTGGCTTTTATTCCATTCCAGATCTCTCTAGCATCATCGAAATGGTAGAAGTCACCCATGTGATCATCAGGAAGGGATTGAAGCAAAATAGTTTTTGCTTTGACCTCCTTATGAATGGCTATGATTTCTTCATGAGTTTTAGGGTCAAGAAAAGTAATATTACCATTCTTGTCTCTTCCAGTCAGCTTCCTGTCGTTCCCATTCAGAATAACCTTCCAAAGGTCTTGATCAGTGTTGGTGATCCACCATTCCATCTTCATTGCCCAACTATCATACTCGTCCTTTTTCAAAAGAGGAAATTTACCATTTGTGTTGGAAACCGTAGCAACGATCTGCTGAGGTTGCAGAGTTTTAGGAGTGTTATCTTCTCCTGTTTGAGTAGAACTTGAGGCAGACATGATTAAACAAAAATGTTAGTAATAAGAAAAATTGATTCTTCTTGTACATAGACTCTCCTAGGCTCTGATACCACTTGTTGGGTCCATTAGATGTGGATCTTGCAGCCTGTCAGGAACGGTGAACGACTTCCGTAATCACAAGTCTATTCACTGAGAGACTCTATACACAATATAAGTGCGGAATACAAATACTATAAAGAAGAACAGAATAACTATAATGACTTGATCCTTTCTAAGGATTTCTAATATTGATAATGATTAGAATTACGTTTGATGAAGGTGTGTCTAACCCTTCTGCCTAAGGTTCCTTTTATACTACAAGGAAACCCTAATACATCATTAAACAAAACATGTAAAACTGATATGCATATCCTTTCCTAAAATATCTCATGCATATCCTAACAGAATAATAAATAAATAATAAAGTTTGACTTTAACTAGGACCAGGAGCACGACTTGCTCCTACTACTACTATGACCAGGAGGAACTACATACCTCCTAGTCTACCTATTACAATTAACTATTCCAATGGTCCTAACATGTTTTAATCCCAATGGGTCATGCACATAGTATATGCCATCAAGTCATCCCAGTCCAGTGGTTCTTGTGTTGTGCGGATGGATCGCTAGACTTTTATAGCTGTCTTCGTCCACAAGATCTCCTTAGTGGGCTCTTGTCCGCGGTTATTTTTTATTGGGGGTAAATGAAGGTTTATTAACATCATAACAATTATATAAAACCTTAAACGAGATCAAAGCACACATAGCGGAAGCGATTTAACAAGATCATAATAATAAGATAATTATAATTAATCGAATTAGGGTTACATACCTTTACGCTAAATCAAATCCACTAGACGAAGAACGAATCACAAATTCGGGTTTATACCGTCTATCACCAATATATAGTCTAAAGTAAGACTATATTACGATCTTGTACACGCGTAATACAACGAGCTAATCGTGATTCTAGCACGTGTAAACCGAGCTTCTACGCTTGTAGAAAATCTACCCAACAACCCTAGAGAGAGGCTAGGACTAGATAATAAGTAAAATGGATCAAAACAAGAAAACCAACCAAAACCCCTTTGTGGGTTTACCTTGTGATCGCAACAAGAGAGAGGGGATGGAGAGATTTGTGTCTTGAATAAAGAGGAGAGGATTGGTTTATATAGGCCTAAACTTGTAACCAAAAAGAAATAAAAGGAAAGTTTTTCCCCTTCCTTTTTCTCCTCCATAACCGACGGCTAAACACCCCCTCATGGGGTGTTCCGGAATCTTCCAACCTTTTTTCTATGTTATTTACTTACTATATATTTATTTAACACTCGTTAATACTTAACTCTTAATTATTTAATGAGCGCTAAAGTTATGTTTCGGTGTAATTCAATAAATACATAAATATATATTTATTAAATAAATTAATAAATACAATAGATATATTTTTTAATTAAAATAACTCTTTACGTATTGTGCGCAATCCCATAATCTCAAGTTCGTTCCTATCACACGACTATTAAATATAAGTCCATAAACTTTCAGCTCCCACTTGGACATATTTCGAATATCGTGATTACATTGACTAGCGTCTAGTTACACATAGCAATGTCTCTAGTACAACTCGAGTAACGTCTCCTAGATAAAACCTTTTAATGATTCATCATTATTATTATCCTTTTATTTCTAATACAACGTTAATAAGCATATGGATCCCAGTCATTCCTTTCATTAACCATCATGTTTCTCGTTCACAGATTCAGCAAGATCACCAAAATAAATTTCGGTGTGGCCACGAAGGGCCCAGTTGTATTAAACTCCAAAAACGAAATTGGAGGAAATAAATCCCATATTGACTACGAGCAAAACTTATGAATTTTTGCAACATTTCCGAAAATAATCCTTATAGCTACCAGTTATGTTTAGCGTTAAATTATTTCACAGAGATGCACTAGACTCATAACCATTTCCTGGTATCTCTAGTCTAAGGATAACTATTTATGATTTACTTGATGACAAAGATCCACAAAGTAAAATCATATAGTTGGGATAAGTCCAATATTCGTATCATCGAATATCATCCAAAATCGATCAATATACTTTAAAGTATACTATGGGTGCTATTTGATTTGTCTTAATTTAATAATATTCCAATATTATTAATCGACAACGGAAATTTGGCATAACAATTTATTCATGGATTAAAACATGTAAAATAAGATACAAAATTAAATAATAAGAATAAATGAAACCCAATCTTTATTTTATTAAATAATAATGTCATAACAACCTTTATCCAAATACTAATCACAGATTTATTGCATGAGTTCGCTAGCTAGTTGCATCCCAATCGCCTTGGCATGCTTAACTACCTTTGGTTTAGGTAAAGCCTTAGTTAAAGGATCATCTACGTTATCATCTGTGTGAACTTTAATCAATTTGATTTCACGAGCTTTAACTTGTTCTCGTACGTAGTGATGTCTACGCTTAAAGTGTTTGGCACCTTTATGATTCCAACATCATTGGTGAATATGATTGCGGCAGAATTGTCCCAATGCATATTTATTAGGTTCTTTTATTGCAAACATCATCCCAAGATCTCCAATAAAATTCCTAATCCAAACCACATTTAGTTATGTATATGGCTACCCTCCAAATACCAAAACATTTCTTTTTGTATTCCTCAAATACTGTAGAAAATGTTTAACAACAACCCAGTGGAGCTTCCCTGGATTCTGTTGGTATCGACTGACCAAGTTCTGAGCAAACGCGACATCGGGCCTTGTGCATCTTACATCATATATAATAGATCCTTCAGGTGAAGCGTAAGGCACCTTCTGCATGTATGCCTCCTCTTCAGGAGTTGATGCATCCATCTCATGACTCAGATTATGCTTAACTTCCATAGGTTTCAAACCTTTTTTGGAATTATGCATATTATACTTCTTCAATATCTTATCTATATAAGCATCTTGACTTAGACCAATTAACCGTCTTTTCCTATCCCGATAGATCTTAATTCCTAGAATGTATGCAGCTTCTCCTAAATCCTTCATAGAAAAACATTTACCAAGATAATCCTTAACAGCTTTAAGTCTTGGAATGTTACTTCCCATGATTAATATGTCATCGACATATAGGACTAGGAATACTACATCACTCCCACTAGCTTTGCGATATACACATGGCTCATCACGATTTTGAATAAATCCAAACTTTTTGATTTCTTCATCAAATCGCTTATTCCATTGACAAGATGCTTGCTTCAAATCATAAATGGATCTTTGAAGTTTGCACACGTGTCCTGTATTCTCAGGATCAACATACCCTTCTAGTTGTTGCATATAAATGTCTTCATCTAAACGACCGTTCAAGAAGGCAGTTTTAACATCCATTTGCCATATCTCATAGTCATAGTATGCTGATATAGCTATGAGAATCCTAATAGCTCTTAAGTCTGCTACATGAGAAAATGTCTCCTCGTAGTCTACGCCAAAAGTTTGTGTAAAACTTTTAGCTATTAAACGAGCTTTATAGGATTGTACTTTTTCGTCATGTCGGTTTTCTTCTTGTATATCCACTTATGTCTCACTACTTTAGCATTCGTGGTGGGTCTACAAGAATACAAACATCATTAACTTTCATGGATTTCATTTCCTCATCCATAACAACCATCCACTTATCCTTTTCAAGATCAAGTATGGTGGATTAATAATTAGCAGGTTCACCAAAATCCCCTACTTCATCATCATCCTCCATGTTAAGACATATATTGCTATTTGTGTTTTAAAACCTTGCAGATCTACGCAGAGGAACTAATTCCGGTGGAACCGCCAGACTTTCTGGTTCTACAGGAATTACATCGCTAGTGTTTTCAGAAGGTAATGTATCTATATGACTCTCTTCAAGATCATAATTTCTCCCACTGAATTCTTGATTTACAAGATCACTTTCAAGGAAGTCTCCATACCTAGCAACAATCACTTTTTTCTCAAGTGGATAATAAAAGTAGTAACCCATAGTTTCCTTGAGGTATCATACAAAGAAACATTTCACAAATCGTTGTTGGAGTTTGTCACCCGAGTCACGTTTCACATACGCCTCGCAACCCCAGACCTTTAAATAAGGCAAATATGGCTTCTTTCCATGCCATAGTTCATATGGTGTCTTATCGACCTTCTTTGTGGGAACCATATTTAAAATGCGAACAACAGACTCTAAAGCATAATCCCAAAAGGATAAAGGTAAAGTTGTAAGATTAAACATAGATGGCACCATATCTAATAATGTATGATTTAACCTTTCGGATACACCATTTTGTTGTGGAGTATAGGGAGAAGTAAGATGCTGAACAATTCCATTCTCACTTAGATAATCTATAAACTCTTGACTTAAGTATTCACCACCTCTATCAGAACGAAGAGCTTTAATCATCTTTCCTAGTTGTAGTTCTACTTCTGCTTTAAACACTTTGAATGTTTCAAATAACTCATGTTTATGTTTAAGCAAATTAACATAACCATAACGGCTATAATCATCCGTAAATGTTAAGAAGTAGCTAGCACCTCTCCTTGACAAATGTCTAAGTGGTCCGCACACATCAGTATGTATTAAACCAAGTAGATCAGTAGCTCTTTCAATATTGCTATTAAAAGTTTTCTTGGTCATCTTTCCAGATATACAAGACTCACATTTTTCAAATGATTCATCATTGATATTTTCCAAAAGTCCTTCACGTTGAAGCTTTTGTATAAGAGTCTTCCTAATATGGGCAAGTCTACAATGCCAAAGATAAGAAGAGTTCTTATCAAACTTTCTCTTCTTATTTATGGTAAAGACAGATTTATTATTCTTGGATTCATTATCATGCATGTCTATTTCAAACACACCATTCATAGAAATTGCATTAATATAGAAAATACCATTTTTCCAAACAGAAATTCCATTATTATCAATCATGTGAATGAATCCATTATTCAACAAACAAGAAAAGGAAATAACATTCCTAACAATTGTAGGTGCATAATAACAATCATGTAAAATCAGTACTAAACCCGAAGGTAAAACTAAATTAAATGTTCCTATAGCTTCAACTGCTGCTTGTGCGCCATTGCCCACTTGCAGAAATTGTTCCCCATAGGAAAGCTTCCTTTCCAGATTAAATCCCTGAAGCGTGTTACAAATGTTAATACCGCATCCCGTATCATATACCCAAGAATTTAATTTATATGTTAAACTGAACAATTCAATCATAAATAAAGTACCTGAAGATGTAGCGCTCTGCTCAGACTTCTTCTTTATTCCTCTTCTAGTGACCACTTTCCTTGCAACAGTGACAAGTCTCATCCTTCTGAGAACTATTCTTCTTAACAAAGTTCTACTTAGATTTTGAGTAAGTCGCAACTTGGTTGCCCTTATCACCCTTGCATTTTCCTTTCTTCTTGTTCGCTTGTGGTTTTGGCTTACTCACTCTACCATTTTGTATGGTTAGTATAGAAGGCGTAGCAGTAGATGCCTTGTCTTTCAACCCCTTTACATAGTCAACGAGCATTGCATGTAAATCATTAATTGTCTTCCCCGTGCAATGCATATTATAGTTTCAAACAAAATCATTAAAGTCCTTGTTAAGGGACCT
Source organism: Glebionis coronaria (assembly GCA_025667525.1). Classification (NCBI taxonomy): domain Eukaryota; kingdom Viridiplantae; phylum Streptophyta; class Magnoliopsida; order Asterales; family Asteraceae; genus Glebionis; species Glebionis coronaria. The sequence continues at coordinate 584,024,679 of CM046874.1, read as the reverse complement.
ATTGATCAAGTTGATAGCCATATTATGATCATAGGGTTGTCCTAGTGCAATGAGTTGTTCCATATAACCCCTCATCTCTAAGTAATGGGCACTTACAGACTTTCCAGTAGTTTGCTTGCAGCTATGCAAAGCATCTACTAAGTCGTAGATCTCCACAGCTTGCGTCTTCTCGAACATAGCCTTGAGCTCATCAAGCATTCGCTTAGGCGAAAATAGCTCATACTTCTTCTGAAGTGGAGAAGCCATTTTTCCTAGCATTAAGCAAGCCACCTCCGAGTGCTTCTTAACATTAATAGCGTGTTCAATCCTTTGCGCATCAGATGCTCCTTCAGCAAGATCCTCCGGATAGGGAGTAGTCAAGATATAAATTGTTGGGTCCACTAGGCGTAGATCTTGCAGCCTGTCAGGAACGGTGAATGACTTCTGTAATCACAAGTCAATCCACAGAGAGACTCTATACACAATATGAATGTAGAATACAAATATAATAAATAAGAACAGAATAACTATAAAGACTTGATCCTTTCTAAGGATTTCTAATATTGATAATCACTAGAACTACGCTTTGTGAAGGTGTACATAACCCTTCTGCCTAAGGTTCCTTTTATACTACAAGGAAACCCTAATACAACATTAAACAAAACGTGTAAAACTGATATGCATATCCTTTCCTAACATATCTCATGCATATCCTAAGAGAATAATAAATAAATAATAAAGTTTGACTTCGACTAGGACCAGGAGCACGACTTGCTCCTACTACTACTAGACCAGGAGGAACTACATACCTCCTAGTCTACCTATTACATTTAACTATTACAATGGTCCTAACAATCCTCCCCTAAACTTGAATTTGACCTGTTGAGTTCAAGTTTCCTGGAAAACGTGCAAATAAAGCCCGAGGATTGAATCAGCAAAACAAATAGCAGCACCAGCAAGATAAGAATCAGAGTAACCGCCGCAACAGGAAACACTAGAAGCTTCTTCAAAGCTTGGAACAAATCAGCATCGTGTTGAATCTTTTCAGCAACATGAGCAGATTTGATGAGCCTTTACCAAGTAGTTGCTCGCTCTTGGGCTAGCTTCTTTTTCGTGGAATAAGCATCACCCTGGGAGACTAGAACCCAGCCCAACTCTTAGAACGTGAATCAATGGTGAGTGGGAGTACCCTGATGATTTTGGGCAAACCATCACAGCCGTCAACGGATTTGATATGTCTTTACCAGAAGCCGTACCCCTCTGGACTCGCCAACTCTCAGTAATGAAGCATCGGTGAGTTGAAAACCCTATAGCTTTAAGCAAGCTATTACAGCTATCAACGGATTTGATAAGATCTTTACCAAGAGCCGTACCCCCTTGGATTAGCCACTTTTCAGTCCAGGACTATGGCAAGTGAAAACCATCCAGTTTTGGGTAACCTGGCAACCATCAACGGATTTGAGAATCGTACCAGGAGCCGTACCCTCAAGGTGAATCAACTCTTTCTTGTCGATTAGACATGGTGAGTTGGGGACCATTTGTTGTGAGGACCAAGTCCAACACCAAGAGAAACCAGTAACCAGCACAAGCACAATTCAGTAACCAGAACCCATAATGTGAAGCAGCAAATGGTATCATATTCACAAGTATAAAATCCAAGATGTGTTAAAAGTATAAGCAGATATTATATAAAAAGTATTTTTTTATGTCTTTTTTTTAACTATAAAGAATGAAATTCACCAATCACTGTACATATTGGTGAAAAGAATGATAATAAGAACAAATGAACAAAAAATACAAAACAGAAACACTTACAACCCAACCAAATCACAGACCAGAAGCAGCCTTCTTATCAGCCTTCAAACGTGCCTGGATGCCTTCCACCAATGCTGTGGCCATAGAGGACTCATTCCCTGATGGAGCATTGGAAATTTGCAAATGACTAGCCAACATAGCCTCCATCGAAGAAATCGTCAAAGGATAATCCACATCGGTCAGCATAAAAACCATATGACCAGATTCCAATTCCAACATATGCACACCACATCCCGCATATAACTTCCATCGCTGAATCACCCATTGCATCTGATCCTTCCATATACCAGAAACAGGAGCATGAGGAGGTGCATCAAGCATCAGCTTAAGATCAGCCCATATACGCAGACCAGGCCAGGAAAACACAGCCATGGGATCAAAAGGCATGCCAGAATCCACAAATCCATATAAAGCCATAAGATCGTGACGATCAGCCCAAGATAACACACCCTGCAAACCCGAAGCTAAGCGCACAGACCCATCACGCAGAGTAATTCTATGGGATACCACACCAGGAAGAGTTGTAGAACGCTCAACCGTCCAACCAGTAATATTTCCATTTCCCAAAGGCAAATCAGAATCGCTGTCAGAAGCGGCATCAATCAAATTCTCAGGATCACGCTTCTCATAAGGGACCGTCTTGCCACGTCTAATACGGCGAGCTGATTTCTGGCGAAGCGAACGTCTAGGTGTGGGATCACTAGGTGTGGGTTCAACCTTTACCTTTACCTCAGCAGCAGCAGTGGGAGCAGGAGAAGTAGACTCATTAGTTTGCCCACCCAAGGGATCAATAGGAGCTGCACTAGAAGTAGGAATTGGTTGAGTGCCAGGAACCGGTGGTGATGGGGATGGCATATCAGGTGTAGTGGTTGTAGTCGTTGTGGTAGCAAAGGTGGTGGTGGTAGCATGTGTGGTGGTGGTAGCCTGTGTGGTGGTGGTAGCAGGACCTGAAGAAGAACCCAAAGGAGCAACCAAAGGAGCATTAAAATGAGCAGCAGACTGATACTTCACATATCGCTGCATCTGCTTGCGCTCCTCAGTTCTTGATAAAGGTCTGTTCTTTCTCTTCTCACGAAGCTGTGCAGCAAGAGCCAACTCTTGCTTGCGCATCAACACCATGGCTCTTGGAATACAGTTATGCTCATCCACATCGTCACCCAAAAGATCAGTGAACTGGGCATAATCCCTGGTAAGAATAGTCAATACCTGCATCCAATCACTATCACTCCAATGCATTGCATCGTGCTGAACTTGTTCACACCTCCGCTGTTGAAGCGCCTCTTCTGCAGCCCTATCAGCTTCATCAATCTCGGCTTGAATCCGTTGAGCAGCCTCCTCACCTAGCCTATCCTCTTCAAACTGTCTGCGGGTACGTTTGCGAGGTGGGGAGGGAGCATCAGTCATTGGGGCCTTTCCCTTCGAATCATGGGATGGACCAGTATGGGAACCAGTAGCAGGACCAGAAGCACCATCCATAGGAGTGGACACACCAGCCGGAGAAGGAACAATGGAGGATGTTGGAGGAACCGTCAAATCATCATACAATTTATCAGCAAAGGCAGCCTTTGCCAACAATGTCAAACCATCCTCAACACGCTCGGTACCCTCCTCATCAGAATCAGAATGGATCACATGCTTCTTTCGGCTTCTTTGCTGAGTTTCCAAAGCTTTGATGCGATCAGCCAGAGGAAGAACAAATTCCCTAGTAAGTTTCCGGTGTTGATTCAAATCAGCTTCCAATGAAATAATCCGCTCATGATACCTGTGCATAAGATCAAGTAACGACATAAGTGTAGTAGGCTCCTCCGCCTGCCCACCAAGAGAACTCGGGTCAGGGAAGGCGTCATTGGAGCCCGAAGAAACAGATGGGTCAACATGTGGAGTACTAGCACCAAAAGGTTTATCAAAAGAGTGTGGAGTAGGACTAGGAGGTGGAGTCTCCACAAATGGAGACTTGTGTGGTACTGAAGAAGGACCAGCCTTGGAAGGGGATGGTTTTTCAACCACCACCTCCTCAACCAGTTCCTCCTCAACCACATGAGAAGGACCACCAGTAGGAGCCTCCTCCTCCATAGGGTCATCATCAATCACAACAAACTCAGGAGCCTCTTCCTCCTCACCCATAGGACCCTGAGCCAGCCCCAGCATGGCCTCAGTAAGGGGCCTCCACTCCCCGGTAAACCCATGGACCATATTATAATACACTTTTGCAGTAAGCTTAGACGGCACATGTTCAGTCCTATCACGAGGAATGCAAACCAGTATTTGTTGTAAAAACCTAGGATACATAAGAAACTTCTTTCTAGAACCAGCATTAGATATATTACTAACCATCCCCTCAAATAGATAATGAGAGAAGTTAAATACCCTACCCTGGGCTAAGCAAATAAGACCAGTAGCCAAGGGAGTAGGGAAAGCATCCCAACTCCCAGACTTGGGACTCATACAATGAATTAGAAAATGCACCAGAAGCTTCCATTGGTGGGAAAACCTATTTTTCTGGAAGTTAAACTTCCCCCCATGATTGTACCCTATAGCAGCCATCCCCTCCAATACCTCCGAATTGGGGATGGACTCAACACCACCCTCATCTTGAAGATGAAGGGAAGATCGAATAGAAGCCTCAGTCACCATGTATGAACGTCCATCTATGGTAGCATGGAGTTCACGTGGACGACCAACCACATCCACAAGACGAGCAGATGCCCAAAATGACGAATAACACTATCATAAATAGTGGGACATACAGTAAACGCATACCTTAGGTTGGAAGCTTCAATGAAGTCCAGAATGTCAGCAAAATGATCATGATGTGGACCATCACCCAGATAGGCAACTCTGTTGTGAGCAGGTTGGTAAACTAGGGCATCCATGGATCTTGAGTAATTGATGGAAGAAGGATTTTGGTTAGGATTGAGAGAGTAGAATCGATTTTGTGTGTGTGATGAATGGAATGATTAAGTCAAGGGGGTTAAGTTGACCATTAATAAGGAAAAGAGTAACTGTTCATTGACCCCTATTAATGGGGGGTTGCCCTTTCAAATTAGACATAATTGCATAGTAACCACTTGCCCCTTTTAACATAATTCCCAACTCCCAATTTACCATAGTTAACTAAAAATGTAAATACCAGAATTGGGAGCGTTGACCAAAAGTCAAAGCACACAATGGTCAGACCAGAAGCAAAATATGGTCAACTAAGGACAAATAGAATGAACAGTGCCCCAAACCAGTACCAGAAGCCAATCACCACTTGACAAAGAAGGATTTCGAACTACCAAAAGCCAACCAATTTTGACCAGAAGCTGACCAATGAGGACCAGAAGCCAGTCATGTACTACCATAACCACCAGAAGTGAGCAAAAAATCCTCCACCAGAAGTAACACACACCACCAGAACCAATTTAATATATTGTTAAAATCTATCAATACGTTAGTCTGTCCAAAGAAAATGTACACAAAGCCTCCCCTTAGGCTTAGGCTTAGCCTCCCCTCAATCCTAGACCTCAAGGATTGACCATCCCAATGTGAACAACCAGGTGGTTAAAACGAGGACCATCAAATGCTTTAGTCAGCAAATCAGCAACATTATCATCCGTATGAACTTTAAGATCCTGTATCAGCTTCTTCTCATTGGCATCTCGTATAAAATGATGCCGAATTTCAATATGCTTTGTTCGCTGATGAAAAACAGGATTCTTCACAATGCAGATAGTGCTTTGATTGTCAATAAAAATTTTGGTGTTCATAAAATTGAAACCATAATCCAACATCTGATTTTGGATCCACAAAACCTGTCCACAACAACTAGCAGCAGCAACATATTCAGCTTCTGTTGAAGAAGTAGCTACTATTGTCTGTTTCTTGCATTGCCATGAAATAAGTCGACGACCCAAAAATTGACAACCACCAGTAGTAGACTTCCTGTCATTATTAGCACCTGCATAGTCACTATCACTATATGCTTCTAGAACAAACGGTGATTCTCTAGGATACCATAAGCCCAGTTTAGGTTGAGCCTTGATATACTTGAAAATCTTCTTCACTGCATTTAAGTTCGAAACCGCTGGAGTCACCTGGTGTCGAGAACAAGCACTTACTGCAAACATGATATCCAGACGTGATGCAGTCAAATACATGAGGGAGCCAATCATAGACCTGTACATGTGAACATTGACCGGGGGGTCTGGCTCATTCTTAAGTTTGACTTTAGCAACTTCATAAGGAGTTGCTGCTGGTCTAAGAGGATCCATGTCAAACTTCTGAAGAATCTCATGAACATATTTATCTTGACTGATAAAAATCCCATCCGATTGTTGCTTGACTTGAAGACCAAGAAAGAAAGAAAGCTCTCCCATCGCACTCATCTGAAATTCGCCTTTCATCAAGTGTTCAAACTCATCACACCATTCCTTCCTAGTAGAACCAAAGATAATGTCGTCCACATAAACCTGAACAAGGATAATGTCCTTGGTATTCCTCCGAAGAAATAGTGTTTTGTCAATAGTACCCCTTCTATAGCCATTCTTTAACAAGAAAGTTGAAAGACGCTCATACCAAGCTCTAGGAGCCTGATGTAATCCATAAAGAGCCTTGACCACCTTGTAAACTTTCTTGGGATGAAGTGGATCTACAAAGCCCTTAGGTTGAGTGACATACACCTCCTCATTAATTTTGCCATAGAGAAATGCACTCTTGACATCCATCTGAAACACCGTAAAGCCCACATAAGAAGCAAAGGCCAAAAACAGACGAATGGCCTCAATCCTTGCAACCGGAGCAAAAACCTTAGTGTAGTCAATGCCCTCAATTTGAGTGTGGCCTTGTGCGACAAGCCTTGCTTTATTCCTTACGACAATACCCCGTGCATCCTTCTTGTTCTTGAGAATCCATTTGGTATTGATTGCTGTCTTTCCATCTGGTAAGTCAACCAGAACCCAAACATTCTGAAACAATAATTGCTGCATTTCCTCCTGCATAGCCTCCACCCAACTTTGATCCTCAAGAGCTTGAGAAACTGACCTAGGTTCCACCTGTGAAAGAAAACAAGCAAACAAACAGTGTTGAAAGTCCGTATGATTATTACGCTTTTGATCTTCAATATAGCTCACAAGAGCATGATGATCAGACAAGGCCTTCTGCTGCATTCTGTGTGTCTTGACAGTAGAACCAGGATCTCCAATGATTTGAGTGGTAGGATGATCTTTGTGTGATTGTAAGACTGGATTGGAAGAGACCTCCACTTCTGGTGCCAAGTTATTGAGATCACCAACAAAGTCAGCATCATATGAAGCAGTGTTGAAAATCCCATCTACTGGTTGTTTATGAATGTCATCCAGCTTGGTGGAAGACTTCTTTTGATGGTTCCCCAAATCAGAAGGACTGGAGAAACGAGTATTGGAAGCAGACTCACTAGCTGGAGTACCAGTAGGTGATAAGCTAGTACTAGGAGCAGAAGCTGGGGTACCAGGAGCAGCTTTGTCAGTAGGCTCATCCAAGGGAAACTCAAAACCACCTTGAGCAGCTGCTGTAGTAGCTTCTTGTTGTTGTTTGAGTAGAGTGTCAAGAGCTACTTGGGAATCCGGTACATCCAATGGAGTTGCATCACTAGGAGGAGTAGGAGAGACTGTGGTGGAATAGGATGGAACCACAAAAATGTCATCCTCATCATTTGAATCAGAAAGACTAGAAGGAACACCAGTACTAGAAGTTGCAAACACTTGTGGTCCTGCATCATGGTTAGTTTTGAAACGAAAATATCCTAACGAATCACTAAGATAATCAATATCAAAATACCATTCAGGACCCTTGCCTTGGATGTTTGACTTCTCTTCAAAATACCTGAGATTTATAGTTTCAATGATCCGCTTGGCTTGGAGATTGTAGACACGATAAGCCTGAGAGTGAGCGGAATATCCCACAATGTATCCTTCATCTGCCTTGCCATCAAACTTCCCCAAATAGTCACTAGTATTCAGAATGGTGTCTGGACACCCAAAAGGCTTCAAATGAGCAATATTTGGAACTTTGCCCGTTAGAAGCTCATAAGGAGTCTTCTTGTGAGGATTAGTAATAGAAACCCTATTCAAAACGTAACTTGCAGTATTAACAGCTTCTGTCCAGAACATGGTTGGAAGCTTAGAATCGGCAAGCATAGTTCTTGCTGCTTCTATTAGTGTCCTGTTCTTTCTTTCTGCCACACCATTATGTTGAGGAGTCCTTGCTGCACTATAATCCCTTTTGATGCCCTTAGCATTACAAAGTGCTATGAGGTCTTTATTTTTAAACTCGGTTCCATTGTCGCAACGAATACCTTTAACCTTCTTGGTCAACTGGTTCTCTATAAGGGTAAGAAAATCTCTAAGAATTGAGTAGGTCTCACTCTTGGCAGCCATGAAGAACACCCACGAAAACCTGCTATAACCATCAGTTACCACCAGACAGAATTGCTTGTGGTCAATGCTTCTAATGGAAGTAGGACCAAATAAATCCATGTGTAGTAGCTGCAATGGTTCAGTAATAAGACTAAGAGCAGTAATGGCCTTGAAGGATGCTTTGTGCTGTTTGCCTTTGCTGCAAGCAATACAATTTTTATCATTTCTAAACGACTTGGGAGGTAAACCAGAGACCAGATTCAGATTTGCAAGTTTGTGAATGGTCTTGAAGTTCACATGCCCCATCCTTCTATGCCATTGAGTGGCTTCATCTTCTGAGGCTTTAGCAACTAGACATGCTAGCTGACCAGTAGGATTGACTTCATTCAGCTTGATACTATAGAGATTGTGTCTTCTAGGGATTATGAGGAGAACTTGTGAGACATCCGGAAGCTGAAAGTCTTTGGAGAGCACAAGTGCATCAATATCGGTGAAGAGAAAAAACTGCTTCTTGTCACAAATCTGAGAGACATATATCAAGTTGAAATGCTGAAGTGCTTCCACATAGTAGACCTGCTCAAAATTTAGATTTGGCGTCTTAATTGTTCCTTTGCCAGTGATCCTGCCTTCACCCCCACCAAAATAGACCTTGCCTCCATGAAATGGTACAAAGTTAGAGAGAAGACTTTTATTTCCTGTCATGCTCCTGGAGCAACCACTATCAACAATCCCTAGACTAGGATCTTGGTATGGAGTAACCTATAACAACAAGATAATAAAAATGCAAAAGTTAGTGTCTTAAGGGGACCCAAACCTTTTCAGGTTTGAGCCTGCCTTGTGGATCTTTAGTAGAGTGCCAAGAAGATTGATGAGATCCACCGTTGTTCCTTGGTTGCCAATGCATCATATGGGTATTATTATTTGACCAAGAACAACCTGCTGAGGGCTTAACAGCAGTTCCCAAACTTCCCAAACCAAAATACGTGTGGTCCAAATTATGTGGATAAACTGGATTAAAATTTTGAAAATAATTACTAGTGGTTTGTAATCCAATGTTTCTCCAATGATCAGAAACTAAAGGAGAGGACCTTCTAGAAGAAGAGAACGATTGAGCACTAGGATTGAGTCTTCTAGAAGTATATTGGGCAGCTCCTGGTGGACCAGGAGCAGGAAAAGCATGATTAACAGAAGCATGTGTGTCATAAAAATCACAATCTTTAATTAAATGAAATGCACTTACACAAACAAAACATGTTTTAAAAGACCGTTTATTAGAATGAGATTGTTTCATACTGCCTACATTATTACACACAATTCTAGGAGGAACATTCTTCCTAGGACTCAATAAACTAGGACCAGACACACTTGACACAACAGCAACTCTTTCTTCACACTTCCTAGCACCAGTAGCAGCATGATCATTCAACTTGGAACTTGTAGGTCTTGACTCTTCACTTGAACCACGAGATGCAGAGTCACTGGCTTTGTCACTGAAAGTACACGAGACAAAGTCATTGGAATTAGTAGAACTTTTTGGGGACTCATGCATCTGTGATCCATCCAAGTCATTATGCCATGAAGTGGGCATAAAAGTTCCAGTAAGAGGAGGAGGGACAACATGCATTGCTGCTACTGGTTTAAACCTATTGTAACTAGGTTTTCCCTCGTCCTCTTTGTCGGCATCAAAGACACTTGAAAAAGATAAATCAAACACATCATCTGAATCAATATATTTTTCAAATCCTAAGCCTCTTTTAGTTCTACCAGACATGCTACTATCAATTAATTTTGAAAGGTTTTTAGGTGCCTTTTGCCATTTTTCAAATCTCAGCATTGTAGCATCTAATTTTTCTTGCATCTCCTGTTTTTCTTTGATACTGGTATCTCTTACTTTTTCTGTATATTTAAGCATATTAGTTGTGTTTTCTAAATCGATGCTTAGTATCCGAATTTTATCCTCATACTCACGTTGAGTATCTTGTAGCCACCTCTTTTGTTGTTCCAATGTGTTTAAAGAAGCCTTATAGGCTTGAACCTCTAAAAAGTACTTATCATTTTGATCATTTACTTCATTAAATTGGGACAACAATTCTGAGTATTTATCATGACAACCAAGAGGACAATGTTGTACCTGAGGTGAGATGCCCATAAGAGCAAACTCGTCTGCTTCTTCTGCATCAGAGAGATTCCCAACAATCATTGCAAACACGTCAGTCGAGGACTCAACTGATTCCAGAGTAGAAGCCTGATGATCATTCCAGTTGACCATAGAGTCAGCAGATACCAATGCCTTCTTGTCATCTTTTACCTCCTGAACCTTAAAAGCTGAGTACCTGCTCTTCTCCTGGTCATTCTTTCTAGGACATTCCCTTGCAAAGTGACCTTGTTGCTGGCAGTTATAGCATCGAACTTTGCTTCTGTCGAATCTTGCTGGCTCCTGAGGGTTGTAATTAAATTTCCGTCCTGCTTTCTTCTCAAACTTGTGAACCCTTAGAGTGAGCATGGCCATCTGCCATTTAAGATCCATTTCATCCAGGTCAAGTTTATCGACCTGTTTGAAGTCATCAATAGCAAGTTTTTGTTGAGCATCAACATCAGCCACAAAAGAATGGAGAACAGCTTCTACCATACTACCAGACTTGGCAGTAGGATCAGGAGCAGAAGTATGCTGAAAAGTATGTTGAGAGGACACAATATTGCTTGGGCTACTAGCATATGACATGGGACTGGATGCCATAGAACTCACAAAGGCAGAGTTAGCAGGAGTGGGAAAAGAGTCACTTGAAAAACCTCTCACATGAGGTTCAAAAGTTCTGAGCTTATGAAACATATCATCAAAGTTGAGATAGTCAAGCCCACATTTGGCTTTGAGAGAGATCACCACCTGATTCCATGAGTAGGGTAAGGCTTTAAGAAACCTTGCATTAATATCACCATCATCAGGCTTTGACCGAAGTTGATTCAGTTGGCTCAATATCTTCTGAAACCTGTCATACCCTTGATGTAAACCTTCAGTTTCTGAGATTTTGTATTCTGTTAATTCATCTCTCAGCATGGATCTTCGCATTTTCTTTGACTCCTCATTCCCACCAAACCTTGCTTTTATACCATTCCAGATCTCTCTAGCATCATCCAAATGGTAGAAGTCACCCATGTGATCTTCAGGAAGAGATTGAAGCAAAATCGTTTTTGCTTTGACCTCCTTCTGAATAGCTATGATTTCTTCATGAGATTTAAGGTCAAGAAGAGTAATATTACCGTTCTTGTCTCTTCCAGTTAGCTTCCTGCTGTTCCCATTCAGAATAATCTTCCAAAGATCTTGATCAGTATTGGTGATCCACCATTCCATCTTCATTGCCCAGCTATCATATTCATTCTTTTTCAGAAGAGGGAATTTACCATTCGTGTTGGAAACCGTAGCAACGATCTGCTGAGGTTGCACGATTTTAGGAGTGCTGTCTTCTCCTGTTTGAGTAGAAGTTGAGGCTGACATGATAAAACAATAATGTCAGAAATAAGAAAAACTTGATTCTTCTTGTATAGAGACCCTCCCAGGCTCTGATACCACTTGTTGGGTCCACTAGACGTAGATCTTGCAGCCTGTCTGGAACGGTGAATGACTTCTGTAATCACAAGTCAATCCACAGAGAGACTCTATACACAATATGAATGTAGAATACAAATATAATAAAGAAGAACAGAATAACTATAAAGACTTGATCCTTTCTAAGGATTTCTAATATTGATAATCACTAGAACTACGTTTTGTGAAGGTGTACATAACCCTTCTGCCTAAGGTTCCTTTTATACTACAAGGAAACCCTAATACAGCATTAAACAAAACGTGTAAAACTGATATGCATATCCTTTCCTAACATATTTCATGCATATCCTAACAGAATAATAAATAAATAATAAAGTTTGACTTCGACTAGGACCAGGAGCATGACTTGCTCCTACTACTACTAGGACCAGGAGGAACTACATACCTCCTAGTCTACCTATTACATTTAACTATTACAATGGTCCTAACATAAATAGTACCCGCTACTCTCAAGACAATTCATAGTGAGCGGTACCAATCATTCAAGTTTGGGCCAGTAAGTTCAGGTCGATCAAAAATGTTTTTAACATAGAACTTATAGTGTTATTTTCGGGTTAAGCCATTTCTACAGAAATAAGTTCAAATATTAGTATTTTCAATAACAAAATACTTTCAATAAAATAAAATTACCCCGGTATAAAAAACCATATTATTTTCCTTGAATTCTAGAACTGTATTGACATAGACCCATTACATTAGTTGATCTGCTAGTAATGAATGTACTCAACATAGCGACTTATCGAACAATTCAATTGACAAACAATTTTAAATTTCTAGTTGATTTAAGGGATTTACATTGCCAAAAAACATTTTGCATTGTAAACATGTTTCATCCCTTCTGAATGCCTTAAGTATCCAGATCTAACTGAGTAACTTAATTAAGTCGTCTAATCTGAGTAACGTAAAACCATCATACTAATTCTCATTCTATGAAAGTTTTCTCTTCATCACAACATTACCCAACAACCCTAGAGAGGGGCTAGGACTAGATAATAAGTAAAATTGATCAAAACAAGAAAACCAACCAAAACCCCTTTGTGGGTTTACCTTGCGATCGCAACAAGAGAGAGGGGAGGGAGAGATTTGTGTCTTGAATTTTGAGGAGAGGATTTGTTTATATAGGCCTAAACTCATAACCAAAAACAAATAAAAGGAAAGTTTTTCCCCTTCCTTTTTCTCCTCTATAACCGACGGCTAAACACCCCCTCATGGGGTGTTCCGGAATATTCCAACCTTCTTTCTATTTTATTTACTTACTATATTTTTATTTAAAACTCGTTAATATTTAACTCTTAATTATTTAACGATCGTTAAAGTTATGTCTCGGTTTAATTCAATAAATACAAAAATATATATTTATTAAATAAATTAATAAATACAATAAATATATTTATTAATTAAATTAACTCTTTACGTATTATGTGCAATCCCGTAATCTCAAGTTCGTTCCTATCACACGACTATTATATATAAGTCCATAAACTTTCAGTAACATTTATGGTGTGGTTAGCTAATAATATCCCATTTATTGATCGAGATGACCATTGTCAGTCAACTTGTTCCTCTTGACTCATCATGTCCTTTGACCTTCCTTATCTTGGTCCTCTTATTTGTTTGTGTGTGTCACACGTCGTTACCTTGTATATTGCGCTTATGGTATAAGTAGATTTTTTCTTCCTTCATTATTTTTACTCCCATTGTTGTTGTTGTTTCCAAGTTTTTTATCTTCTCCTTTTTTGTCGATCTTGAAACTCTATTTTCGTTGTTTGTTTATTTTTTTCGTTGTCTTTTATGTAATGTTGTCGATAGATACATGCAGGTCGGTTATGAATCAATGTCATTTGGATGTTTTTTGTTCAAAGTACTATATTCCGTCTTGTGTTCATCCCACTCTGCCTAGTCCAAACAGTAGCATCCGTGATGCTCCTCCTAGGCAGATTAGAGTTTATACTCGGTTGTTTGATCATGCTTGCTATCACATTCCATTTTCTTCTTTCTTTCTTGAAGTACTTAACTACTTTGGTGTTCATCTATCTCAACTTCATGCAATAGCAGCTTGCAAGATTGCTCATTTTAAGGTGTCGTGTCGCGTTGGGGTTTTTGCCCCCACTATTGGTTTGTTTTGCGCGTTTTACATGAGTAATTTTAACAAGGGGTGGATGTCATTTAGTCGACACTCTCCGTCTGTTCTTACATGTTATACCCAAGAGTTAGACTGTCCGAAGAAATGGATGGATCAATTTTTCTTTGTTGATTCTTCTGTCTTTGCTATTCTCATACCTTGGTTTGATGGGTTGTTGGAGATGGATCCTCTCCCTCTTTTGCGTGAGTTTGACTTTAGTCAGCTGAGTTATGTTGTTTCCCATCCTATTCTATTTAGAATATATGCAACCTTTCCTATGTGTCATTGGTATTAGCCGCTACTATACACTTGGGAGGGATATTTATCCCGTGTTTATTAATTCTTCTAGAGAAGGTAGTTGTTTTTCGTATTTCTTTTATTTTTGTACTGATGTGTTATTGTTGTTGATCTTTCTCTTTTTGTTTGTAGGGATGTCCTTTTTTGACTATATCACTTGTGCTGACCCTTGCAAGGTGAGGGTTTTTAGTCGGTGGTTGAATGTTGGTTAGGTGCCCATTTTACAAGCTACCCTTGGTATCACTACTCATTTAGAGGGTTTCCTGCCCTGTTTGTCCTAGAGGTTGATGTGTCTGGGGTCGTAGAAGGAGGAAGAGAAAGGTTCAGGGTGAGGCTGATGTTGTTCTCCTCGAAATATGTTAGGGGATGACCTTTAGTCTGACATTGTGCCCTTTGTTTATAGGGTGCATTGCGACGATGTTCTCGGTCTGGTCTACTTATGAATGGCGCCAGTATACCTCCGACTGACATTGTTCCTATTTTAGCCGCTGGAGGTGGCGGAGGTTCGGGACCTATTTCTGTCGTTGATGTATGCGCTCGGTACTCTCTTGGTGTTGTGACAGAGCCAGTGGCTATTTGTGACTCTAATGCTGACATGGTTGTTTCCTCAATAGGCATTGTTTCCCTAGATTATGTTGCTCCTACTTCCTTTATTACGGGTTTAGAGCTTTTTGTTTTGAGGTGGGCGAGTCCTCTTGGCCTGATGGGGGAGGTGGTGATTCCTTGTCCCCATTTTTAAGAGTCTAATCCTTGGGTAAATTTTTCTTACCCGATCTAAGTGTTGAGGACGGTTGAGGTTTGGCTGGTGAGGTATCTTCTCCGCCTTCATTTTGTCATCTCCGTGACATGAATTTGGATCAACTGTTATCTATGGGGCATGTTAAGGATCCTCAATTGTTAAGTTGGGAGAGTACCAAGGTTGGGGCCTTGAAAGCTAAATTGTCTGATCTTGAGAAGGAGGTTGCTGCAGTTCCTGAGCTCCGTGAATGGATTGATTCTTTAGAGGCTGCGGGTGCCTCTTTGTCTCTGGATATGTTGGTTGAGTTGAGCAAGTGTAGTTTGTTAGAAGGAACGTATCGGAGTTTACTGGTGCCATTGAGGTCTCTCATGCCCTTGTTCAAGATCTTGAAGTGATGGTAAAGGATCTCGGCGATCAGTAATTTGTTTTTGAGTCCACTTGTTCTCAGTTGAAGCTCACGATTGTTGATAATGCTGCTAGCTAGGGTGATCTTGCATCTTCTTCTCAATTAATGGCTCCTTAATGTGAAGGTTTTTCCCATGATTATAGGGATATTGATGGAAGAGCTATATTTGTTATCCCATTAGGTTCGGCTGGTTTTGAGATGCAGAAGTGTGGTTCTAAGTTATCACTTGGGGGTCCTTCTTTCGGTCGTGCTTCCGACTTTCTCTCAGATCAGTTTAAGGGTCCGAGGGCTTCTACGGGATCTTGTTCTTTTGCTCTATTGGATCGGCCTTTGAATATTTCTGATTATTGAAAGTTTATGGACTTATATTTAATAGTTGTGTGATAGGATCGAACTCGAGATTACAGGATTTCACACAATACGTAAAGAGCTAATTTATTTAATAAATACATTTATTATATTTATTAATTTATTTAATAAATATATTTATTATATTTATTAAATTAAACCGAGCTATAACTTTAACGATCGTTAAATAACTAAGATTAGTATTAACGAGCGTTGTGGAATAAATAGAAAGAGGAATAAAAAGAAAGAAGAATGAAAGGTTCCGGAACAGGGGTGTTTGGGTCGTCGGCTATGGAGGGGAAAATGGGAAGGAAAAACTTTCCTTATATGTTTTTGGGCTACAATATTTCTAGGTCTATATAAACAACCCCCACCCTCATAATTTAACACACACAATCTCTCTTTCTCTTCCTCTAGTCAATCGTAAGAGAAACCCACAAAGGGTTTTGGTTGGTTTTCTTGTTCTATTGATTTTGCTTATAATCAACTCCTAGCCCCTCTCTAGGGTTGTTGGGTAGATTTTTCACAAGATTTTAAGCTTGGTTTACACGTGCTAGAATCACGGTTAGCTCGTTGTATTACGTGTGTATAAGAAAGTAATATAGTTTTACTTTACACTATATCTTGGAGGTGTACGTTATAAACCCGAATTGGTGATTCATTCTTTATCTTGTGGATTTGCTTTAGCGTAAAGGTATGTAACCCTAATTCGATTAATTATAATTGTGTTAAATATGATCTTGTTTAATCTCTTCGCTATATGTGTGCTTTGATCTCGTTTAAGGTTTTGTGTAATTGTTATGAACTATATAAACCTTCAATGGCATCGAGAACCATTTTAACATGTTATAATTATCGAAAATCTAAAGTTTTTAACTAATAATTTTTTGAGTTAAAACTACATGTTTCTTAGGTTTTCTTAAAAATTAGGGTTTGTTTTGTAAAATTAGGGTTTTTGGCCGAATTTTATAAAAAAAATAGTTTTTTAAACCCTAAATTACATGTTGGATAATTTTAGATTAAATTGCATGATTATTTATTATTTCATGTAAATTAAAGGTTATGATTCGAAGAGATTTAATTGTTAAGATTTGAGGGTGGATCCATGATAAACGTGCATGTTTTCATGGATCGTAAAATCGTATGTTTATACGATTTTATGTGCTACTTGCTTTATTTGATTCAATAAATCTTGAATTAGGGAAGACTTTTATATGAATATAAAAACCTAGATTTAAAGTTAAATGAAATCGTATGCATGTGGCTATTTGATTTTTTTGTCGCACATATAAATTGTTATTATGTGTTTATGATTTAATTTTTTATTTGTTTATATTAATTATTGTACGAATTGTTGTAAACAAGGGTTTTTTTAAGAAAAACAAATATGGAATAAATCATACTGAAACTTAAGATTTGTTTGAGATCTAAATTGCATAGAATGTTGATTGGTAAATTGCAATAATAATCTAACGGCCTACTCCTTTTGACAAACTATAAAGTGGGTATAACGCACCGCTGGTCATTTACCCGGTTAAGGAAGGAGGTGTTAAGCCATTAGTCGCTGACCAAGATCCCGGCTCGCCTGTGCGTCAAACTGAAATTACCTACGATTATTATTTGAATTATACGTTAAGGTTAATTTACCGCAAATTCACATCCGAAATCACAATAAATAAGTTTATTGCTTTGTGTTTTAGCCGTAAGTACGTTGTGAATAGTTGTGGGTAAATTCTTTGATTGTTTAAACCAATACCTCAACATAATTTATGTAGAAATTTAGTCTCGTGAAAAGTTTACTAAATGTTTTATTAAACTTATGCTATGGAGTTGTATACATGCTTCTCCATACATTGATTTTGACATCAAATTTATACCCTTAAAATTTAAGTCGAATGCTCCTAATTGACAAACACTTGAAATTACTATGTCATCAAATGAGGTTTTTGGACGATGCTGTAATGGAGAGAAAAAGTTTCATAGAATGAGAATTCGTATGAAGGGTTTACGTTATTCAGATTAGACGAATTAATTAAGTTACTCAGTGAGATCTAGAAACTTAAGGCATTCAGAAGGGATGAAACATGTTTACAATGCCAAACGTATTTTGGCAATGTAAATCCCTTAAATATCTAGAAATTAAAATTTTTTTGTCAATTGAATTGTTCGACAAGTCGCTTGTTGAGTACATTCATTACTAGCAGATCAACTGATGTTATGGATCTATGTCAATATATGTTCTAGGATTCAAGGAAAACACTATGGTTTATATACCGGGGTAGTTTTATTTTCTTGAAAGTATTTTATTATCGAAAATACTAATATTTGAACTTATTTCTGTAGAAATGGCTCAACCTGACAATAATACTATTAGTTATGCGTTCAAAACGTTTTTGATCGTCCTAAACTTACTGACCCAAACTTCAATGATTGGTACTGCTCACTAAGAATTGTCTTGAGAGTAGCGGGTACTATTGATATCTTGACTACTCATTATCTGAAGGATCTTGCTGAAGGAGCTTCGGAAGCGCAAAGGCTTGACATGCTGTTAATGTTAAGAAGAATTGGGAGGTGGCTTGCTTAATGTTATGGAAAATGTCCCCTCCGCTTCAAAAGAATTATGAGTTATTTTCGCCGAAGCGTATGCTTGATGAACTCAAGGCTATATTTGAAAAGCCGCAAGCTGTGGAGATCTACGACTTAGTAGATGCTTTGCATTACATGGAGATGAGTGGTTATATGGAACAGCTCATTGCACTAGGACAACCCTATGATCATAATATGGCTATCAACTTGATCAATAGGTCCCCTAACAAGGACTTCAATGATTTTGTTAGAAACTATAATATGCATTGCACGGGGAAGATAGTTAATGATTTGCATGCAACGCTCATTGACTACAAAAAGGGGTTAATGGACAAGGCATATAACTCTACTCCTCTTGTACTAGCAATACAAAAGGGTAGAGTGAGTAAGCCAAAACCGCAAGCGAACAAGAAGAAAGGCAAAGGCAAGGGTGATAAGGGCAACCAAGTTACAACTTATTCGAAACCTAAGCAGAACATTGTCAAGAAGAACCAATCTCAGAAGGATGAGATTTGTCTCCATTGCAAGGCAAGTGGTCACTGGAAGAGGAATTGTCCTCTTTACCTTGAAGAGTTACGAGAAATAAAGAAGAAGTCTGAGCAGAGAGATGCAGCTTCAGGTACTTTATTTATGATCGAATTATTTTATTTGACATACAAATTAAATTCCTGGGCATATGATACGGGATGTGGTATTAAAATTTGAAATATTCTGCAGGGATTTAATCTGGAAAGGAAGCTTTCCTATGGGGAACAATTTCTACAAGTGGGCAATGGCACACAAGTAGCGGTTGAAGCTATAGAAACATTTAATTTAGTTTTACCTTTGGGGTTAGTAGTAATTTTAAATGATTGTCATTATGCACCTACAATTGTTAGGGGTGTTATTTCCTTTTCTTGTTTGTTGAATAATGGATTCATTCACACTATTGATTATGGTGGAATTTTTGATTGGAAAGATGGTATTTTCTATTTTAACGCAATTTCTGTGAATGGTGTGTTTGAAATAGACATGCATGATAATGAACCTAAGTATAATAATAATTCTGTTTTTAGCATGAATAAGAAGAGAAAGTTTGACAAGAACTCTTCTTATCTTTGCCATTGTAGACTTGCCCATATTGGGAAGACTCGTATACAAAAGCTTCAACGTGAAGGTATTTTGGAAAATATCAATGATGAATCATTTGATAAGTGTGAGTCTTGTATCTCTAGAAAGATGACCAAGAAACCTTTTAATAGTAATGTTGAAAGGGCTACTGATCTACTTGGATAAATACATACTGATGTGTGTGGACCACTTAGACATTTGTCAAGGAAAAGTGCTAGCTACTTTTTTAACATTTACGGATGATTGTAGCCGTTATGGTTATGTTTATTTACTTAAGCATAAACATGAGGTATTTGAAACATTCAAATTTTTTAAAGTAGAAGTAGAATTGCAACTAGTAAAGAAGATTAAATCTCTTCGTTCTGATAGAGGTGGTGAATATTTAAGTCAAGAGTTTATAGATTATCTAAGTGAGAATGGAGTTGTTCAGCATCTTACTTCTCCCTATACTCCACAACAAAATGGTGTAACGAAAGGAGAAATCATACATTATCAGATATGGTGCGATCTATGTTTAATCTTACAACTGTACCATTATCCTTTTGGGATTATGCTTTAGAATCTGTTGTTCGCATTTTGAATATGGTTCCCACGAAGAAGGTGAATAAGACACCATATGAAATATGGCATGGCAAGAAGCCATATTTGTCTTATTTAAAGGTTTGGGTTGCGAGGCGTATGTGAAACGTGACTCGGGTGATAAACTCCAACAATGATCTGTGAAATGTATCTTTTTAGGATACCCTAAGGAAACTATGGGTTACTACTTTTGTTATCCACCTGAGAACAAAGTAATTGTTGCTAGGTATGGAGACTTCCTTGAAAGTGATCTTGTAAATCAAGAATTCAGTGGGAGAAATTATGATCTAGAAGAGAGTCATATAGATACATTACCTTCTGAAAACACTAGCGAAATAATTTCTGTAGAACCAGAAAGTCTGGCGGTTTCACCGAAATTAGTTCCTCTGCGTAGATCCGAAAGGATTAAAAACGCAAATAGAAATATATGTCTTAATATAGAGGATGATGATGAAGTATGGGATCTTGGAGAACCTGCTAATTATAAATCCGCCATGCTTGATCCTGAGAGGGATAAGTGAATGGTTTCTATGGATGAGGAAATGAAATCCATGAAAGTTAATGATGTTTGGATTCTTGTAGATCCACCACCAAATGCTAAAGTATTGAGACATAAGTGGATATACAATAAGAAAACCGACATGGACGGAAAAATACAATCCTATAAAGCTCGTTTAGTAGCTAAAGGTTTTACTCAAACTTTTGGCGTAGACTACGAAGAGACATTTTCTCATGTAGCAGACTTAAGAGCTATTAGGATTCCATAGCTATAGTAGCATACAATGACTATGAGATATGGAAAATGGATGTTAAAACTGCCTTCTAGAATGGTCGCTTAGATGAAGACATCTATATGCAACAACCGGAAGGGTATGTTGATCCTAAGAATCCAAAACACGTGTGAAAACTTCAAAGTCCTATTTATGGTTTGAAGCAAGCATCACGTCAATGGAATAAACGATTTGATGAAGAAATCAAAAAGTTTGGAATTATTGAAAATCGTGATGAGCCACGTGTATATCGCAAAGCTAGTGGGAGTGATGTAGTATTTCTAGTCCTATATATTGATAACATATTAATCATGGGAAGTAACATTCCAAGACTTAAAGCTGTTAAGGATTATCATGGTAAATATTCTTCTATGAAGGATTTAGGAGAAGTTGCATACTTTCTGGGAATTAAGATCTACCGAGATAGGAAAAGACGGTTAATTAGTCTAAGTCAAGATGCTTATATAGATAAGACATTGAAGAAGTATAATATGCATAATTCCAAGAAAGGTTTTCAATCTATGGAAGTTAAGCATAATCTAAATCATGAGATGGATGCATCAACTCCTGAAGAGAAGGCATACATGCAGAAGGTTCCTTACGATTCGGCCCTAGGATCTATTATGTATGTTTTAAGATGCACAAGGCCTGATGTGGTGGTTGCTCAGAACTTGGTCAGTTGATACCAGCAAAATCTAAGGAAGCTTCACTGGGTTGCTATTTAAATACATTCTGATGTATTAGAGGATTACGAAAGAAATGTTTTGGTATTTGGAAGATAGTCATATACATTACAAAATGTGGTTTGGATTAGGAATTTTATTGGAGATATTGGAATGATGCTTGCAATAAAAGAACCTAATAAATATGTATTGGGACAATTCTGCCGCAATCATATTCGCCAATGATGATGGAGTCATGAAAGGCGCCAGGCACTTTAAGCGTAGACATCACTACGTCCGAGAATAAGTAGAAGCTCGTGAAATCAAATTAATAAAAGTTCACACAGATGATAACGTAGTTGTTGGGAATCTAAACTTGTTAGGTTCCCTGATCATAGATTTAAACATAATTAGGCTGTTAGATAGTCCCTTGTCTGTGCCTAGGAGGCAGGCCAGTTTCGCAAGACTCACAGAGATCCAAGTCTCTGTGAGCAACCTCAGAGGAGTCCATGTCAAAGACATTGTCAAGGAAGTCAAAGATTACTTGAAGACATACTCATTGGCTGTGATGGATAACAGCCAAGATGTATCAGGGACTCTGAGGGGTTGAGGGTTAACAGGGGTGGAAATACCCTATTAACACTCAGCACACTTTGGACATGCCATTTGTGTGTTCGAGACTATGAAGAAAAAGGAAACTGTTTTGACAACTGTTTCCTTAAAGCATAATGGAAGACTACCAAGAATAGAAGGACATCATGTGACTGATGTGGGAACTTGTAAAAGCTTGTGTAGTCACCATCAAGTACTATTTAGGTCAATCTCGTAACACTATAAATAGGATGTGTATCCATGCATTAATGTTTAAAACTTTGAGATATTCATAACATTATTGCATATAACTTAGTGAATCAAACAGCTACGACTGTATTCATAAGTTAGGGTTTATAGTTGTTCAAAGTGTGCACAACACATTGTCATCAAACGGTGTTATCCATAACACTTGTAATTCTTTATTATACAATAATAAGATTACGTTTGAAAAGTAATACCTTGTGTTGATTAAGTTAAGATTAGGGTTTCTTGCATTAATTAGGGACTTACAATTGGTATCAGAGTGGTGTTTGATATTAAAACCTTCAAGAAACATCGTTCTCAGTTTTATAATCAAGATCCACCATGCCAGAAACTTCTAACCCACCACAATCACCTTCCACAAACCCATCTTCACCAAGACTCAACCCTCCTGCCAATGACGATGATCTACCCCAACTTCTTGACTCAAGAGGTGGATCACACGTCACAAGTGTACCAGTCTTTGATGAAGAAGATTTTGCCAGTTGGAAGAGTCAATTTCTTGTATATCTTGATGGGCTTGAACCTTTTCTTCTAGAAATTTTAGAAAATGGTCCTTATATTCCCATGGCGCTTACATCCACTGAAGAAAACCCTCTTCCCAAACCTCTCAAACAATGGACTCCAGCTGATAGGAAATTGGCAAACCAAGATAAACGTCTCAAAAGCATCATAATATCCTGTCTTCCCAAGCATATCATGAAGTCTGTCATTCAGTGTCCCATAGCTAAACAAATGTGGACAGACCTCATCCTTGGCCATGAAGGACCCTCTGAAATAAGAGAGACAAAGATTCAGGCACTCAGACTTCAGTTCAATGCCTTCAAATCACTTGAAGGTGAAAAGGTTCAATAAACCTATACTAGGTTGAAGATTCTTCTCAATGACCTTGCAATGAATGACGTCACTATTGGTCAAGCTGAGATCAATGCCACTTTTGTCAATAGCCTTCCAAGAAAGTGGCTGAGTATGAATCAGACTCAGAGGGCTAACAACTCAATCAAAAATGACACCCTTGCTCAGCTTTATGGAAAGTATAATTACGAAGAAGGGCTGATTGATACTATTTACAAGTCAGAGACTGAAAGATTTGTGGTCCAAGGAGCATCTTCCAAAGCCTTGATCTCTGCAACACATCCTCATGACAGCGATTCTGATATTGAAGAAGATACCCGTAGCAGCCAAGAGTTCTTGACAGACCTTAATGCAGAGTTTCATGAAAGAGCTTTACTAGCCAACCAAAGAAGATACTTCAAAAGATCAGGAAGAGTAGGATCAGCAAGTAAACCAACTGACAGGTCAAAAGAAACTTGCTTTGCTTGTGGAAAGCTTGGACATTTTCAAAAAGACTGTCCTTCCACCAAGACATCCTCACCTTCTTATCCATCATCTTCATCCAAACCCCACAAGTTCAAACAACATAACAACTCATCTCAATCCAATTCTTCAGACACTGAGAAGAAGGATTACAAAAATAAGTACAAGGCACTTAAAGCTGAGTTAGAACAAATGAACTTGAAGATTGAAGCTCTGTCCAAGAAGAAGGGTGGTGAGAAATAGACAGAGAAAGGGTTGGTTGCTGAATCGTATGATTGGAATGATGAACCACTGACTTCAGATGAAGAAGATACCACCAGAGTCAGGGCTTTCATGGCGATAGCTGAGGATGAACCAACTGTTGGAAAAGGTGATGCAAGATCAGGACAATGGGTTGACATCACAATGAAAAAGTTACACAGGCTTTTATCCATGTCTGATAGTGATGAACGTAAGCATGTCCTTGATTACACCATTGTTGATTTACACTTTGTTGAGGAACAAAGAAAGAACCTACTTGATAAGTTTCACTCTGTTAAATCTGAAATGCTAAATGCTAAAGCTGAATGTGAAACTCTCAGGCGGGTTAATTTAGAGAAAATATCCCTGCAAAATGAAGTAGCTAGATTAACCTTGAAAAACCTTGCTTTAAATGATCAAGTCTCTGAATTAAACAAGGTTATTGAAAAATGGCTGTGTGCTAGGTTTACTATAGATCAATTGCTTAGGGATGAAGTGCCTGCTGACTTAAAAAGGGATATATCTGCTAAGAAAAATAAGCTGAAAATACTCACCAAACCCAAAGACATTGTCTTTAAATCTACATAGACTATTCATATGTCAGATACCACTTTGACTAATGATCATGTCTCTGAAGATGTGGCTGAGCTACCCTCCTTGCCCAAACTCTCTGGATTTGAACCCAGCAGTTCTTCTAGATCTGCTAAGGGTGAACTTAGGACAGATATTGAGAATCCTCCAGCTAAATTTTTCATGTGCCTGCTAAACAAACTGGTAAACAAGTAGCTTTTAAGCCTGTTACTACTAAAGCTGTGAATAAGGTTGACCCTACCACTGAAGATCGCTTGTTTTCTCTTATGAAAGAAGTAGAACTCTTGAAACAACACATTAAGCCTTCCGTTGAATGCTCTACTTCTCATGAACCTAAATCAGTCCTAGGTGAACCCAAAGGGGAAAGGTTAATCAAACCTTATTGCAATGTATGTAAAAATTCTCACCATACGACTTTAGATCATGACAGACACATGGCAGCTAAAAGAGCTCATACACCCTCTAGGGACAGACCACAGAGTTCCAAAATACAACAGGGAAATTACAAACCTTATCCTCCCTGTAAATTCTGTGGGTTCACAGATCATCACTCAGACGAGTGTGGTGACTTCCCTGGGTGTGATATCTGTGGAAGTTATAACCATGAAACAATGAACTGTCCCTCCCAACGCCAAAAGTTCTTCAGGAACACAAGAATTGCTAATAAGCAATTCAGGGAACCCACTGGAAAGTGGGTTCACCATAGGAACTAACCTGTTTCTATGTATCTGTGCAGAAATATCTCAAGGAATCGGTATGGTATCTAGATAGTGGCTGTTCTAGACACATGACAGGGATTCAACAATACCTGCACAGATACTCAAAGGAGCCAGGTCCTAAAGTGGTGTTTGGAGATAACTCTTCAGGTGACACAGAAGGATATGGCTCAGTAAATTGCAATGGGATTACATTTACCAGGGTTGCATATGTGAATGGTCTTAAACACAATCTTATTAGCATCAGCCAATTGTGTGATGCTGACTATAAGGTTTTGTTTACTAAGACTCAGGGAACCATATTCAACAAAAACAATGATGTTGTGCTGATTGCACCTAGAAGGAGAGATGTTTATGTCATCAACATGGCTGTATGCTCTAAAGAAAGCTCAAATTGTTTTCTTGCTAAAGCCTCTGAAAGTGTCAATTGGCTGTGGCACAAAAGACTATCTCATCTCAACTTCAAGAACATAAACAAGATAGCCACTCAAAACTTGGTTGCTGGTCTACCTTTAGTAATGTTTTCCAAAGACAAGACTTGTTCTGCTTGTGTCAAAGGAAAGCATCACAGGTCTTCATTCAAGACTAGGCAATCATTCTCTATTGATAAGTGCTTACATCTCCTTCACATGGATTTGTTTGGGCCTGTCAAACCTCAGACCATTAATCACAACAAATACACCTTGGTCATAGTTGATGAATTTTCAAGATACACATGGGTGTTCTTCCTCAGAAGGAAAAGTGATGCAGCTGAAACCATCATGTCCTTTATTAGACAGATTGAAAATATGAATGATGTTAGAGTCAAAGCTCTAAGAAGTGATAATGGTACTGAATTCAAGAATCATCAACTTGAATCTTTTTGTGATGAAAAAGGGATTTCTCAGAACTTCTCTTCAGCTGGCACCCCTAAACAAAATGGTGTGGCTGAAAGAAGAAACAGGACTTTGATTGAAGCAGCAAGAACTATGTTAAATGGTGCAGCCTTACCAAAGCAATTTTGGGCAGAAGCTGTTCACACTGCCTGTTACACACAAAACAGATCAATCATTGTCAAAAGACATGGTAAACCTTCCTATGAAGTTTTCAGAAAAAGATCTCCAGATGTCAGCTATTTTCATGTGTTTGGATGCCCTGTGTTTATTTATAACTACAGGGATAAACTAGGAAAGTTTGATGAAAAAGCTGATGATGGTTTCTTCTTGGGATACTCTCCAACAGCCAAAGCCTTCAGAGTATTCAACATCAGAAGACAAGAAGTAGAAGAAACTTTCCATGTTAGATTCAATGAAGATGATGAAGTCATACAGAGAACAAGAACAGAGGGTGATGAAATTGATTTCAATGAAAATGTATCTTTCCCAAGTGATGAGTTCACAGAACCCAGACCTATCAGTCATCATCACTCCAACACTCTCACTTCTTATGTCCCTGCATTTGACCCTCTGTCTACTCACAACATAGAAGTTCCCACCTCTCAGGAACTTGATGAAGAAGAACCTCAAACCTCTGGTGGTTCTTCTCCTTCTAATGCTATTAAGGACTCACCAATTCTTCAAATCCCTGAAGACTCTCCTGCTGATAATGAATTAACACCCCTTGATATGGCTGAAGAAGACTCTGACACTGAAGTAGTCTTTGAAGAAAGCCCTCCTAGTCAGCAGGATGAAACTCATATTGTACCAGCTGTGCCCACAAGTGTTCCTGTCATTGAGTCCCCAGCTCCTCAAAATAAGTGGTCAAGAGATCAACACATTCTTCTTGTCAACATTATTGGGGAACCTAATGCAGGGGTCACAACTAGACAGCGAATCTAAGACTCAGAGTCAGCCTCAGCCAATGAATGCCTCTTTGCTGAATTTCTCTCACAAATTGAACCTAAAAGAGTAGCTGAAGCTCTGGTAGAAGAAGGATTGGTAGTTGCTATGCAAGAAGAGATCAATCAGTTCAAAAGGAACAAAGTATGGACACTAGTGCCAGCTCCACCTGGAAAGAATATCACAGGCACTAGATGGATCTATAGAAATAAGATGGATGAAATTAGGAACATCATCAGGAATAAGGCCAGACTTGTGGCACAGGGGTTCTCACAGACTGAAGGAATTGATAATGATGAAACATTTGTTCCAGTTGCCAGACTTGAAGCCATCAGAATCTTCCTTGCTTATGCTGCCTATATGAACATCACTGTATATCAGATGGATGTAAAGAGTGCATTCCTCAATGGTGATTTGGCTGAGGAAGTGTATGTTGCACAACCTGAAGGATTTGAGAACAGCGAGTTTCCCAACCATGTGTACAGACTTCACAAGGCAATGTATGGGCTGAAACAAGCTCTAAGAGCATGGTATGAAACTCTTTCCAATTTCTTAACTGAAAATAAATTTGTCAGGGGGTCTATTGATAAACCACTCTTTACCTTCAAGGATAAGAGTGATTTCATCATTGTGCAGATTTATGTGGATGACATCATCTTTGGGTCAACAAATGTCAATCTTAGTAAACGTTTTGCTAAATTAATGACCAAGAAATATGAGATGAGTATGATGGGTGAATTAACTTACTTTTTGGGCTTTAAACAATGTCCTAAGGGAATTTCAATTTGTCAAGAAAAGTATGTTAAGGATTTACTTAAAAAATATGACTTAGCTGATTGTGCATCAGTGAAATGCCCCATGCTTCCACCCAACAACTTAGGCCCTGATGAGTCAGGGGTCTCTGTTAATGAGACTTTATATAGAGGCATGATTGGGTCACTCATGTATCTAACCGCTAGTCGTCCAGATATCCAATTCTCCACATGTCTCTGTGCAAGGTACCAAGCTAACCCAAAAGAATCCCATCTAGTGGATGTTAAGAGAATTTTCAGGTATCTCAAAGGAACACCATCTCTAGGCCTATGGTATCCAAAGGAATCAGGCTTTGATCTCAAGGCCTATTCAGATTCAGATTATGCTGGATGCTGTATTAAAAGGAAAAGCACTTCAGGCAGCTGTCAAATCCTAGGAGGAAAATTGGTTGGATGGAGTGCTAAGAAGCAAAACTCTGTGGCTATGTCTTCAGGTGAAGCAGAATATGTCGCTGCAGCCAGCTGTTGTGCTCGGGTGCTTTGGATGAAAAGTCAATTAGCTGACTATGAAATTTTGTATGACAAAGTGCCAATCTTTTGTGACAACACTAGCGCCATTGCCATATCCAACAACCCTGTTCTTCACTCTCGTACCAAACACATTGATATCAGGTATCATTTTATCAAGGATCATATAATGAAGGGAGATATTGAGCTGCATTTTGTTCCCACTGAGCTGCAACTAGCTGATATCTTTACAAAGCCTTTGGCTGAACCTTCGTTCAACAGGCTAGTTGTTGAGCTAGGGATGCTCAATATCTCAAAGCCTGTGGCTTGATATTAAATGTGTTCATTAAATGATTGATTCTATATTAAATGTTTTTCACATGAAACTAGGTAGTTACTTTCCAAGTAAATGCAAAAAACATTCTCAAATATTTAATCATTTATTTTTCGAATAACGAGGAGACAAACAAGTTTTGAAAGGTCAAGGGGACCCACTTGAGCAGTCATTTTCGCACCTTGCATTTAATGCGGTTGAATAACTGTTCACTTAGTTTGAATATATATTTTTTTTCTCTTCTCACCCACCACCATTCTCATTTCTCAAATCTACTTCTCTCTCTAAGAACCTCTCTCTCTTAACCTATCTGCCATTTTCTTTCACCTTCGACCTCGAATCCATGGCGTTTTCAGTTCCCAAAGCCGCAGATGTTAACTTCGATATCAACGAAAGCATCCTCGCCTCCAACAACGCCATTGGATGGATAAAGGCTCAAAATAGCACCTACTCAGATCTGGTTAGTTTCATGCAGAATTGTGACCTAAGTGAAGCCTTCACCAAAACCCCATCCACCTTTTACCAAGAATACCTTAGGGAATTCTGGTATTCTGCTGAAGTGGTAGAAGACACCAGTACTTTTAGCCTTTCATGCAATGAACACCCCTTCGCCTTCTCCCTTAAAGATTTCTCGAGTGTGGCTGGATTGAAACATGGAGATGAATGCCTGAAGATTGTTGATAAAAAGGCTGTCAAAGAAGCCCTGGCCACACTCAAACCATGCCATGATGTAAACCCTGCCCTTACACCAGCTGAGGTCCTCTCCAAATCTCATCTGAAGATCAGGTATTTCACTCCCATGTGGCGTGTCCTCTTCACCCACATTGTTAAATCCCTGGGAGGAATGCAGGGATCCCAAGATCAGATGTCTTTCAACCATCAGGCTATTGCATATGGATTAATCTGGGGAGCTGATGTTGATGTTGGAAGCATTCTCTTCTCCAACCTTGTAGAAAAACTGAAGGGAAGGAATCAAGTCAGGGAAAAGAATATCTGCTATGTGCGCTTCCTGTCTCTGATCTTCGAAAGTCTGCTGGGAGACAACTACCACAACAATGCTTTGACTGCTCTTAAGCCCTACCGCATCACAGGTGCCATCTATAAAGAAATAGGAGCTGAAGATGTCCCTATCACCGCTCATATGATGAATGTGGCCAACCAACTACCAACAGCTGAGAAGCCCTTGCTCCCTTCCTCTGAGAAGGTGAATACTTCTGGTGTGTCTGGCAAGTCTAAGTCTTTGACCTCTGGGCAGCACACTACCAAGTCCAAGGCTTCTTCTGGCCAACAGTCTAAGAAGAAGAAAATCCCCTCTTCTTCCCACACCAAAGCTGTTTCTAAGGCCAAGGGAAAGAAGACTGACACCTCCTCTGGTCCAGATACTCAGATGGATTCAGATACATCTGCTGAAAAACAACAGGAGTCTAGTGTCTCAAAGTCAACTGAGACGACAGGAAACCAGCCTGATCCATCTGATATCTCACAGGTAATCAGTGTACATTTTTAGAGGTTCACAAGCAGCCACTCTCATTTGTCTGTAGGAGAGAGTGGTGAACTTAGGGTAATCCTCGACCCATAGAAGTCTGTCAATGCACTTAGAATCCTTTAAGACTTCTGTACACCCTGTCTTTGCACCAGGGAATGATTCATTTTTGTTTATAAAGCACCCCGATGACCCTGCACCCTCTAGACAGTATTCAGGCTAACAACAACCTGAATACACTTATGTCTCAACCTTGATCAGCTGTACTTCACACAGCCTCTTGGTTCCCTCCTTAAAAGAGTCCCAAAGGATTTATCCTTTCAGGGGGAACTGAATCATCACCCTCAGCTTCCCTAGGGGCAGCGTAACAGGTGACCTTTAACCACATATGTTTCACTCTTAAAAGAGTCCCAAAGATTCTTAACCTTTTGGGGGGGGCTGAATAATCACACTCAGCTTTCCTAGGGGCAGCGAATGGTGATCCATAACCAACATATGTCTCACAATCAAAAGAGTCCCAAAGGTTTTAACCTTTTGGGGGGGCTGAATAATCACACTCAGCTTTCCTAGGGGCAGCGAATGGCGATCATTAACCATATTTTTTCACACTTAAAAGAATCCCAAGGATTTATCCTTTGGAGTGGCTGAGTAATCACCCTCAGCCTCTCTGGGACAGCGAAATAGCGACCATTCCCCTTATCTTTTTCCCTGTTACTAATTAAAACAATTTACAGGCTGAAATTGTACAGCCAGTCATCGATCTCAGGTACAACAAGAAAAGGAGGCTGATACAATGACTCAAGACAAACCTAATGATGAAGAGCCTCTGTTAAATGCTGATGATGAAATGCTATCATTGGAGGATTATGTCTCTGATATTGAGTCCATGCCTGAAGATGAAATCCCTGAAGGGATGTTTGAAGAGGAGGATGAAGAAGATGAGGAAGACCAGTTATCTGTCTCTCCTCCCAAAGATGTAGCTGTGTCCACACCAGCTGACGATCAGACTCCTCCTCCCAAGGATGCTGTTGTTACTCCAAACTCTGCTACCTCAACAACAACAGTTTTCCAAAGACCAGCTTATGATCTAACAGCAGAGTTTCTCTTTTTTGATCATCCTGCCCAGGCTAACTTTGATCTCTTACCAAGGGGGGATGACTATGCTCAGCAAAGCCTCAATATCAAGAATCTTCAGCCTGTTCATCATCAATCAGACATTGAGCGTTTATCAAGAAAGCTGGATGTGATCAAGTCTGAAATGCACAACTTCACTGTGACATTCCCTGGCATCATAAAAAAGGCTGTGGCTGAGGCGGTTACCGAGCCAATCCAGGATGGTGCAAGGAGAGGTGTAGCCCAAGGACTCAGTCACCTTTCCACAAGAATAAAAGATGCCATTGACTCAGAGGTCCCTGCCATGTTTCATGAACATGAGCTCACCATGCACAGGAAATTTGATGCTGTTCGCAATAGGCAATACCGCCATGCTAACTTTATTGTCAGTCGTGTTCAGGCCAACCTTAATGCAAATGGCAACCTCCTGCTGAAGATTGCCAGGGCTTCAAGGAAAAGGCAACGTACTATGGCTGCCTCTGTTGAACAGATTGCAAGGCATTTTCAAGCACGTTCATCCAAACGACTGCGTAGCCAGGATGACGTGAGGGGGAGAAAGATACAACACTCAACCTTGCATATGCTAAACAAGGCTCATCATCAGCTAACCCCACCATTACACCTGTTCCTCTCCAAGTCATCACACCTGTTATAATACCCGATGATGAGGATAATACTCAGGGGGAGCAACAAAATCAAGATGGAGCTGACTCATCAAAGTCCCTGGCTTTGGTTAACATTAGCAAGCCTGGGGATGATGATGAACCAGCTGCCAAGAAGCTAAAGTTCACTTTTAGCTCCCTCCCCAAAGCAATTCAAACTCAGGCTCAGACAGCATTTATCAAAAGAGCTGATGTTTTGAAAAACATAAGTGTGGAGTCCTCTGTCTTGAAGAAAGGAAAGGAGATAGTGTTGGTTGACACTGACACCAAACTCAAGAAGATAGCTGCGATGCTAGAGACAGGAGGATCCACAACAGACCTTTCCCAATTCTCAACCTTTACACCTTCTGATGAGATTCCTTTAACCCCTGAAGAAATAGAGAAACAGGCTGAGGAATTCAAAAGATTAAATGAACTCAAGACAACCAAAGAACTGAATGAAGCTACTCTAAGGAAGATGACTCCACCTGAAAGAGAAAAGCAAAAACAAAGGTTGAGAGAAATGGAAGCAAAACGCACAAAGGCACTGAGGAAAGTCAAAGCTGACTATGATGCCTGCGTTAACAACAGATATGCCCCTGGCAAGATAACCAAGTTCAAATACACCATTCATAAATCCACAAACACCCCACAGATGATCTTATGGAGGGATAACCAACAGGGAAATATGAATGTGTTTGACAACTTCAGGCTAAAGACACTTGGGTTATCAGAATGGTTCGAACTTGAAGCCTTAGCTGCCAAAAAGACTGGACAGGCTAATTTTCTTCTACTTAAGACTATTAAGGCCAAGTTTACCTGGATCAAAGAAACAGCTGCCAAACTCAAGATTGATCCCCCATCACAGCTTTTTGAACAAGAACCTCCAAAGACTGGCAACAAAAGAAGAAGAGTTTCACAACTTGTTAAAGAAACTTTTGTTACAGATGATGTTTAAGTGGATGGCATGCACAGGGATTTGATCCTACCCAATGGCATAGTTGGCCCTGTTGATGGTCAAACCTACACTGAACCTGAAAGAGGAATGGCATTCATGAACAGGGCTTGTCAGTATGCTTTTCAAAGGGAAGATGAGCTGTGCTTAGCTTCAACTATTCAGCTACTTTGTCACAAGAAGTCACTCAAGATCAACTCAGAATATTCCAAGAAGTTTGCCAAGACTTTGCAGGATGAACTAGATAACAGATTGGACTTGGCTGAAGCTGAAGAAAGGATTAAAAATGATGACTATTGAAGATGTTCACAGCCCTTTTTACCTTCATCTTTTATTTTACTTATGTAATGTACTTGTAATTTTTCTTTAAGTATTAATAAAATCATGAGGTATGTTTGTTTAGATCTGTTATGAGTAAGAAGAAGTTGTTAACTCACTTACCTTAACTTAGTTAGATCTAGCATTGTTTATGTTTAAATAGGGGGAGATTGTTGGGAATCTAAACTTGTTAGATTCCCTGATCATAGATTTAAACATAATTAGGCTGTTAGATAGTCCCTTGCCTGTGCCTAGGAGGCAGGCAAGTTTCGCAAGACTCACAGAGATCCAAGTCTCTGTGAGCAACCTCAGAGGAGTCCATGTCAGAGACATTGTCAAGGAAGTCAAAGATTACTTGAAGACATACTCATTGGCTGTGATGGATAACAGCCAAGATGTATCAGGGACACTGAGGGGTTGAGGGTTAACAGGGGTGGCAATACCTTGTTAACACTCAGCACACTTTGGACATGCCATTTGTGTGTTCGAGACTATGAAGAAAAAGGAAACTGTTTTGACAACTGTTTCCTTAAAGCATAATGGAAGACTACCAAGAATAGAAGGACATCATGTGACTGATGTGGGAACTTGTAAAAGCTTGTGTAGTCACCATCAAGTACTATTTAGGTCAATCTCGTAACACTATAAATAGGATGTGTATCCATGCATTAATGTTTAACACTTTGAGATATTCATAACATTATTGCATATAACTTAGTGAATCAAACAGCTACGATTGTATTCATAAGTTAGGGTTTATAGTTGTTCAAAGTGTGCACAACACATTGTCATCAAACGGTGTTATCCATAACACTTGTAATTCTTTATTATACAATAATAAGATTACGTTTGAAAAGTAATACCTTGTGTTGATTAATTTAAGATTAGGGTTTCTTGCATTAATTAGGGACTTACAGTAGTTGATCCTTTTACTAAGGCTTTGCCTAGACCAAAGGTAGTTAAGCATGCCAAGGCTATTGGGCTGCAACTAGCTAGCGAACTCATGCAATAAATCTATGATTAGTATTTGAATAAGGATGTTAAGATATTATTATTTAATAAAATAAAAGTTGGGTTTCGTTTATTCTTATTACTTAATTTTGTATCCTATTTTACATGTTTTAATCCATGAATAAATTGTTATGCTAAATGTCCGTTGTCGATTAATAATATGGGAATATTATTAAATTAAGACAAATCAAAATTGCCATAGAGTATACTTCAAAGTATATTGATCGACTTTGGATGATATTCGATGAATTGAATATTGTACTTATCCCAACTATATGATTTTACTTTTTGGATCTTTGTCATCAAGTAAATCATAAAATAGTTATCCTTAGACCTGAGATACCAGAAAACTGTTTTGAATCTAGTGCATTTTTGTGGAATAATCTAACGCTAAACGTAACTGGTAGCTATAAGGATTTATTTCCTCCAATTTTGTTTTGGAGTTTTAATACAGCTGGGCCCCTCGTGGGATTAGTAAGATGTTTGTGTGGCCGCACCCAAATTTATTTTGGTAATCCTGTTGAATCTGTGAACGAGAAACAGAATGGTTAATGAAATGAGTGACTGAGATCTATATCCTTATTAACGTTTTATTATAAATAAAAGGATAATAATAATGATGAATCATTAAAAGGTTTTATCCAGGAAACCTTACTCGAGTTGTACTAGTGACATTACTAGTGTAACTAGACGCTAGTCAATGTAATCACGATATTCGAAATATGTCCAAGTGGGAGCTGAAGGTTTATGGACTTATATTTAATAGTCGTGTGATAGGATCGCACTCGAGAATACGGGATTACACACAATACGTAAAGAGTTAATTTATTTAATAAATATATTTATTATATTTATTAATTTATTTAATAAATATATTTATTATATTTATTAATTTATTTAATAAACATATTTATTATATTTATTAAATTAAATCGAGCTATAACTTTAACGATCGTTAGATAATTAAGAGTTAAATATTAACGAGCGTTGTGGAATAAACAGAAAGAGGAATAAATAGAAAGAAGAATGGAAGGTTCCGGAACACCCCTAAGGGGTGTTTGGGTCGTCGGTTATGGAGGGGAAAAGGAGAAGGAAAAACTTTCCTTATATTTGTTTTGGGTTTCAAGATTTCTAGGTCTATATAAACAACCCCCCACCCTCATAATTCAACACACACAATCTCTCTTTCTCTTCCTCTAGTTGATTTTGCTTATAATCTAGTCCTAGCCCCTCTCTAGGGTTGTTGGGTAGATTTTCCACAAGCGTTTAAGCTCGATTTACACGTGCTAGAATCACGGTTAGCTCGTTGTAAAGGTGAAAAATATTGACCCATGGTTAATTTCTGGGTCAACATGGTTGAATTGAAAAAAGAAAGGGGTCTAGTTGGGTTTCCCTTAATATCTTAGATGGGTTTACATGGGTCAAAAAAGCTCCTTCTTAAAATTATAAATGGATCTACTTGGGTCTCCTAATATGTCACATAGCTCTAGTTGGGTCTCCCTTTATATTACTAATAGGTCTAGATGGGTACCCAATAGGTTCAGTAATATGATGTGTTTTTTTTTTCGTTTTTTTCACAAGCTTGTCAAATTTTCACACACTTAGTTTTTTTACCTCTTCACCGTATTTTACGTTTTCATCATAAATTTCACGTTTTGGTCAGAAATTTTACGTTTTCATAAAAAATTCTACGTTTTCGTCAGTAAATTTACTTTTTCGTCAGGAATTTTACGTTTTCATCATAAATTTTACGTTTTCGTCAGTAAATATACGTTTTTCTCAGAAATTTTACGTTTTCGTCAAAAAATTTACGTTTTCGTCAGAAAATTTTACGTTTTCGTCAGAAATTTTACGTTTTCGTCAGTAATTTTACGTTTTTGTCAGAAATTTTACGTTTTCTTCAGAAATTTTACGTTTTCGTCAGTAAATTACGTTTTCGTCAGAAATTTTACGTTTTCGTCAGAAATTTTACGTTTTTGTCAGAAGTTTTACGTTTTCCTCAAAAATTTTACGTTTTCTTAAGTAAATTTACGATTTCGTCAGTAAATTTACGTTTTTGTCAAAAAATTTACGTTTTTGTCAAAATTTTTACGTTTTCGTCAGAAATTTTACGTTTTCATCATAAATTTGACGTTTTTGTCAGTAAATTTACGTTTTATCGGAAATTTTATATTTTCGTTAGAATTTTTACGTTTTCGTCAAAAGTTCTACGTTTTCTTCATTAAATTTTACGTTTTCGTCAGAAATTTTACGTTTTCATCAGTAATTTTACGTTTTCGTCAGAAATTTTACGTTTTCGTCTGTAAGATTACGTTTTCGTCAGTAATTTTACGTGTTCGTCAGAAATTTTACGTTTTCGTCATAAGTTTACATTTTCCTCAGATGTTTTACGTTTTCGTCAGAAATTTTACGTTATCGTCATAAGTTTTACGTTTTCCTCAGAAATTTTACGTTATCGTCAGTAAATTTCCGTTTTTGTCAGAAAATTTACGTTTCCGTCAGAAATTTTACGTTTTCGTCAGAAATTTTACGTTTTCGTCAGAAGTTTTACGTTTTCGTTAGTAATTTACGTTTCATCAGAAATTTTACGTTTTCATCCGTATTTTAACGTTTTCGTCAGAATTTTTACGTTTTTGTCAGAAAATTTATATTTTCGTCATAAAAAATTTGCGTTTTCGTCAGAGTTTTAAGTTTTCGTCAGAAATTTTATGTTTTCATCAGAAATTTTACGTTTTCGTCAGTAAATTTACGTTTTCGTTAGAAATTTTACGTTTTCATAAAAAACTTTACGTTTTCGTCAGAAGTTCTGATTACGTAAAAAATTTACGTTTTTGTCAAATTTCTGACATAAAGCTAAATTTACAGATGAAAACGTAAAATTTCTGACGAAAACGTAAAATTTCTGACGAAATCGTAAAATTTCTGACGAAAACGTAAAATTTCAGAAAAAAAACGTAAAACTTCTAATAAAAACGTAAATTTTTTGAAGAAAACGTAAATTTTTTGATGAAAACGAATAATTTTTGATGAAAACGTAAAATTTCTGAAGAAAACCTAAAAATAAGGATGAAAACTTAAAATTTCTGACGAAAACGTAAAACTTCTGACGATAACATAAATCTACTAACGAAAACGTAAAATTTCTGACGAAAACATAAATTTACTGACGAAAACGTAAAATTTCTGACGAAAACGTAAAATTTCTGATGAAAACGTAAAAATACGGATGAAAACGTAAAATTTCTGACAAAAGCGTAAAATTTATGACGAAAGCGTAAATTTTCTGACGAAAACGTAAAAATATGGATGAAAATGTAAAATTTCTGACGAAAACTTAAAATTTCTTACGAAAACGTAAAATTTTAGACGAAAACATAAAAATATGGATGAAAAATTAAATTTATTGAGGAAAACGTAAAATTTCTGATGAAAACGTAAAACTTCTGACGAAAACGTAAAAAAAATTATGAAAACGTCAAATTTCTGATGAAACAGTAAAAATACGGATGAAAACTTAAATTTTTTAACGAAAACGTAAATCTACTAAAGAAAACGTAAAATTTCTGACGAAAACGTAAATTTACTGGCGAAAACTTAAAATTTCTGATGAAAACGTAAATCTGCTGACAAAAACGTAAAAATTCTGACGAAAACGTAAAATTTCTGACGAATATGTAAAAATACGGATGAAAACATGAAATTACTAGCGAAAACGTCAAATTACTGACATAAACGACAACCTACTGACGAAAACGTAAATTTATTGACGAAAACGTAAATTTACTGAGGTAAACGTAAAAATATTGACGAAAAGTAAAAATACTGACGAAAACGTGAATTTACTGACGAGAACGTAAAAATACTGATGAAAACGTAAATTAAAAAAAAGTAATGTTAAAAAAATCGTTTAAAAATGTTTAATTAAAAATTTTAAAAAAAATAATTTACGATTAAAAAAATATAAAGAGAATTTATAAAGAAATGTCATGATCATAAAAAAAGTGATTAAAAAACTCAACCTTCTCCGAAACGCCTATCTAAACCCAAAAAAACCCAAAAACCCAACCTTTTTTCTAAAGACCCATTTATAACCAAACTCGTCTAGACCCAAACGCATCTAGAGCCAAACCCATCTAAACCCATCCTCCTAAAAACCCATCTAAGCCTAAACCCATATAAACCCAAACCCATCTAAGACCCATGACCCAACCAACCCAACCCAACCATTTTGCCACCTCTAGCTCTTTGTATTACGTGTGTATAAGAACGTAATATAGTTTTACTTTAGACTATATCTTGGAGGTGTACGTTTTAAACCTGAATTGGTGATTCGTTCTTTATCTTGTAGATTTGCTTTAGCGTAAAAGTATGTAACCCTAATTCGATTAATTATAATTGTGTTAATTATGATCTTGTTAAATCGCTTCCGCTATATGTGTGCTTTGATCTCGTTTAAGGTTTTGTGTAATTGTTAAGAACTATATAAGCCTTCAATTATGTCCTTGATTTTCCTGATGGGGTCTCTTTTGATGTTATTTGCTCTTTTCTTGTTAGGGGTGTCGTTGTCGTTGTTATTGTTATTAGGCGTTGCACCAAGGGTTACTTTGACTATGTTCCCATCTTTTTGCTTGGGCATGTGTGACCTTTTTTTTCTAGCAGTGTATATGTCCGCGACCATATGTGGTCTAGATGCGGCCTTTTTATAGAAGGTTTGGCTACCTTCTTTTTGCGTACTGCTTAGTGGGTGTATCTTATACATTTGTGTATTAAATGTATATGTGCTATCTTTTACTACCACCATTTTACGTTTTTCGGCGATAGTCTTTTTGCATGTTTATGGGGATGTTCCCAGTACCGAACTTGCAATGCCTCTTACGTACTTGTTTGAGTTTTTCTCTGGGATTTCTCAACTTTTGCTTTTATCCGGTAATAATGTCATGTGCACGTGTCTTACCATTATAATTTAACAGATAATTAACAATTGATAGTTAAGAAAGTGTGGACGTAGCTAGGCTAACTTTTTATTGAATTTTAAGATGCATGTGATTAAGTACATAAAACTAAAATAGATTGCCTTTGTCGGCGTCCGAGGATCATCTGCGACTTACATGTGAGGTCTTACACTTACTTAAGAAACTGAAAAAGGTAGGGAGCTAGATGTATCACTTCTTTAGGTTGCGGATATTCCAAGTCTGAGGCAATATTTTCCCTTTTTGTCCCTGATTTTGTATGCTCAGTTTCCTAAGGCTTCTATGACTTTGTATGTCCCTTCCCATTTTGGTCCCAGCTTGCCTCTGTCTTTAGCGTAGCTGGCATCATTGTTTCTGAAAACAAATTCTCTTGGCTTGAAGGTTTTTCGTGGACTCTTAGGTTGTAATATTTTTTCTTTTTTGCTTTGCTTCTTGCTTCCTTCAGCGCAAGTTACTCACTTTTTTCTTCCAACAGATCAAGGTTTAGTCGGAGTTCTTCTCCATTTATGGTTCCGTTGACTTCTGCCATGCAGATGGTGGGCATGCCTATTTCTGCTGGTATCACAACTTCTGTTCCGTATGCGAGTAAGAACTGAGTTTCTCTGTTTCTTGTTTTTAGCATGGTTCTGTGTGATCATAAGACATGTGGGATTTCTTCTATCTAGTTCTTTCTTCCTTCTAGCCTTGCTTTGATTCCTTCCCCTAAGCTCCTATTTTCTCTTTCCACTAATTTGTTTGCCTGGGGATGTATAACAGAAGCGAAGTGTTGTTTGATGCCTGATTTTCACACCCGTCTTTTAATTGGCTATCTCGGAATTAATTGTCATTGTCGGATATGATTTCTCTTGGCAGTCCAAAACTACATACAATGTTTTCCCATAAAAAAATCTTTATCCTGGCTCCGGTTATTGTTTCTACTGC
This sequence comes from Glebionis coronaria, assembly GCA_025667525.1. NCBI lineage: Eukaryota > Viridiplantae > Streptophyta > Magnoliopsida > Asterales > Asteraceae > Glebionis > Glebionis coronaria. The sequence continues at coordinate 583,984,747 of CM046874.1, read as the reverse complement.
TTTTGCTTCTATCTATTTGGTGAAGTAGTCTATAGAGATAATTAGGAATTTGACTTCTCCTCATCCTTCTAGGAAGGGTCCGGGTATGTTTATTCCCTATTTATGGAATGGCCACGGGGATGTTATTGGTATAAGGAATTGTACAGGATATTTTAGGACTGGTCTGTGCACTTGGAAATCTTGACATTTGTTTATTATTTCTATGGCATCACCATGCATTGTTGGCCAATAGTATCCGGTTCGTATGGTTTTAGCCACCACGGATCTTGGTCCAGAGTGCATGTTGCATAGTCCTTCATGGATTTCTTGTATGACATATTTAGCTTGGAGTGGCCCGACGCACCATTGCCAGGGTTCAAGAAATGACTTTTTGTATAATATTCGATCCATGATGGTATACTGTCGTGCATTGATTTTCAGCTTTCTTGCCTTTCACTTCTTCGCCGGTAGCGTGCCTTCCGATAGGAAATCAGATGATGGGGTCATCCAATCATGTCCTTCTTCTTCCACTACCTCAAGGATTTTCGCTTCTTTATTTATTTTGAGTACCACTTCTACTAGCACTTGCTTGGCTAGGTGTGGGAAGCTTGTTGAGGCGATTTTGCTGAACGAGTCTGCTTTTTTGTTTTCACTGTGCGGCACTTGCTTGATTGAAAATTCCTTGAAGTTATCGATGATGGTTTTCACTTTTTCTAGATAATTCTTCATGCTTTATTCTTTGGATTTGTAGGATCTGTTGACTTGGTTTGCCACTAGTCTCGAGTCTACCTTTTCTTATAGGCTCTGGATTCCCATTTCTTTTGCTATTCTGAGTCCGACTATCAATGCTTCATAATCCACCTCCTTGTTTGAAGTTTCGAATTTGAATCTTAGGGCGTAGGTGAACTCCGTCCATATTGGGTCAGTTAGTATGAGGCCTGCTCCTGCGCCTTCAGTGCATGAAGACCCGTCCGTGAAGAGTGTCCATGGTTCTAACTATTGAATTTGTGCTTCTTCCATGGGAGTATCTTCATCCAGCTTCTCAGCTTTAAAGTCTGCTAGGATATGTCCTTTTATTGTCGTACGAGGTCTGCAACAGATATCGTATGCATCTATTGTGATGCTCCACATTTGCATTCGTCCAGCCGTGTCTAGGTTCGATAATACTTGTTTGATTGGTTGGTCCGTGATTACCACAACAGGGTGTGCTTCGAAGTATCGTTTCAATATCTTGGTCACGTGGACTAGAGCAAGGACCAGCTTTTCAATTGGAGAATAGTTTTTATCTGGCCCCCTGAGGGCTCTACTAATAAATTAGATTAACAATTGTTTCGAGTTTCTTTCTGCTAGCAAGATCGCGCTTATCGCTCCTCTGGAGGCGGACAAGTACATTATTAGTTCTTCTTTGGGAATTGGGGAGGTTAGCATCGGTAACTCTATGATTTGCTCTTTGATTTTGATGAGGTATAGTCCCTAGTCGGGATGGATAGTCCGACTCACGGGTACTACCCGCATCCATCAGGAATGGATTAATGCATATGTGATGCGCGCACAGCCCAGGAGGCCTAGTAAGTCGCTGTCGCACATACGGTTTATTACTTAACCGTATCCTCGTCGCACTGCGACACGATCAGACGAAAATATAATCTATCTTATGATTATATTCGCCTGAGGAAAGAGGATATACACTTACCTCAGTTACGCGATAAAGATCAATCTATTTTGAGTCATTATCCTTTTCTTTGGCCGCTAGAGTAGGAGAGCCCAGCTAGGACTCTCTCGGGTATAAAAGGAACCCCATAGGTTCCACAAAGGTACGATACACACAATACCCTAAACCCTAACATACTCAAATCGATTACTTACTCTCACGTTGGATTCTAATCGTGGGTCACAAACCTACGGTAAGCCTAACGGTGTCTGTTTTTAGTGCGTAGGGTCCTTAAACAAGTTTCACTTGGTGCAAGAGCCGGAGTCCACAAGACCCCGAATTAAGCCTAATTCGGGTCAAGTTCGGTCCATCTAACTTTTGTATCAACAAGTTGGTGCCATCCGTGGGACCCTACAATAAGCTCTAAGTAATAACAAAAAGTGGCGCAAACCCGTCCCAACCGAAGGGCGGATCTAAGAAGCCAACGGGGCCATACTCAAGTTTCGAACCACTTAATAACCCAAGTCGTGGAGGGAAGGGATTGCAAGTATCTTTTTCCCCACTAGTCACCCTACCCCACAGACAGCTGGGGACGCATCGTCCTCACGGGAAATCCTTGATGCAACCCACAACGACGCTCTGAATGCAAAGGCTGTGGTAGACCCACAAACCGAGATGGAAACCCCTCCTGCAACAAAGCAGGATATGAGCGACTATGTCTCAAAAACTATGAAGCTCTAATTCCACTCATGAGAGAGTAGATGAGAGCAAATCTGAAAATAGATCTACGGATCAGCCTAGACTTTGATAAGGAACTTAGGGACATGGAAGGGTCAAGACCTAACAGGGAAGCCAGGAAGGAAAGAAGGAAACAAAAAAAGAGAAAATAATTGAGATCTCAGCATCTCCTTCTGATGCGCCCCTTATTGAAGACGCATCGTCCTCAGGCGATTCTGAGGACCCAAAGGAAGAAGACACCTTCATCACACCAGTCAAAACCATCGACGCACAAGCATGATAGACAGATTAGGATCCAACCCTTCTGGCCGACGAAGTGCCCTTAATAGACTGGGCCCCTTGGAAAGGAATTCATCTCCTGATTCGCAAGGACACGAAAGAAATAAGAGTGCTGAAAAACACGCAGAAGAGATTCCTCAAGCGACAACTCCTCGGACTCTAATTACAGCGATCACCATCCTTGCCGTAAAAGGGTCGCCCTCTCATCCACCGAGGATTCTGATTCCTCCGACAAAAACAGAAAGCATCGTAGGGCACTCAAGAAACCAAGGATGCGCAGCGTAGAAGAGTGGACTATCCCATGGCGTCGCGAGAAAGGAAGTGTGTTTTTAAAACGCATAACCACTCTCAAAGATAATAAAAAGAGACGCATGTCTTCCAATCTCAAAACCTACAATAGTACAACGGACCCAGATCACCTAAAGGTGTTCGAATCCCAAGAAGGAATAGAACAATGTCCAGAGGCCGTGTGGTGCCACATGTTCAACTCAACGCTCATTGGGAATGCCCGGACTTGGTTCGACCGCCTCTCGGGAAGGAGCATTAATGGATTCGAAGAGCTTACGAGAGCATTCAGAAGAAATTATGTGCAACAGAAAAAGTACGACAAAAGTCCCGTCTCACTTGCAAGAGTGAAGTAGAGGCACAATGAAAGTCTCGAAGACTTTATGGAGCGTTTCAAATCTGAATGCAACCAAATCAAAGATTGCCCTGAAATTCTTAAAATTTCAGGATTTCTCGCAGGCATCACTAACCCGGATCTAATAAAAAAGTTGAATAACAGAACCCCAGGAACCTTTGATGGGGTAATGAAGAAGGTCCGATCATTTATTCAGGGTGAAACCGTAGCAGCGGATAGCAGGCAGATGACATCAAGCTACAAATACCAGGACCGACCCAAGAAGCAGTCATATGGGCAAAACATCAGTCGTACCTTGGACTTCCAAGGCACAGCGAAACAAGGGCGCAATAACAACAACAATAAGTTTACCCCGCTACAAGAAACATCAAGGGAGATATTCTTATTTGAGGGCACAAGCTTTCCAAAACCTAGTCCGCTGATGGGCCCGACAGACAGACATGAAGGTCTACGAAATTTATGGCCTATTCTATATGATTGATTAGGTGGATTTGGATGGTTGATTGATTGATAATTAAAGAAGAAATGAAGGAATGAGATGAAGGATTAGAGAGAGAAAGGAGAGAAGGGAGAGAATTGTAGAGAGAGAAAGTAAAATGGAAAATATGATTAATTGAAAATGAGAATCAACAACCCCCTCCTAACATGCTAGGAGGGGTTATATATAGCCCACCCTACATGTGGGCTATATGGACCATACATAAAGTAAATAGATCACGAGCCCATTACATAATTATCGTTGGAGCGACCGATCCTTCATAAATACGTAAAACGTATTTCCAACAATCTCCCCCTAAGGGAGGTCGCTCCAAGTTACAAAGTTCTAAATAGTCTATAACTCGTGATCTATGCTAACTAAGATGTGACCGAGACTTTATTAGGAAAAACGTATTTCCAACAATCTCCCCCTAAGGGAGGTCACATCTTTTTACAAAATCTTAAACCTAGCATCTATGCTTGAGTCTTCGATCTTGTTCTTGTGAATATGCTTGATGTGATCTTTGACTTTAGTCTTGAGTATGTTTCCTTGCCTTGACCTTGTGCATTCTTCACTTGTGATATTTGCCTCTTTGTGACTTCATGTTCCACATACTTATACTTTTAAATTCTTGAAAGCTTCAGAGTTTGATACAGCGGAAGACTTGACCTTCAGGCTTTCTTGAATTTGTTGAAGTACTATTTGTATGTAGTATAAGCATGTGGTGACGACTTCTTCTGGATTATACATCGCAATGCCACCTTCTTGTTACGCTGCATAAGACAGTTAGCAACAAAACAATATACACGGATGAAATGGCCTTGAACATTTCATTCTAATTCGGTAGCAATTTACCTCCGGTCGGTGAAGACCGTTGGACGATATTAAATATCGTACTTGTGGCAGGTAGTTTCAATAAAGAACCTCCTTGACAAGATTTCGCGGGTAAACCCGTTCTCTTTACTCGACCGTCCAAAGCTGACTGCGAACGTAAAGAGTGAATCATTTGGATAATATTATCCGCATGATTTGAAGCCGTCAATTCATGTTCCTGGAACAAGTGAAATTCAATTAAGAACCGCACCATCGTTGCTTTCCAGTTGTCACTAGCTTGATTCATATAGAATCTTGCAAGTTACCTACCAAGTGCTGTTTGATGTTAACACTAGAAGGATTTCCACTCGTCACTGTGATCAATAAAGAGTCACTCTGAGTGTTCTGGCAAGATCATATGATAATGCGAAGAGGCCTGGAACGAGTTTAAATTCAATTAAGAATTAAACCACTGTTGCTTTCCAGTTATCACAAGTTTGATTCATAAAGAATCGCACAAGTCACCTACCATGAGCTTTTTGATATTCGCTCAAGAAGGATTTCCATCTTCATTGTAAATACTTTCGTATTACTCGGATGTTCAGGCAAGATCATGAAGATTTTGCGTAGGACTCTTAAGATCTTTCTTACTTTTCACAGTGTGTGAAGAAGCAAGGAATTATGAAAGTGTGTCCTAATGAGATATTTGATGATCTCAAATGGCTCTAGACTCGATCGTGCATTTTGGATTTTTAGTGATCGGAGGCTGGAGAGGAGTGCCACCTTTTCAATATCAGTCTATTCGGAGTGAATAAACCAATAGATAATGTGTTGATCTCCGTGTGATTAAAACAAATACCTTTTGAGAGATATTTGAGTTAGCTGGGAAGGGTTGTGCATTGCATCACTGGGTCCATGACGTCTTTCTTCAATATCGAGAATCATTAACAAAAATGATCTCAATAGCATATGTATTGACCCGGTTTCTGCCTAAAGTTGTAAGGAGGGCTTCTTTCTTTACACCCTTTATCTTTACAATTCTTTTTCATTCTTCAACCCCTTCAATGCTTACCAATACGTCATCACTAGCACCTTGTTGTGATTGTTCCAGTGCTAGCTTAAGTACTTGGTCGGCATTCAGCTACGTTCACATTCTTTCTCCATCTTTCCTAGGACTTCTAATTCTATCTAGGAATGTCCTTGGGAAGATTCCTCCGGTTCTAGAGAAATCATTGGACTTTAACCTATCCTACCATCCTTATGTCACCACAATCGTCACCGTCGTGAATAGAGATGTTTTGGGTAAGTGTATGTCACCATGAAATCCATTTTGAAGTGCAAATCCATTTTGCTCCCCCTTAACATATGCTACGATATTCGAAAACATTTCGCACATGTCGGGATGAGCTAACACGTTAAGTCAAACCATTTATGATTGATCATATCCCATATTAAATCACATTTTCTCCCCCATATTAAAAATATTAACCCAATCGATGTTTTTAATATCAATTGATTTAATAACATTTTAAGAAAATTTGGGAAGAAAAATGCAAATCCAATTATCTTCATGAATTACACAAGCTCCCCCTCAAATTAATGAGGGTATGCTGAAACGTAAAATAAATACCTTTTAAACACAAGTGTAAGGTATTTATTACGTGCAAAGATCATATATAATAATGAATTCACAAGATTAGCAATGTACGAGGTAGGACCTGAATGATGGAGAACATCATATGAGAGATTCACATGGTTCTTGTTCACGAATGCTGGTCACCTCGTCACGTCCCCGAGAAAATTAATTCCCGTTGTTGAGTCAAAGCTTTCCGGTGAAATGCTTGACTTGATTATGAAAAACGGGTTGCTATCTGAAATAATAGCAAACCATTTTGAGCATGTTTTAAAAGTTTAAACTTCTGCTCGAACTTTATTTACAACCCCGTGTCATTATTGAATGACATTTCTAGGTTCGTAAATATTATCGATTCCAGAAGACATGCTCGTTTTATCAAAACATTTTTGAACACACAATTTTGAAAGATTTAGAAAAACCTTTTGAGAAATTCTCGAAAAGTTGTGTTCAAAGTTTTGAAAAACAATTACTTGAGCTTAAGATGTTGAATATCTTAAAAGCGAGCTCAAGTCCGAGAAGTTGTAAACTTCTCGTTGTTAAGGATAAGTTTATCACCGGCGATAAACTGTCCTTTTATCTGAAGAACGAGTCCTAAGCTGACATTTACTTAGAAGTCGTGTTCATGAGCTTGAAAACTTTGACTGTTTTAACGGAAAGCTCATGACCGAGAAAGGTTAATTTCTTGTTACGAGGAAAAGTTCTCTTATTTAAAAGATACACTTTCCTTTCTGAGCTTAAAACTTCGAATGTTTTAATACAATCTCATGACCGAGAAAGGTGAATTTCTCGTTAAGAGGATAAGTTATCGTAAAAGATAAACTTTCCTTTATTTTAATTTCGAGTTACAGTCTGACATTTAACTGTAAGTCATATACACGAGCTTAAAACCTTTGAATGGTTTTAATGTAAGCTCGTGTCCGAGAAAAATTAATTTCTCGTTGTAAGGATAAGTTTATCATCGGCGATAAACTTTCCTTTATTTGAAGCACGGGTTACCATCTGATATTTAATGATAAACCATTATGCATGAGCTTAAAAAACATGGAATGTTTTTGATATAAGCTCATGCCCGAGAAAAATGAATTTCTCGTTTTTAGGATAAGTCATCATCGGGATGAACTTTCCTTTCTTTGGAGATCGAGTTACAGTCTGTTATGTGACTGTAAGTCCTTGTTTGCAGCTTAACCATGAATCCCCTGAGACACTTGTTTCTCTGATATCTGCTTCTTCAGCAACCAAACTCTAAGAGTGTCCTTAGTTGAACGGTACACAACGATTGGACCGCTTCGTTCTTTTGGAACATCAACTTTGGTACCTGCATTCTCATTAGAAGTTTGTATACTTTTGCATGGGTTAGAGATATCAATTTTAGAAGCACGTGGGGGTTCACAGTTGGCTTTACTTGTGTCAGAGGTGGCCTGAGGGGATGATTCACTTGTCTTAGTTGGCAAACGTTTCCTTTTATAGAAAATCTTAAGTTCAGGCTTAAGTGATGTATCATCCTTTGCAATTTCCTCCCTAGTAGACTTAGTAGAATCGGAGACTATCCTAGTTAAAGGGCACTCGTTTCCTACAAGATTGAAAGTTCTACCAGTGGGGCGCCACATTTTACCAAAGGGTTTGATTTTAGCAACCCACTGGGATTTAAGTCTAGCACGGGAGTTCACCTCATTAAGCAATTTTTTGATACAGGAATCATGATTTGCCGTAAAGACACATTTTCTACATGTTTTACACGTAGCATATTTAATGTCCGAGTAAGATCTAGAATCCCTAGATGATTGATTGATGCTCCTATGATTGGACATGCTACGGTTAGCAGTGTTGGGTAAACTGGAAGGCATCTGACTAGGTTTGGAATTCCTATCTCTTACATGTGTCTTTTGCTTAGCTTCCCTAAGATCAGATTCATGGCAAACGTCATTTGAACTAGTTCTAGACGTGGTCTTGGTATTTTTAGGGAAACTAGAGGCAATCATATGATTTGGTCTTGCTAAAGCTGGAGTGATCACATTGGGCCTAGTTGCTGGAGTGACAGTTCTAGAAATATGACCCAAAACAACTTGGGAGGCAAACCGCGGTCTCGAGGATTGTGATCGCTCGGATCCAAATGCAGTAGGTTGTCTGACAGACGGTTGTCGGACGAACTGATTTGTAGGCGGTTTCCCCAAGATTGATGGTTTTTCAAGCTTAGTGTCCACACTAGATCCTTTAGTTTTCCTTAACTCGTTTTTCAACGCAGCTATAGCAAATACCTTTTCCTGAACTTGGGCCTTTAAAGTCTCATTCTCTTTGAGCACGTTATCTTGGGATGCCAACTTAGATTCAAGCAGTTGAATTTGTTTCAAAAGATTATCCTTTTCAGCTTTAGAATCTAGAACAGTTTGATCCAATTTTCTTTCAAGAACAACGTTTGACTTTTCAAGTTTTTCAAAGTATGTTTCAAATTTGTCCGTTTTCTTAGAAAATTCAAGTTTGGCATCCTCAAAATCTTTTGATTGCCGAGCTACGATCGTTTCGAGCTCTTTAATCTTGGAATCAGAATCAGTTAACGAGGCAGTTATAAAGCATTTATCATGATGAACTGTAGCATTTTGAACACTTTCTCCCCCATTATGACTCACATCGGATGAATCATAAGTGGTATTTCTATCACTCTTGTCCATCCCATGTTTGTCATAATTAGGTTCAGAATGCTCAATATGCGGCATGTCATCAGCATATACATCATAACCAACATCACATTGTACCATGTTTGCAGGCTCTTCGTCATAAATGGGTAAGGTGTCATCAAGAGAAATTTCGTGAACATTCCCCGACGTGCCACTGATAGCATGTTGTCCTTCTGAATCCGTGCTCTTGGCATCGTTAGGCTCCAAGTTTTCAACCGTATGATCAGTTTTCTCTTGCATCGAAGAGTCTTGCACTCCATTATCATACCCTTGCTGAAGTCGAGATCTTTCATAAATCGAAGACGAGACCGAGGTCATGAGTTTCAAGATCGTATCACGGAAAACTCGAAGCTCGGTATGTGTATCTCGAAGAAACGATTGGCAAATCATTGAACTTTCAGGCTTGATGATATTAAATTGGAGGAAAGGCGTGAGGTGTGTCACAAGAGCCTTATATGCAAGCACCGATGCAGAGTGATTAAGGTTGTCATGGTTGAGTTGCTCTGCTAGTTGGGTCAAAGTGGTAAAAAGGGAGTCGATGAATAGATGACGATCTTGTCCAAAGATTGTCACAAATTCGCTCCCTCCTTGAATCCCCGAAAGAGTGACAAGATGACACTGAAGCATTTGAAATGAATTTATACCACTTTCTCTAGCTTTGTCTTGCATTCGATGCAAGTCTCCCTTTTTAAGTATCGAAGTGAAGGAATCCATTGAAAATTCGATGACAGATTCTTGGATCTTTGACTGGAAAAATATCTTTCACCTGGCTTAATTATATTTATCGGCACAAATGTTGATAAGACAAACCGGAGATCAATACAAATAAAGGTCACTCTAAAAATAAAGTCCGTCAACTAATAACTCCAAGCTACGGTAAATTTAATGAACGGCCCGCCAAATATTTTCCACGTTAATATTTTCAAGATACCCGTCTCAACACGATTTGCCAAAAGAAAAACAAATGACAAAATAAACAAAATTAATTTAACTAAAAAAAATGTACTTTTCAATATAAAAATAGAAAAAGTTACCTTAAAAAATTACTTAACTAAAATGACAAAATAAAAATATAAAAGTGATATTTTTAAGATAAAGTGTGATATTTTAAAATAAAAAGGATTAATTTAACTAAAAAATAATAAGATAACAAAAATAAAAAAAAATACATAAACTTTTTTTTTTTTTTTTTTTTAAATTAACTTTTAAAAAAACTTAATCTAAGAATTATTTCGTTACTAAAAATAACAAATTAAACTTGATAAAGAAAAGATGTGTCCCATTGTTTTCTCCGTCAAGCACACGTGGCTACTAAGAAAAATCGCTTCTTTGTTTACTCCATAAACCACAACACGTGGTCCAATAAGCGTAACTCCACCGCCCCACTCTTTAACCTTGGTTTCTCCGTCCAGTTAATAAGTCTGTCTCTATTCTCTCTCTCTCACCACATGAAAACTCACACACAGAAATATACCTAATTTCTCTCTCAATCACAGATAACCGTCCCTCACAAGACCAATCTCAACCCATATTCTTTGTTAAATCCTCCCAGATACTCCTCCTCCAAAAACTTGCTATTATCTTCAAAACAAATCGGCTTCAAGATCTTAGAAAAGGTCTCGGGTAGGTTTATTTTGTCTTTTCTTTAATGTTTTTGAGTCTCTCTTCTTCTGTCGAGTCTTTCTGGTGTGGGTCTGTGTTGGTTTTCGTTGAGGATGGGTGGGGGGTCGGTTTTGAGTCGAGGTTGTTGGGTGAGTGTCGAGAGTTTAGATGGTTTAGAGGGAGGGAGTGTGTCAGTCGAGAGAGAGTTTGGATGAGGGTATTTGTGTTGAGGTTCTTTGTTTGAGTGTTTTGAACGAGGGTGTGGGTCGAGGGTGTGGGTCGAGGTTTTGAACGAGTGTGGGTGTGGGACTGTTTGGGGTTGTGACGAGAGGGTGTGACGGTTCGAGGGTGTTAGTTTGAGTTTGTGTTTAGACGAGGGTGGAGGGTGGGTGTGTTGAGTCGAGAGTTGATTGGTGTTGTGAGATGGGTCTGAGTCGAAAGGGTGTTGTCTATGAGTGGGTTTTGTCTTTGGTCTGAGTCAAAAAGTGGTGAGACGAGGGATTTCCGAGGGTGGGTGTGTTTGTTTGGTTTTCGAGTCTTTGGTTTATTTTGTGTCTGAGTCGAAAGGTGATGAGTCTTTTTGAAAAGACGATGATTTGCCCAATTTGCCCGTTATATTTGAAATAGCTTCATTCGGAAGAGTTCCGAATCAGAACTTTTTCTTGATCCGGAAGTTCTTGGTTCGGAAGATCTTGATCCGGAACTTTTGGCTTGATCCGGAAGTTCTTGGTTCGGAAGTTCTTGATCCGGAACTTCTTGATCCGGAACTTCTGGCTTGATCCGGAAGTTCTTGATTCGGAAGATTTCTGATTGATTCGGAACTAAAATATTGATTCGGAACTTTTAGTTTACTCGAAAAAATCTTCACCCGGAACTGGACAATAGCAGATTGATTATGGACAAAAACCGTGATTTTGGATAGCAGGACTGATTTTGGACAGAAACAATGGACCAGACAAAACTTGACAAAGAAGACTGATTATATAAAAACTGAAAAAACAGAAAACAGATTCGATAGGACAAGACAAAAAAACTGATAACAGATTAAAAAACAAACTGATTAAAAAAAACAGATTAAAAAATTAAAGAAAAAATACGGATTATATATATAAAAAAAATAAGGATAACTAGAAAAACTACTTATATAAAAAATAAAAAAAAAATAAAAATAAAAAAAAAATTATAGAAAACTATATGAAAATCTGGATAAAAAAAAACGAAAATTGATAAACTAAAAATAAAAAAAAAATAAAAAAAATACAAACTTTGAAAGAAAAAATTGATAAAAATTGATAAAATTTTAGAAATTTATAAAATTGATAAAAATTGATACAAACTTTTTATAAAAACTACAAAATTAAAAAGAGAAAAAACAAAAACTTTTATAAAAAACACCAATTTTTTATAAAAACACAAACTTTTTAAGGTTTTATATAAGAAAAAGTTGATTTTTATATAAAAATTTGTGATTTTTTATCTAAAAAGTAAATAAATTTGAAGATTTGATATGATTTAACACATAAAAACACAAACTTTTTATAAAAAATACAAACTTTTTAAAGTTTAAGCATGATTAAATCAAAAACCACCAAAATCAAACAAAATAAAAGAAGAATAAACCAAACTAACCAAGGCTCTTGATACCAATTGAAGGTCTACGTAATTTATGGCCTATTCTATATGATTGATTAGGTGGATTTGGATGGTTGATTGATTGATAATTAAAGAAGAAATGAAGGAATGAGATGAAGGATTAGAGAGAGAAAGGAGAGAAGGGAGAGAATTGTAGAGAGAGAAAGTAAAATGGAAAATATGATTAATTGAAAATGAGAATCAACAACCCCCTCCTAACATGCTAGGAGGGGTTATATATAGCCCACCCTACATGTGGGCTATATGGACCATACATAAAGTAAATAGATCACGAGCCCATTACATAATTATCGTTGGAGCGACCGATCCTTCATAAATACGTAAAACGTATTTCCAACAAGACAGAACAACATAAAGCATTATGAATACCATGACGATAAAGGGCACGCTACTGATGAGTGCATTCAACTAAAAAGGCACATTGAAAGCTTGGTCAAAGCAGGAAAGTTGAACCACGTGATAAGAGACTGGAGGAAGAGCACGGACACAAAGAAAAGTCAGGAAAAAAAGTAGAAAGATAAGCCCATAACCATTTACATGGTACAAAGGGAGAAGTCTTTCATGTAGAGGAGAACGACCGCAGAATTTACGCGCGACAAGGAGATAACGTTCCCTATTATTTCAGACATGGACTATAGGGTTGGATCATTAATATCGACATAACCCTCGGGGACCATGTTATAGAAAGCATGTGTGTTGATGGGGGATCAGCAACAAGCATACTGACGAGCATTGCTTCACACGACTATCGTGGGAAATAAAGAAAGAGTTGAAGGACACTATACAAGTCCATACAAGTTTTAATGGGGATAAAACCCGACCGCTTGGACACCTCTGCACACAGGTAACTATCGGAAGCGTAGACCACTCGACAATTGTGTGGATGGATTCATGATTGTATGATCACGATCATCGTACAGCGGTATCATAAGACAGCCAGCACTAAAGGCACTGCGTGTGGTGCCCTCTACAGTGCATGGTATGTTCAAATTCCCAGTGCGATATGGGGTAGTTACCATCCGCAAAATAGACACACTCGAAGGGGGCAGCAGCACCTCCAGCCACAACGCGAAAAGGAAGGATACATAGCAGGGTGAGCGCACCATGGAACCTAGCTTACGGATGATGAAGAGAAGATGTATCTCAAAAGACTCTCAAACAAAAAGCATGTTCATGCGCAAAGGCTCACTAGAAGGGCTTCCATGGGCCTTATTTTCGACAAGCTCCACAGGAAAAGGAGGGCCAGATGCAGGGTTCATCCTCACAGACCAAGGTGACATAAAAATAACCTATGCGCTGTTGTTTGACTTTCCCACCACAGGCATAGAAGCATACTATGAAGCCCTGATAGCAGGTCTGAGATTAGCACTCAGGATGGACATAAAGAACCTAGTGGCCTACGCGTACAACCCTTTATTGGCAAGTAGGGCCGCAGGGTCATGCGAGCCACGAGGACATACGCTAATCCAGTACGCGCAAAAGATAAGATCCATAACCAGGCAGTTTGTAGAGTGTGTCATACGGAAAGTCCCCAAGGAAACGGCGAAATCTTAATTGACATGGATCAACTCTCAATTGTGGACATGGATAAACTGCCTAGTCACGTACTAGTCGATTTCATCCTACACAAAAATATAAGCGTGGATCCTGAGCCAACTACATGGATGACACCTATTAGGGAGTTCCTGACATACAATGCACTGCCAAGCAATTGGAGGAAAGCCAGACAAGTACAGGTGAGAGCGTGACACTTTAAAGTCATCAATGGGACACTGTACAGACAATGACGTAATGGGCGAACACTACAATGTCTAGCGCCAGAACAAGCGCGGGTAGTCGTGGAAGTCGCACACAAAAAAGGATGCACACGTGGCCCAATAGTTGTGGTTGATGAGATTAGTCGCTCAAGTTATTTTTGACCATTTATGCACAAGGATGTTCGTAAAAGGGTGGGGCGATGTCTCCGATGTCAGGCAAATCCAGGTCATAGGAAAAATCCTACCATGATCATTGGGGCGCCCTCAGGAAAAAGCACAAAGGAAGATGGAATCCTCTCAAAGCTGGGGCATACTCTAGGTTTTCTGACCACGTCAACAAATAACATGGCACGAAGGGTGGTAGCAATACTCCCACCACAAGGTGATCATTAGCAAAAAATCAAAGGCGCAATCGCACCTTCTGCTAGAAGGATCACCCGCACTTAGCGACAAAGAGATCAAGCAAATAGGCTAACGAAAGCACGAAACATGCAACAGCGCCGACGAGCAAATAAAGGACTTCCATGGACTAGGATGAACACTGATAGCTATGCGCAGTCGGTATCTAGTCCCATGAGGAGTAACTCAGGATATAACCAGGATTTCGGGCGATATTCTCCCTAAGATATCGCACCACCAGCATGGATCATTTCTTGGATGTGGACAGCCCCCCAATAAATATCCATGTATTTTTTATTTTTTCAAGCACTTTAGGATTTCCCCTTTTATGTTCTTTGTTTCAACATTTTCAAAAATATGAATAAAACACTGCGGTTCATAGCTAGTTCCGCAATCCATTTATTTCTTTTTTTTATCTTTTAAGCATAAAGAGTACTTTTCTTTTCTGAAAATAAAATTTGGCTCTCCGGTGTACATGTACAATTAAATATTTCCAGGAGAAATAAGAGGAGTAAGTTTACCCTACTAATTCAACTTGTCGCGTAAGAGGGATGCACCCCTAGTGGCGCCGGATCAGGTATCCTTTGTTAGGCATATTACTATAAGACGTTGTAGTAAGTATATCATTCCTCATACTCTATGGATATGCACAAGACACAGTGTGCACGCCTAACAAACACGTCATTCTCTATGACATCACTTATGATAGTAGTGGCAGGACACACGTAATGAACTTTCAACTCACCTATAGTATACTTCACTTAATGTATTCATAAACAGGCACTTACACTCACAATCTCAGGCATGGGTGCAAAGACCTTGACATATATATAAAAACAAAAATAAGCATGGTGCAGGACGCTATGTGTATACAACAGCACATGTCGCTATAGACATTAAAAAAGTTCTTACTTTACAAATAATGTTAGGAAAGGTACATGGTTACAACTAAGCACATAGTGCGACAACAGCCCTTTATAATAGATCGTCAGCTGAAAGCGATCTCTTTAATCTGCGATGCGATGGGTTCAGCGACACATGACATTGTGCCCAAGCCTCTTTCATATATTGCAAGACGCGTATGTGATATACATCAATGGAAGGAAGACTAACCGGTACACCATCAGATCGATCAGGGTGCGCCAAACCTAAGCCAATGATAGCGCTTGTATCAGAAGACTTATTCCTCTTTGCTATGCGTTTAGCATAATGCTTTAACTTTTCCTAAAGCGACACCATCTTTGGTACACCCGCATCATAGACAGGAACCCGTAGTTGGGAGATATCCGGCTCGGACATGCCATTGGGGTCTTCCTCCGCATCCTCTTCACAATGACTCGCCAGAGTGAGTCTTGTCATGATCACGCTAATCGGTTGATCTTGATCCTTTTTAATAACATCTATGATGGGCAGCGGGAGATATTTTAATCTATGGAACGCGGCGTCAAAAATCTCTTGTGCGTATCGAGAGTATATTTCACTACCCTACAAAGGTCATGTCAGTAAACCATCTTTGAAGGCGCGCTCCATGGCAAGGCTTTGTCCTAGTAGTTGGGCAGAAGCGAAAATCTCCTTGATCGCTCTATTGAGGTTGGGTAGCTCCACGGTACCTTTGGCAGCTAGCGGAAGACCGTGCTTAATTAACCATTTCTTCTCAGCGCGCACCGTAGTTAGGTGCGGATATAGATCCTCATCAAAGTCGGTACTCATACACTTTAGAATTTCTGCCTTCTTAGCCATATCCTGATGACAGTTGGCGGCAAAGTTATTACAATTCGAAGTAAGGGCTCTCATACCCTCCTCAAGCTTGGACATGGCCCAGTGATTTTCCTCCTCTTGTCTCGTACGAAGGCGGTGCTCTCGACTTATGGATTCGGATATAGATGCCTTCTCATCCTCTAAGTATTAAAGGGATCCGGCATTTAAACTTGAACACCGCGCAAACGTGCGAGTTTAACCTTGGCGCACACAAGCTCGTTGTCTTTTTGTTCTGTAACTTGGGTAATTTTCAAATTCACTTGAACCAGGCGTTGAGAAAGATACGACATCTTATTTCTCAATTGTGAGGCTAACGTTACCTCATACGACAAGCCTATGGCCAACTCCCTCATAAGCATTTCATCGGATAGTTTGTTTAGAAGTTGGGCACGTCCGGGAGGGGTTATATGTTGGTGGAATTCCTCACAATCGCTCACACTATCTAGTACGCATGAGCGTTTACACTTCCAGGGAGGAAGGAATTTCCCAGAATTCGAAGTGCTAGCGTCAGTTTTGGCAACTACAATGCATGGGCTGCACATTTGATACCAAGGAAGTTCTAGAAAGGCGATTTTCTATTACCATTACAGGAAAGTTAGGAGCAGTTCTACAATGTACCTTGGCACAAGAGTGTGTTCATGTGGCCTTGAAAGCAAGCCTCGTGAAGTGATATCGGCGCGTGGTCTAGTTAGCTGCGTCCTACTCCTCTTAGGAAATTGATCTGTTGGGGGGAACGGTAATCTTTTGTAACCATGGACAGGGATGATATCTTCTGAGGGAATGACGTGCGAGCTATCCTCACGACCATAGTCTTTTTCACTTAACATATCCACTTCTTCGGGCGAAGACTCCATTATACACGTCATGCTCTGAATGGGAGTAGCATTTAGTGCGACCATCCTCTCTGTACCTCTGCTGGTTGTAGGAGAAGGAAAATCAAGTGCTACAGTGCGTTGACCAATGCGTCATCCATTAGATAGCTCAAATGGTATAAAAGGTCGAGGGCGCATGGTCACATCACACGGGTACTCGCGCTTCATGAGTTGCGTGTGAGTTAGATCTATCAGAATCAAGAGGGAGTATGAGAACATATGCATATAACATTTGCATTTTACATTTTTAACGAATAAGGAAAGGGATTTTTACCATGATGAAACTTGTCAAAGTAGTGCGGAAGGTGATTTGCAGGAAGAGTAGAATGATGACTCAGCCCTAATGCGTATAATAGCGCTTCTAGATATTCTTGCAATGGTATACGTTCGACATTTATTCTCTGCGCGCCTGCCTCGTTATAAGTGCCAGGGATTGGGCGGTCATCTTTCATAATAGTCTTAGGAGTAATAAAAGCATAGTTGAACGGGAATACAACCTTGTCTGCCCAAAAAAAATTTGTCGTTCCATTTTTTCGGAGAGTCTATCTTCACCTTATAACATTGCAATTTTCCGGGGCGATTAGCGAAGGATATCCACCCGTTTATCTAGGATGGGCGATAGAAGGCACGGAACAAATTAATCGGTGGGTCAATATTCTTCAGTAAGTAGTTTATTTCAAAATTCGAGATCTTCGTTGCAACTATGCAGTGTAGCTGTGATAGATGTATAGTGTAGTAGCTTAGCACGTTGATCAGGAAACGGATCAGTGGTATGCGGTTGTTGGAAAACTCAAAAAACCTGGTATATACACCAATTTTTCCAGCAGGATAGCTTCCTATGTGTGCTTGTGGATCTGGCACGGTCGGATGGAGCTCTGTAGACATGTGATATTTGGTGGAAAAATTGGAAAGTTCTTGTTCCGATATACGTGATTTCACATCAAATAGCTGAGCCACCATTTTTTACTTCTTGAATTACTTAAGTTGGGTATTGATTTGAAGATGTTTTGTGCTCGAGTGACTATTTCTCATTGTTTTCAAACAATGGTGGAAGTTTTTGAAATGATGTGAAGAAGATTGAAGGTCAACATAACTGCATTTATATCCACTTTCAAAGACATAGGATCATGCGCCATGTGTCCAAGGGATTATTCATCTTACGGTGTTAATTAGTTGGTTTCTCTGATGTGGTTGATGCCTTTCCCAGTTCCAAAAGAGGGTTGGTACTAGTGGTGTATGACGTGGATGCATGATTCGTAGGTACATTCAAAATCATTTCGTTGGCCTTAACATTGCACAAGAATTTAACTTTTATGATGTTAACGCGAAGGGGCCTTCGGAGATTGTAGTCTAGTAGCCGCGGTTAGAACCTGCGACCACTAGACTGGGGGACATGATGACGTATAGTCCATATTCGGGCTGGATAGTCCGACTCACGGGTACTACCCGCATATATCATGAATGGATTAATGCTTATGTGATGCGCGCACAGTCCAGGAGGCCCAATAAGTCGTTGTCGCACATACAGTTTATTACTTAGCCGTATCCTCGTCGCACTGCGATAGGATCAGACGAAAATATAATCTATCTTATGATTATATTCGCTTAAGGAAAGAGGATATACACTTACCTTAGTTACACGATAAAGATCAATCTATTTTGAGTCATTATCCTTTCCTTTGGCCGCAAGAGTAGGAGAGCCCAGCCAGGACTCTCTCGGGTATAAAAGGAACCCCATAGGTTCCACAAAGGTACGATACACACAATACCCTAAACCCTAACATACTCAAATAGATTACTTACTCTAACGCCGGAGTCTAATCATGGGTCACAAACCCACGGTAAGCCTAACGGTGTCTGTTTTTAGTGCGCAGGGTCATTAAACAAGTTTCACTTGGTGCAAGAGCCGGAGTCCACAACACCCCGAATTAAGCCTAATTCGGGTCAAGTTTGGTCTATCCAACTTTTGTATCAACGGATTTCTTGGAATGCCTTCCCTCCTTCTTTTGTCCAAATAAATTCATTTTTCTTTATGCATCCTTTCAATATTTTAAAAAGTGGTATAGATTTCTCCGCTAACTTTCACATGAACCTACTTAGGCTTGCAAGTTTCACATTTAGTCTTTGAACTTCCTTAAGGTTTTGGGGTGGAGGTTAGTTTAGTACGACTGTTGTCTTCTCTGGGCATGGCTTTATGCTTTTTGTGTTCACAAGGTGGCCCAAAATATCTTCTTCCTTCATGCGGAATGTACATTTTTTGGGTTAAGCTTAATATTTATTTTTCTCAACGTTTGGAATGTTTCCTCTATATCCCTGAGGATTTCTTGCTCCATGTGGATTTTTATGACTTGGTCATCTACGTAGACTTCTAGGTTGCGTGTAATAACGCAAAATTATTTCTATTATTCGAATCAATATTTATTACCCGACTTTTATTTGTCATGTTCGTTCTACGAATAATATCGAATTCTCAACTAACCGGCAAGGTTAGGCTTTAACGTATCGAATATGTGTCATTTATTATTTATCGATAAAGTCTACGTCCGTTATCGATCGTAAATATCCTCGTTATGACATAGAGATATTTCTATTGCCGTCATTTTAATTTCTCGTTTTGCGAGCATTCTTGTAGTTTACGTTAAACCCTTAAGCGTTATTGGCTTATATAACGCGTTGACGTTTATTAAATAATAAGCCCTCATTTATTTATTGAAATATAAATGTTCTCAGAGTGTGAAAGTTTTTATTTTATATTGAGCGTTTATTTTTCGTGCTCTACGTGTAACTTTTAAAATATCGGGTTTCGATAATACCCGCTTTAGCAAATTGTGGGCCAAAAATTATATTAATAATCCTACCCCACAAACTCTAACACACGAAATGATCACACATGTATACTGATATATATGTAGAGACATGTGTAAACAATCTTATCCATGTAAACTCTCTAGATCTATTCCATTCTCATATCTAGCAAAAGAAAAATTTATCACTCAATCTTGTCTCCCTTTTTTTGCCGTGAATCACCCATCACCAAAGTCATTATACAATCAAAATTTTAACTAGTTATCTTTTTATTAAAGATTGAGACTCTTATGTTGATAACAAATATTCTGTGATTCTTTTCATATAAAACAACCATCAACCCTATTGATTGAAGACTTTTTGGGGCTGAGTTTAATAGAGTTTTAGCTTGAGAGATAAGCTTGGTTTGAAGTTGGTTCTAGCCAATTATCTTCTTCATCCATCTTTATAAGGATTGTATTTTAGAACTGATATTTATATACTGATATTTTAGAACTCGTAATGCATATAGAGTGGATATTTATATACCAATTTATATACTAATATTTATATACTGATATTTTAGAACTCGTAATGCATATAGAGTGGATTTGGGCCACAAAAGCCTAACATACACTTATAATGACAAGTGGGACATGATTGGACCTGAGGTTAATAATGTATTTGAACTTCAATACTAAGATTAAAATAGACAAAAGTCACGAGAACTTGTAATGGGCCACTAATGAGATTTAGTAGGCTTAATGGTCATAATGAGACCATACATGGTAGATTATCATGAGAAGTCTTATGAAAAGATTACAAACTTATATAATGTCCAAACTTACTAAAGTGAACTATTTACATATATATATGACTTATGTATAGTCTCGAGCCTAAGACGCTTCTCGTTATATTAGGTCTCATTCGGTTATATGTCGACCGTTGGGCATCTCGTTCTCGATCAATG
Source organism: Glebionis coronaria (assembly GCA_025667525.1). Lineage (NCBI taxonomy): Eukaryota > Viridiplantae > Streptophyta > Magnoliopsida > Asterales > Asteraceae > Glebionis > Glebionis coronaria. Next base: position 583,964,066 of record CM046874.1, on the reverse strand, counting down.
AGCGATCATATCTCGTGAAGTCGTGTACCGATTATTGGATGTTTGTTCCTTGATCTACGTGTAATAGCTATATCAGGTGAGTTCATAGCCTTGCTTTTACTGCTTTATATGTGTTTATAAACCCGTGAGGGGGAATAGATGCTCTTGATATAAAAATATATGTTGTTTATATATATGGTATTGAGACAATAGATGTTTATGAATAAACATGCGAGGTTTGACTATATGCTTTGAACGAATACAAGTTTTTGTAAATGAATGTAAGATGTTTGATTAAATGCTTTTGAAAGATGAACACAAGCGTTGATTGTATTAATTGTGAACCGCTATTTGCGAAGTATTGTATTGTCAAAAATTAGAAAGTCCCTAAAACTCATGAACTGTTAACTACCTATAATGGGTAGACGCTGGTACAGACGGATGGATATATTGGGGATGACGTCCCCCACCTGAGCAGGTCATACCTATGGGCTGGAGGCTCATCCAGGTGTGTTGTATAAGAAGTAAGGGAGTATTCGGCATGATAACTGACTATGGCATTGTTTATAGTTAAGGCTTCAGTGTCATGGCTTAGCAAAATAGCGTAGGCTTTGGATATTGTATGTGTTACAATATTGACAGAGGATGAGATTCTTGTGTTCCAAAGCTTTATGTTCTATTTAAAAACCCATTATTGTTTATTTTAAAAATCTATGAATTCACTCAACCGTTGTGTTGACATTTTAGCATATATTCTCAGGTATGTAGGTTTAAGAGCAGCTAGAGCATGGAGTCGCGCGGGATAATGTATAGGCCAAACAAACAGTTTCCATTCGATACATTTGACAAATCTTTATTTTTATTAAAGTTTGTAATAGTTATTGGGACCTCTTTTTATTGAAGCTCGGATTTAATAAAATTGTCAAATGGTTTATTTTATAAAACGTCTCTTTTGAGGTCGTTTTCTATTACTGTGTGTGATGTGCTATCAAGTAACAGCCAAAGTTGATTATCCGATGTGTTGTGAATTTGGGGGTGTTACATTGCGACTTCTCAAAAGCTTTGTCGACTAGTCATTGGTATGTGGCTCCGACATTTTTTAGTCCACATGGCATTCTTGTGTAGCAAAAAATGCGTTGGCTTGTGACGAACGCCATATTTTCCTCATCCTCCTCTGTTATCCGTATTTGGTGATATCCTTTGTAAGCATCTAAATAACACTTAAAGGGACATCCACACAATGATTCTATTTTCCAATCGACTTTAGGGAGCGGATAGCAATCTCGGGGAGACGCTTTGTTGAGGTTCATAAAATCTAGGCACATCCTCAAGCTTTCATCATGCTTTTTCACCATCCCGGGGTTGGATAGCCAACTGTGGTAGTGTACTTCCCTCATTATTCCAGCTTCCACTAGCTTTGTTACTTCTTCTTGGATTGCCTTATTTCTTTCTAGGCCCGACCGCTTCTTTTTTGCCTTACTGGGGAGTAGCCTTCCCTGATATTCAAGCAAGTTTAGCTGAATGCCTGTCATGTCCTTAGGTTCCCATGCAAATATGTCGAGGTTTCTCCTTAATAAGTTGCACAAGTTTTCTTTTCCTTTTTCTGATAGCTTTCTTCTGATTATGACCGTCTGTTATGGGTATTCCGGATAGATTGCTACTTTCAGCCGTTCCTCCGTGAGTGAGGGTTTTCTTGAGGTTATGGATAGTTTGTTCACCATTACACATTCGATTGGTATGGCTGCTCTACTGTGAAATGTGAGTATTCCTCCTTCTATTGTAAATTTGATCATTTTGTGAGCTGTTGATGACATTGCTCTTGCTTGGCGGATTCCGGGTCTTTCAATGACTATGTTGTACGGCGAATGTGATCGTACTATCATAAAGTTCACTTGTGTTGTTATTGAGTGCTCTTCATCTCCTATTGCCACTTGCAATTCAATCTGTCCTACTAGCCACATGGTTTCCCCGCTAAACCCTACTAGGGAGGTCATAGCTGGAACCATTTGTCTCTTGATTTTTAGGTGAAGGCTGCTAAAGCAATATTCATACATCATTTCGAAGGCTAACCCCCGTCTATGTATACTTTGTGGACGCAGTGTCCTTCTACTTCTGCCTCTATTATTATTGGCCCTTATCCGGCCTTTGTTCCATCGAGTGGTGGAAAGGATACTTCCGGGTTTGGGTAAAAGCTTTTTGTCACTCTTTGCTTCACAGTTCTTTTCCATGAGTGTACCATCAGGATGTTCGGCGCTTTGTCCTTCTCAGACATGTCACACCCTTCTTTACTAATTTTTTATTGATCATTTCCACCGCTTTATTTTACTTCTTTTATCCATTGGGACAATTTCCCGTCCTTGATTGACTCCTCGATTTGTTTCTTTAGGTGTGTGCATTCATCCGTGTCATGCCCGATTTCTCCATAAAATTCACAAAATTTATCTCCCTTTATTTTTTTCTACAGGGGTAGTTATGGGAGATGGGGCTTTAAACTTTCCTCTCTCTAGGGCTAGGATTTCTTTTGGCGTTTTAAGAAGCATGAATCTATATTGCTTTTGGTCTGATCTATTTTGGTTCTGGAAGTTAGATCTTTTATCAGAGCCTCGCTTTCGCTTTCTTTCTTTTGAGGATCCCTCTTGTTTCTACCCAAGTTTGGCTTTTTTTCTGGGACTTGTTTGCTACCGCTACTTCTCCTCTGAGGAATTCTACCGTTTCTCTCATCATTTTATCCGCTATTTTGGTTATGTTGTCACGGAGACATTTGATTAATCTGGGATGTGTTATCCCTTGCATAAAACCTGAGATCTTCATTCATGTCGGGGATGCCTTGACATGCCTACTTTCAATTTTAAACCACCTCATGACATCTTATGTGGACTCACTGTTGTACCCATGATTATTCACTTCATCATGATAGATTATAAGAAATAAAAAAGAAAGATAGAAGATTTATAGAGAGAGAAAGTAGTGAGAGAAAGTAGAGAGAGAGGGAGATTAACTAGGAGAAATTAGATTAAGAAAAATGATTACATGCCCACCCTCCTAACATGCTAGGAGGGTGCTTATATTGTCCACCCACATGCGGGCTTTTCTATTGTGTTAATGCAATAATGCCTAAAAACATTACTTGCATTTTTCGGTCTCGCTTAGTTTTGATTACGACAATATGTAAAAACAAGCATTTACAAAAACAACGAAAAACGAATTCTTGAGTTCAAGTATTTTTCATTTTACCCATTTTCACTTAAATTATGAATAAACAAGTACTAACCTTAATCAAGTAATCAAGTGATTTAATCTTTTCTTAGAACTCACTTTTTATTAAGTGTGACAAGTTTTTTGTTAAACTTTCTTTTTAAGAAAATGTTTTATTAAATTAAATATTTGAAAATTTGAAAATGGCATATTCCCTTTTGGTTTGGAATATCCTTTCTGGATATTTTTATAACCATATATTACCTCCACCACTAAAGGACAAAAAGGGAGCGGAGTTTAGCCCGGTGGTTCCTTAGCGCCTTAGGCGGTTCCTTATCGATAAGGTACCACGGGCTAAGATAAGGAATCACGGGCAGATATAGCCGTTGGCCCTTTGTCCTATAATTAGTGGACCTTTCTAAGATTTTCAATTCACCTCTTTTGCACACATATTTACAGATTCAAACATACTTCTTAAATCACTCAAATCCTTGATTATTTGATTGATTACTACTTGTTTAGAAGTGAATCTATCTCCCCCATCCCTTCCTCTTCAAGTGCAAAGAAAAGAACACTATCATTGTGAAGTGTTGAGTCCACCACCAAAGATCCTTTGAAGATCAAATCTTATACATTTGTTGTTGTGTAATTGTTGTGAAGATCCAAGTAGTTGTGTCTATTTGGAAGTTGTGTATGTACTAAGTATAGTTGTGTAGATTGGTCCTAGCTACGATTAGGGCTAGACATTTAGCTTAGAGTCGGAAATTGGTTAAGCGACGTGTACGGTTTTCTCCACCATAAGGAGCTTGGTGTGTAGTAAACTCTCGAGTAAGGAGTACTCGAGGAGTAGAGTAGGAACGAGGAGTGAGCTTCGTTGCCGAACCACTATAAATCCTTGGTGTTTGGTTTGATCTTTCTTTACCCTTAACTCTTTACATTCTTTATTCTTTGTGCATATATATTAGTTAGTATTAGTTTAAATTACACTATCATTGTTCATATTGTGCATAAGAAGATTTCACTTATTTCCTTAAGTCTAAGTTTTTTTTTGAAAAAGAATTTTTGAAAACCATCATTTAACAAGTAAATATAAGAAACTATTCACCCCCCCCCCCCCCCTTCTAGTTTCTACAATTGGTATCAGAGCGGGTTGCTCAAGTATTTTTAAAGTATATTGTATTTTAAAACTTGAATCGATCTATGGATTCCAACAAGTACCTAGAAGGGCAATCTATGCAAAGACCACCACTTTTTGAAACCGATAGTTTTATTTATTGGAAAAATAGATTTGAGACTTATGTGAAATCAAAAGATTTAGATCTTTGGCATGTTATTACCAACGGTGATTTTTTACCTTATCAATTTAATGAAGTTTCTAAAACAAAGGAATTTGTCACTTTTGACAAAGCTAATGATGATACTAAAAAGAAACTTTCGAAAAATAATGAGGCTAAAATGGTGATTTATAATGCTTTACCTAAGAAAGAGTATGAAAGGATTTTATGCGTGAAACCGCTAAAGATATTTGGAACACTCTTTTAGTAACCCACCAAGGTAATAGCCAAGTAAAAGAAAGCAAAATCGATATTCTTGTCCAACAATATGAACAATTTGTCATCTTAGAAGATGAAGCTATTGATAGTGTTTTTGCTAGATTTAACACTATTATTACTAGTCTAAAAGCACTTGATGAAGGTTTTTCTAGCAAGAACAATGTTAGGAAGTTTCTTAGGGCCTTACATCTGAAGTGGAGAGCAAAGGTCACGGCGATCGAATAATCGAAAGATCTCTCAACTTTATCACTCGATGAACTCATAGGCAACTAGAAGGTTCATGAGATGATAATTTTGAAGGACTCGAAATTGGTAAAGACCAAGAGTGAAAGTAAGTCTCTTGCACTCAAATCCAAGAAGGCACAAAGCAATCATGATAGTTCCTTGGATAGTGATGACGAGGAGTATGCATTGGCGGTAAGAGATTTTAAGAGGTTCTTCAAAAGACGAGGTCAACACGTGAGGCAACCTAACAATGACAAGAAACCATTCTTAAAGAATCGGTTTGCCAAGACGGTTTGCTTTGTCTAGTTTATATATTTCCAGTATTCTAGACTAGTTTATTTTTATGGCCTGTCATAAACATTTTGTTTAACAAGCTGCCTGTAGCTTGCGGTTAATGTGGTATTTCAGCCACATTCCTTGTACTTCAACGCTTTTTTTGGTTCTTATTACCGGGGTCATTGCTACCCTTTTACCAAAAAAAAGAATCGGTTTGCCAAGAACGAAAAGGGTGATAGGAATTGCTTTAGATGTGGTGATCCAAATCATTTCATTAATGAGTGTCCAAAGCCTTCACGCGATAAGAATCACACGGCATTCGTTAGTGGTTCTTGGAGCGATAGCGGTGAAGATGTTGATGACAACCCCAAAGAGGAGAAATATCTCATGGTTCACACTTCTAAAGAGATATGCTTGGTTATTGATTTGGAACCCGACGAGTGGATCAAGGATAGTGGTTGTTCTAAACACATGACGGGTAATCGAAGTTTGTTCTCACGGTACAAAGCACATGATGGAGGTAACGTCACATTCACTAGTAGTCTACTTGGTAATATCATTGGCAAAGGTACGGTTTCTCTTAACTTCATGACTATTGAAAAGGTTGAGCACGTAGATAATTTAGGGTTTAACCTTTTAAGCATAGGTCAAATTTGTGACAATAAGTGTAAGGTCATCTTTTCGGAAAATGATAGTGAAATCGTAAAAGATGGAAAGGTCATTGAAAAGGTATTATAAAGCATGGGCTTTATGTCATGAAGTTTAATAAGAAGTCAAAAGACAACATATGTCTTGCAACTATAGATGATAGTTCTACTCTTTGGCATAGGAGATTAGGTCACGCTAATATGCGTCTAATTCAATCTTTAGTCTCTAAGGAGTTTGTAAGACACCTCCCCAAGATGAAGTTTGATAGTCACTTTTGTGATGCTTGCAAAGTTGGAAAGCAAGTTCACTCAAGTCACAAAGCCAAGAATTTGGTTTCAACCTCTCGGTGCTTAGAACTCCTACATATGGATCTTTTTGGACCTACCGCCATACGGAGTTATGGAGGTAACCTTTATACCTTAGTTATAGTTGATGACTACTCTAGATTCACTTGGACTAGATTTTTGGCATCTAAGAATGAAGCTTTCGATCATTTCGAAATCTTTAGTCGAAGAATTCAAAATCAACTAGGATGTCCAATTGTCTCTATTAGGACGGATCATGGTAGGGAATTTGATAATCAAGTGCAATTTGGTGCCTTTTGTGAAGCTCATGGTATTACCCATAACTTCTCGGCTCCTCGCATTCCACAATCAAATGGGGTAGTTGAAAGGAAGAATAGGACCATCCAAGAGATGAGTAGGATGATGTTAAACGAGCAATCTTTGCCTCAAAAGTTTTGGTGCAATGCCGTGGACACATCGACTTATATTCTCAACCGAATTCTTATTCGACCCTTCATAGGAAAGACCCCCTATGAGATTCTTAAAGGTAAGAAACCCTCATTGGAATACTTTAGGGTGTTTGGAAGCAAGTGCTTTATCCTCAACACCAAAGACTACCTTACCAAGTTTGACCCAAAGTCTTACGAAGGTATCATTTTAGGTTATTCCCAAACTAGCAAAGCCTACATAGTCCTTAATAGAACCTCGGGCGTATCTGAAGAATCACTTAACGTGACTTTTGATGAAACCCCTCCTTTAACCAAGACACCACCACTGGTTGATGATGAATTGGATGAAGTAGAAGTAGTTAGAGCCAAAGAGGTTAGAAAAATAGGAGTTGAAGACCTTAGTGTTGAAAAGGAAGTAAACCTTAAGGAGTCTAAGGATCATACTCTCAATAATATCATTGGCGACTTAAATCAAAGGACCCTAAGATCTCAAGTCCAAAACCAAAGTAACTTCTTTTGTTTCGTCTCCTTGATTGAACCAAAGAATGTTAAAGAAGCTTTGACGGATGAGATTTGGGTCATTGCGATGCAAGAAGAATCGAATCAATTTGTTGCTAATGATGTTTGGGAACTTGTTCCTCCACCTAGAAGTTCTACAAATATAGGAACCAAATGGGTATATAGGAATAAGCTAGATGAGAATGGTGTTGTGTCTCGTAACAAAGCTAGACTTGTAGCACAAGGCTATAATCAACAAGAAGGGATTGATTATGACGAGACATATGCACCGGTAGCTAGATTAGAATCCATTAAAATCCTTTTAGCCTACGCTTGTGCCTTAGATATTAAGCTTCAACAAATGGATGTAAAGAGTGAGTTTCTTAACGGTTTGATCAATGAGGAGGTATATGTGGCTCAACCTCCCGGTGATAGGTGTGTAAACACCCATCTTTTCTACCACTTAATTACAATAATAACCGGAACAAAACGTGTATTTTATGTCTTTTATGTCGGAATTATGCCTGGTTTGTGTTTTTGCTGTGATTTAGGATGAAAAGGTGAAAAATGGAGAAAACACGGACATTCACGGGCATTTATGGACTTTTATTGAAGAAAAGGATAAAAGACGAAGTCAAGAAGTCAAGAGTGCAAAAAGAACGGAAGTCCACGACCAATTCTGAAGATTTATCGAAGAAAAAGTCAAAAGACGGAAGTTTATCAAAAGCCGAAGAATTCAAGTCTATTTTATTGAAGAATTTAAAGACGAGTTCAAAAGAAATCCCGAAGTCAAAAGTCCCTTAAGTCCAAGATGAAAGAAGATTAGAAGAAAAGGACTAAGTACGCAATTAATGAAGATTAAAAGAAGGAGGGACTTAATTATGCAATTAAGAGAAAAGGAAAGAGGGGAGGAAGCTTCCTTAATCCTCCCCTATAAATAGATTAGATTAGTCATTTTTCACTCTTGTTGGCTAATGGTGACAATTAGACCTTCCACCATTTAAATACTTGTCATTTACATTACTTGTCAATTTTAATTCATGTTATGCACCTTAATTACCATTTAATTCCAAGTAAGTTTTCATTTTAATTCTTGTCAAATCTTTATTTTATCTTGTCAATCTCTTATCTACCTTTCTTATTCTTTGATTGATGTGTTTATGTTATGTTCATGTTCATGCTTTTATTTTGATTCAAGTGGTGTTTGATTATTTTGGTTAAAGTTGTTTGATTTCATGTTTTAAATTGTTTGTTTATGTTAACTATTGATCTCGTTACTGTTTAGTTTAAATCGTTTGTGTTTATTTGATTTATTTTGTGATTATTTCTGCTGCTACTGTTCTCCTTGTTCTTCGGGAGTGTTTGCTTGTTTCTGATCTTTCCAGGTATAGTTCCGAACCAAGACAAAGGAAAGTGTTCATTCGGAACTTCTAAAGTTCCGAATCAAGGCTTCATCCGGAAGATTTGGGATTTGAAAAACTTCCGAACCAAACTTGTTCATCCGGAACTTTCAAAGTTCCGGACGAAGTGGAAACTTCCGAACCAAACATACTCATTCGGAACTCCAAAGTTCCGAACCAAGGGTTTCATCCGGAACTTTTCAAAAGTTCCGAATCAACTCAAAGTTCCGAATCAAGGACCAAGTTCCGAATCAAGGCTGTTCATTCGGAAGTCATAAACTTCCGAGTCAAGGGTGTTCATTCGGAAGTTCTAAACTTCCGAATCAAGGAGCTTCATTCGGAAACTTCCGAATCAAGGGGTGACCTAATACTTCCGAATCAAGGCAGAATTTGCAAGTTCCGAATCAGTAAGTTCCGAACGAAGCATTGTTTTGGATAAGTGACATATTCAGACCAATTTGTTCCGGATCAAGGATTTTGGTAATATTCCAAGTGAAGAAGAATCATTTCAACCAAAGGTGACATGTAGGACGAGTGATTATTCCAAACGAAGGTTTATTCCGAATGAGTTGTATTCAGGTTCTTATTAGCTTTTGTCTTTGATTTTTATTTTCAAGTTTTATTTTTCTTACCTTTTATTTAATTGCACTTAAAGATTATTTGCCTTAGTTTTATTTTAGACTTGCCTTAGTTTTAGTCGCACTTTAAGTTTGCCTTAGATAGATTTAAGTTTACGTCATTTACTTTAGTGCCTTTAATTTCAGCCTCGTTTTTAAATACTTGAACCTTTACTTTAATTAGACTTAGATTTATTCTAATTGCACTTTTACTTTAATTGTTTTGCACATTTTAATTTTAAAATACTACAACGACACAGCTTTGTTTCACCAAAATAAAACGAAGTCACACATAGAGAGCTAAGATCAATTCGATAAGACCAACAAAACAAACTTAATTTTCTTACTAGGTAATAGCCGTGTATCAAATGGCGCCGCTGCCGGCTCTTTTCGTTAAGATCAACAGTTTTCTGTGAGAGACACGTTGCTTTTTGGGATCCGTTCACTTGTGAACGTTATTTTTCTTGCTTAAACAATTCAAAAACCATAAAAATTAAAAAATTTCAAAAATCCAAAAAGATTTTATCTTTATTGTGTATATATATTGTTTTTTGTGTTTGGTTTCTTTTTCTTTTGCATTTTCAGGTGTATGCGTACTAGATCTTCTAATTATCAAGAGCCCGAGCCTCAAGAAGATTTAGATATGGCAGGTGTTAACAACAAAAACATTCCACCGAACCTGAACAATAATAATAACAACAATGCTCTTCCACAGCCCGATCTTCGGACCATGGAGGAACTTTGTCAACCAACAATGTTTGGACGAGGAGGACCGATTGCGCCGATGCAAATCAACGCTCCTGAGTTTTCGTTGAAGCACCACATGATTCAGCAAGTGCAAACAAACCTATTTAGAGGATTGCATGATGATGATGCCAACAAACACCTCGAAAAGTTCATTACAATCACCCAAAGCATGAAGTTTCCTGGGGCCACAATGGATGTACTTCGCCTACAACTCTTCCCACATACTTTATCGCATCATGCCGAGAAATGGTTTGATCGTCTCCCGGAGAATTCTATTCACACTTGGGATGACATGACTCAACGCTTTCTATCGCGCTACTTTCCACCATCCATGGTCACAAGCCTTCGCAATCAGATTAGCGGTTTCATGCAAGACCCTGATGAATCTCTTTTTGACGCTTGGGAGAGATATAATGTCTTGATCGACCGTTGTCCAAACCACAACATGCTTCCCGTCACATTGATTGATACTTTCTACAACGGTTTGACTTTTCGAGATCGTGATACGATCAATGCAGTCGCCGGTGGCACATTCATGAAAAGGAGACCCGAGGAGTGTAGAGAGTTAATTGAGAACATGACTACTCACCACAAGAACTGGGATTCCTCTGCTTCTTCTAGGAACAACCCGAGAGTCAATGTTTCTTCTACTTCAGCAAACCCTGAGATGACCGAACTCACCCGTATGATGGCCGAAATGAGCAAAAGTATTACGCTTCTCGCTTCAAACCAACAACAACAACAAGTTAAAGCGGTTGCTAATCCTTGTGAAACATGTGGCGGTCCTCACTCATACACCGATTGTCCTTCGACACAAGGAAATCCGGAAAATGTGTATGCAGCTTACGGTAATTATTCACCGGAAAATTACCAAGTTAGACAACAAGGGGATAGAAACCTGCTGAGCTACCGTTCCAACAATTACCTTTCACCCGGTTTTTCTCCTCAAAACCAAAATCCCACCAACAACTACAATAGAAGCAACCAAATCCCACCTCGTGCTTCTAACCCTTATCAACCACCCACCCAACAACACCCACCCATTAATCCCGATGTTGACACCATCATGAGAACTCAAGGTGAGCAAATCAAGAATCTACAGAGCCAAATAATCAATTTGAAAGGAGATATCTTGAAGCAAGGTAATGACATCAGAACCGAGGTTCGTGAAAATCTTCAATCCTCCTTCATCACTCAAACAACTGAATTAAAGAATCTATTGGCTAGTTTCTTGCCCGAAGCTCAACCTTCTTCTTCTTCGGGTTCTCTACCTTCAAACACCGTCACTAATCCGCGAGCTAATGTGAGTGCTATAACTACGCGTAGTGGAATTACCATTGTCAATCCACCTGACTCACCACCATCATCTACACCTCCTCCACCACCATATATCCCTACTCCTCTTACACTTAGTGCTAGTACACCATTACCGTCTCCGCCTCGTCATGACGATGTATCTCGGAAGGACCCTTCAACATCACAACCTTCACCAACTACACCTTCACCTAACCCTTATCAACCTAGAATCCCATACCCTTCTCGCATAGGCAAGACCAATGATCTAACCAAGAATGACTGCCAAGTATCGAAATATGTGGATATGCTATCTAAAATGACCATCAACATTAGCCTTGTTGAAGCACTTTGCCACATGCCGAAATTTGTCAAAGCATTCAAGGAATTGCTTAGCAAGAAGGAGAAGCTGATCGAACTCGCCAACACACGCTTAAATGAAAACTGCTCTGCAGTTCTTTTTAGAGAACTTCCGGAAAAGCTTGGAGATCCCGGTCGTTTTGTGTTGCCTTGCGTGTTCAACAAAACTGAAGAATTTACTGCCCTTGCTGATCTCGGGGCTAGTATTAATTTGATGCCACTGAGTGTTTGGAAAACACTATCATTGCCCGATCTCATTCCTACAAAGATGACTCTTGAACTTGCAAACCGCACTCTCGCTTACCCCGTTGGTATAGCCGAAGACGTGTTTATCAAAGTTGGCACATTTACTTTCCCGGTCGATTTTGTCGTAGTTGATTATGAAATGGACCCTCGTATTCCTTTAATACTTGGTCGGCCATTTTTGAGAACCGGACGTGCTTTAGTAGATGTGGCCGAAGGTGAGTTAATCTTAAGAGTCGGGGATGATTCTAAAGTTTTTAAAATGGGGAAGCTTACAGGCAAATCCTTTGGAGGATGAGAATCAGTGAATATGATAAATGTGCTCGATGACTTCACCGTCTACGATAATCCTCCATTCGAGTCTTCCACTGATAATCCACTCTTTGAAGATAATGTGGATGATTCTCTCCCTACTTTGGACGTTTCTCCTATTTATAATTCTCAACCGATCTTTGATGCTCATGATGATGATGATTCTAGCTCAGATTCGGATGATTTTGATTGTACTTCTGAGTATCCCGAGCTGCCCACTTTCGATGATTTTGATGAGGCCAATACTCTCTCGAGCGATTCTTCACATGATGAAGATCATCCGCCATCACTCGATCCTACTTTGGACGATTATTCATTTGAGGAAGATTTCTCTGAATTTCTCAACACATACTTCCCTCATGAGAGTGATGCTCCTCCTTTGGACTTTGAAGATTATCACCTTGATCCTACTTTGGATTTGAAGAGCATTTTGTCAAAGGAGAAGAAACCGGTCGACACCGAAATCCGTTGCACTTATGATTTGACACCTCTTTGTCCCCCTTCTGAGGACGAGGTTGTGCTTCTTTGCGGATCTTCTTCACACTCGGCTGGGCCTGAGTGCTATTTTCCCTTAAAGGAAAAGGTGTTCGACCCCGGTATTGAAGTCTTTAAGCCATCTCAGTATCCATGATGAGATGGCATTTATACATGATCTCATCGTTCTTTTCGGGCTTTAAATACATAAAAATGTCATAAAATACCATATATATGCTTGTGTTTGTTTACTTGTGTATTTTAGGTATGGATATCGTGAAAAAGACAAAAGATCACAAGATACAAGGAAAAACGAACACGAGAAACGAAGCCGTACAAAGAACCGAGCCCTAATCATGGAATTTTCATCAAATACCCTTGAAGACTTGAAGACAATACAAGATTGATCATCCAAGAATGAAGAAATGACACTTAAAACCCTTGTATATTAATAATTACAAGTTTGGTCCCTTAAGTTTGTCAAAATTGCAAAAAGGTCCTTCAACTTTGAAGAAATGGCAAGTTTAGTCCCTCAACATTTTCAAATTGCCAATAATGGTCCCTCAACAAGTGAAAGACTCATTGAAGACCTTTGAAGATCAAAATTGTCCAAGATTAGTCCTTAAAGAATCACCAAATGTCAAATTACATCCTTGATAACCTTTTATCAAAAGTTGGTGCCAAAATTGTCAAAGTGGGAAAGTTAATAACAAAGGAAAGGAGATTTTAGGCTGAAAATCCTTAAAAGCCAAAAATAACAAAAGCCAGGGACCAAAAGTGACAACTCCCAAACATTTGAAAAAAAATGCGCCTAACACCCACACCACCCCCAATTTCGGATCAAATGGTAACTGTTCATCATTCTTACCACCCCAGATTTTACCCTCACTTTTCCTTGGGTAAAACTCAATTAAACTTGCACACACTTAATTCACACATGCCAAAACCCTTCCCACTCCTAAAAACCTGCATCCCACTCATGTGCACCAAACCCCCAATTCCCCAATCCACCAATCACATCATTCCTTAGCCCCCAAGCTCATGACGTGGCTTAAATCAATGGCCAAGATTATTTGCTTCCTCCCAAAGCAAAATAAACGTCCAAGATCAAATGAGAGGACAAAATGCACTCAAGGGCACATTTGGGATTTTCTATGTATTAGGGTTTTATGTTTTTATGCTTCTAGGATGTTCTATAGGCTCTATAAAAGGAGACCCAAGTTGTGGTGATCCCTTTGTTCCAGTTTCTAGTCTCTCACATGTAATTCCTTTTTAAAGAAATAAAAAGTTTGGTTTTTGAAATATTCAAGTGTAATTCCTTTTTTATTGTTTTTAAAAGTTTGTGTGTTGTGAGGAGATTGATTCTGAGTTCCACACTTTTATTTGGTTAAGCAACTTTGATTTTCAAAGTTGTTTAAGGTTTTGAGATTTTGAGAGATTTTGGTAAAATCTTCTCAAAAGGTATTTTGGTGTTCTTGGTTCATGATTTTGGTAATTTAAGGGTTTATGATACGTTTTAAGTAATTGGAAAAGGTTTTGGAAGAGTTTTAAAAAAAAAAAAAAAAAAAAAGAATCATATCATATCATATTATTTTTGTTCTTGTTTCTTTGTTTTGTGTTCAAATAGGTTGAAGGCTTGTTGATTTAGTTCAGCTCCAACCCGGGTTGGATTGGAGGAGGATTTTCATCCTCTAGGTTCTTGGATGTAAGAACCTAAGGTATCTTCCTTTTACCTTGAAAAAGTTCATAAAAGTGCTTGTTACTTGATTTGATTGATTGATTGATTTAGTGTGTTTAAGTTACTTGATTTGTGTTTATGTTATGTTATATACATGTTATGAAGCTTTGATAACAATTTGGTTAGGTTTCATAAGGTTTTGATTTGGAAAAATTGGTTTTCAAAAAGTTTAAAGGGTGTTTGGCAACGCGTTTTAGCAGGACATAGTTTTGATTAGTGATAATTAAAAGGTGTTAGATTGTTTGTTTAGGGTTGATTAAGGTTATTGGTAAGTAGTTAATTACTTTGGAACAAGTTTGGAGTAATTTTGTGTGTTTAAAAGGTAAAAAGGGTGTTAAAAATCTGCATAAGTGTTATCTTGCTTGTTTTTATGATCTTTGGTGCATTTGATTTCTTGAATTTGAGTGCTAAGTGATTTGTGCTTGTTTGTCTTGACTTCTTGTGATCAAAGGATCACAAGAGTGCTCTTTTGTCCAAAATATTCATCCAAATAAGCTCAATAAGCCCAAGTCCTCTTGGCTTTAAATCTCAAGCAAAACACAAGCTCAAACCTGCTTGTGCTAAAGTTCATAGCTGGTCCGTCACACCAGTTGCGGCGCAAGACAGAAGTATTGCGGCGCAACTCAAGGAGCTGCAGATTTTGGTTTTCCCGTTTCACTTGTTGCGGCGCAAGGAATAAACGTTGCGGCGCAACTGAAGGTGCTGCTGATCTGGTGATCTCGTAACACTAGTTGCGGCGCAAGACCCAAGCACTGCGGCGCAAGACAGTGTTTTAATATTATTTTATTAATTAATTTTCAAAATTTTATTTTTCTTTCTTTTTCATTTTTCCTAGGTTCTTTGTCATTGATTAGGACTATTTCCATTTTTAGATTATTTTTATAACTTTTAGATTTATTTTTATAATTATTTTAAGTTTAATTAGTTTTTAATTACTTTTAATCATTTTTAGAGTTTTAAAAATAGTTTTAATAAGTTTTAATTTTTAGAAAATTACTTTTTAGTCTTCTAATAATATAAGTTAAGTAATTGTTCAATAAAATCATATTTTAGACTTTTGAATTAGTTAAATTTAATTTTAGGGCTTTAATTAGCATTTAAAATTAATTATTTAATTAACAAAAGGTTTTAAAATATCTTTATTGGATTTTTGTCTTTATTTATATTATTTTAGATTTGTTTTAGTCTTTTTAATCTTTTTCTTGATTTTGTTTTTTGGTTTTAATAATTTTTAATTTTAGTGGTTTTTCTACGGTTTTACGTTTTCGTTTTTTTACGTCATAGTATAATTTCCAAGAAACCGTCATTCCATCTTCTCAATATTAATCTCAAAGAAATACAAGTTAATTCACAACACCTATACCTCCTCGAGAACGAACTCACTTTTAGGGTCATTCTTTTATCTTTTTTAAGTGATTGTGGGTCATTACTTGTGGTTTTCCTAAATCACTCGTCGATACTTACCGCTCATATTTAGTTGCTTGTTTTTCCTAAAGCAAGTTATCTAAATTTTACCGCAATCATTTTGGCGCCGCTGCCGGGGAGGTGTGTCGTGTCTTAATTTGGAAAATTTTGTTTTTGATATTATCCATAAATAGTATTTGTGTTAAGTGGAACTCCCTTAACACGTATTATCGGTTTTCTCGGTTTTTCTTTGTGAATATTATTAATATATTGTATTAAGTATCACAATAAACATACAATATCTCCAAAAGTGTGAAAACACAACCTTGATTCGGGATTTCATCACTCGATCATTGTATTCGAATCTCAAACAAAAAGAAAAGGCAAAAATAGATAAATACTTTCGAGAAGCTCGATTTTGAAAGATACGAACTATAAGGTGGGTATAAGGCGGGTATTATAAAATATACCCTAAGGAAAAAGGCTCTTAAGTGCTTCGCGCCGCCTCGTTTCCCCGCTTGCTTGTGAGTATTTTGAGATTGAAAGCTAATCGAGGGTTTTGCCGCCCAAAGTATTAATACGTATACTATATTTGCTTGGTTTTCTTTGTGATTAAACCCTCGTGAACAATTTGGTTTTCACCAAAGTTCTAAAGTCATTCGAAGGCGTTCACTCCACGTGATCGTTTTCATTCCTTTGAGGCTTCTTTAATCAAGAGTTTGATTCGAGGAGAGATTTTGTAGATTGTTGTCTACGTAATACACCCAAAAACCAAAAAAATTAAATATCATCAAAAACACAAAAAAATTGAAAATCCACAAAACAACCAAAAAGAATCTTCTTTGCTCACCTCCCATTCTTCGTGAAGTTTATGATCACTCGTAATCAAGCAAAACGAGCTCGTAAACGACTTCAAAAGCAAACAAATCAAGGATCGTTGATTGTTGAAGAACCTCCAATTGTTGAACCTATTATAGAACAAGAAGTCGTAATGGCTAATCGTACTATGATGGAGTTGCTACAAGCACCCACCGAGGGTTTTGGAGAGGCCATTGTTATTCCCGCCATCCTTGCGGAGAATTTCGAGATTAAGACGGGTTTAATGTCGATGCTACAAGCAAACAAGTTTCGAGGTCACGAGAAAGACAACCCGCATTACCACATTAGGAATTTCAACCGTCTCACGGCCACTAGCAAATTCAAAGATGTTCCGCATGACGCCATTAAGATGATGTTGTTTCCATATTCGTTGGATGGACCCGCAAAAATTTGGCTCGAGAAAGAACCGCCAAATTCGATTTTGACATGGGCCGATCTCGTTTCTAAGTTTGTGAACAAGTTTTTTCCACCATCGAAAACAACACACTTAAAAAATGAGATTTCACGATTTGTGCAACGTAACAATGAAAGTTTTTCTATGGCATGGGAACGATTTAAGGAGATGTTACATGAATGTCCTCATCATGATTTTTCGGAATTGCATCAAATAGATACTTTTTATAATGGGCTTAATGATCATGAACGAGATTATTTGAATGCCGCCGCGGGTGGTAATTTTTTGTGTAAGACGACAAATGAGGCTTTACAAATCATTGAAAATCGATCTAAGGTTTATAGCCCTCGTAACACACCGAGTGTTGCCAATATGGGTTCGTCATCGTCGTCACAATCGTCTCGTGGCATTAATGCCTTACATGATGAAGCTAATGAGGAAAATCGGTTTTTTGATAGATTTGCTAATCTAATGTCCCATTGGAAGGCTCAAGAAGCTTCCAATTCCGCTTCGGTTAAAGCGGTTGCTAAGAGTTGTTTATCGTGTGGAGGAGCTCATGATTTATCCGAGTGCATTACCGCGGATGGTAACACTTCGAGTGCTTATGTAGCAACGGGAACTTACAACCAAAACGGCCAAGGTTCCCGCCAAAATCAAGCTCCACCAAATCAAAATGTTAACAATTATCGAAACAACAACCAAGGTAATTACCAAGGCAACACACGCAATTACAACAAAGGGAATTATCAAAGTGGGAATGGACAAATCTCTAATCAAAACCAAAACCGTGATTTTCAAAACACTACACAAGGTTTTCAAAATGCTCACACGAAAAATTTGCAAGGAGAATTTTTAGATTATGCAAAAGCAAATGATGCAAAATTTGATAATATGCAACGTGAGATGATTAGCTTAAGGTCCGAGTTGAAAAACGAGCTTAAAAATGAACTTGCTAATGAACTTAAAACTCATGCAAATAAAATGGAAGGAAATGTCCAACGTCTTCAACAAAACCAACAAAAGATGGAATTAGGACAACATGAGATTAAGCAAGAGTTATTGAAAGCGGATGCTAGGCAATCAAAATTTGAGGACCGAATGGCTAAGATGTTCGAAGCTATCATGTGTAAACCCTCTTCTTCGGGTGGTCTTCCTAGTGATACCATTGCAAACCCGAAGGGAGAAATGAAGGTTATTACTACTCGTAGTGGTAAAACTTTCAAGGAACCAATCTCTCGTACAAGTACTTCTAAGGAGAAGGAAATCGAGAAAGAACCCGAGGTGATGGTCGAAAAGGAGCACATTACAATCCCACGAAGTACCGCTCAAACCACACCTACGGTTGAACCAATACCAATTGTGGAACCCGAGTTTCCAAGGCCGTTGCCTAATGACCAACCCACACCACCTTTACCCTACCCTTCGAGACGAAACAAAGAGAAAGCACAAGAAAGGAACAATTATCAATTTGAGCTATTCATGAAAATGTTTCGTGATTTGCATTTTAACATAAGTTTTGCCGATGCTTTAATCATGATGCCTCGATTCGCCGCAAACTTCAAAAGTATGCTAAACAACAAAGAGAAGTTACAACAAACGTCTAGTTGTTCGTCGGTTTTTCTAAGCCGCATACCACAAAAAGTCGGTGATCCCGGTAAATTTTTGATTCCGTGTGCTATACAAGATATGGAGGAATGCTACGCCTTGGCCGATCTTGGTGCTAGTATTAATTTAATGCCTCTCGAGATTTTCAAATCACTTTCGCTTCCGGCTCTTACTCCTTCGAACATGTCCATCAAGATGGCCGATCATTCTACGATTTTGGCATGTGGAGTAGCCGAGGACGTTTTCGTTAAAGTCGGAAAGTTTTACTATCCCATTGACTTTATCGTTGTAGATATTCCTATCGATCGAAAAGTTCCTCTCATTTTGGGTCGTTCATTTTTGGATACATCACGAGCACTTATCGATGTTCATGCTCGTAAAATCACCCTTCGTTTCAATGAGGAAGAACTTGTCATCAATGCAACACAAAACTCCAATCTTTCTCATGTATATTCTATTGCAACTTTAAACCATGGTGACTCGACCAATGTCGTTTGCAAAGAATTTTCACCAAGAGTTTTAGGAAATGTCTCCAAAAACAATTTACCATTTCCTCCGCCGGTGGAGGTTATGAGTGCAAAGCCTACAAGGAAGAAACCATCAATACTTGAATCAAAAAATCCTTCACCTTCATTCTTGAAAAGTATTGATAAGTTGCCGGTTTCTATGGAAGATCTTTCGGATGATGAATTTATGGACCCCGATGGGGAGGTTTTCTTCGTCGATAAACGTTTTGAGAACTTGCCACCACCAAAACCAAAACGGTTTCAAAATGTGAGAATTTTTAGTGTAACTAACATCGTCTTAGAAACACCAAATATTTTCGACATAATCAACAAGGGTTTTCATAAGGAGAGTTTAAAAGATAAAAAAGGAAAAGATCTTAAATGTGATTTAATTGATTTTTCTACAAATCTAACTCCGTCATCACCGCGTGATTTGAGTACTACAAACTCGTCTACTCCTTTTGACGATGTTTTGTGTGGTTCTAGTATGGGGGAAGCCCCTTATGTTCCCTCATCCTTGTCCACCGAGGACGAGATATTCGATCCCGGAATTTCATGTAAAGGGAAATCTCGGTCTTCCACCGATGCAATAAATGGAAACTATATCTATTTGCTTGGTGCGAGTCTACCTCGAGTAGCTCAAACGTTTGTCTTACCAATTGTCTCACCCTTCTACTTCTCTTCTATTTTCTTCAAACTCTTTGAGTTTATGGCACATGTTGGAGTGGTGTTAATTTGTTTTCCCAATGGAAACGAGAACGCCATCTTCGACCCCGGTATTTTGCATCGTTTAAGGACTTAGTCCTTTATACCGGTTGCTTTTTGGGCCTTGTTTATCATGTAAGCCCCATCAAAAATTGACCACACCATGAATTTCCCTAAATGTTCACATTTTAAGGGGATCGAGTCGAGCTCATGACTCGGTAATCAAAAACGAGGTGCCTCGTGGGGGAGATCCCATGCTTATCTTTATGCTTATTATTCACTAATAAGGGGACTTGTACCCTTCCAACTCGTTGTCTCGTGGTTGTTTGTGATTGTGTTATCTAGATCATCATC
This sequence comes from Glebionis coronaria, assembly GCA_025667525.1. Lineage (NCBI taxonomy): Eukaryota > Viridiplantae > Streptophyta > Magnoliopsida > Asterales > Asteraceae > Glebionis > Glebionis coronaria. Next base: position 583,943,928 of record CM046874.1, on the reverse strand, counting down.
ATCGTCTACGATTGAAGACTCTCGTGTTCGTTTACGTGAGCCTCCATCGTTCGTTTGAAGAAGTTTTTCACGAATCCATGACATATCCTTTATTGTTCTAACAATTATCTTTTAGCATAATTAATAAACGGCTTTAGATATATTGTTGATCACCCTTTCCATGCTAGATCCTAAGCATTCGACTCTTCGTCTCTAGTATGGGGGTGCTCCACCTTTAGACTCGAAACATTGAGGACAATGTTTACTTTTAGTATGGGGGGGTGAATAGGTACTTGCTTTGCTACGCCCTCATCGTTTTCCAATTTTCAATGTTTTGTTTTGCTAATAAGGCTAAAAATGGCCAAATTTTAAAATTTTTTAGTTTTCATAAGTGTTTTTAAGACACGAATGTATATTTTCCGATGGGTAGAATAAGAGTTAATTTTTGACTTAATGGGCATTTGGAGCCATTTACATTCCTTAACCCGCTCAATTCAAGTTTTGCTAGACTTTTATATAGGGAGCTTTAAAACGCGAAAGTCTTAATTCATTCGGGTTAAGAACAAGAACTTTTCGCAAGTTCCTATAATTGATTCTAGAAAGTCACTTATCAAGGGAACTTTAAAACGCATTCTCTAAACTTGAAAAAGTCCAAGAAAGTGCAAGATCCTATAGGTGGCTTGAAAACCCAAAACTTTGATTTGATATAGTCTTAATGAAAGCTAATCCAAATTTGGCTTAATTTTGACTTGCATGGCTAAGTATTCACGAGTCTCTTTAATTAGAGGTCTTTAAATAGTGAAGAACGAGAAATGATAGAGTTAGACAAGTGATCATGCTAAACGTAGAACATGAAAATGTTCTTTCAAAAACTCATATGTTTTTAATTGTGGCTTTTTCTTCCCATGAGATCAATGCATTAGGAATAAAACATAATTGCAATAAGTAAAGTCATACGATTTGAAAAGTTACTTAGCCTCTAGCGCAAGATCGTTTAAAAGTTGCTCGGGGTTGAATAGAGTTCATAGCCAAGGCATAACTTATTGAAGCGGGACGCGAAGATTGGCGATTATCCAAAAAGGCCCTAACAAGGCATGAGGAGCTCTATTTTTGCTAAAGATCCAAAGATGATGTGAAGTATCATTGTTCCAAAATCAATATGAAGGATCAAGACACACGACGAGAAGCTATTACTCCCCTAAAGAATGGAGAAAGTCTATCCAAAAAGACCCTAACAAGGTATGAGGATAAATATATCCAAGTCCGAAAAGGAGGCGGATCGTTGTATATCAAAATCCAAAGTAAAGATTGAAGAAAAATGATGAAGTCGTGGTCCTATATGAAGAATCTCTCAAAAACGTCAAGTGAAGAAATTCCAATTATATGAAGAGAAGACCATAATTTCGAGAACGTCTTCCCAAGATTTGAAGTATGAAGTACATGCCAAATATCGGTCCGAGAAAGGTCTCAAATCGTGAAACGAGTTATGCCAAGATATGAACTTAAGGAGATACACGAGAAGCCGTTTTAAAAGATTTTGTCCTTCGGCTAACTATTGATCAAATCGTGCTACTTTGCTTTCGGACTAATAACTACTCAAATAAGTCAATATGAATCACTTGTGATCCATGACAAATAGATAAAAAATGCTAGTAACCCATTTCCTTTTATAATAACTAGGATTGCGGGGAGAAAAAGTATTACACAATTTGGACGTATGAGTAGTGTTAGCATTATGACTTGTACCAACAATGATCTTGTTTTTGCACTTAGCATGGAATGAATGACAATCAAGGATGACGAAGTTTACTCTAAGGGACATTAACTTGTTTCTATTCTTTGACCCTAAAAGTCACATTTTGGTGATGAAAATCATACATTATGTCTTTACACAATCTCGTAGTATGTTGCAAGTCTTTTACTCTTCAATAAAGGTTAATAAAATTGAACTTTGGTGATGCTTAGATACTTTATTCTAGCATTGCGTGAGGGCACGGCAATGGCTTAGTATGGGGGAGTGATGAGATGGCATTTATACATGATCTCATCGTTCTTTTCGGGCTTTAAATACATAAAAATGTCATAAAATACCATATATATGCTTGTGTTTGTTTACTTGTGTATTTTAGGTATGGATATCATGAAAAAGACAAAAGATCACAAGATACAAGGAAAAACGAACACGAGAAACGAAGCCGTACAAAGAACCGAGCCCTAATCATGGAATTTTCATCAAATACCCTTGAAGACTTGAAGACAATACAAGATTGATCATCCAAGAATGAAGAAATGACACTTAAAACCCTTGTATATTAATAATTACAAGTTTGGTCCCTTAAGTTTGTCAAAATTGCAAAAAGGTCCTTCAACTTTGAAGAAATGGCAAGTTTAGTCCCTCAACATTTTCAAATTGCCAATAATGGTCCCTCAACAAGTGAAAGACTCATTGAAGACCTTTGAAGATCAAAATTGTCCAAGATTAGTCCTTAAAGAATCACCAAATGTCAAATTACATCCTTGATAACCTTTTATCAAAAGTTGGTGCCAAAATTGTCAAAGTGGGAAAGTTAATAACAAAGGAAAGGAGATTTTAGGCTGAAAATCCTTAAAAGCCAAAAATAACAAAAGCCAGGGACCAAAAGTGACAACTCCCAAACATTTGAAAAAAAATGCGCCTAACACCCACACCACCCCCAATTTCGGATCAAATGGTAACTGTTCATCATTCTTACCACCCCAGATTTTACCCTCACTTTTCCTTGGGTAAAACTCAATTAAACTTGCACACACTTAATTCACACATGCCAAAACCCTTCCCACTCCTAAAAACCTGCATCCCACTCATGTGCACCAAACCCCCAATTCCCCAATCCACCAATCACATCATTCCTTAGCCCCCAAGCTCATGACGTGGCTTAAATCAATGGCCAAGATTATTTGCTTCCTCCCAAAGCAAAATAAACGTCCAAGATCAAATGAGAGGACAAAATGCACTCAAGGGCACATTTGGGATTTTCTATGTATTAGGGTTTTATGTTTTTATGCTTCTAGGATGTTCTATAGGCTCTATAAAAGGAGACCCAAGTTGTGGTGATCCCTTTGTTCCAGTTTCTAGTCTCTCACATGTAATTCCTTTTTAAAGAAATAAAAAGTTTGGTTTTTGAAATATTCAAGTGTAATTCCTTTTTTATTGTTTTTAAAAGTTTGTGTGTTGTGAGGAGATTGATTCTGAGTTCCACACTTTTATTTGGTTAAGCAACTTTGATTTTCAAAGTTGTTTAAGGTTTTGAGATTTTGAGAGATTTTGGTAAAATCTTCTCAAAAGGTATTTTGGTGTTCTTGGTTCATGATTTTGGTAATTTAAGGGTTTATGATACGTTTTAAGTAATTGGAAAAGGTTTTGGAAGAGTTTTAAAAAAAAAAAAAAAAAAAAAGAATCATATCATATCATATTATTTTTGTTCTTGTTTCTTTGTTTTGTGTTCAAATAGGTTGAAGGCTTGTTGATTTAGTTCAGCTCCAACCCGGGTTGGATTGGAGGAGGATTTTCATCCTCTAGGTTCTTGGATGTAAGAACCTAAGGTATCTTCCTTTTACCTTGAAAAAGTTCATAAAAGTGCTTGTTACTTGATTTGATTGATTGATTGATTTAGTGTGTTTAAGTTACTTGATTTGTGTTTATGTTATGTTATATACATGTTATGAAGCTTTGATAACAATTTGGTTAGGTTTCATAAGGTTTTGATTTGGAAAAATTGGTTTTCAAAAAGTTTAAAGGGTGTTTGGCAACGCGTTTTAGCAGGACATAGTTTTGATTAGTGATAATTAAAAGGTGTTAGATTGTTTGTTTAGGGTTGATTAAGGTTATTGGTAAGTAGTTAATTACTTTGGAACAAGTTTGGAGTAATTTTGTGTGTTTAAAAGGTAAAAAGGGTGTTAAAAATCTGCATAAGTGTTATCTTGCTTGTTTTTATGATCTTTGGTGCATTTGATTTCTTGAATTTGAGTGCTAAGTGATTTGTGCTTGTTTGTCTTGACTTCTTGTGATCAAAGGATCACAAGAGTGCTCTTTTGTCCAAAATATTCATCCAAATAAGCTCAATAAGCCCAAGTCCTCTTGGCTTTAAATCTCAAGCAAAACACAAGCTCAAACCTGCTTGTGCTAAAGTTCATAGCTGGTCCGTCACACCAGTTGCGGCGCAAGACAGAAGTATTGCGGCGCAACTCAAGGAGCTGCAGATTTTGGTTTTCCCGTTTCACTTGTTGCGGCGCAAGGAATAAACGTTGCGGCGCAACTGAAGGTGCTGCTGATCTGGTGATCTCGTAACACTAGTTGCGGCGCAAGACCCAAGCACTGCGGCGCAAGACAGTGTTTTAATATTATTTTATTAATTAATTTTCAAAATTTTATTTTTCTTTCTTTTTCATTTTTCCTAGGTTCTTTGTCATTGATTAGGACTATTTCCATTTTTAGATTATTTTTATAACTTTTAGATTTATTTTTATAATTATTTTAAGTTTAATTAGTTTTTAATTACTTTTAATCATTTTTAGAGTTTTAAAAATAGTTTTAATAAGTTTTAATTTTTAGAAAATTACTTTTTAGTCTTCTAATAATATAAGTTAAGTAATTGTTCAATAAAATCATATTTTAGACTTTTGAATTAGTTAAATTTAATTTTAGGGCTTTAATTAGCATTTAAAATTAATTATTTAATTAACAAAAGGTTTTAAAATATCTTTATTGGATTTTTGTCTTTATTTATATTATTTTAGATTTGTTTTAGTCTTTTTAATCTTTTTCTTGATTTTGTTTTTTGGTTTTAATAATTTTTAATTTTAGTGGTTTTTCTACGGTTTTACGTTTTCGTTTTTTTACGTCATAGTATAATTTCCAAGAAACCGTCATTCCATCTTCTCAATATTAATCTCAAAGAAATACAAGTTAATTCACAACACCTATACCTCCTCGAGAACGAACTCACTTTTAGGGTCATTCTTTTATCTTTTTTAAGTGATTGTGGGTCATTACTTGTGGTTTTCCTAAATCACTCGTCGATACTTACCGCTCATATTTAGTTGCTTGTTTTTCCTAAAGCAAGTTATCTAAATTTTACCGCAATCATTTTGGCGCCGCTGCCGGGGAGGTGTGTCGTGTCTTAATTTGGAAAATTTTGTTTTTGATATTATCCATAAATAGTATTTGTGTTAAGTGGAACTCCCTTAACACGTATTATCGGTTTTCTCGGTTTTTCTTTGTGAATATTATTAATATATTGTATTAAGTATCACAATAAACATACAATATCTCCAAAAGTGTGAAAACACAACCTTGATTCGGGATTTCATCACTCGATCATTGTATTCGAATCTCAAACAAAAAGAAAAGGCAAAAATAGATAAATACTTTCGAGAAGCTCGATTTTGAAAGATACGAACTATAAGGTGGGTATAAGGCGGGTATTATAAAATATACCCTAAGGAAAAAGGCTCTTAAGTGCTTCGCGCCGCCTCGTTTCCCCGCTTGCTTGTGAGTATTTTGAGATTGAAAGCTAATCGAGGGTTTTGCCGCCCAAAGTATTAATACGTATACTATATTTGCTTGGTTTTCTTTGTGATTAAACCCTCGTGAACAATTTGGTTTTCACCAAAGTTCTAAAGTCATTCGAAGGCGTTCACTCCACGTGATCGTTTTCATTCCTTTGAGGCTTCTTTAATCAAGAGTTTGATTCGAGGAGAGATTTTGTAGATTGTTGTCTACGTAATACACCCAAAAACCAAAAAAATTAAATATCATCAAAAACACAAAAAAATTGAAAATCCACAAAACAACCAAAAAGAATCTTCTTTGCTCACCTCCCATTCTTCGTGAAGTTTATGATCACTCGTAATCAAGCAAAACGAGCTCGTAAACGACTTCAAAAGCAAACAAATCAAGGATCGTTGATTGTTGAAGAACCTCCAATTGTTGAACCTATTATAGAACAAGAAGTCGTAATGGCTAATCGTACTATGATGGAGTTGCTACAAGCACCCACCGAGGGTTTTGGAGAGGCCATTGTTATTCCCGCCATCCTTGCGGAGAATTTCGAGATTAAGACGGGTTTAATGTCGATGCTACAAGCAAACAAGTTTCGAGGTCACGAGAAAGACAACCCGCATTACCACATTAGGAATTTCAACCGTCTCACGGCCACTAGCAAATTCAAAGATGTTCCGCATGACGCCATTAAGATGATGTTGTTTCCATATTCGTTGGATGGACCCGCAAAAATTTGGCTCGAGAAAGAACCGCCAAATTCGATTTTGACATGGGCCGATCTCGTTTCTAAGTTTGTGAACAAGTTTTTTCCACCATCGAAAACAACACACTTAAAAAATGAGATTTCACGATTTGTGCAACGTAACAATGAAAGTTTTTCTATGGCATGGGAACGATTTAAGGAGATGTTACATGAATGTCCTCATCATGATTTTTCGGAATTGCATCAAATAGATACTTTTTATAATGGGCTTAATGATCATGAACGAGATTATTTGAATGCCGCCGCGGGTGGTAATTTTTTGTGTAAGACGACAAATGAGGCTTTACAAATCATTGAAAATCGATCTAAGGTTTATAGCCCTCGTAACACACCGAGTGTTGCCAATATGGGTTCGTCATCGTCGTCACAATCGTCTCGTGGCATTAATGCCTTACATGATGAAGCTAATGAGGAAAATCGGTTTTTTGATAGATTTGCTAATCTAATGTCCCATTGGAAGGCTCAAGAAGCTTCCAATTCCGCTTCGGTTAAAGCGGTTGCTAAGAGTTGTTTATCGTGTGGAGGAGCTCATGATTTATCCGAGTGCATTACCGCGGATGGTAACACTTCGAGTGCTTATGTAGCAACGGGAACTTACAACCAAAACGGCCAAGGTTCCCGCCAAAATCAAGCTCCACCAAATCAAAATGTTAACAATTATCGAAACAACAACCAAGGTAATTACCAAGGCAACACACGCAATTACAACAAAGGGAATTATCAAAGTGGGAATGGACAAATCTCTAATCAAAACCAAAACCGTGATTTTCAAAACACTACACAAGGTTTTCAAAATGCTCACACGAAAAATTTGCAAGGAGAATTTTTAGATTATGCAAAAGCAAATGATGCAAAATTTGATAATATGCAACGTGAGATGATTAGCTTAAGGTCCGAGTTGAAAAACGAGCTTAAAAATGAACTTGCTAATGAACTTAAAACTCATGCAAATAAAATGGAAGGAAATGTCCAACGTCTTCAACAAAACCAACAAAAGATGGAATTAGGACAACATGAGATTAAGCAAGAGTTATTGAAAGCGGATGCTAGGCAATCAAAATTTGAGGACCGAATGGCTAAGATGTTCGAAGCTATCATGTGTAAACCCTCTTCTTCGGGTGGTCTTCCTAGTGATACCATTGCAAACCCGAAGGGAGAAATGAAGGTTATTACTACTCGTAGTGGTAAAACTTTCAAGGAACCAATCTCTCGTACAAGTACTTCTAAGGAGAAGGAAATCGAGAAAGAACCCGAGGTGATGGTCGAAAAGGAGCACATTACAATCCCACGAAGTACCGCTCAAACCACACCTACGGTTGAACCAATACCAATTGTGGAACCCGAGTTTCCAAGGCCGTTGCCTAATGACCAACCCACACCACCTTTACCCTACCCTTCGAGACGAAACAAAGAGAAAGCACAAGAAAGGAACAATTATCAATTTGAGCTATTCATGAAAATGTTTCGTGATTTGCATTTTAACATAAGTTTTGCCGATGCTTTAATCATGATGCCTCGATTCGCCGCAAACTTCAAAAGTATGCTAAACAACAAAGAGAAGTTACAACAAACGTCTAGTTGTTCGTCGGTTTTTCTAAGCCGCATACCACAAAAAGTCGGTGATCCCGGTAAATTTTTGATTCCGTGTGCTATACAAGATATGGAGGAATGCTACGCCTTGGCCGATCTTGGTGCTAGTATTAATTTAATGCCTCTCGAGATTTTCAAATCACTTTCGCTTCCGGCTCTTACTCCTTCGAACATGTCCATCAAGATGGCCGATCATTCTACGATTTTGGCATGTGGAGTAGCCGAGGACGTTTTCGTTAAAGTCGGAAAGTTTTACTATCCCGTTGACTTTATCGTTGTAGATATTCCTATCGATCGAAAAGTTCCTCTCATTTTGGGTCGTTCATTTTTGGATACATCACGAGCACTTATCGATGTTCATGCTCGTAAAATCACCCTTCGTTTCAATGAGGAAGAACTTGTCATCAATGCAACACAAAACTCCAATCTTTCTCATGTATATTCTATTGCAACTTTAAACCATGGTGACTCGACCAATGTCGTTTGCAAAGAATTTTCACCAAGAGTTTTAGGAAATGTCTCCAAAAACAATTTACCATTTCCTCCGCCGGTGGAGGTTATGAGTGCAAAGCCTACAAGGAAGAAACCATCAATACTTGAATCAAAAAATCCTTCACCTTCATTCTTGAAAAGTATTGATAAGTTGCCGGTTTCTATGGAAGATCTTTCGGATGATGAATTTATGGACCCCGATGGGGAGGTTTTCTTCGTCGATAAACGTTTTGAGAACTTGCCACCACCAAAACCAAAACGGTTTCAAAATGTGAGAATTTTTAGTGTAACTAACATCGTCTTAGAAACACCAAATATTTTCGACATAATCAACAAGGGTTTTCATAAGGAGAGTTTAAAAGATAAAAAAGGAAAAGATCTTAAATGTGATTTAATTGATTTTTCTACAAATCTAACTCCGTCATCACCGCGTGATTTGAGTACTACAAACTCGTCTACTCCTTTTGACGATGTTTTGTGTGGTTCTAGTATGGGGGAAGCCCCTTATGTTCCCTCATCCTTGTCCACCGAGGACGAGATATTCGATCCCGGAATTTCATGTAAAGGGAAATCTCGGTCTTCCACCGATGCAATAAATGGAAACTATATCTATTTGCTTGGTGCGAGTCTACCTCGAGTAGCTCAAACGTTTGTCTTACCAATTGTCTCACCCTTCTACTTCTCTTCTATTTTCTTCAAACTCTTTGAGTTTATGGCACATGTTGGAGTGGTGTTAATTTGTTTTCCCAATGGAAACGAGAACGCCATCTTCGACCCCGGTATTTTGCATCGTTTAAGGACTTAGTCCTTTATACCGGTTGCTTTTTGGGCCTTGTTTATCATGTAAGCCCCATCAAAAATTGACCACACCATGAATTTCCCTAAATGTTCACATTTTAAGGGGATCGAGTCGAGCTCATGACTCGGTAATCAAAAACGAGGTGCCTCGTGGGGGAGATCCCATGCTTATCTTTATGCTTATTATTCACTAATAAGGGGACTTGTACCCTTCCAACTCGTTGTCTCGTGGTTGTTTGTGATTGTGTTATCTAGATCATCATCATCGTCTACGATTGAAGACTCTCGTGTTCGTTTACGTGAGCCTCCATCGTTCGTTTGAAGAAGTTTTTCACGAATCCATGACATATCCTTTATTGTTCTAACAATTATCTTTTAGCATAATTAATAAACGGCTTTAGATATATTGTTGATCACCCTTTCCATGCTAGATCCTAAGCATTCGACTCTTCGTCTCTAGTATGGGGGTGCTCCACCTTTAGACTCGAAACATTGAGGACAATGTTTACTTTTAGTATGGGGGGGTGAATAGGTACTTGCTTTGCTACGCCCTCATCGTTTTCCAATTTTCAATGTTTTGTTTTGCTAATAAGGCTAAAAATGGCCAAATTTTAAAATTTTTTAGTTTTCATAAGTGTTTTTAAGACACGAATGTATATTTTCCGATGGGTAGAATAAGAGTTAATTTTTGACTTAATGGGCATTTGGAGCCATTTACATTCCTTAACCCGCTCAATTCAAGTTTTGCTAGACTTTTATATAGGGAGCTTTAAAACGCGAAAGTCTTAATTCATTCGGGTTAAGAACAAGAACTTTTCGCAAGTTCCTATAATTGATTCTAGAAAGTCACTTATCAAGGGAACTTTAAAACGCATTCTCTAAACTTGAAAAAGTCCAAGAAAGTGCAAGATCCTATAGGTGGCTTGAAAACCCAAAACTTTGATTTGATATAGTCTTAATGAAAGCTAATCCAAATTTGGCTTAATTTTGACTTGCATGGCTAAGTATTCACGAGTCTCTTTAATTAGAGGTCTTTAAATAGTGAAGAACGAGAAATGATAGAGTTAGACAAGTGATCATGCTAAACGTAGAACATGAAAATGTTCTTTCAAAAACTCATATGTTTTTAATTGTGGCTTTTTCTTCCCATGAGATCAATGCATTAGGAATAAAACATAATTGCAATAAGTAAAGTCATACGATTTGAAAAGTTACTTAGCCTCTAGCGCAAGATCGTTTAAAAGTTGCTCGGGGTTGAATAGAGTTCATAGCCAAGGCATAACTTATTGAAGCGGGACGCGAAGATTGGCGATTATCCAAAAAGGCCCTAACAAGGCATGAGGAGCTCTATTTTTGCTAAAGATCCAAAGATGATGTGAAGTATCATTGTTCCAAAATCAATATGAAGGATCAAGACACACGACGAGAAGCTATTACTCCCCTAAAGAATGGAGAAAGTCTATCCAAAAAGACCCTAACAAGGTATGAGGATAAATATATCCAAGTCCGAAAAGGAGGCGGATCGTTGTATATCAAAATCCAAAGTAAAGATTGAAGAAAAATGATGAAGTCGTGGTCCTATATGAAGAATCTCTCAAAAACGTCAAGTGAAGAAATTCCAATTATATGAAGAGAAGACCATAATTTCGAGAACGTCTTCCCAAGATTTGAAGTATGAAGTACATGCCAAATATCGGTCCGAGAAAGGTCTCAAATCGTGAAACGAGTTATGCCAAGATATGAACTTAAGGAGATACACGAGAAGCCGTTTTAAAAGATTTTGTCCTTCGGCTAACTATTGATCAAATCGTGCTACTTTGCTTTCGGACTAATAACTACTCAAATAAGTCAATATGAATCACTTGTGATCCATGACAAATAGATAAAAAATGCTAGTAACCCATTTCCTTTTATAATAACTAGGATTGCGGGGAGAAAAAGTATTACACAATTTGGACGTATGAGTAGTGTTAGCATTATGACTTGTACCAACAATGATCTTGTTTTTGCACTTAGCATGGAATGAATGACAATCAAGGATGACGAAGTTTACTCTAAGGGACATTAACTTGTTTCTATTCTTTGACCCTAAAAGTCACATTTTGGTGATGAAAATCATACATTATGTCTTTACACAATCTCGTAGTATGTTGCAAGTCTTTTACTCTTCAATAAAGGTTAATAAAATTGAACTTTGGTGATGCTTAGATACTTTATTCTAGCATTGCGTGAGGGCACGACAATGGCTTAGTATGGGGGAGTGATGAGATGGCATTTATACATGATCTCATCGTTCTTTTCGGGCTTTAAATACATAAAAATGTCATAAAATACCATATATATGCTTGTGTTTGTTTACTTGTGTATTTTAGGTATGGATATCATGAAAAAGACAAAAGATCACAAGATACAAGGAAAAACGAACACGAGAAACGAAGCCGTACAAAGAACCGAGCCCTAATCATGGAATTTTCATCAAATACCCTTGAAGACTTGAAGACAATACAAGATTGATCATCCAAGAATGAAGAAATGACACTTAAAACCCTTGTATATTAATAATTACAAGTTTGGTCCCTTAAGTTTGTCAAAATTGCAAAAAGGTCCTTCAACTTTGAAGAAATGGCAAGTTTAGTCCCTCAACATTTTCAAATTGCCAATAATGGTCCCTCAACAAGTGAAAGACTCATTGAAGACCTTTGAAGATCAAAATTGTCCAAGATTAGTCCTTAAAGAATCACCAAATGTCAAATTACATCCTTGATAACCTTTTATCAAAAGTTGGTGCCAAAATTGTCAAAGTGGGAAAGTTAATAACAAAGGAAAGGAGATTTTAGGCTGAAAATCCTTAAAAGCCAAAAATAACAAAAGCCAGGGACCAAAAGTGACAACTCCCAAACATTTGAAAAAAAATGCGCCTAACACCCACACCACCCCCAATTTCGGATCAAATGGTAACTGTTCATCATTCTTACCACCCCAGATTTTACCCTCACTTTTCCTTGGGTAAAACTCAATTAAACTTGCACACACTTAATTCACACATGCCAAAACCCTTCCCACTCCTAAAAACCTGCATCCCACTCATGTGCACCAAACCCCCAATTCCCCAATCCACCAATCACATCATTCCTTAGCCCCCAAGCTCATGACGTGGCTTAAATCAATGGCCAAGATTATTTGCTTCCTCCCAAAGCAAAATAAACGTCCAAGATCAAATGAGAGGACAAAATGCACTCAAGGGCACATTTGGGATTTTCTATGTATTAGGGTTTTATGTTTTTATGCTTCTAGGATGTTCTATAGGCTCTATAAAAGGAGACCCAAGTTGTGGTGATCCCTTTGTTCCAGTTTCTAGTCTCTCACATGTAATTCCTTTTTAAAGAAATAAAAAGTTTGGTTTTTGAAATATTCAAGTGTAATTCCTTTTTTATTGTTTTTAAAAGTTTGTGTGTTGTGAGGAGATTGATTCTGAGTTCCACACTTTTATTTGGTTAAGCAACTTTGATTTTCAAAGTTGTTTAAGGTTTTGAGATTTTGAGAGATTTTGGTAAAATCTTCTCAAAAGGTATTTTGGTGTTCTTGGTTCATGATTTTGGTAATTTAAGGGTTTATGATACGTTTTAAGTAATTGGAAAAGGTTTTGGAAGAGTTTTAAAAAAAAAAAAAAAAAAAAAGAATCATATCATATCATATTATTTTTGTTCTTGTTTCTTTGTTTTGTGTTCAAATAGGTTGAAGGCTTGTTGATTTAGTTCAGCTCCAACCCGGGTTGGATTGGAGGAGGATTTTCATCCTCTAGGTTCTTGGATGTAAGAACCTAAGGTATCTTCCTTTTACCTTGAAAAAGTTCATAAAAGTGCTTGTTACTTGATTTGATTGATTGATTGATTTAGTGTGTTTAAGTTACTTGATTTGTGTTTATGTTATGTTATATACATGTTATGAAGCTTTGATAACAATTTGGTTAGGTTTCATAAGGTTTTGATTTGGAAAAATTGGTTTTCAAAAAGTTTAAAGGGTGTTTGGCAACGCGTTTTAGCAGGACATAGTTTTGATTAGTGATAATTAAAAGGTGTTAGATTGTTTGTTTAGGGTTGATTAAGGTTATTGGTAAGTAGTTAATTACTTTGGAACAAGTTTGGAGTAATTTTGTGTGTTTAAAGGTAAAAAGGGTGTTAAAAATCTGCATAAGTGTTATCTTGCTTGTTTTTTATGATCTTTGGTGCATTTGATTTCTTGAATTTGAGTGCTAAGTGATTTGTGCTTGTTTGTCTTGACTTCTTGTGATCAAAGGATCACAAGAGTGCCCTTTTGTCCAAAATATTCATCCAAATAAGCTCAATAAGCCCAAGTCCTCTTGGCTTTAAATCTCAAGCAAAACACAAGCTCAAACCTGCTTGTGCTAAAGTTCATAGCTGGTCCGTCACACCAGTTGCGGCGCAAGACAGAAGTATTGCGGCGCAACTCAAGGAGCTGCAGATTTTGGTTTTCCCGTTTCACTTGTTGCGGCGCAAGGAATAAACGTTGCGGCGCAACTGAAGGTGCTGCTGATCTGGTGATCTCGTAACACTAGTTGCGGCGCAAGACCCAAGCACTGCGGCGCAAGACAGTGTTTTAATATTATTTTATTAATTAATTTTCAAAATTTTATTTTTCTTTCTTTTTCATTTTTCCTAGGTTCTTTGTCATTGATTAGGACTATTTCCATTTTAGATTATTTTTATAACTTTTAGGATTTATTTTTATAATTATTTTAAGTTTAATTAGTTTTTAATTACTTTTAATCATTTTTAGAGTTTTAAAAATAGTTTTAATAAGTTTTAATTTTTAGAAAATTACTTTTTAGTCTTCTAATAATATAAGTTAAGTAATTGTTCAATAAAATCATATTTTAGACTTTTGAATTAGTTAAATTTAATTTTAGGGCTTTAATTAGCATTTAAAATTAATTATTTAATTAACAAAAGGTTTTAAAATATCTTTATTGGATTTTTGTCCTTATTTATATTATTTTAGATTTGTTTTAGTCTTTTTAATCTTTTTCTTGATTTTGTTTTTTGGTTTTAATAATTTTTAATTTTAGTGGTTTTTCTACGGTTTTACGTTTTCGTTTTTTTACGTCATAGTATAATTTCCAAGAAACCGTCATTCCATCTTCTCAATATTAATCTCAAAGAAATACAAGTTAATTCACAACACCATACCTCCTCGAGAACGAACTCACTTTTAGGGTCATTCACACACGGTTTTCCTAAATCGTCGTGCTTACCCTATATTATTGCCTTGTTTTCCTAAACAAGTGTGATTTTACAACAATCAATCCACCTGATGAAATAAAAGGAAAAATCTTTGGAACTATTGAAGACATGCTTGCACCGCACCATACTTGATTCCACCATGCTCCATCGCTGCTTAAGGGAACCCTGCCATTTCTCTTTTGGCTTGCCTTGTTCGCCTTAAGCTCTTGCTTATTGATGGATGAAAACTATGTCTTCGATCCTGGTGGATATCTTTCATGCTTCTTCCGTTGATGATCAAGGTCGAGTCAGGCTCACGACTCGGTTAACAAAAACCAAGCGCTTCTTGGGAGGCAACCCATGCATCTATCTTTCCGCTTTCTATATCATAAGTGTAGGGGGGACCCTTTGGATTGCTATTTCCTCTCCTCACTTCTTAATCAGGGATTCGAGCTTCAATGATCCACTCTTGATGATTCTTGACGACCCGTGATTCCGTATTCTACTTCTCCCCGGTTCTATCCTAAACTCTTTTCGATTCCCTATTTTATATTTTCTCAATATTAAAATAGGAATTTCTTTAGTGGTCTTTTCCTTAGCAAGATTTAAACAACGTGCACAATGTTCTAAGTGTAGGGGAGTTTACTCCCACATGCTTAAACATTGAGGACAATGTTTATCTTAAGTGTAGGGGGGACTTCTATCGAAATTAAGTGGTCTTTTCCTTGTATTTGTCCTCATTTTAACCGGAAAATCAATTTTTCGACATTTTTCAAAATTTTTGATCTATTTTGGCCTATTAGTTGTTATCTTTGTATAGTTATTTTGGCCTATTAATGTTTAATAAGTGGTTTTAGTTTTCAAGCGTTATGAATCTTTTGACTCAACCCGAGTTTACTCTAGCTAGTATCCTTAACGTGTTTAAGTCATGTTTTGCTAGGCTTTTATATAGGGAGCTATAAAACGCGAAAGTCTTAACTCTCACGAGTTAAGAACAAGAACTTTTCGCAAGTTCCTATAATTGATCCTAGAGAGTCGTTTATCAAGGGAACTTTAAAATGCGATTTCTAAACTTGAAAAAGTATAAGAATTTGCAAGATCCTATAGGCGACTCGAAAACCCAAAACTTTGATTTAATAGGCTAAGCATCCACGAGTCTCATTACTTGAGATTTTAAACTGTGGAGAACGAGAGATGATAAAGCCAATTATAAGTCCGATATTCTTTTGTGAATTTATGTGAGTTAATTATGAGCCTATTCTCCCATCGCTTGCTAATAATTTATCTGCTAATAAATAAGGTTGTACGATTTGAAAAGTTACTTAGCTTCTAGCCCCAGATCGTTTAAAAGTTGCTCGGTATGGATTAGAGTTCATAGCCAAGGCATAACTTATTGAAGCGGGACGCGAAGATTGGCGAGTCCGAAAAGGCCCTAACAAGGCATGAGGGCTATAATTTGTTGCTAAAGATCCAAAGTGATGTGAAGAATCATTTATCGAAAATCAATATGAATGTTAGAAATACGTTTTTACGTATATTAGAAGTATCGGTCACTCCACAATAATATTCATGTTGTAATAGCTCGTAGTTAGATAATAGTTGTTATTTGCTTATTAACTTAAGTAAGAACCGGTCCATGGGCTTGTCATGGACCGGCCCAAGCTCAATGTTTAGCTTGGACTATAAATACCCCTTTCCACTAAGGAAAGGGGTTGGTTGTTGTTTCATTCACATTTCATAGTAATAAAATCTTCCATATATTTCACTCACTTTCTCTCTCTAGTTTCTCTCACTAGAAAAACATCAACCCACTTCATAGATTCATAGGTTATCAATTTCTACATTTGGTATCAAGAGCTATGGGGTGATTTAAGGTAAGGATTGTGTTGCCTTTTTAGTTTTTGAATCTATTAGTGATCTTTAGGAAAAATCAATCTTGAATCTTGTTGTTTTTGGTGTTTTTGTTATTGGGATTGATTGATAAGGATTGGGTTTAGCTTATTTTGGTAAAAATCATAAAACTTTTTGTGGTTTTGGATCAAAAATCGGGGTTAAAAGCTTCTTTTTAAGTCTCGGAAACAATTTCTTCCAGTTTTTTCCGAATAGGATTCCGAATAGGAGGATTTTCAGCATAGACAGTTTATTCCGAATAGGATTCCGAATAGGAGGAGTTTCCGAATAGAAGAAATTTTTCCGAATAGAGAATTTTTTCCGAATAGAAGAAATTTTTCCGAATAGAGAATTTTTTCCGAATAGAAGAAAATTTTCCGAATAGAGAATTTTTTCCGAATAGAAGAAAATTTTCCGAATAGAGAAGTTTTTTTCCGAATAGAAGCTTTTTCCGAATAGAAGATATTTTCCGAATAGCCAATCTTTCCGAATAGACACCAATTTTACGAATAGCCAACTTTTCCGAATAGACACCAATTTTCCGAATAGCCAAAATTAGGAAATATTCCGAATTGCCATCATTCCGAATAGACCAGTTTTTCCGAATAAGCCAAATTGCCAAAATATTCCGAATTGAAGAAAACATTCCGAATAGGGTTTTTTTCCGCATAAGGGTTATTCTGCATAGAGTTTATTCCGAATAGGGTATTTTTCAGCATAGGATTATTCCGAATAGGCATTATTCCGAATAAGGGTTTATTCTGAGTTTGGGTTATTCCGTATAAGCAAGTTCAAGGGGTATTTGAGTTTTTCCGACGATCTTTAGTGGATTTAATCTTGAGTTAACCAACGCAACACAAATTCTCAACCTTTCTTCACTGCTCGATCAAACGATAATCTTTGAGTCTGTTAAGTGATCACAATGAATCCAAGTTCATTAATGCCTCAGATGACATCTCTTACGGATATCTCGATCATAACGGGGACTGATAGTCGTCCACCGATGCTTATTAAAGAGGTGTTTGAGGCATGGCAAGGTCGAATGATGCAATATCTAAAGGGGAAACCGACATACGGAAGGCTTATGGTCAAATCGATTTTGAATGGTCCACTCGACTATGGTACCATCACGGTTGACAACGTGACTAGACCACGAGAATTTGAAGAACTCACTCCAGCTCAACAACTTGTTGCAGATGCAGATGAAAAAGCTCTTCAAACAATTCTTCAAGCTCTTCCCCATGATATTTATAGGATGGTAAGTCAGTATACAGTGGCAAAAGATTTATGGGAACGGTTAAAGGTGTTGCTACAAGGCACGTCTCTCACCAAACAAGAAAGGGAGTGTCAACTGTATGATTTGTTTGATAGATTCACATACAGCCCAGGGGAAACACTACACGATTACTACTTCAGATTCACTACTTTAATGAATTATCTGAATGTATACAATCTGGTAATTGCTCCATTCCAGGTTAACACCAAGTTCTTGAATACTTTACCTCAAGCTGAATGGGGTGAGTATATTACCGATGTGAAGTTAACCCGGGATTTGCATAAGTGCAACTTAGATCAAATCTATGCTTTTCTTCAGCAACATGAGAAGCATGTGATTATGCACCGTTCTCCTCGCGGTATGTACCCAGATTCCTTAGCTTTGATGGCGAATCAACCAAGCTTATCACACAACAACACACCTTATATTTTGGGACATCAAGCCTATCATCCATCACCTTACATAACACCAACTTTTCCACAATACTCGATTTTACCACAACCTCCCACCTCACATCAGCAACAGTATCGGTTCAATGCACCCTCACCACAGTATGGTTCACAACTTCATCCAGCAAATGTTGCACCTTATGCTCAGCCTTCATATTCTTCTTATCAAGAGAATGCAACATATCCAACAAGCTACCCTGATCAAATGAGTATTCCTTCTACTGATTATGCAGCTCATCCAGATCAAGCACTGTATTGTGATGATGAAGAAGTCCCTGTTCCTGTTTTTCAACAAGGAGCTGACCCAATTGAAGTGCTAACTACTATGTCTGCATATCTCACAAGAACTTTAAGCAAACGAGGATACAGAGGATCAGCTCCTACCAACAATCAGTTGAGGAACTCATCCAATTCTCGCCAACAAGCTACAATTGAGAATGGCAGGGTCATGGTTCAGCCAATTCAAACGTATCAGGGGAGATCTTCCACTTCAACCAATGCTCGCACGATTACTCCTGCTCCTGCTCCTATGGTCAACAATCCTCCACGGGCTAATACAGGCAAGTTGAGAATGATCACATGCTACAACTGCAAGGAAGAGGGTCATATGTCCAGGGATTGTAAGAAACCCAAGAGGAGAAGGGATGGACAGTGGTTTGCAGAAAAGATCTATCTGGTAAATGCTCAGGCGCAAGGAAGGGAACTTGATGAAGAGGAGCTTGCATTTCTTGCTGACCCAGGGATTGCTGAACAAGACGTTGTCACTACGCAAAATGCAGCTTACCAAGCCGATGATCTTGATGCGTATGATTCCGACTGTGATGACTTTCAAACTGCAAAGGCTGCTTTCATGGCAACTTTCTCCAGCTTAGGGCCAGATAAGAAATCTGAGGTATTTATTAATAACACCGATAATGCCACTGATGCTAGTATTCAACCACATCAAGTTGGGCAAGAGAGTGCTAATTCGAATGAATCTTCGGTGGTGAGTCTTTCAAACGAGGAGACAAACAATGATAGCAATATCAATGTGAGTCCCCAGACTTTGAGTGAATCACAACCGGGATCCATTTCGCATACGCCTACTCCTGCTCAACAAGATTTGGTCATGGTTCCTGCTACATTACTTAGCCAAATGAATGCTGCACTCTTAGAAACCTTAGCTAAGAATAAGAATTTGTCTGATGAGCTTGCCTTAAGCAATGAGAAAGTACAAACTTTGGAATTAGTGCCTTCGTCTAGTGTTCTCACAAATCTCGAATATGATCATTTTAGAAACAAACAAATGAGTCACTTGCAAGAAATCGAAAACTTAAGAGCAAATCTGTCTAGTGAACTTAAAGAAAAGGAGTTAGTGGTCACTAATTTTCAAAAACTTCAAACTGATTTTGAATTACTCGAATCTAAGAAGACTGAAATGGAGATTAATGCTACTAATAAGATTAGAAGTCTAGACTACTTGCTGTTAAGACAATACGCTGCTTCACAACTAGTTCACTTATTTGATGCTTCGTTTAAAGAGTTTAACTTATCACGTCTAAAAGGCCTTCCCCCTAATCCACGATATGCAAAACAAGCTTTAAGACATAGTCCTAGACTTTATAATGCAACTCAATTAGGATTGGCTTTAGACCCGATTGTTTTTCCCAATGATCGAACAAGTAAGGTTCTAGTTGATGAGGATCGGTCATACAATTCAGAAAAATATCCCGAGTGTGATTATTTTAAAATGAATAAGGAGCTTGCTAAAACTGATTTTAGAGTTCGCTTCCATATGGATAAAGATCTCATTACAGCACCAACCTACATGTTAGAGGAAGAACGCCCTAGTACATTTCCTACACTTGTCAACATGGAAGGTCCTAAGGAAATTCCAAAGAATCTTCCACCTGTTAGCACTGTATGGTTAAACTTGAAAGAGATTAACCGATACTTTACTAACTTTGACAAGGTCATTTTGGAATGTACGACTTCAAATGGCTTAAACGCCGGAGAATGGGCTTTCGAACACATGAACGAGGTGTTTAAAACTAAGATCAATCCGTTTGTCGAAAGTCTAAAAGGAAGTTTTGCATCTCTTAAGGAAAATCTTCAGTTTGAAATTGGTGAAGTTCAAAAAGTGTTTTATGAAATGGACACCGCTTACGAACTGCAACTAATTGAAAAGGAAAAGATTTCAACCGAATATGACCGATTCTTGTCGGAAGTAATCTCGTGTGATGTGCTTACTACTGTAAATGTTAATTATTCAAATGAGCTTACATCTGCGGTGATTAATTGTGATGCTGTGAATATTTGTAATGATATTTGTGATGATGTTTGTGATATTTCTGTAAATGTTGCTGAAACTGTAAATGAGGTAGATAATCATTCTTGTCACGAATCTAACGCTGAGTTTTTAAAGCTACAAGATTCTTATAATTTACTTTCTCAACGCTTTAATCAACTAGAACAACATTGTATATCTTTAGAATTAAAACAACAAGCTCAAAATGAAAATCTTTTGATATCAAATGTTTGTGAAAACGGTGTTGAGAATAGTGACAAGATGATTGCAATTGTTAAGACATTAGAGGAAGAAATCATGAGATTGAAGAGAGAGGTATCATCAAAGGAAACATTAAGAATGGAACTAGAGGCCGCAGAGTCTAAAAACCAGGTCTTAGAAATTAGACTATCAACTGTTCTAGGGGAGATGGATCGGACAAGGCAGGGACTATCCGCTCTTTATGGTTCACTAGAAGATCGATTCGCTTTTAATGCGACACAGCAACAATATTATGTTGAACAACTGAACCAAAAGTGCGAAGAAATCTCTGACTTGAACATCCTGCTCATAGACAAAAATATGGTTTTAGCTGAGTTAAAGGAGACACTTCTTCTCACCCGACAAGAAGTTGTTGATAACTTAGCTACCGACTCTGCACCGTCCACTAGTGCTCCAACAACCAAATCAGTAGTGCTTTATAAGAATCCGCTTCATAAGAGAAACCAGCTTACCTATGATGATTATATGAGGAATGCCATTAAGCATGTCGATCTTCTTAGGGATATTGTAGACGATCTTTATGCCTTAGATCCCTTAAGCAGCGACTATTATTCGGCTCATGAATATGTTAAGCGAGTTCAATATTGCTTGGCTTATTTGCAATACATAGGTACACCAGGTTCTGCACTACTTAACAATAGGCCCATTGCTGTCACTCCATTTAATAAGACTCCAGGAGCGAAACCGTCATTGGCACAATCAAGTAAGACATCTTTAAAATCTGCTGCTAATATTCCCAATTTGCCTTCTACAGGATTAAAAGAGACTACTAAGGCTAAAGGATCGCCACTCAAGAAAGCTAAGATCAAGCCCGCCACTAGTAGTGCCACAAAGAAGAAAGTAGAAGTCCACAATAGGAATGCTAGTTCAGTTTTAAATAAAACGAATCATGTTAAGACTAAAAGCTCTGCGCCTGTGCAGCAGCCTAAACCATTCGTGAATTCTGATTTAAATTGTTGGAATTGTAATAAATGTATGTTTTCCCAGCGTCATGATTTGTGTCTGATTGATCACGTTAATGAAATGAATGCTATTAAGAATGGTCTTGAATGGAAGCCAACGGGTAGAACTCGTGCCCAAGTTGGCTGGCAATGGCGTCCCACTGGTAGGACCTTTACTCTCGATGGTAAAATGTGCCCTTTAACTAGGAATGCATCCATTGAGGTTAGGTCTGAGCGTCCTTTAGTTAGGAACACTTGCACTCAAGTAAGGAAACAGCGCCCTTTAATTAGGTCAGCCCCCACTATAGTGCCTATCAGTGTAGAAATACCTCAGGATTTGAGCCAATTAGAATCTACACCACCAATTAAGAAGAAAAAGGCTAGGAAATCTAAGAAACCTAGAGTTAGCAAATCTAAGATTATTAAATCTGTACCTGCTAATAACAAGGAACACTCAGATTCCGATACCTCTACATTGTCTTTGTGTGGTGATATTTTCAGGTGGTCCAAATCATCCTGTGGTATTTGGACTCCGGTTGTTCAAAACATATGACCGGAAATCGCTCGATGCTCCGAAATTTCGTCAGCAAGTTTCTTGGTACGGTTAAATTTGGGAATGATCATATAGCAAAGATTATGGGGTATGGTGAATATCAGATTGGAAACGTGACGATTTCTAGGGTATACTATGTTGAAGGTCTTGGTCATAACTTATTCTCAGTAGGACAGTTTTGTGATTCCAACCTTGAGGTTGCTTTTCGACAACACACTTGCTTCATCCGCAACTTGGAAGGAAAAGATTTGTTGAAGGGATCTCGTGGTGCAAATCTTTACACTTTGTCCTTACAAGACATGATGGCCGCTTCTCCAGTATGTCTTCTCTCTAAAGCTTCGAAGACCAAGTCATGGTTATGGCATCGCAGATTATCTCATCTTAATTTTGATGCTATTAATCATCTGGCTAAAAACGAGTTAGTTCGTGGTCTTCCCAAGCTTAAATTTCACAAGGATCATTTATGTTCCGCGTGTTCAAGGGGTAAAAGCACCAAGAAATCTTACAAACCCAAAGCTGAAGACACTAATCAAGAAAAACTTCATCTTTTGCATATGGATCTTTGTGGACCGATGAGAACTGAAAGTGTGAGCGGTAAGAAATTCATTCTCGTCATTGTGGATGATTTCTCAAGGTTTACATGGGTTAGATTTCTACGTACAAAGGATGAAGCTCCGAAAGCTATCATTACTTTTCTGAAATTCATTCAGGTACGTTTGAATACCACTGTCCGCCGTATTCGTACAGACAATGGTACAGAGTTCGTCAACCAGACTCTTCGTGATTATTATGAAGGAGTTGGTATATCACATGAAACATCCGCTGCACGCACTCCACAACAAAACGGTGTCGTTGAAAGACGGAATCGTACACTTATGGAAGCTGCTAGGACCATGCTTATTTATGCGAACGCTCCATTGTTCTTGTGGGCAGAGGCTATTTCTACTGCATGTTTCACCCAAAACCGTTCTATCATTCGGAAACGCCATGGAAAAACACCTTATGAGCTTCTACATGACCGCAAACCCGATGTTTCATTTTTCCATGTGTTTGGTGCTCTGTGTTATCCAAACATCAATAGTGAGAACTTGGGTAAGCTTCAACCAAAAGCAGACATAGGTATTTTCATTGGTTACTCACCGTCCAAAAGAGCATACCGAATCTATAACCGTCGTCTTGGCAAGATTGTAGAAACTATGGACGCTGATTTCGACGAGCTGACAGCGATGGCTTCTGAGTAACACAGCTCTGAACCCGCGCTTCATGAGATGGGACCCGGTGCTATAAGTTCCGGATTAGTTCCCAACAATCCTACTTCTACATCATTTTTACCACCATCAAGGCCCGAGTGGGATAAACTGTTTCAACCGTTGTTTGATGAATTCTTCGATCCCCCGACTGATGAAGTTCCCGTACCTGTAGTAATTGCTCCAATACCTGAAGTGGTTGCTCAAGTTAATGAACCTTTATCTAATGCATCTACAATTCACATTGAACCGGATGCACCTTCACCAAGTGATTCTCAAACTTCACCTGAATCATCACCCTCACTTGTGCCAAATGATGTAGAAGAGGATACTACTGATCACGACCTGGAATATGCTCACTTGCAAGAGCTTCCTTTCTTTGGTGTTGCGATCCCTGAAAACCCTTCAGCCGCCTCTACCTCAGAAGAAGCTCCATCTATTGTTCACTCCAGACCACCTAGGATTGAAAACCATAGCACTAAATGGACAAAAGATCACCCAATTAGGAATGTTATTGGAGATCTAGATCGACCAGTCTCTACGCGCCATCAATTACAAGAGAGTGCACTTTATTGTTACTTTGATGCATTTCTCTCTGAAGTTGAACCCAAAAATTGGCAGCAGGCTATGACCCAATCATCTTGGATCGAAGCTATGCAAGAGGAACTCAATGAATTCAAACGACTTGAAGTATGGGAATTGGTTCCTCGCCCTGACAAGGTTAACATCCTTACTTTGTTATGGGTTTATAAGGTTAAACTTGATGAGATGGGTGCGGTATTGAAGAATAAAGCAAGATTGGTCGCTAGAGGATATAAACAAGCCTTGGGTATAGACTTTGAGGAATCTTTTGCTCCTGTGGCTAGATTGGAGGCGATTAGACTATTCCTTGCGTTTGCTGCTCATATGAACATGATCGTCTATCAAATGGATGTGAAGACGGCATTTTTGAACGGTGAACTAAGGGAAGAGGTTTATGTTAGTCAACCGGATGGGTTCGTCAGCACGGAGTCTCCTAACCATGTGTACAAGCTTAAGAAGGCTCTCTATGGGTTGAAACAAGCTCCACGCGCGTGGTATGATCTCCTGTCAACATATCTCATGTCGGAAGGCTTCTCCAAAGGCAAAGTGGACCCCACTCTATTCACTCTCAAGGACGGCAATGACATGCTTCTGGTACAAATTTATGTTGATGATATAATTTTTGCTGCCACTAACATAGAATTGTCTAAACAATTTGAGAAGATAATGTCCACACGCTTTCAGATGTCGATGATGGGAAAAATTTCATTTTTCTTAGGATTACAGATTTCTCAGAATCCCAGAGGCATCTTTATTAATCAATCCAAATATGCTCTAGAATCTCTTAAGAAATATAACTTTGAGAATTGTGACCCCGTAGACACTCCAATGGTGGAGAAATCCAAGTTAGATGAAGATAGGGATGGGATTATTGTCGATCCGAAACTTTACCGTGGAATGATTGGCACCCTTCTCTATCTGACTGCTAGCAGGCCTGATTTGCAATTTGCTGTATGCATGTGTGCCCGGTATCAGGCTCGGCCTACCGAAAAGCACTTACATGTTGTTAAAAGGATCTTTCGGTATCTAAAAGGAACACTTCATCGTGGTCTATGGTATCCGAAAGATTCCTCGATTGCTTTAATATCATACGCAGATGCCGATCATGCTGGATGTCAAGATACGAGGCGTAGCACTTCTGGATCTGTTCAACTCCTAGGAGATAGATTGATCAGTTGGTCTTCAAAAAGGCAGAAAAGCGCTGCAATATCAAGCACGGAGGCTGAATACATCGCCATGTCCGGTTGTTGTGCTCAAGTCCTTTGGATGAGATCACAATTAACTGACTACGGTCTTGGATTTAACAAAATCCCGATGTATTGTGACAACAAGAGCGCCATTGCCCTTTGCTGCAACTATGTTCAACACTCCCGGGCCAAGCACATAGACATTCGCTACCATTTCATCAAGGAGCAGGTGGAGAACGGAGTGATCGAGCTGTATTTTGTCACTACTGAGTATCAGCTGGCGGATATGTTCACCAAAGCCTTAGATCGAGGACGAATCGAGTTTTTGATCGACAAGCTTGGCATGAAATCATTCACTCCAGCGACTCTCAAAGAGTTGGCAGAAGAATCAGCTGAATAGTCGTGGTAAACTATTCAGAGTATCCTTTGGTTGTGATCATGTATATTATCGTAAATATATAAACCACAAAAGAAAAATACAAAAATATAAAACCAAGAAAAACCATAAAAAATATAAAATCAAGAAAAACCAAAAATATTTTTCGTTTAAAACGGGCATGTCTTTTAGTACGGTAATATTTACGGCCTTAGAAATGTCGATCAATATTGACACGGTGCCATAAATAGAGTCCGTATAAAAGTTGTACATTTTTAAAACATGCCCATTATGGCTTGTAGTTATTTCAGACTACAACCCGGTTTTCATATTAAAGTCACGTATTTCCTTGGAAAACGTTGGCTCAGAACGGGAATTAATTTTCTCGGGCGTGATTTACAAGCCAAATCATGCAAAGGGATCAAGTTTACTTTACAACTTGGTCTAACACGAATTTGTGTACGTCTCAGTGCATTAATTTGTTAAAATAAGAGAAATCTTATTGACACCACGAATCAAATTTTTTCAAGATATTAATTGGGAAATGTTTTTTCATCATCATGTGCCTCATTAAACAATGACTACAGCTCTTTAAATAGAAAACGGGTCATCGTTTAAGGGGGAGAAAATGTGTCATCATCTTTCATTTCAAAAAGATCTTCAAAAGTTTTCAAGGAAACTCACAAAACTTAATGGTAAATGGTTGGATTGCTTTGGAATTATCTTGTTGATTGCTTATAAATGTGTTTTGAATAGTTTTGTGATTGTGATTGTGTTAAGATAGGTTAATTACTCAGGCTAGGGCAACGAACTTAAGATAGGGTCAAAATGACAAGAATCAACTTGGAAACACAAAAGAATTTTCTTGTTTGTTGAAAAGAGGAAAATTGAGGGGGTAAAAGTTGACATTATGTCAAACTTGTGAAAATTTTGACTTAGTCAAATTCATCCCCCCGTTTTGTTATCTAACCCTTCACTGTTTACAATCCCTTTGCCGCCATTGATTACCTTACACACAAAAACTCACGATAATCATTCAAACTTGCATCAATCAGTTATCTTCTAGTTCAGATCTTCACAAAAGGTATTAAATCGGCTTAATTTTTCATGAACATCAAGTTAATTAACTGCTTAATTGGTAAATCAAAACGAATCAAATTAATGTCTAAGTAGGGTTAATTAATTTGGGGGTTTTGCTTGGGATACATTCGGAATGGGTTTAATTGCACTATTTTTGCCTTTAGATCAATTGAAACAAACGGATTAAGTGCCTAATTAGAAAAAATTGTAACTGTTGCAAAACTTTCTGCGTAAGAACAACTTTCCGCATGGTGAAAATTTTTCCGAATAGAAAAGTTTTCCACATAAGGAAAAAGTTCCGCATAAGGGAAAAAGTTCCGCATAGAAAAATGTTCCGCATAAGGCAAAAGTTCCGCATAAGGGAAAAAGTTCCGCATAGGAAAATGTTCCGCATAGGGTAAATTTTCCGCATGGGCAAAAAGTTCCGCATAGGGCAAAAGTTCCGCATAGGGTAAATTTTCCGCATAGGGCAAAATGTTCCGCATAGGGCAAAAGTTCCGCATAAGAAAATGTTCCGAATAGGAAATGTTCCGAATAGGAAATGTTCCGAATAGGAAATGTTCCGAATAGGAAATGTTCCGAATAGGAAATGTTCCGAATAGGAAATGTTCCGAATAGGAAATGTTCCGAATAGGAAATGTTCCGAATAGGAAATGTTCCGAATAGGAAATGTTCCGAATAGGAAATGTTCCGAATAGGAAATGTTCCGAATAGGAAATGTTCCGCATAAGCCCAAATGTTCCGAATGGAGGAATTTTTTCCGCATAGCCCAAATGTTTCGAATGGAGGAATTTTTTCCGCATAGCCCAAATGTTCCGAATAGTGCTTTTATTCCGCATAGCCTAATGTTCCGAATAGAGCTGTTATTCTGCATAGCCAAATGTTCCGAATAGGCCTTTATTCAGAATAGGGATTTTATTCCACATAGGCTAATTATTCCGAATAGAAGATGCTTGAATGATTTCAAAGCTTAAGGGATTATGTCATATGTACAATGCTTAGGTTTAAAGTCATAATGATATTCATACTTGTTTGTATCAACCTTTGTGTTTTATCTTAAGCAGAGACGATGACTAACCCTACCGTACAACAACTACAAGACGACAGAGCTGCCGCCATTGCTGAAGCCAAGACTCTTAAGTTTGTTCCAAACAACTACCGTCTGAAGGAGGTATCTCACTCTACCCATAATGGCTTTAAGGTAGCTACAGCCATGCTTGATAAATCTCATTTCAAGTATGCGCTAAGGAGAAGTGCTTCGGTACCCTATGACTACCTTTACGAGTTCTGGGCTACCAAAGAGAAGACGTCGAACAAGATCACTTTTTCTTTGGACAACAAGCAGCAGACGCTTACTGTGTCCGACTTCAGGAAGATCTTTGGCTTTCGACCGATACTCAAAGGTCTACCATCATACTCACCCAACCCTACCAAGGACCAGATGATGGAGATGTTCACCGCCATTGGATGTCTTGACATTCGAACCCCGTCTGAGTTTACTACTGCCAAAATTGGTCAACCATGGAAAGCTATTTTTGGAATACTTAGCCGATGCTTGACACCCAAAACAACTGGGTATGATGCTGTTCGTCCACCAATCATCAAGATGTTTTATGGTATGTTCAAAGGTATGGGTATTGATTATGCATCACTGCTGTGGGAGGAGTTTACTTTTCAACTCTTCACTAACACAAAGGGTAAAATCAAAACTTACCAGTACCCTAGGTTTATTAAGTTGATCATACATTACTTTATGGAAAACGATGCATCCATTAACAAGCTTGCAGGAAGTCGTCACCACATGATAGATGATGATGATTTGGTAGACTTAAGGCAGGAGACTCATTCGAATACGGTTATTCCTGGTCCCATTCCCAGTCATCTTCTGACCGATGAGATCATTGAATCTGATGATTACAAGAACTTGCTCACGGAAATTGAGAAACAACGAGCAAGCCTTCTAGCAGGTGAAGACTCATCTACCACGGTTAAAAGCAAAGGTAAAAGGAAGCAAGCAGATTTACCTGAGCCCAAAACCAAGAAGAAGAAGACAGAGGGTAAGAAAGGAAAGGGTAAGGCTGATGAGATGCGTCTGCGTGACGAAGAAAACATTGTTGATCCTACTCTTGATAAAGCTGAACAACAAATGATGAAGATAGCCATTAAAAGGAGTAGGAAAGATACTGGTGGTAGTGGTTCAGGTGTAAGAGTAGACGTTGAGGATGAGTATATTGAACCTGAAGATGTTGATGAGTTTGGGTCACCTGAAAATTATTCCACTTCGAAGGAGCCATCAATCCCTGTTTCTACACCACCTCCTCCACCTACTCAACCTTTAACAACTCAACCTCCACCAACTCAACCCTTACCAACCAAACAGGTTTCTACACCACTTCCTCCACCACCACCAAAGCCCATCCTTAGCACCGCAGTCACAACCGAGCCTATTCCCTCAACCCCGAGCAGCTCTGCAACATCTGCAATGGCAGCAATAGTGATGGCCGAGTTGTTGGATAAACACGTGGACAAACAAAAGCGAGAAATGGATGAACTTCGCCGAGAGTTAAATAGAAGAGCTCAAAGTGAAGAAGCATCAAGGAAAGCTCAAGAAGAGTTGATTGCCAAGTTCACTGCAGACATGGAAGCTACACGTAAAGCTCATGCAGAGGAACTTGCTCAGGTTAAAAAGGATGAAGCTAATAGGCATCAAGCACGAATTAAGAGACTTCAAGCTATTAAGGATGACCTTAAAGAGCAAAAAGACGCTCTTGAAGCTACTATTGAGCAGAGAGTGAAAGACTCCGTTGAATCCTTAATGCCTAAACTGCGTGATGATTTGAAGACGCTTGCTGCTGACAACTTAATGATCAAATCATCCAATCCTTCCGAAGCCGCCTACAAGATCGCTTATGACTTGACGGATTTTGAACTGAAGAAGATCCTTAAGGCTCGAATGAAGGAACTTGGATCGTTTGATAAATCGAGGAAACAACGGGCTCTCTTCAAATCCCTGAATGACGCTATCATGGAGGATGATAGGTTGTTCAAGACGTTTGGAAGTGTGGTACCCTACCACATTCTCCCTGAAGAAGAACGGGAAGAGAGTGAGGAAGACGAGGGTACTGGTGGAGAGGAGGAAGAAGAAGAAGAAGAAGATAAGAATGAGGAGGAGGATGAGGATGAGAATGATGAGGATGATGAGGACGATAGTGATAATGATGATGAAGATGAAGATGAGGATGAGGATGATGATGATGAGGATGGAGATGATGATAATGATGGTAATGATGGTGGTGATGGTCACCAGGAGAGTGTTAAGGGGAGCAATGCGGATAAAGGTGAACAGCGTGAGAAAGGGGATAAGGGCGCCAGCTCAAAGAAAGTGGTTAAGTCTGGCACCAAGTCAAAGAAAGATGCAGCACCAAAGGAGAAGTCTACATCCACGGAATCCAGACGATCGAAGTGGCGCCATGACGTGAATGCCACTACAGGGTCATCTATTCCTGGTACATTTATCCATAAATCAATACCTGTTACCACTAACCCCGTTAGTTCTTGTGTTGTTACTCCTGTGATTGCAGAATCGGTTACCGAACCAGAAGCTGCACAACACTCACCCGTCCATGACACTGCTGAAATGCCTGAATCTGAACAAGCAGATATTCATGTCTCTACTCCTCTGCAACAAAACCCACAATCTACTATTCCTGAACCAAGCACAAGGAACTGGGAGGACACGTTGGAAATCGACGAGACTGCTCCACCACAGGCTTGGATCATGGCAGCGGCGCAGTATGATCCGATCACCGACGCCGACAAAGAAGTCTTGTACCTTCGTATCCGAAGTCCGATTGACTTATGTGCATTTCTTGCTCATGAGTATAAGACTTCGGTTACTCCATCATTGGTGAAGAAAGTACTGAAGGATAAAAGACTTCGCGCCAAAACCCGGTTGCCCCAAATGGAGTTCGAATATTATGCCGAGGAGATCCTGAAGGCTCTGAATACCGTTCAACGGCCAGGTCTTCATGAATCAGAAAGAGCTCCACCTCCAATGGATCAAGATAATCAGATTGCTCTTGACTTCTTTGTCACCAATGATCTGGTGTATCTACTGAAGGGGTCATCAAAGTACGCAACATCCCTGACATTGCTGAAAGCTGCCAACTGGGGGACAATACCCTTCATCGAGGAAAAGGTAAACCGACTCTGGGTCCCTAAGATAAATCGTAATTATGATATGTATGCTGTCATAGGTGCATCTCATTGGGACGAACGAGTCAGAAGGGCGTACAGGTGTTGCTGCTTAGTCAATTCTGGAAGCTCAGTTAGATCCGATATCCGCATCTCCAGCATTTTAGGGATGAAAACAGAAGCCAAGAATGGCTACTATCATGTGACGGAGATTCGTTTGAAAAGGGAGGATGACAGGGAATACAAAATCCAGCAGGGAGATTTTTCCAT
Organism: Glebionis coronaria; assembly: GCA_025667525.1. NCBI lineage: Eukaryota > Viridiplantae > Streptophyta > Magnoliopsida > Asterales > Asteraceae > Glebionis > Glebionis coronaria. The sequence continues at coordinate 583,912,931 of CM046874.1, read as the reverse complement.
CATTCGCCTTGAGGATATTGAAGATATGCTGCTTCTGATGACCAGAGATCAACTCACCCATATTCCTCGTGAAGATCTCATTGCTTTGAATACAACACTTCGTATGTTCACACGAAGCGTTGTCATCAAGACACGAGTTGAAGATCTTCAGTTGGGAGTCGAAAGCTATCAGAGGAAGCTCAATTTAACCCGTCCTGTGAATCAAGTGTTACCTCAACATGTAGCAAGATGTCCTTATACCGGCATTTCTGTTCCGAATTCCGACATCTTCTACTTAAACAGTCGAGGTTTGATGAAGTTTATGAGGGTGGGGGAGCTCCACAAGTATAGTGATGGCACTCTTATACAAGTCAGAGACAAGTTGGAGCATCTGAACTCGGGTGGAACTTTGCCAGAAATGACGGAGGATTGGCATCCAGGTTACCGGCAGATGGCAAAGTATGTCATCAAGAAGATCGATCAAAAGCTCCGTGAACGTAGATTGATGAGGAGCTTGGAAAGATTTGTGGGTGGTAGACCATATGGAGTGCACTACAGGACACTGCAACGATCCATCTGAAGGGTCGTACATTTCAGGTCACTCTATATTGGTATTATTTGTGAATATGTATATTTGTGAATAATGTGCTTTAATGGCTTGTTGTAGTGTTAAGGTATGATAATTTTTCAAGAATTTCTCACGAGATTCTAAATCTTTCAAAATATATCATACTAAAGCACTACAACTACCCCTTATTAACTTAAGGGGGAGCAATCATTTGTTCTATGGCCAAACATCAATTTCATTTTTACCCAAAGACCGGTTAATCCATTCAATATCCCAAATATTAATGGTTAACATTTTGGATAAGGGGAGAAAATGGGATTAAGGAGATTTAAATGATACTTGGCTAAAATGAAAAAGACTTAAAGATTATCCAACTTAATATGTGTAAAGCACGTGTTAAGGGGGAGCGTTTTTGATGAACAAAACACCTAAGGTACAAAACTTTTGATTTCAATATCACAAGTACTTTAGGTGATTTTCAATGATTTTTCATGATGGCAATTCCTTCCCAAAACACGCTTAATTCACGACGGATGTGGTGACAAAAGGGTGGTAGGAATAGGTTTAGTCCAATGATTCATCAGAGCCGATGGAATCTTCCCAAGGACAATTCCCTAGTTAGAATTAGAAGTCCTAGGAAAGATGGAGAAAGAATGTGAATGTAGCTGAATGCCGACCAAGTACTTAAGCTAGCACTGGAACAATCACAACAAGGTGCTAGTGATGACGTATTGGTAAGCATTGAAGGGGTTGAAGAATGAAAAAGAAATGTAAAGATAAAGGGTGTAAAGAAAGAAGCCCTCCTTACAACTTTAGGCAGAAACCGGGTCAATACATATGCTATTGAGGTCATTTTTGCTAATGATTCTCGGTATTGAAGAAAGACATCATGGACCCAGTGATGCAATGCACAACCCTTCCCCAGCTAACTCAAATATCTCTCAAAAGGTATTTGTTTTAATCACACGGAGATCAACACGTTATCTACTGGTTTATTCACTCCGAATAGACTGGTATTGAAAAGGTGGCACTCCTCTCCAGCCATCGCTCACTAAATCAAAACGCACAATCGAGTCTAGAGCCAAGAGATCATCAAAAGTCTCACTAGGACACTTTCCATTTATTCCTTGCTTTCTCACACACTGTGAAAAGTAAGAGATTTTCATGAGTCCTACGCAGTATTCCTGTAATATTGCTAGAACATCCGAGTAATACGCAAGTATTACAATGAAGATGGAAATCCTGCTTGAGCCAACATCAAACAAGCTCATGGTAGGTTACACGTGCGGTTCTTTTAGAACCAATCTTGTGAAAAACTGGAAGGTAACAGTGGTTTAATTCTTAATTGAACTTAAACTCGTTCCAGGCCTCTTCGCATTATCATATGATCTTGCCAGAACACTCAGAGTGACTCTTTATTGACCACAGTGACGAGTGGAAATCCTTCTAGTGTCAACATCAAACAGCACTTGGTAGGTAACGCGCAAGATTCTTTATGAATTGAGCTCGTGACAACTGGAAAGCAACGATGGTGAAAATCTTAATTGAAATTCACTTGTTCCAGGTTTCATGAATTGACGGCTTTTAATCACAAGGATAATTTATCCAAGTGATTCACTCTTTATGTTCGCAGTCAGCTTTGGACGGTCGAATAAAGAGAACGGGTTTACCCGCGAAATCCTGTCAGGAAGTTACTTAATTGAAACTATCCGTCACGGGTACGATATCTAATATCGTCTAACGGTCTTCACCGACCGGAGGTAAAATGCTACCGAATTAGAATAAAATGTTCAAAGCCATTTTATTCGTGTCGTTGCTGTGTACCTGTTAAAGACAGTGGTGTTGCTGTGTACCTGTTGAAGACGGTGGCGTTGCTGTGTACCAGTGAAGACGGTGGTGTTGCGGTGTACCTGTAAAAGTCGTTCCCACATGCTTATGTCTTTTGCAACAAAGTTCAGCAAACATTCAAGAAAGTTCAAGATGAAGTCTTCCGCTGTACCAAACTCTGAAGCTTTCGAGAATTCAACAAAAAGACGTAAGTGTGTGGAACATGAAGTCACGAGGAGGCAAAGTTCACAAGAAAGGCAAAGATCGCACGTGAAAGGCCAAAGAACAATGCTCTCAAGTCAAAGCCAAAAAGATCAAATCAACATATTCACAACAAAAGAAAGAAAAGAAGAAAAGACTACGAGCTAAAGAACGAAGACTTAGTATAGTATGCTAGGTTTAGAACTTTGTAAACGTGGAGTGACCTCCCTTAGGGGGAGATTGTTAGAAATACGTTTTTACGTATATTAGAAGTATCGGTCACTCCACAATAATATTCATGTTGTAATAGCTCGTAGTTAGATAATAGTTGTTATTTGCTTATTAACTTAAGTAAGAACCGGTCCATGGGCTTGTCATGGACCGGCCCAAGCTCAATGTTTAGCTTGGACTATAAATACCCCTTTCCACTAAGGAAAGGGGTTGGTTGTTGTTTCATTCACATTTCATAGTAATAAAATCTTCCATATATTTCTCTCACTTTCTCTCTCTAGTTTCTCTCACTAGAAAAACATCAACCCACTTCATAGATTCATAGGTTATCAATTTCTACAATGAAGGATCGAGACACACGACGAAAAGCAAATACTCCCCAAAAGTCATGGAGAAGTGTATCCGAAAAGACCCTAACAAGGTATGAGGATAAATAGATCCAAGTCATAAAAGGAGGCGGATCGTTGTATATCAAAGTCCAAAATAAAGATTGGAGAAAAATGAAGAAGTCGTGGTCCAAGTATGAATCTCTCAAAACTTCAAAGTGAAGAAATTCCATTATGAAGAGAAGACCATTATTTCATGAACGTCTCTCAAGGTTTGAAGTATGAAGTCGCTGCCAAATATCGGTCCGAGAAAGGTCTCAAATCGCGAAACGAGTTATGCCAAGATATGAACTTTATGAGGTCCCGAGAAGCAGTTTTAAAAGATTTGGTCCTTTAGTTAACTATTGATTAAATCGTGCACTTTATTTTCAGACTAAATAACTATCGAAATAAGTCAAACAATGCATCCTCGTGATCATTCAAGACAACAATAAATATAAGAGATACCCTTAGGAATAAGGGAGTCTAAGTAAGTAATTGGCCCACATGAGTTCGTGTTAGTCTACTAACTTATAATAACAATGATCTCGTTTTTAAGCTTGGTTTGGAGAAAGTGAAAACTTAAGGATGATGATTATTCATAACATTTTCAAAACCCAAGGTATGCTTTCGATTTCTTTATTTTGAATGTCTTTAATTTTCTATCTCTTTAATAAAGGCCAACGTGGATTGATTATGATGAAAAGTGTAATCTTGCTTTGTAACTAATGCATTGCATGAGGACATTGCAATGGTCAAGTGTAGGGGATTTGATAGGTGTGTAAACACCCATCTTTTCTACCACTTAATTACAATAATAACCGGACCAAAACGTGTATTTTATGTCTTTTATGTCGGAATTATGCGTGGTTTGTGTTTTTGTTGTGATTTAGGATGAAAAGGTGAAAAATGGAGAAAACACGGACATTCACGGGCATTTATGGACTTTTATTGAAGAAAAGGATAAAAGACGAAGTCAAGAAGTCAAGAGTGCAAAAAGAACGGAAGTCCACGACCAATTCTGAAGATTTATCGAAGAAAAAGTCAAAAGACGGAAGTTTATCAAAAGCCAAAGAATTCAAGTCTATTTTATTGAAGAATTTAAAGACGAGTTCAAAAGAAATCCCGAAGTCAAAAGTCCCTTAAGTCCAAGATGAAAGAAGATTAGAAGAAAAGGACTAAGTACGCAATTAATGAAGATTAAAAGAAGGAGGGACTTAATTATGCAATTAAGAGAAAAGGAAAGAGGGGAGGAAGCTTCCTTAATCCTCCCCTATAAACAGATTAGATTAGTCATTTTTCACTCTTGTTGGCTAATGGTGACAATTAGACCTTCCACCATTTAAATACTTGTCATTTACATTACTTGTCAATTTTAATTCATGTTATGCACCTTAATTACCATTTAATTCCAAGTAAGTTTTCATTTTAATTCTTGTCAAATCTTTATTTTATCTTGTCAATCTCTTATCTACCTTTCTTATTCTTTGATTGATGTGTTTATGTTATGTTCATGTTCATGCTTTTATTTTGATTCAAGTGGTGTTTGATTATTTTGGTTAAAGTTGTTTGATTTCATGTTTTAAATTGTTTGTTTATGTTAACTATTTATCTCGTTACTGTTTAGTTTAAATCGTTTGTGTTTATTTGATTTATTTTGTGATTATTTCTGCTGCTACTGTTCTCCTTGTTCTTCGGGAGTGTTTGCTTGTTTCTGATCTTTCCAGGTATAGTTCCGAACCAAGACAAAGGAAAGTGTTCATTCGGAACTTCTAAAGTTCCGAATCAAGGCTTCATCCGGAAGATTTGGGATTTGAAAAACTTCCGAACCAAACTTGTTCATCCGGAACTTTCAAAGTTCCGGACGAAGTGAAAACTTCCGAACCAAACATACTCATTCGGAACTCCAAAGTTCCGAACCAAGGGTTTCATCCGGAACTTTTCAAAAGTTCCGAATCAACTCAAAGTTCCGAATCAAGGACCAAGTTCCGAATCAAGGCTGTTCATTCGGAAGTCATAAACTTCCGAGTCAAGGGTGTTCATTCAGAAGTTCTAAACTTCCGAATCAAGGAGCTTCATTCGGAAACTTCTGAATCAAGGGGTGACCTTATGTTCATGTTCATGCTTTTATTTTGATTCAAGTGGTGTTTGATTATTTTGGTTAAAGTTGTTTGATTTCATGTTTTAAATTGTTTGTTTATGTTAACTATTGATCTCGTTACTGTTTAGTTTAAATCGTTTGTGTTTATTTGATTTATTTTGTGATTATTTCTGCTGCTACTGTTCTCCTTGTTCTTCGGGAGTGTTTGCTTGTTTCTGATCTTTCCAGGTATAGTTCCGAACCAAGACAAAGGAAAGTGTTCATTCGGAACTTCTAAAGTTCCGAATCAAGGCTTCATCCGGAAGATTTGGGATTTGAAAAACTTCCGAACCAAACTTGTTCATCCGGAACTTTCAAAGTTCCGGACGAAGTGAAAACTTCCGAACCAAACATACTCATTCGGAACTCCAAAGTTCCGAACCAAGGGTTTCATCCGGAACTTTTCAAAAGTTCCGAATCAACTCAAAGTTCCGAATCAAGGACCAAGTTCCGAATCAAGGCTGTTCATTCGGAAGTCATAAACTTCCGAGTCAAGGGTGTTCATTCAGAAGTTCTAAACTTCCGAATCAAGGAGCTTCATTCGGAAACTTCCGAATCAAGGGGTGACCTAATACTTCCGAATCAAGGCAGAATTTGCAAGTTCCGAATCAGTAAGTTCCGAACGAAACATTGTTTTGGATAAGTGACATATTCAGACCAATTTGTTCCGGATCAAGGATTTTGGTAATATTCCAAGTGAAGAAGGATCATTTCAACCAAAGGTGACATGTAGGACGAGTGATTATTCCAAACGAAGGTATATTCCGAATGAGCTGTATTCAGGTTCTTATTAGCTTTTGTCTTTGATTTTTATTTTCAAGTTTTATTTTTCTTACCTTTTATTTAATTGCACTTAAAGATTATTTGCCTTAGTTTTATTTTAGACTTGCCTTAGTTTTAGTCGCATTTTAAGTTTGCCTTAGATAGATTTAAGTTTACGTCATTTACTTTAGTGCCTTTAATTTCAGCCTCGTTTTTAAATACTTGAACCTTTACTTTAATTAGACTTAGATTTGTTCTAATTGCACTTTTACTTTAATTGTTTTGCACATTTTAATTTTAAAATACTACAACGACACAGCTTTGTTTCACCAAAATAAAACGAAGTCACACATAGAGAGCTAAGATCAATTCGATAAGACCAACAAAAGGAACTTAATTTTCTTACTAGGTAAAAGACGTGTATCACCCGGCTTCATTGATTTTGAGAAACCGGATCATGTTTACAAGCTTAAGAAGGCACTTTATGGTCTTAAACAAGCACCCAAAGCTTGGTATGATAGAATTAAAGTGTTTCTTGTCAAACATGAGTATACCATGGGAATGCTAGACAACACTCTCTTTACAAAGAAGAAAGGTTCTCATCTCATAATCGTGCAAATATATGTTGATGACATTATTTTTGGCTCAACTTGTCAAGAATTGTGTGATGACTTTGCCAAAATCATGCATGATGAGTTCGAAATGAGTATGATGGGAGAACTTAACTTCCTTTTAAGACTCCAAATTAAACAAATGGACGATGGTATTTTCTATAGTCAATCTAAGTAAACTAAAGAAATGCTAAAGAAATTTGGATTAGAAGAATCTAGACCAATGAAGACCCCTATGGCCTTGGATACTAAACTCAACGTAGATGATGATTATGAGTCGGTAGACAACACCAAATATAGAGGTATGATTGGTAGTTTGTTGTACCTAACGGCAAGTCGACCGGATATCATGTTTAGTGTTTGCCTTTGTGCTCGCTTCCAAGAGGCTCCCAAAACCTCTCACCTTGAAGCGGTTAAGCGTATCTTCCGATACATTAAAGTCACTATACATTTAGGATTATGGTATCCTAAAGGGACCGGCGTAGAAACCATTGTCCACGCGGACTAGGATCATGCGGGAGACTATGTGGACCGGAAAAGAACTAGTGATGTTTGTACCTTCATGGGTTGTTGTTTAACTTCTTTGTTCTCCAAGAAACAAACCGCTCTTGCGATATCCACCACGGAAGCCGAGTATGTGAGTGCCGATAATGCATGCCAACAAGCTCTATGGATGAAGCAAACGCTTGTTGATTACGGGATTTGTCTTGATGATGTTCCCATCATGTGTGACAATAAGGGTGCTATAGACCTTAGCAAGAATCTCGTGCAACATTTGTGAACCAAGCACATAGAAATTCATCACCATTTTCTTAGGGATAATGTTCAAAAGGGGAATATTTCAATTGAGAAGGTATCCTCCGAGGATAACTTAGCCGACATCTTCACTAAGCCACTTAAGAGGGAACCTTTTAATTACTTGCGTCTAGGTCTAGGATTAATGGAACATATTCCTTAATTGCTTTCCTTTATTGAGTCTTTTTCTTTCCTTTGAGTCTTGTATCACTTTGAGTCCTTGAGTCTCCTAAACTCTTCTTGAAAATCTTCTCTTCTCCTTTTCAAAATCCTCAAAGTCTCTTTCAAAAATGGTTGAGAAATGTTTTGACATTGTTAATTCAATTTAAAAACGTTTTTCATAGATTCTTGCTATTAATCTCGAGCTTACATAATTCATAGGTATGATTCTCTCAAACATAGCAAGAACAAGATAGAATCATGGAGGATCATTGTGTCATGACTTAAGGTCTTGTCTTACACACCTCCTACATCGATTTTTTAAATCCATGTATTTTGGTCAATCTCTATTTGGTGAGTTAATATGTGTTCTCTTTGTCTATCTTTGCTCTCAAGCATATTCCTATGATAAGTTAGACTAGAAAAAAAAGATTTGTTGAAAAATATTCCTTCACCACCAAAACTCAACCACTGTAGGCAGTTCCTTATATGAACCGCGGTTCCTTATTAATAAGGAGCCGCCGGAAGCAATAAGGAACCACAGACAGTGCTTCCTTATTTTTCGGGTATTTCTGAAATTCCAAATTTGTTCTAACATTTTGAGAATCTTTGCTTCAACCCTTTGACCACCCCAAAAATACCTTGAGCCTTCCCTATTAAACCATAAGCATTTTTCCTTACTTAACATCCCAAAATGTCTTACTCTCCTAATGAAAGCCTTGACTCTCCTCCATTCTCCCCAATTGCTTTCAATCCCAATTCACCCAAGAACACTCTTAATCACATTTCTCCTACCAAGAATGTTGATTGTGGAACATCTTTTCTTCCACCACCACCCTTTAGTGTTCTTCCTCCTTCTCATGATAATGTCATGCACCATGGGACATATTGTAATTGTTGTCAATATCAAAATCTTGCTATGGCACACATCTATGAGGAGTTGAGCTACATCAAGAGTCTCTTAATCAAGCCTCCTCTTCACTTTGATTATGAGATCTCCACCAAGCCACCACCACCACATTTCGCCACTACCTTGTCTTTCATATAAGCATTGGTTGCTTATCCTCAAGACACCTTTTTCTTTTAAGCAAATATTAAAATTCTATATTAACTAGGATTTGATTTATGCTTTTGGCTTGTTTTCTATTTCATACATCTTTGTATGACTCTTTTCTTATTTCTATATGACTTCACTTGGATCTTAGTCTTTGTGTTTTCTTGTCTTTTATTCTTTTAGTGTGACCTTTAGCTATGTCTTGTTGGTTGTTTCTTTTGTTCAACTAACCCTTGTATGTAGCTTGTCGCCATATCTCGATTCCTATGGTGCCCCAAGCTAGGGGGAGTAAGCACCAAGGGGGAGTCTTTGCAAAGTCTGTCTCTTCAACACCGACTTGTGCAACCTTTTTGCTTCGACAAAGGGGGAGAAACGAATAAACTCGTCTTCGAAAATCTTGTGTTTTGTATGATTGAGTTTATATATTGTCAGAATCAAAAAGGGGGAGATTGTTAATGCAATAATGCCTAAAAACGTTACTTGCATTTTTTGGTCTCGCTTAGTTTTGATTACGACAATATGTAAAAACAAGCATTTACAAAAACAACGAAAAACGAATTCTTGAGTTCAAGTATTTTCATTTTACCCATTTTCACTTAAGGTATGAATAAACAAGTACTAACCTTAATCAAGTGATCAAGTGATTTAATCTTTTCTTTTTACTCACTTTTTATTAAGTGTGACATGTTTTTTGTTAAACTTTCTTTTTAAGAAAATGTTTTATTAAATTAAATATCTGAAAATTTGAAAATGGCATATTCCCTTTTGGTTTAGAATATCCTTTCTGGATATTTTTATAACCAGATATGACCTCCACCACTAAAGGACAAAAAGGGAGCGGAGTCTAGCCCGTCGGTTCCTTAGCGCCTAGGCGGTTCCTTATCGATAAGGTACTGCGGGCTAAGATAAGGAACCGCGGGCAGATATAGCCGTTGGCCCTTTGTCCTATAAATAGTGGACCTTTCTCAGATTTTCAATTCACCTCTTTTGCACACATATTTCTAGATTCAAACATACTTCTTAAATCACTCAAATCCTTGCTTATTTGATTGATTACTACTTGTTTAGAAGTGAATCTATCTCCACCATCCCTTCCTCTTCAAGTGCAAAGAGAAGAACACTATCATTGTGAAGTGTTGAGTCCACCACCAAAGATCCTTTAAACATCAAATCTTATACATTTGTTGTTGTGTAATAGTTGTGAAGATCCAAGTAGTTGGGTCTATTTGGAAGTTGTGTATGTACTAAGTATAGTTGTGTAGATTGGTCCTAGCTACGATTAGGGCTCGACTTTTAGCTTAGGGTCGGAAATTGGTTAAGCGACGTGTACGGTTTCTCCACCATAAGGAGCTTGTTGTGTAGTGAACTCTCAAGTAAGGAGTACTCGAGGAGTGGAGTAGGAACGAGGAGTGAGCTTCGTTGCCGAACCACTATAAATCCATGGTGTTTTGTTTGATCTTTCTTTACCCTTAACTCTTTACATTCTTTATTCTTTGTGCATATATATTAGTTAGTATTAGTTTAAATTACACTATCATTGTTCATATTGTGCATAAGAAGATTTCACTTATTTCCTTAAGTCTAAGTTTTTTTTTTGAAAAAGAATTTTTGAAAACCATCATTTAACAAGTAAATATAAGAAACTATTCAACCCCCCCCCCTTCTAGTTTCTACATATTGGACTATATTGTTTTGGGTCGGGCTTGAATAAATGCTTAGTACCTTGAAAGAGGCCTTTTAAGCTAACCATCAAGCCCGTAATGTCACGACTATTTTAACTAACTATTACAACGTTTTAATAAATATTATAATATAAACCTATGACCGAACATTCTTGTTTGACTCAATATTTTGAGGCTAACAATCTCCCCCAATGTGAGGTCATTCCTCTTCGATATTTGGAGATCAATGGAGATTACGCTTTTCGTCATAAATGAGTCTTGAACGTGTAATAGTAGTCTTGTTCCTTCATGCTGTGATTTTTGAGCCTTTGTCATTGTCTTTCGACTTTGTCTTTTATCTTGAGATCTTCAAATCATTTTGACTTGTATTTGCCATCTTGCGATCTTGTGTCTTTATCCACATGCTCATACTTTGCACAATCTTGAAAGCTTGCTAACAATCTCCTTTGAAGAGAGATCATTCCTCTACATTAGTTGATAAGGAAGATTCTGATCATCAGAGTTGCGTAAGTCTTTAGCTTTCTTGATTGTTGAATGTCTTTGGGCATGAGTATGTGTTTTTGAATCTTTGACTTTGCTGAGTACACCGTAACGCCACCTTCTTGAGACAAAACATAGACACGAACTGAATGGCTTTGACATTCGTCCTAAATCGGTAGCGTTTTACCTCCGGTCGGTGAAGACCGTTACACGATATTAAATATCGTACCTGTGATTAGGTAGATTCAATTAAGAATCTCCTTGACAGGGTTTCGCGGCAGTACTAGCCGTTCTCTTTACTCGACCGTCTCAAAGCAAGACTGCGAACAAAAAGAGTGAATCAATTGGATAAATATCCGCTTGGTTAAAGTTGTCAATTCAAATTCCTGGAACAAGTTTGATTCATTAAGAATCTTAGCATTGTTGCTTTCCAGTTGACACAAGCTTGATTCATAAGAATCTCGCAAGTTACCTACTATAGCGCTATTTAATGTTACGCTAGAAGGATTACCATTCGTCACTATGAATATTAATAAATATCACTCTGAATGTTCTGGCAAAACCATAAAGATATTGCGTAGAAACCTGAAACGAGTTTGAATCAATAAAGAAACAAACCACTGTTGCTTTTCAGTTTACACATGTTCAATTCTAGAAGAACCTTACACATGACCTACCGTAGTGCTATTTGATGTTAACACTGGAAGGATTTCCACTCATCATTGTGAATACTAGGTAGTATCACTCTGAGTGTTCTAGCAATATCGCAAGGATATAGAATAGGACTCTCTTTATCGTCATACGTATGTCCTAACGAGATTTGATTGATCTCTTGCCTCTAGACTCGATTTGTGCACTTTTAGTGATTGGAGGCTGGAGCAGATGCCACATATTCAATATCAACTATCTCGAAGTGAGAAAGTCAATAGAAGTCGTGTTGATATTCGTGAAAATAAAACAAACTTCTTTTAAGAGAAGCCTGAGTTAGTTGGGGAGGGGTTGTGCATTACATCACTGGGTCCATGATGCGTTGTCTTCATGATGTGTTGACCCGATTTTTGCCTAAGTTGTATGGAGGGCTTTTTTCTTTACACCCTTTATCCTTACATTTCTTTTTCATTCTTCAACCCCTTCAATGCTTACCAAGACATCATTACTAGCACCTTGTTGTGATTGTTCCAGTGCTAGCATCAGTACTTAGTCGACATTCATCTTCGTTCACATTCAACTCCATCTTTCCTAAGGACTTCTAATAATCTATTGGATGTCCCTAGGAAAATCCCTCCGGTTCTGGTTGGATCATAGGACTTAAACCTAACCACCCTTTTGACACCAATAACGTCGTGAATTAAAGATGTTGTTGGTATTTGATCGTAACCATGAGTGCTTGAGTCTTTTAGATCACATTTTAATCACATTTTCTCCCCCTATCTCTAATATATAAAATCGTTTGATATTAGAGATACCAAATTTGATTAAAATATATTTTGAAAAATAGTCTTGAAACCTATCAAGAGAAAAATGTGTCAAACTTAGCATGAATTTGGAACGCTCCCCCTCAAAAATTGATCCAATTGAATTGTCATTGTGAGGATGTGATCCACATTTCACTTTTTGAGGATAGGAGTTGTTGAACACACAATTTTTGAAAGATTTTGAATAATCATTGAGAAATTCTTGAAAAAATTGTGTTCAACACTTTTTGAAAAACTCTATTTCTTTTTGGCGAAAAAGTTTTTCTAAAGCATAAACTTGAGTTCATATACTTTGAATGTCTTTACAAATCAACTCAAGTGTAAGAAGAGTTAACTTCTTTTGCTGAGGGTAAGCGTACGAAGTCGTACACTCCCCCGTGAATATCGATCCGGGTTGCAATCTGAAAGTGATTACAAGCCATTGTGTTGAGCTTAAAACGTTGAATGTTTTGTGACAAGCTCAACCCAAGATAGATTGCTCTACTCGTTGCTTGAAAAATTGTCCAAAATAGACATTTTCCTTTATAAAAGTAGAAATGACATGTTTTGAAAAATATTTACCACTTTCATTCGAGCTTTATGTACACACCCGTGTCGTTATTGAGCGACATTTCTAGGTACGTCCATATTATCGATACTGAAAGACATGTCGAGAAGAATCTTTCTGGATTATCAAAGATTTTTTTGTAGTTTGCATTTTCATTAATATTTACAAGTAGATGTTTGTAGATGAATCAAGCAGGCTTCTTTGCCATAATCTCCAATTCTGCTGGAGTCAAACATCTCATACCAATTTGCCTAACAAGATAGGTAAACCTCTCTTTCGAAAGAGCTTTTGTAAACAAGTCAACTAATTGGTAATCAGTTCCAACAAAGTATAGTTCAACGATACCCCCTTTCAACTTGTTCCTTAATGAATTGGTATCTGACATAAATGTGCTTCGTGCGGGAATGCTGTACCGGATTGCAGGAGATGGCTATGGCAGACTTTGAGTCACAGTACATAGGTACTTTATCAAAGTGGAAGCCATAATCCGTGAGTTATGTTCTCTGTTAATACAAAAGTTGGATGATCCTTGCTAGACCCGAATTAGGCTTAATTCGGGTAGGCTGGGCTCTGGCTCTTGCACCAAGTGAATAGTCTTGCTGAGGTCCTGCTAATGTATATATTTTGCTAGGTTCAATTGTTGTTCTCGGTATCTTAACGAAATGATCTAGGTTCTCTATGTGACTCAGTTCTATTTTGGTGAAACAAATCTTTTTGGTTGTTTTTAAATAAAGGTGCAAAACAATTAAAGTAAAAGGCAGGTAATTTAAATCTAAGTCTAATTAAAATAATGGTGCAAGTATTTAAAAACGTGACTGAAATTAAAGGGCACTTAAGTAAATGACGTAAACTTAAATCTATCTAAGGCAATCTTAAAACGCAACTAAAACTTAAACTAAGGCAAGACTAAAATTTAACTAAGGCAAATAAAATTAAAGTGCAATTAAAATAAAGGCAGGAAAAATAAAGGACAGAAATTTAAAAAGAAAAGCTAAAAAGAAATGAAAGAAACCTTGATTCGGAAGTTCAAAACTTCCGAATGAACTGGCTTGACTCGGAACTTTTGAGTTCCGAGTGAACAATCTTGAGTCGGAACTTTTAGATTGATCCGGAACTTTTTGAGTTCCGAATGAACATAAGTTGATCCGGAACTTTGGTTCGGAAGAATTGATCCGGAAGATTTCGTCCGGAAGTCTTGACTCGGAAGTCTTGATTCGGAAGTTTCGTTCGGAACTTCTAAAGTTCCGAATGAATGTGCTGACCCGGAACTTTAATACGTCCGAATGAAGCCCTGCTGATCCGGAACTTTGCCCTTGGTTCGGAACTTTTGAGTTCCGAGTGAACAACTCTTGACTCGGAAGTTCTTGATCCGGAACACTTCCGAATGAAGCTTGATTCGGAACTTTTAAGTTCCGAATGAACAAAAGATGTTGATCCGGAACTTCTTCCGAATGAAACACTCTTGACTCGGAACTTATTGACCCGGAACTTGGTTCGGAAGATCTGGCTGATTCGGAACTTTGTCCTTCGTCCGGAACTTTTAAGTTGATCCGGAACTTTTGAGTTCCGAATGAATCTCCTTGATCCGGAACTTTTGAGTTCCGAATGAAGTATATTGATCCGGAACTTTTAAGTTCCGAATGAACAAATGCTTGAGTCGGAACTTTCGTTCGGAAGTATTGACTCGGAACTTTTGGAGTTCCGAATGAACACTCTTGATCCGGAACTTTGAATGTTCTAGATGAAACCCCTTGGTTCGGAACTTTGGAGTTCCGAATGAACAGCCTTTCTCTTCTCTTTGGTTCGGAAGTTTTCCTGGGAACAAAGAAACAGAACAAACACCCCGAAGAACAAGGGATAACAGTAATAGGAGATCTAACACAGACTCAACCAAAATCAAGCAAACGAATAAGCTAAACTAATAACAAAACAACAGTTAATAATAAACAAACAATCTATATCAAGAAATCTAACAAGTTTAACCACAATAATCAAAAACCCACTTGATCAAAATAAAGACATGAACATGAACACAAGAATAAACTTAGAAATCAAAGATTAAGAAAGGTAGATGAAAGATTAACAAGATAAAGTAAAGATTGACAAGAATTAAATGAAAACTTACTTGAAATTAAATGAATTTAAGGTGCAAGACAAGGTAATTAAATTGACAAGTATTTAAATGACAAGGTAATTAAAGTGGAAGACTAATTGTCACACTTAGCCAACAAAGAAAAAGTGATTAACAACTAAACTATATATAGGGGAGGATTAGGAAGCTTCCTCCCCTCCTTCATTTCTTCTTAATTGCGAGATTAAGTCCCTCCTTCTTTTAATCTTCATTAATTGCATCATTAGTCCTTTATTCTTCTAATCTTCTTTAAACTTGGACTTTAAGGACTTTTGGCTTGGGATTTCTTTGAACTCGTCTTTAATTTCTTCAATAAATTAGACTTGAGTTTTTCGGCTTTTGATAAACTTCCGTCTTTTGACTTTTTCTTCGATAAATCTTCAGAATTGGTCTTGGACTTCCGTTCTTTTTGCACTTTTGACTTCTTGACTTCGTCTTTCATCTTTTTATTCAATAAAAGTCCGTAAATGCCCGTGAATGTCCGTGTTTTCTCCACTTTTCACCTTTTCGTCCTAAATCACAACAAAAACACAAACCACGCATAATTCCGACATAAAAGACATAAAATACACGTTTTGGTCCGGTTATTATTGTAATTAAGTGGTAGAAGAGATGTGTGTTTACACACATATCACCTGCACACGAAAGCAACACACGTTAGGCTTACCGTGTGAATGTATCCTACGATTAGACTTCGGCGTGAGAGTAAGTAATCGGTTAGGCTTAAGAATCAGATGTGAGGTTTAGAGTATGGAGAATGTAATACCTTTGTGGAACCCTTGGGGGTTCCTTATATTGGTAGTGAAACCCTAATGGGCTCACTGTTTACTTCGGCCCCAAGAATAGGATAACTACCATAATTAGTTTGATTGTTATCTTCTAATTATGGTTAGTGTATATCATATACTTTAGGGTGAGTCCCAACCCTAATAAGATTGTGATTCTGTCCCAGCTGTACTGGGCCGTGGGCCACACACACTTTATGCGGCCACTGTTTACTTAAGCCCGTAAGCTTAACTGATTAACCCAACCCATTCGTGATGGGCCGGATACGGGTAGTACCCATGGGCCGGGTCCATGACCCGGCTGGGGACTATACGTCATCATGTCCCCCTAGTCTAGTTGTTACAGCCGTAGGTGGAACATATAGACTAACAAGATGCCCCCTAGACGTACCAAGGAAAGAACATCTTGAAATGTTGAAATGAATGAAAACCATATTTTGGTTGCACGTGGCAACCTTGTTAGGAAGTTATTCTTATAGTACCCTAGTCGCACGTGACGACCGAGACAAATTAAATGAAACATTGAATACGGTCTTACGTATGACCGCATATCCCGACACAATTGACTGTTCATCTATCATTTTGACTGACAAAGTACAAACAGTCAGTACCTTGAGCGACGCAATCTCCTTAGTCAGAAGTGACCCGTGGCCCCCACCAGACTGTTCACTTGCCACTCACTTCCCAGTCCCACGATTTAGGTTAGTGGAAGACACGTGTCATGAATCTAACGAACCATTACCAACGAGACAACCCTATAAATAGGTTGCGCATACGACTGTGTGTGACACACAGTCTTTTTCCAATTTCTACCATTAACGCTTTCTTCCTTACCACCACCTTCTTTCGCACGGATCCTCCCTCACACAGGTTAGAATACCACGCCTTCATCTTTCTTTAATTAATTATGGCTCATAGGAACAACCCTACCATCGGATTCGTGCTAAATGTAATAACGCAAGAAAAACTAGGGGAGTTTTGCTCTAATTTCTTCATTCCTAGCAACCTTCATCCCTCTCTCCCTGGTGTCGGGGACCTTATAACTGAGGCACCCCAGGGAATGATTGGATTATACACTCGTCTTTTTGATGCGGCCAATTACCGCATTCCTTTCACCAGATTCCTCGTAGATTTACTAGGTTACTATGATGTACATATAACCCAGTTACACTGTATAGGCGCATGTAAGATTAGCCAGTTCGAAATCCTATGCCGTGCACGAAGCATTCCCCCAACCGTAGAGTTATTTTGGCTGTTTTATACCCCTAACTTAGTGAATGGGTGGCTTTTCTTTAAGAAACGATCCCCAACCAGCCCTACAGCTCACAATAAAGCCATGGACTCGCTGAAAAACTGGTATGACCACTACTTTTTTATTGACGCAGTAGTTTGGCCGACTGAGTTTGTTTTTAAGCATAGATTACTACCTGACTTTCCTCCCCGGGCCGATACATACAACGCCCAGCACGCCCAAGAAATAGATAGGAATAGGACAGGGTTTCATAGGAATCTACCCGAGTCATTCCTTTGCGTTCTAAGGATTAGTCGCAACTACTTTGGCCCGTCCAACAGATACCCTGTATTCTGGAGAGGCCGTGGCGAAGGTAGGTATAGTATTCACACCTTTAAATATATATAAATCCGTCGTCCATAACTAACATACTCCTTTGCTTTACAGAAATGAACTTCTTTGGATTCCTACGCCAGGGAGATCCTAAAACCATACCGGAAGGAGCCCGCCCTAGACGAGAAAACGAGCTACCCCTTCTTGAGCATACCCGCAATGTGACAATCGCCCTGGCGGCCGTACCGGACCCCCAATCTGATGAGGAGGACACAAAAATTGTGAAGTCCCCCAAATATTTTGACAACGAGGACGGGGACAATCTGATGCTGGAAAATGAAGTTGGGCCCTCCTCCCCACCTAAGACTGCCACCCATGCCCATGAGGAGGAGCAGGGTGAAAACATAGAGAGAACTACCTCTAGCCTCCGCCAAATGTTGGGTGATGATGAGGAGGAGGTGCAGCGAGTAGAAGAAGAGGAATAGGAAGAACCTCAACCCGTCCCCAAGCGCACTCGTAGAAAGAATAAGCGGGTAAGGAGAGCTACCGACGCCGTGATAGGGGAACATAATGCTCCCGCAAAGAGACTGTGCGAGGACCACCCCCTCTATCAATCTGGGGAAAGCACCAACCAAGCTTCAGGAACGGCGCAAGGTGCTCCTATAGTTCAGGACGTGCCGCTAGTAGTTGTGGAGCTGGTCACTCAGGTGCCTCCCACTACGTCAGAGCTGGAGAAACCCAACATGTAAGTCCTCCGCATATGCTTGTCATTACTTCTCTTTTCCAAGAAAAAGGTACGTCCTTCCGTAATAGTATTAATGTGTATGTCAATGTTTGTTGCAGGGATGACCAGGCTGGTGTCGCACCTGTCCAAGGGACGAGGAAAGGGAAAGAGCCTGCCCTACACGCAGCAGCGACCAAATCTGGCCTGGACTTTGAGGAAGGTACCCCCACGGCTTTACAAGATATTCCGGTGTCCGGCTCCCCCACTCACTTTAACCCCGAGTGGAAGACAACCACTACTTTTAGGATGAAGGACGCGGAAGAATGTCGGGACTACCTGAACCAATGTATTCCATCCGGCCTAGTAAAGGACATAAACTCATTAAGTCATCCAGACTTAGTAGATGAATACAACTGAGCCTTGGTGCATCAGGTGGCTATGGGCACTTCCATGCGGGTAAGATTTGAGGCCGCACTGGATCATGTTGAATCTCTAAAGAGGAAGAACGGCCGGAGGGAGAAAATGATTGAAGACAATGAATCCCAGATTGCAGCCCTCCAGTCCCAACTCGCCACCGCTGAAGCCACCATCAAAGAAGAAGCCGCACATGCAAATGCCCATGACAAACGTGTTACCGAGCTTGAAGCCCAACTTGAGACTGCAACAGCTAAGGTATGTATCTGTATAGTATCACACCCACGTCCACATTATGCATTATTATAACCTTAAGGTATCACATGCAGGTGGCCGTGGCAGAAGCTTTGGCGAAGACCTCGACTGACCAAGTATCCAACCTCTTTAAGGAGCTTGAAGACGCGCAGGCATTGGTCCAAGGCGAAGAGATGTTGAAAGAAGAGCTTGCCAAAGAAAGGGTCGCGCTGGAACAGTTGATGGAGGCTTCCACGCAAAAGGATATAGAGCTGAACGCCCTGAACACAGACCGTGATGAAGTGCTGTACCCCAGCTACTAGCAGCCATTGTCGGTCACATGTGGATGGTGGGTCATGGGGCGCGCCTAGCCGCTACGAAAGTGTTGGAGGCCCCTCAATTCGTGCAGCAATTTACAGATCTTATATCAGATGGCATCGACCACGGCCGTCATGAGGGTATGGTTATGGTCGTAGAGTTAATAAGTAAGAAGCAAAATTTTACTAAACATGCCTAATTTAACCCTGGGGCTGCAGAGAAGATGACCGCGTCCATGGCTGCTATGTGGGATTTGGAGTACCAATTCTTGGCTGAGCTCGAGTCTACGAAGGATGCATCCAACAAGGAGATCATGGAGAAGCTAAGCCTAGGTGTATTATCGCAAGGCGAGGGACACTCCCAGACTCACTTCACACCCTCCCCCAGCCAACTTACTCTTCCCATTTACGAGGACGTCACCAGGATCGTAGTTAGTGAGCAACTATTAAGTGAAGTGTTGGAAGTGAACGCGGCTCGGGCTCTGAACAAGAAAGACCATGGTGAAGCATTACCTCGATTATCTGAAGAGCAAAGGGAGATTGGGAAGTTTCTCCCCTCTAATGTAGGGCATTCCTTTATTAATGAATTTTCTAAACAATTTAGTTTGTAACAAATATTCATCCGTGGATGTCCACGACACTTTTATCTTTTGTAACATTATCTAAACACTTAGAATATCATGTTTATGAGTCCGTGGTAGTCCCGGAAATTTTGATTTTTAGGAACTTACTTATATTCTGTATATATTATATATCTGTGTCGCATGACATGTCATGTCTTACCTTGAATAAAACTAAGTCTATATTTTACTAGACGTGCAACGTGTGTCTTTACCATATCCGGCACTATGTAAGTGTGGTATGTGGAAACTTATTACAACGTCTTGTAAATAAGGTGTCTAGGAAGGATACATGATCCGCGTCACTGGGGTTGCATCCCTCTTATGCGACAAGTTAAATTAGTAGGTTCACTTAATCCTCTTACCCCGCCTGGGAGCGAATAGTACATGTACGATTTGAATGAATGCATATGAATAAGAAATGGCATATTATAATAATAATAAAGAAATCTAAAAGACATAAGACAATAATTTGCACAAGAACGGGCCGTGGAGCTAGCTAGGCACCACGACATTTTATTAGAACGTTTACGATTTTTTGACAGAATTAAAATCCTAAGACAAATAGAACCTAGAAAGAATGAAAACAAAAAATACATGGATCTTCATTGAAGCCAACCATAGCGAAGTGTCCATACGGAGGCCGTACCCTTTTCAAAGATAGAATTTTTTAAGGTTGCAGATATTCCATGTACGTTCCAGTTCACGGCCATCCATATCACGCAACTTGTACGCGCCTAGTCCCAAAGCTTCTGTAACCTCATACGGCCCTTCTCACTTGGGACCCAACTTCCCTGTATTCTCTGCACGACTTGCCTCGTTAGCACGATAAACAAAATCCCCCGGTCGGAAGGAAACACCTTTTACCTTGGCATCGTAATAAGCCTTCATCCGTGACTTGGACTTGGCCTTATTGATGGCCGCTATCTCTCTTTTTTCCTCTAACAGGTCCAGATTAATCCAGAGCTGCTCATCGTTCGTGACGACATTAAATTCCGCCGTGCGGATGGTTGGCATCCCAATTTCTGCTGAGATAATAGCCTCGGTGCCGTAGGCCAGCGCGAATGGAGTGTCCTCATTCGCTGTCTTTATCATAGTCCTATGCGCCCAGAGAACATGCGGCAGCTCATCTACCCACTTGGCACTTCGTTCATCTAAGCGTGCATTGATGTCTTTACCTAGGCTTCTATTTTCCCGTTCCACAAGACCATTAGTCTGCGACTGTTTAACTGATGTGAAGTGCCGCGTGATGTTCAATGACGCGCACCAATCCTTGAATGGATTATCCACGAACTGCTTCCCATTATCCGAGATGATTTCTCCTGGCAAGCCAAAGCGGCACACAATATTTTCCCAAACAAACTTTTTGACCTGTTTGCCCGTAATGGATTTAACAGCCTTGGCTTCTATCCAGCGTGTAAAGTAGTCCATTGCGACGATCAAGAACTTAACTCCCCCTGCGGCAACGGGAAAAGGTCCTGCGATGTCGATCCCCCACTTATAGAATGACCATGGGGACGTAATGGGTGTTAGTTCTTGTTGCGGATGTCGCGGTACTGGTCTGTGCACTTGGCAATCACTGCATTTACGAATCATCTCACGTGCATCCCGATGCATAGTAGGCCAATAGTATCCTGTGCGTAAAGCTCGTGATACGACGGCTCTGGGGCATGCGTGCATACCGCATGACCCTTCATGTATTTCACTGATCACATAGCTAGCCTGGCGTGGTCCGACACATCGCAACCACGGCTGTAAGAAGGAGCGCTTGTACAGAATACCTTCCCAGAGCTCAAAGTGCTGCGACTTCCTTTTGATACGCCGCGCTGCCCTCTCATCGTCTGGAAGGGTCTCATCAGTTAAATAGCTGATGATCGGGGTCATCCATGTAGGTCCCTCTTCCTTAACTATAGATGCGATTTTCCCTCCCGTAATAGATTTCTCCTTTAGTATTTCTACCAAGACTTGCATGGATAAGTGGGCGAAGCTTGTAGACGTAATCTTGCTAAGAGCATCTGCCTTCTTGTTTTCACCTCTTGGTACCTGCTTGATAGAAAACTTCCCAAAAGTAACTATAAGTGACTTGACTTTCTACAAGTATTGGACCATGTTATCCTCCTTGGCTACGTAACCTCCTAGGATGTGATTCGCGACAAGCCGTGAGTCCACGTACGCCTCAAGGTTGCAGACTCCCATCCTAGCGGCGATTTTTAAACCCACAGTCAATGCTTCATATTCTGCCTCATTATTAGTGGCTGTGAACTCAAAACGCAGGGCGTAGGTAAACTCCATTCCTTCTGGATTTGTGAGAATAAGGCCAGCTCCTGATCCATCCGTGCACGAAGATCCGTCAGTAAACAAAACCCATGGTTCCGCTGGAACTTCCTCTTGTTGTACCATTGGTCCGTCCTCCTCTGGCTTCTCGATTAGGAAATCTGCTAAGATTTGGCCCTTGTCTGTTGTCCTTGGTCTATAGGAGATGTTATGCTCCACTTCTGTAGCCTCCCAGCCACATCTGGCTTCGAGATGATTTGTTTTATTGGCTGATCAGTGATAACCACAATTGGGTGCGCCTGGAAGTACCGGCGCAACCTTTTCGTAGTGTATACCAACGACAAAACCAACTTCCCCATACAGGAATAGTTCAACTCCGGCCCTTGTAATGTTCTACTTATGAAGTAAACCAGAGTCTGGACTGTATCCCTATCTGTCATGAGTACTGCGCTTATTACTCCGTGTGTAGCAGACAGATACATGATGAGCTCTTCCTTAGGTCGGGGAGCCACTAGCATGGGAAGAGCTGCAAGGTGCTGCTTAAGTTGCTCAAAGGCTTCCTCTGCCTCCTTTGTCCAGCGGAAATATCCTTTCTTTATGCACTTCTTGAGTGTCTTGAATAGAGGTAGTGATTTCTCCGCGGACTTCGACAAGAACCTGTTTAGCCCGGCCAGCTTTCCATTTAGTAATTGTACCTCTTTTTGTGTCCGAGGGGATGGTAACTGTATCACCGCGTCCGTCTTTTTCGGACAAGGCTTGATGCCATTTGGATCAATCATATATCCAAGGAACATCCCTTTAGTTGCCCCAAACATGCACTTTTTTTGATTCAGTTTCATGTTGATTCTCCTCAACGTGTCAAACATCTCCTGGATATCACGGAGAAGTGCTTCCTCCGTATGAATCTTGATGACTAGATCGTCAACATAGATCTCAAGGTTGCGGCCTACCTGGGAAATGAAGGCTTTATCAACAAGTCGCTGATATGTCGCTCCAGCGTTCTTTAGTCTGAACGGCATTTTTTGTGTAACAATACACGCCCTGACTAGTGTGAAATGCCGTCTTCTCCTCATATTCTTCCGCCATCTGGATCTGATGGTATCCTTTGTACGCATCTAAAAAACACTTGAAAGGGTATCTATATAAGGATTCCACCTTCCAATCAATTTCTGGTAGCGGATAGCAGTCTTGCGGACAAGCTTTGTTCAAGATCGTGAAGTCCGCACACATGCGCCAACTCCCGTCATGCTTCTTGACCATGACTGGGTTGGATAACCACTCGTGGTAGTATACCTCGCGCATAATTCCTGCGTCTACTAATTTCCGTACCTCATCCAGTATAACCTGGCTAGGCTCTGGTGCTTGACCACGCTTCTTTTGTTTAACAGGAGGATATCCCTGGCGGATTTGAAGTTTATGTTCTGCTATCAAACGCGGCACACCTGTCATATGCTTAGGCTCCCATGCGAATACATCCATATTTGCTTTTAGGAGAGAGCACATGGCCCTCTTGCCGTTATCCGAGAGTGTTCCCCCTATGGACACCTCTTGTTCCGGGTAGTCGGGATGGATTGCCACCTTCCAATTAGGGGGTGGTGATCTTTCTTTAATGGGAACAGGTTGGACTGGTGTTGTCACGGCGTGGCATTCGGATGCTGACATGATTGAATTGTAAATAGTAACAATACCCCCTTCAACGGGGAACTTAATCATGCCATGAGCCGTGGACGGAACTGCCCGTATGGCCAGGATGCCTGGTCTTCGAATAATCTCGTTGTATGGAAAGTGTAAGCGTATCACCATAAAGTTCATCCACGCTGTGGTGGAATGCTCTTCATTCCCAATGGTTACTAGCAGACGCAGTTGTCCTATTGGCCATATAGTGTCTCCACTAAAGCCAATGAGTGGCGACGTGGCCGGTACTAACGGACTTCTTATCTCTGGTCGTAGATGTACGAAACAGTGTTTGTAGAGTAATTCCGCCGATGACCCTCCATCCACATACATACGGCGAACGTTGTGGGTTCCAATGCTTACCTCAATCGTGAGAGGTGCATCAGCCACGTCGCTTGCCGTAATGGGAGGGAATGAGATTTCTCTGCCGTGTGAAAATTTTTGACTAATTTTGTGCTTTGTGCGGCGCTGCCAAGATTGGATCATATATATAGTCGAAGGTTTGTCCTTTTGGGGATCCTTCTTATCGTGCTTTTTGTTATCCTTTCCATCCTTCCAATCCTTGACCAAATGTTTGAGTTTTCTTGATTTGATCAGTGACTCAATGTGCTTCTTGAGCTGGATGCATTCCTCCGTTTTGTGGCCCTTGTCGTTGTGGAATTCGCAGAAGCGATTTCCTTGACGGCGGTCCATCCGAGTCGTCATTGGGGGAGGCCTTGGGAAGTTCGCCCCTTCTGTCAACAAGATGTCCTGGTAAGTTATCTTTAGAGGGGTGAATTTGTCATCCAACCGCCCTCCTTTATTACGAATCTTGTAGTCCGAGTCCCCTCCACTGCCTTGGTTGCTTTGACCACCCGACTGCCTCTTGGGTTGGTCGTTCGATCCATAGTTGTGGTTTCCCTTTGTAGGATAGGCCGCGGCTACCGCGGTTTCTCCTTCTACAAAGTTCATGACCCTTTCCATGAGGTCGTCATACTTCCCCAGTCGCTTGTCATTGAGGCGCCTAATTAATTCCTTGTCCGTTATGGCATGCATATAATCAGAAATTTTTAGGAGCTCGGGCATTGTCTTTGTGCGCGTGCACTCGTCATTAAAATGTTCCGTGAAATCCTCCGTAGATTCTCCGGGCCGTTGCTTGACAATTGCCAATGAGACCGGATATCTATTATACTTCTTTCGCTGAGTATAATTGTTTTTAACGTAGTACGCAACTCGCTGAAGCTATCAATGCTTCGGGGAGGAAGCCCCTCAAACCAGTCACGGGCGTTGCCTATCAAGGTCGAATTGAACATCTGGCACCATATAGGCATTGGCCATCATTCGATCTTCGCCTGCGTGTCAAATATATTTAGGTGATCATCCGGATCACCAGATCCATCATAGGTTTTGACGCATGTTGGCATACGGCGCTTCTTATCCTCGGAATAGTTCCGTGTGCGGAGGGTGAAGGGATCCTCCCTAGGATCACACCATGGGCGGGAGAGGTCTTCCCCCTCTACATCACGATA
Organism: Glebionis coronaria; assembly: GCA_025667525.1. NCBI lineage: Eukaryota > Viridiplantae > Streptophyta > Magnoliopsida > Asterales > Asteraceae > Glebionis > Glebionis coronaria. Next base: position 583,887,810 of record CM046874.1, on the reverse strand, counting down.
GTAAGGGCCATCGTAGTATCCCTCATCATCTGATGGTGGTGGAGGAGTACACCTAGGTCGGCGACGCTTGGGGGGATGGTCATCCGAATCCGACCCTGAGGGGCCGGGAGAAGGGGGCGGTGCTCCACTTCTCGGTTGAGGACCCCTTTTGTGAGAAGAGCTAGGAGCCTTTTTCCCACTGTCCACCCTATCCCAAACGCTGGTGCGGCGATTGTTCCAGGTTGATTCCAACATCGGGCGTTCTACAAAGCCGTCGGACCTGTCTCCTTCCTCACGAGATTGTAGTAATTCTTGCATAACGCGATCCCCTATGCGCTCGAACAAATTCCAGGGTCACGAGTTTTCATCAAGGGGGTTTCGCTCATGTGGGCGCGCCTTCATGCTTCTTTTGAGTTTGAGGAGAGGCTCCGGATACGGCCCTGCCAAAGTTGAGCCTAGATTGGAGGTTCCTACCTAGGCTTAACCTTGACGCGATTCCCGGGACGATCCTCTCAAAGTTCTGCGTGAGAACACGAGCGAGGTCTTCGTCACTAAGTGGTTCCACTTCTACTTCTTCCTCGATTGATGGCCTGCGTGGCTCATTGTTAGGGGAATTAGGCGCACTCCCTGGATCAGGGTTGTCCATGGTCATGGTTGGGGGTGGGGTATTAGCGGACGTGCTTGTCCCACCCAAAGACTGAAAAACGTTTTGGTTATTCGGTCCGCTTGTCTGGCTGCCAGGAGACTGGGTGGGGATGAGTATCCCATCCCATGTGGACTTCCGATTCGCCGGATTCGTGTTCCTGGGATTCCCTTGCGGATGTCCTTTCGTCATTGAAAGAGATCGAGATGAAATTTGTTCTAGCTTAGTGTTTAGGTCCCACGGATGGCGCCAACTTGTTGATACAAAAGTTGGATGATCCTTGCTAGACCCGGATTAGGCTTAATTCGGGTAGGCTAGGCTCCGGCTCTTGCACCAAGTGAATAGTCTTGTTGAGATCCTGCACACTAAAGCAACACGCGTTAGGCTTACCGTGGTAATGTATCCCACGATTAGACTCAGGCGTGAGAGTAAGTAATCGATAAGGGTTAAGAATCGGATGTGAGGTTTAGAGTATGGAGAATGTAATACCTTTGTGGAACCCTTGAGGGTTCCTTATATAGGTAGTGAAACCCTAATGGGCTCACTGTTTACTTCGGCCCCAAGTATAGGATAACCACCATAATTAGTTTGATTGTTATCTTCTAATTATGGTTAGTGTATATCATATACTTTAGGGTGAATCCCAACCCTAATAAGATTGTGATTTTGTCTAACCGTGTCCCGGCTGTACCGGGTCGTGGGCCACACCATCTTTATGCGGACACTGTTCACTCAAGCCCGTAAGCTTAACTGATTAACCCAACCCATTCGTGATGGGCCGGATACGGGTAGTACCCATGGGTCGGGTCGATGACCCGGCTGGGGACTATACGTCATCATTCTCATCCAAAGAACTTGAGCACAACACGCAGATAGAGACACATACTCCGCTTCGGCTGATGACCAGTGACGTGCAATCCTGCTTCTTGGAAGACGATCCCACGAGCTTATCGTGACCAGGAAATTGTGCACCACCAGAAGTACTTTTTCGTGTATCAAGACACCCTGCATGATCAGAATCTGAATAGGCCGTTAGAAAGAAACCGGTTTCGCTCGGATACCAGAGTCCCATGTGAATGGTATTCTTAAGGTACCGAAAGATCCGTTTAACCTCCTTGAGGTGTTTTTCAGTAGGTCGTGCTTGATATCGTGCACAATAACACGTAGCATGTGATATATCTGGTCGGCTTGCTGTTAAGTACATGAGGGAGCCGATCATGGAACGATATCTCGTTTGATCTATGGCATCTCCATCCAAATGAGTATCTAGGGATGTGGTTGATAATGGTGTCCCAACGGGGTCACATGAGGTCATACCATGCTTTTTGATTATCTCTTGACAATACTTATCTTGGTTAATAAAGATAACACTTGGGGATTGGTGAACTTGAATTCCTAGAAAGAATTTTAGTTCGCCCATCATAGACATTTCAAATTTGTTGTGCATTACTTTTTCAAAACATTTTGAAAGTTTTAGGTTTGTAGACTCGAAAATAATGTCATCAACATAAATCTGCACAAGCAAAATATCATCCCCGTATTTATAAGTGAACAAAGTTAGATTAATGGAACCTTTTGAGAAACCTTTGGATACCAGAAATTTTGAGAGTTCGTCGTACCACGCCCTTGGAGCTTGCTTGAGTCCATAAAGTGCTTTGTGGAGACGATACACCTTGTCAGGATAATAAGGATTGACGAATCCTTCTGGTTGTGGGACATAGACTTCTTTCTTCAAAGGACCGTTAAGAAACGCCGTCTTTACGTCCATTTGATAAACGATGAATCCCTTATGTGCAGCATAAGCAAGGAAAATCCTGACCGCTTCCATACGAGCTACTGGTGCAAATGATTCTTCAAAATCAATACCCTCTTTCTATCCATACCCTTTAGCCACTAGCCTAGATTCATTCTTGATAATCGTGTTCTCTTCATCCATCTTGTTTTTCAAGATCCTTCGAATATTTAATGGTAATACATCGTATGGTCTGTCAACAAGTTCCCAGACTTTAAGTCTTTCAAATTGTTGAAGTTCATCCGTCATCGATTCAATCCAAGCATGATCAGCCATGGCTTCTTTGATGTTTTTTGGTTCAGTTGTACTCATGGTGAGTGCGAACATACAAACATCGCCAATGGTTTCAAGCTGTCGTCTTGTACGAACGGGCTGTGAAGGGTTTCCAATTACTTGAACCAAAGGATGATCTCGGGTACAATGATGTGTTGAAGGATATCATTGGTAGAACGTATGCATATTTGACAGATCAATGTGGCGAGTAGAAGACTCTCCAGTTTCGTGTGCCGGTATACCGAATGGGTTGATAAATTCGTCTCCGTCAGATAATGCATTGTCTGCTTGATTTATGTTATCTAGAGCAATGACAGTAGTTGTGATGTTTTAGGAGCGGATGTTGATGTGATATTTTGAGGAGGTAAATCTGCAGCAACCCGTGTTGAGGTAGATAAAGTTGTATCCTTTTGTTGACGATGATCGGTATCATCATTCTTATCAAGAGTGACAGCGGAAGACTTCGATACAACATGTTTCTTCCCCGTGAAATATTCATCATACATGGGTCCATATAACATTTCCAACTCTTCAATTGTCGTGTTGACTGTCATATCTGCTCTTGGAACACTTTCTTGAACCAGCTTTGAACTTGACGGTTCATTGATGTGGTCTTGAGTTCCGAGTTCCGTGTGGTTGTGAACTGAAGTCGTTTGTCGTTGTGGATCGGGACTTAAACTGTTTTTTTCAAGTGCCATTTCTTGTAGTTCATCAAATCTGACATGAATAGTCTCGACTATCAATTTTGTTCTCTTGTTGTAAACTCTATATTCCTTAGACTAAGTTGCATATCCCACTAGAATACATGCATCACCTTTCTCTTTCATCTTATCCAAATTTTCACCATCTCTTATAATGTAACAAGTACATCCAAAAACGTGAAGGTGTTTGAGTGAATGTTTTCGATCATGAATTATGTGATATGGTGTCTTTTCGTGTCTTGGGATAATTAAGGATCGGTTTTGTGTGTAGCATGCAGTTGACACGGCTTCGGCCCAAAAGTATAATGGTAGTTTTGAAGCGGATAATAATGTTCGAGCTGCCTCAACCAAAGTACGGTTTCGTCTTTCAACAACGCCGTTTTGTTCGGGTGTTCGAGCAATAGATGTTTCATGTTCAATTCCTTCAGCGTCAAAATAGTTTCTCAGAGTTGAATTCAAAAATTTTGTGCCTTTGTCAGTACGAATCACTTTTATTTAAGCTTGAAGACCACGTTGTATATGTTTTAGAAAGTTGATGAGAACTTCAGGTGTTTCATCCTTGGACCTCAAGAAGTGAGTCCATGTGTACCTGGAGTAATCATCGACAATTACCATGACATATTTCTTCCCATTGATACTATGAACACGCATGGGACCACACAAATATATATGAAGAAGAACTAACTGTCTTTTAGAGCTTGGTGTAGTCTTTGTCTTAAAGCTACTTAGTTTAACTTTACACCTCACAATAAGAACAAAGATGATCTTTGATGAATTTTAAGCTTGGAAGGCCTCTCACAATATCTTTCTTAGAAAGCAAGTTGATGGTATCAAAATTAAGATGAGATAAACGTTGATGCCATAACCATGCCTGAGTCGTTGAAGCTTTAGCCATGAAGCAAATTGGATTTGTAGAAGTTGTGTCTTGAAGTGAAATAGTGTAGAGATCAGTACCCCGTGTACCGGTAAGTAAGTCATTCCCATCATAATCACAAACAAAACATGTCTTATTTTTGAAAGCAACCTCCAAATCCGCATCACAGAATTGACCAACCGAGAAAAGATTGTGATTGAGCCCTTCGACGTAGTATACCCTTTTGATCGTGATATTCCCCTGAACCAAATCTCCATATCCTAGGATCGGTGCAAACTGATCATTTCCGAATCGGACCGTACCCAGGAACTTCTCCACGGAGTTAATTAGAAGCTAGAGATTCCCCGTCATGTGCTTCATGCATCCGGAGTCCAGTATGAAGAGAATTATTTGTATCACCTACAGAAGAGTTAGAACACGATGGAGTATTTACTAAATTGGATACCACAGTAGTTGTGATTATAGAACCATTAGTGACCTTAGCAACATTTAAAGTCATACTAACACTCGTTGTCACATTTTCTGTCCTAACTTTAGGCATCCATTTATATCCCGGAGGACATTGATTAGCAAACCACCATTTCCAATACTTGCTAGCACACTCATATAATTCCGTAATTCTGCTTCTAGGGTTCTTAGTGGTTGAGCCTGATGCATTACTTTTCTTAGTGGGATTTGCACCAGAATGGTTCACTTTGCGTTTGGGTTTACTAGCACTAATAGGCATCGCAACTTGCTTCTTAGTTCTAGTATCTACGCCTTTGACATTATTCATAGCACACATAGAATGATTAGCATTAACACATTTTCCACATATGACACAAACAATTTAACATTCAAAGCATTCAAATCGTTCAAAGCATTCAAATCGTCATTACACGCGATTACAGACTTTTTATTCTTAAAAACATTCAAATTCCTAAGGTGTTCTTCTACTTCCTTCATCTTCCCTTGAGTCTTGTGTTTCCAGACCTTATCATTCATTTGAGTGCTCTTAAGCTAAGGTCGGCTAACATTAGCAGTGGAGACTACTCCTGTAGTAGAAGACACACGAATATTAGTGTTTCTAAAAGTCTGAGGAGAGTGACTAACTTTATTTGTAGGTTTAGTGGTTGTTCTATACATCCCTGGTTTAATCACATTATTGTGCTTAACGCTTGGTGCTACAATATTCCTTATGGGTTGAGTATGTGGTAACCTTTCCTTTCCATCCATCTTGGGGGCAAACACAGGTTTTGCAAACGAAGAATTTGAGAAAGCAGATGGTTTTCTCAAGATAGAGGATCTATTCACTTTAGAAGCATTGGGTTGTCTAACAACAGGTTTCTTAACGCTAGGTTCCACAACTTTCCCACCCATCTTAGCAACGAGTTTCTTCAACTCTGCTATTGCAATGTCTTTTTCTTGTAACTGAGCTTTTAAATCCAAAATATCAAGACATTTTTCGTTTAGTAATTGACATGACTCAGATAATATTACTTCCAAAGGTGTATCATTTGAAAAGCTGCCAACTTTCTTTTGAAAAGCAAGTTCAAGTGAGTGACAATGTTTTTGAAGATAATCATAGCTATGTTGAAGTAACGAAAACTCTTTTTGGTCAACTTTATTCGAAAGCTCAGTTTCAAGACGTTCACATTCTTTAACTTGATCAAGATATTTGCATGCAACATTAGAATATTCATCAATGTCCGCACAAGATGTAACATAAACACACATAATATCTTTTGAGAGACATTCGTGTAAGATTAGATCATATGCAGTAGAAAAGTCGTCTCTTTCAGGTTGATGGTCGTTCACTTCTTGTTCAAGAGATTCCATATATTTCAAATCATCAAACATTTCTTGCTTAATTAATGTTTCAAATTCCAAAATATGTTTTTGCGTTCTTTCCGCAAGCGGAACCAAAATACTTTTCACAAGCACAGTTATATCGTGAGGAATTTCTTTGTCTCCTTTCAAAAGTTCATGTTTTCTCCAGTCATCATCAGCAACCTTTTTTAAATTTTCAATGTTACTCTTGAGAATACTAAGTGCTTTCTTACTCTTGCTTACAGAAGCTTTATATGGCAAGTAGTCAATAAATTTTGAAACATTAGTTTTCTTAGTGGCAAAAGCTTGTCTCCATTTAATTCTTATTTTTTCACATTCGAAAAATATTTGCTCAGGAGTCTTCTGTGTTTGCGGTTTGAAAAGTCCATAAAGACTGTTTTCATAAGCATAATTATATGGTTTAACAAATTCTTTATTAATTTTTGGTCTACTCTCTTCTTCCACATCATTTGTCTCTTCACTATCGGGCCTAACAACAAGGTAATCAAGATCGGTCCATTGGGACTCATCAAGATATAAGTGTTGATTCTCAGATTGACCTTGCTCAAGGTACTTAGAATTTTCAAAACTAGGTCTATCCTTGGAAAACGAACGAGGTGCCAACATTCTCATGGTTTGAATTGATTGATTAGTTTTGTAAACAATTTTCTCGTAAAAATCAATTTGAGTTTCCAGTTCCACCATTTTGTCGATGTCATTCGCTTGTTTAGTTTTGAAATCCTTTTCCATCTTTTCAACCACTACTTTCTTTTCATTAACAAGTTTAGTTTTATCCTCTTGAAGAAAACCATTTACTTGAGTTAGCTCATTGACTTTAGTGGTAGCAAGATACGTTTTGTGACATTCAGTACTCAAAGAGGTGATATAATTACGTTTGTCTTGTTCTAGAAGCTTAAGAGTTTCGTTATATTTCTGTTGATAATGATCCTTTTTGACATTAATTAAACACCCTTTGTACCCCTCGACCTCATTGGTCTTTTGAAGAAGCTGAGCTCTATAACTATCAATGGTCTCACTAGATTTAATTAGAGCAGCTTTGCATTCTTCAAAATTTTGAGTGAACGTAGAATTTTCCTTCTTTAATTGCTTTTGACTCTTTCTAGTTTCTTTGACATCTTTTTGTAAAGAAGCAATTAAGTTAGCAAGCGCAATACGCTCCTCATCATCATCATACTCATTTGCATGTTGATCATCCTTAGACTCATTATTGCACATGTCTGATGAATCGGGTGTGGTATTGCTATCAACTTTTTCCATCATACATGTGTCATTAATGACATTGGGTAGCTCACAATGCTCATGAGTATTGCCAAACACATTATATTCCTCTTCAGTGTGTACCTTATCGATTGGCTTAGTATCAAAGATAGGACCGTTGTCATCTTCAGTGACATTGAGAAATTCCTCAACCTTTCCCATGTACGAGTAATGTGCTTTAAGTTCTCCTTCTTCAGCCGATAATTTAACCCCAGCTTCCATCTTCTTTCATAGCAGCATCTTTTCCTTATGATAACCAGAGTCCCTAACCCGTTTCGGCTTCCTACATTCCTTTGCCATATGCCCATAGCCTTGACAATTATAGCACTGAATCCCACTTTGCTGAACCACTGGAGTACCAACGGTTTCCCTATTTCCAGCAACAGTAGCAATCCTCTGAGTATCATACTTAGCCGTTTGTCGACCATACCGTGCAGAACCCTCAACATGTGTTAGATTATGTCGATCATACCTAGGAGGACTTTCATCACGTTGACGTGTGTCATACCATCGAGGACTCTCAACATATTGGTTCCTTGTATTTGATGATGTTCAGAGATTGTTGTTGGTGGGTTTGAAGATTTTCTTGTAGGTCTTCATAATGAAAACAATTTGTTGTTTCATCTCCCTATCCTTCTGAGCTAGTTCTTCATCACTGTCCTCTTTAGATGATGGCTCAGGTGATGGTGATAGTGCTCTTGGTTCTTTGTCTCGTGACCTTGTGGGAGCTGAATACTTAGATGAAGTAGAGTATCTTGGTGAAGAGGATGTAGTGGAGTATCTTCGTGAGGAGGATGTAGTGGAGTATTACTTTGGAGCATGAGAGCGATGATCTTGAAAGTGTTGAGTGGTAGACACCAAAGCAAGTGGATTAGCAGTCTTTGCTATCCTTTCAGCTCGAAGTTCATTTGCCTCATTCTGAAATTGTTTCAAAATGTCAAAGAGCGTGTGATAGTTGACCTCGTCTACCTTACTCTGTTGTTTCACCAAAGTTACGAACCATGTACACTATGTTTGAAGTTGCTGTTGAAATTGCACATTGACTTGCATGGTGGAGACTTGCAAATTGTTTCTTGTCATGTCATTCATCATCTTGTAAAACCTTGAATAATATGAATCAAATGATTCCCCATCCAATGAAGTAAACTTGCCAAAATTCCAGAACAAATTAGTTTTGACATCTTGTTTGTTAAGTGATTCTCCTTGTTGGAAGCGTTCAATGGCAAACCACATTTCTTTTGCAGTAGAGCACGCATCAACCGTTGAGTAAATATCATCCCCAATCCCACTGAGAATCAAATAGATTGCTTCTTTCTCTGCATCAATCCAAGCACGTTTCTCTTGGGAAGTGTTCTCATATGTTTCCTCAATTGTTTGCTCATCGGAACCGGTCATCGAGTCAGTCGCTGGAATTGCAGGAATGGTTATTGTAATGAGAGTATAGGGTCCTTATTTGATGCAACGTTGAAGAACATCACCATTGGGTTTAGTGTCAAGATATCGAAGGAATCGTGATTGCCATTGTGCATATCGACCAGTCACAAGCATTGGTGGTCTCTCTTTGTTACCCGCCACCATGATGTTGTTGTTTGTCACAAGATACTCTTGAGTAGAATCTATTTTGAAAAACTTGAAATTGATGAAGTGAAAAAGGATCTTAAGTAGATGTGTTGTGATTGTTGTTGTCGAAGAAAAATGTTAAAATCCCCTAAAGAATTGTCTTCACAAGAAACCAAAAATTCTAAGGCCAAAAACACACGAAAAAATTTTCACTTTCGCAAAAATCAACCTTTCGTAGCAAGCAAACTTTCGTAGATAACAAACGTTCAACAAACTTTCGTATGAAAAAAAAAACTTTCGCAGTTAATGACTTTCGTAGAAAGATACCTTTCGTAGAACTAAACTTTCGCAGAAGAAGACTTTCGTAGAATACAAACCTTCGTAGAATACAAACCTTCGTAGAATAGAACTTTCGTAGAAAGGAACTTTCGTAGAAAGGAACTTTCGTAGAATTGAACTTTCGTAGAATAGAACTTTCGTAGAATAGAACTTTCGTAGAATACAAACCTTCGTAGAATTGAACTTTCGTAGAATAGAACTTTCGTAGAAACACAATCCTTTCGTAGAAACAAAATCCTTTCGTAGAATATGAACTTTCGTAGCAAAAATGTTTCGGAACTATGTGGGTTTCGTAACTTTTGGAACTCTCGTAACTGTGTGGACTTTCGTAAGAATCTTAACTTTCGTAACTTTTAACTTCCAACAGTGTTATAAACTTTCGTAACATACTGTGACTTTCGTAAGTTTTGACAATTTCTGAGGTTTTTGAAACTTTCGTAACTTTTGGAACATAAGAAAAGTTTCGTAACTTGAAACCCTGTTACGAAAGCTAAATTTTCGTAAGAAACAATAAACCCTTTAACGAAAGTTAAACTCTGGCAATCTTAAAGCTAATACGAACCAACTTTTTTTACAAACCGTATCCCAAAATCAATCCAAAACGCCCAAAAACTTGTGATTTAACCACAATAACTATCCTAAATCCGTACCACAACTATGTATGTGATGTACATCAATATTTAGAACCCGAAAAACACTAAATAAAATTCAATTCCTGATGATTTTTGATTAAATCACACAAATCAAACCAATAACAACAACTAATCACGAATCTACCCCGTGGCGATTGATACCAAATGTTGTACCCATGATTATTCACTTCACCATGATAGATTATAAGAAATAAGGAAGAAAGATAGAAGATTTCTAGAGAGAGAAAGTAGTGAGAGAAAGTAGAGAGAGAGGGTGATTAACTAGGAGAAATAAGATTAAGAAAAATGATTACATGCTCACCCTCCTAACATGCTAGGAGGGTGCTTATATAGTCCACCCACATGCGGGCTTTTCTATTGGACTATATTGTTTTGGGCCGGGCTTGAATAAATGCTTAGTACCTTGAAAGAGGCCTTTTAAGCTAACCATCAAGCCCGTAATGTCACGACTATTTTATCTAACTATTACGTTTTAATAAATATTACAATATAAACCTATGACCGAACATTCTTGTTTGACTCAATATTTTGAGGCTAACACTCGCCCTTCTTTTGTTTTATGTGGTGGAGTCCACCAGATCTTTGATACATTTTTTATCCTGGAGGTAATTGGCTAGAAAAGTTGCCCTCGGGTCATCATAACTGTCTATCGACTCTGTCGGGAGATCATCAAACCATACTCGGGCGTTCCCAATGAGTGTGGAGGTGAACATGTGGCACCATGTTGGCATAGCCCATTTTTCAACTTTGGCTAACGCCTGGAAAAATTTCACATGGTCTTCTGGGTCTCTGGATCCGTCGTATGTCTTGAATTGGCAGGGCATACAAATCTTCCTAGGGAAGTTAAAGTTCCTTATACGAGGTGTGCATGGGTCAACATCCTCACATAACCATAGCCGACAGGTTATCTTGTTATGTGTTTGGTTTTTGCTTTTTTGATTTCCAGTGTCTGATGTATCTTTCTTCTGTTTTGGAGTTTTGTTTGTGTCTTTGTGACATGATATCTTCATGGTGCGCCCTACTTGTTGTAGCATTTATCTTTCTCTGCAATTTTTCTGAACGGAGATTGTGACTTTGATAGTAGTCTCTCGCCGCTCTTCTGTGTTTGTCCATTTCTCTGATGTTTTTATACATTACCGAGTTTAAGTGGTATGACAGCCAATCTATGGGTATTTTACCGAATGGTTTCCTCTACCTTTCGCCTAGTCTGCCGAAGACTCCTCTGTCTTTCGACCCCAGCCTTGTAAAGATTATGCTCTCGCCGCAACCTTTTTGGTTGGGGGATCTTCACTTTATTCGTGAGAAGACATTTTGGCTTCATTGTGGGCTATCTGGCCTGTCTGAGGACATTTTCCTTTTACCTCTTCAAACTCTTCTTGTTCTGTGAGTCATGGACTCGGAGTAGTGGGAGGGTTCACTTGCCCTGTGGCTCTTCCTTGAGTTTCCGCCGTAGTGTAGGCGATCTTTCAGAGATCTTGACTTTCGTTTGTGTTGTTCCTCTTTGAAGAATATTTCAACGCCATGAGGCAATAGTTGATAATAGTATTCATCACAGAATTCCTTGACCTCAGCGGACGCCCATTTTTTGAGGTTTCTTGTGTTTTTGTTAGCTTCCTTCGTTGTCGTATTTCGCACGACAGAGGTGGTTGGGATGGGGAGGTCTCATGCCAGATTCTCATGTTGGAATGAGATCTTCAGAACGCAGTTGTGTACTGTGTCCCACAGATGGCGTCGCTTGTAAGATAGTGATCGGTCGAGGCAGATAGTGGATTTAAGTTCCTAGAAGACGGGCTCATATCTCTTGGATTGGGTTAGATCTTGTACTAAACAGATATGTTGTTGATGATTTTCTACACAATTGAAAGTAAACTGTTAGTCCTTATTATGGGGACGAACCTCACGATTAGATTCTGACGTAAGAGTAAGATTTCATATTATCAGAGATATATCTATATGTTGGGAAGAGTGAGAAAATCATACCTTGTGGGAGTGTCAGAGTTTACCTTTTATAGGCGAGCATAGTGCTAGGTTTCCCTAGTATTTCGGATAGTGCTCGAAGTGGGCCTTTGTCGATTAAAAAGGCCCTTACTCTTATCTGCTAATCGTGAATCGCGGATCCGATCTTGGAGAGTTGATCCGCTAGGGATTTGCAGACCTGATTCAGAAAGTTGGTCTACTGGTTACTTACGAATCTGCTCCTAGAGAGTTGATCCGCCAGCCTCTTGCCACAATGGTGGGATAATGTATACTTGGGTCTGGGCCCAAGGTTTTGTGTATGGTTTTAGGCTCAATGGGTCGTGCCCATACTATACGTCATCACATACATTCCGTGATTGATAATTAGGTGTGACTCGTGCTACACTCGGCTCTCAAGTGAGTCCGTCCTTAGTATTAGGTGGGTGGGTGTTTTGAGACGAATTTACATTTTGATATTAAATCATACTCATTTAGAGATTTGTATATCTTTTTTATTTTATTATCTCGTATTAAACATTTTGAGTTGTTTTATAATTTTTTCGGGTGGTATGTCATTGTAATATTAAAAAATGAATAGTGAGCACAGGGTAAGATTAAGTAGTGGCCACCTATGGCACATACCACACATGGTTTTAGCCAACCAAATATAATATTTTCTTGAAAGTCGCAAGTTTATTGAATGTGTTGCATATAGTTTGAATTGGGAGATGCCCAAAGTGAGAAATATATATAAAGAGAAGCGTATGGTTTTTGATATTTGAAGGAAACTAAAAACAAGAAAAAAACAGTATGGTCGAAGAAGATGAATAGTGGTTTGGATTTATTTTATTTAAAATACTTTTGAAATGTCTAATTTACTCGTATATTACTGATAGCACATATACTATTTTCTTTGAAAGTGATTCAAATTATTAAAGTTGAAAAAATCGCTCGGCGCTAGCTAGGCGGTCGGGTACCGTCAAGCGATTAATCGGTTTGGCAGTGATTAACCGATTATTAATTGGATTAGATTTTATATGTATGAAATTATAAAATTTTGAAAGTATATTGTGAGAACTCGTATTTCCCCAGTATTATTTTATTCTTTTATTCATGTTTCTTGAATTTTTCAACATGTTACGTTTTCTTGTATTCTTCATACGTAAATCCTGAGATCTTGATAATTTTAAATAAATTATATTTTAAGTATTTTTCTGGTCATTAATAATACTTTATTCGGAATTATAAAAAATTTATTTTATTTGTCCTTATTTGTTTAAATCAAAAATTTTGGTTTAAAAACACTCGCACGCGTTTTACAAAAAGTTTACTCGAATCGGCGGAACGAGAACCGATGGCTATATATTTCAAATTTGTGAAATCAAGATACTATGTTTCTATAAATATTTTGTTTTCGTATTATAACTTGCAACGAGTCGGAACAATTAGCATTTAAAGAAAATTGAGTCGGGCTAAAACTAAATGCATTTTAATTTCTGGGCTTAAGATTGTAATAATAAGAAACCCATTAGTGGGCTAAATCCCACTTCTCCCCTTTTGTTTTGTTGTGCGTCGACCCCCAACACAAACACATACTCATATTTTTTTCATACCAAAAATATCATTCTCTCCCTGTTTCTCTCTTGGTGCGACGAATATCACCAAAACAACCCTAATCCATCATTTTTTCTTCATCAATCTTGCAATTAAACTATACCAAAATCATTATTGGTAAACCCTTATCAATCTTCCATTGATTTTATACACATGCAATTGATTTTTAAGAAAATCATAAAGCCTAAGAACTTGGATTTTTGGATGTTTGATCATGGAATTAGGCATGCAATGTGTTATTTAGGGTTTAGCCATTGATAATATAGTGTTAGAACCCTAGTTGTGATCTTGGGTTTTAATCATAATTTGATTAAACCATGCATGTTAATTTGTTGAGGATTTTGATTGTTATACGTAGGATTGAAATTATTTTGATTAGTTTTATAGTGCCAAATGTAGGATATGGTAAATCTTGCTTATGTTTAGAGAGAGAAAGAGATAGAAAGATAGATGACTTCACACACACTTTAGACAGAGAAATGAAAGAACTAAGTGTAAAAATGAAATGAAACCACCACCCTCTCCATCAATGGAGAGGGTTTATATACCCAAGCCTTGTGATGGGCTTGGGCTTACAATATTGGGCCGGCCTACACATGTTTTAGGCTAGGCTTGGCTTTGTTTGTTTAATAAAGATATCTAGACTACGAGCTACTACTTAATATATTGTTGGAGTGACCGAATCTTCCTAAATACGTAAAAACGTATTTCCAACAATCTCCCCCTAAGGGAGGTCACTCCAAACAAGGGTGTTACCCTAGTTACAATAATAAAATAAACCTAGCATACTATGCTTGTCTTGAGCTCGTAGTCTTCGTCTTTCTTTTCTTTTTCTTTTCTGGTGAACATGCTGATGCGATCTTTGATATCAATCTTTAGCATTAATCTCTTGCCTTGATCTTGTGCATCCTTCACTAGTGATCTTCGCCTCTTCGTGACATCACGTCCCACATACTTATACCTTTGTAATTCTTTAAAGCTTCAGAGTTTGATACAGCGGAAGACTTAACTTTTAGTCTTTCTTGAATTTGTTGAAGTCTTAAGTGCGAAAAGTATAAGCATGCAGGGACGACTTCTTCTCGGATTCCGCAACGCCACCGTCTTCAAATGCCGCAACATAAGTAGACACGAACGAAATGGCTTTGAACATTTCATTCTAATTCGGTAGCATTTTACCTCCGGTCGGTGAAGACCGTTGGACGATATAAAATATCGTACTTGTGGCAGGTAGATTTAATTAAAAATCTCCTTGACAAGATTTCGCGGGTAAACCCGTTCTCTTTACTCGACCGTCCAAAGCTGACTGCGAACGTAAAGAGTGAATCATTTGGATAAAATTATCCGCATGGTTGAAGCCGTCAATTCTGATTCCTGGAACAAGTTTGATTCATTAAATAATCGCACCATCGTTGCTTTCCAGTTGTCACGAGCTTGATTCATAATGAATCTTGCAAGTTACCTACCAAGTGTTGTTTAAGGTTAACACTAGAAGGATTTCCACTCATCACTGTGAAAACTAAGGTATCACTCTGAGTGTTCTGGCAAGATCACTTAGATATTGCGTAGAGGCCTACAACGTGTTTAAGTTCAGCTAAGAATTAAACCACTGTTGCTTTCCAGTTATCACAAGTTTGATTCATAAAGAATCGCACAAGTCACCTACCATGAGCTTTTTGATATTCGCTCAAGAAGGATTTCCATCTTCATTGTAAATACTTTCGTATTACTCGGATGTTCAGGCAAGATCATGAAGATTTTGCGTAGGACTCTTAATATCTTTCTTACTTTTCACAGTGTGTGAAGAAGCAAGGAATTATGAAAGTGTGTCCTAATGAGATATTTGATGATCTCAAATGGCTCTAGACTCGATCGTGCATTTTGGATTTTAGTGATCAGAGGCTGGAGAGGAGTGCCACCATTTCAATACCAATTTACTTGGAGTGAATAAATTAATAGATAATGCGTTGTCTCCGTGTGATTAAAACAAATATCTTTTAAGAGATATCTAAGTTAGCTGGGATGGGTTGTGCATTGCATCACTGGATCCATGATGTTTATCTTCAATATCGAGAATCATTGAAAAATGATCTCAATAGCATATGTATTGACCCGGTTTCTGCCTAAGGTTGTAAGGAGGGCTTCTTTCTTTACACCCTTTATCTTTACAATTCTTTTTCATTCTTCAACCCCTTCAATGCTTACCAATACGTCATAACTAGCACCTTGTTGTGATTGTCCCAGTGCTAACTTAAGTACTTGGTCGGCATTCAGCTACATTCACAATCTTTCTCCATCTTTCCTAAGGACTACTATTTCTAGCTATGGAATGTCCTTGGGAAGATTCCTCCAGTTTTGGAAGAATCATAGGACTTAACCTATCCTACCATCCTTATGTCACCACAATCTTCACCGTCGTGAAATAAATGGGTTTTGGGTAAGTATATGTCACCATGAAAATCCATTTTGATATGAAAATCCGTTTTGCCCCCCCCCCCTTAACATATGCCACGATATTCGAAAACATTTCGCATATGTCGGGATGAGCCAGCACTTTAAGTCAAACCATTTGTGATAATTTCTCATATTAAATCACATTTTCTCCCCCATATTAAAAAATTAACCCAATCGATGTTTTTAATATTAATTGATTTAATGAAGTTTTAACAACGGTTTTGGGAAGAAAAATGCAAGTCCGTTTTATCTTCATGATACCAAATGTATGAGATATGATACCGATTTGTAACATGATCACATATTCACCATGTTAGAAAAAAATTGATAAGGTTGGACCTGATTGATGAGAACACCATATGATAAGATCAAATGGTTCTTGTCGGCATATGTTGGTCGCCTCGTCACGTCTGAAGTCATCTCTTGACACCACGTGTACGATTGGTATTGTTGTCTTGACACCAGTTAGTGAGCTTGGCACGTTCGGCATCGAAGATTCTGAATGCTTGACAATTGCTCACCCTCAATTGTTGACCCGTGTTCTATTGAAAGAGTTGTAGTCGTCGGTTGAGTAGTCGCATCGTCGAGTATGTAGATACCAATTGTAGATAGCTATGGTTGTAGAGATGATAACTTCATAAAAACAAGACTTCTCATGTTTTAACAAATAAATGCACTGAAGCGTACATAGATTTGTGTTAGACCAAGTTATAAAGTAAACTTGATCCCTTACAAGGTTTTAAAGTAAACCTTGCCTGAGAAAATTAATTCCCGTTGTGAGCCAAAGCTTTCATAAGAAATACTTAACTTTAATATGAAAAGCGGGTTGCAGTCTGAAATAACTACAAGCCATAAGGGCATGTTGTATGAAATATTTACAACTTTTGTATGAACTCTATTTATGGCGTCGTGTCAATATTAATCAACATTTACAAGGCCGTAAATATTATCGTACCAAAAGACATGCCTTTGAAAAATAAAGTAAAAATGTTTTTTGATTTTCCTAGATTTTTCAATTTTTATGGTTTTTATATGGTTTTATATTTTTGTATTTTGCTTTTGTGGATAAAGATATAAACAATATATACAGATGATCACCAAGGATACGGAGAATAGTTTACCATCACTATTCTTTCGCTTCATCTGCCAGTTCCTTAAGAGTCTCAGGCGAGAAGGTTCTCATTCCTAGCTTGTCGGCCAAAAATTCCATTCGAGCGCGATCTAAAGCCTTCGTGAAAATATCCGCCAATTGATACTCAGATCGGACAAAGTAAAGCTCGATTACTCCATTTTCCACTTGCTCCTTTATGAAATTGTAGTGAATGTCAATATGCTTCGACCGGTAGAATTGGACGTTGTTGCAGCATAAGGCAATTGCACTTTTGTTGTCGCAGTACATCGGAATTTTGTTGAAACCTA
Organism: Glebionis coronaria; assembly: GCA_025667525.1. Classification (NCBI taxonomy): domain Eukaryota; kingdom Viridiplantae; phylum Streptophyta; class Magnoliopsida; order Asterales; family Asteraceae; genus Glebionis; species Glebionis coronaria. Next base: position 583,870,469 of record CM046874.1, on the reverse strand, counting down.
GACCATAGTCGGTTAAGTGCGATCTCATCCAAAGAATTTGAGCACAGCAACCGGACATAGCTATGTATTCTGCTTCCGTACTTGAAATTGCAGCACTTTTCTGCCTTTTCGATGCCCAACTGATTAGTCGATCTCCTAGTAATTGCAAAGTTCCACTCGTGCTACGCCTTGTATCTTGACAACCCGTGTGATCCGCATCTGCATATGCCATTAGTGCAATCGAGGAGTCCTTCGAATACGAAAGTCCCCGATTAATAGTTCCTTTAAGATATCGAAAGATCCGTTTAAGAGTAGCTAAGTGTAACTCAGTAGGCCTAGTTTGATACCGAGCACACATGCATATAGCAAACTGAAGATCAGGTCGACTGGCTGTGATGTACAGAAGGGTACCGATCATTCCACGATAAAGTGTTGGATCAACGGCAACTCCATGTGGATCTGCATCAAGCTTAGTTCGTTCCACCATTGGAGTATCCACGGGGTCGCAAGATTCCATCTTATATTTCTTAAGAGATTCAAGGGCATACTTAGATTGATTGATAAAGATGCCTCTAGGACTCTGAGATATCTGAAGACCTAAGAAGAATGATACCTTGCCCATCATTGACATCTTAAACTTGGAAGACATGAGTGTCCCAAACTCATCGGATAAGGTTTGGGTCGAGGCTGTAAATATAATATCATCAACATATATTTGTACCATAATCATATCTTTACCTCGTTTCTGAATGAACAGCATGGGATCCACCTTGCCTTTAGCGAAGCCTTGCGTAATGAGGAATTGTGACAATAGATCATACCATGCGCGTGGAGCTTGCTTCAACCCATAGAGAGCCTTCTTAAGCTTGTACACATGATTAGGATATTTATGATTCACAAAACCATCCGGCTGTTGAACATAGACTTCTTCCTTGATTTCACCATTAAGAAATGTCGTCTTCACATCCATCTGATAGACGATTATATTCATGTGGGCTGCATAAGCAAGGAATAGTCTAATAGCTTCCAAACGGGCAACAGGTGCAAAGGATTCCATAAATTTGATGCCCAATAATTGCTTGTATCCACGAGCTACTAGTCGAGCTTTGTTCTTCAATATTCCGCCTAACTCATCGAGTTTTACCTTGTAAATCCATTTCAAAGTGAGTAATTGCACTTGATCCGGGCATGGGACAAGTTCCCATACTTCAAGACGTATAAATTCATTAAGTTCTTCTTGCATAGCTTCTATCCAACAGGATTGAGTAAAAGCTTCTTGCCATGTCTTAGGTTCAACTTCAGTGAGAAAAGCATCAAAATGACAAAACATTGCATTTTCTTGTAACTGACTTCGTGTGGATACCAGACGATTAGGGTCACCAATAATAGAATCTATAGGATGATCCTTTGTCCACTTGCTATCATGTTCACGAATCAGTGGATTGGAGTAAACTATAGTAGGAGCTTCCTCTGAGGCGGACGACCCGGCTTGATTAGGGTCGGGAATTGGTACACCAAAGAATGGAAGTTCACGCATTTGAGCGAATTCCAAATCATGATCATCATCTCCCTCTTCATCATCAATAGGCATGACATGGGTAGTTGATTCGGGTGTTGGTTGAGAATTACTAGTTGATGGTATATCTTGACCAATTGTAGGTGCAAACGTATTAGATTGTGCTTCGGTTGCTGGAGCGACAACTTCGGTTACCGGAGCTATTACCTCAGGTTCTGGAGCAACAATACTTGGAGGAGTAAAGAATTCATCAAATAACGGTTGGAACAACGTATCCCATTCATTCCTAGTAGGTGGTATAAATGATAATAAAGTGGGGTTGTTTGGGACAAGACCAGAACTAATGTTACTGGGTCCCATTTCATGAAGTGCGGGTTTAGAGCTGCTTTGCTCAGAAGTCATTGTTGTCAGCTCATCAAAATCAACATTCATAGTTTCGAGGATCTTGCGAGAGTTACGGTTGTAGATTCGGTATGCCTTCTTTGCGGGTGCGTAACCAATGAAAATACCAATATCAGCCTTTGGTTGAAGTTTTCCCAAATTGTCACCATCATTATTTGGATAGTGTAGAAACTAGAAGGGGGGTTGAATAGTTTCTCTTCGACTGGTGACCAAATTAAAATTACTTTCAATTTGGTTTGTATCAAAACTATCTTTTACTTGAGGCTAAGTTGCATAATGATTAGGTTCAATTCAAATGCACTAGCAAAGATAATAGGTAAGTATAATGATAATGAAATAAGTAAAGAGTAAGGAAGGAGACAACCTAGTGGGAAGACACCAAGATTTATAGTGGTTCGACAACGAGGCTCTATCCTTGTTTCTACTCCACTCCTCGAGTACACCTACTCGAGATTTCCACTATATCCACAAGCTCCCTTCTCGGCGGAGAAAACCTTACATCGTTGCTTACATTATTTTCCGACACTAAGCTAAATGTCGAGACCTAATCTTTAGCTAGGACCAATCTACACGATGTTGCCTACTTCACAATTTAACGAAACAAGGCTAGATGTCGGGTTCTAATCTTAAGGTAGAACCAATCTTCACGACGTTGCCTACTTCACCATTTTACGACACAAGGCTAGATGTCGAGTTCTAATCGAAAGCTAGAACCAATCTTCACGACTCTTCACTTTGAAGCTAAGTGAGAACTTCACACAACACAACTACTAATCACTTTTAAGTTTAGTGAGAACTCACAAGACACAACCACATCACTTTATAGTTTAGTGAGAACTCCTAAACAAATCTATTACAACTCAACTAGACTTATCCAAGTACACACATGTAGCTTGGATTTACACAACACAAATCCAAGCAAACACATATGCAATGGATGTACACAACAAATCCAAGTATCCACAAATAACTTGGATGAACACAACTAGTCCAAGTATTCATAAATACATTGGATTGACCTAAAACAAAAAGGGTATCATGATGAATATGACTAGCTCATAGATTAATCTTTATCACAACACTAGTGAGTGAGTGATCTTCTCATTGGACAAGGTAAAGGAGGGGATCAAGAGGATAATCATATGTAAACATCCTTAACAATTTAAGTGATCATTTACTAATGATTATGCTATAGAAAATAGAAAGAAGGCTGAGAAAAACGTCCAAGAAGCTTGCTGGAAAATGAGATTTGACCCACTATCTAAAGGATACAAAGTATAACGGATCTATAACGGCTAGTTGGGCGCGGTACCTTATCTCACCCCGCGGTACCATATCGCTAAGGTACCGCGTAGGTACTTAAGGTACCGCTACTAGACTCCGCTCCGTTTTTTGTCTTTTATTGGGGTGGGAATATCTGAGGTATTTGAAACCTTCAAAGGATATTCTAACAGCATTTGGAATATGCCATTTTCAAATTTCCATTTTCCATTTTAACAAAACATTTTCTAAAAAAGAAAGTTTATTAAAAAGTCTTTTGTCATATTAACAAAAGTGAGTTTTAAGGATAATCATTTTGATGATCACTAAGTATGATTAAGAAAGGTTAGTGATATGATTATTACCTTGATGATAGTGTTAGTTAAATAATTCATTTTGTGTTTTACACTAAATGTGTTGTATGGTTTGTTGTGATCAAAACTAAGAAAGATTAGTTAATACTAATAAATGTTTTTAGGCATCACTTGCATTAACAATCTCCCCCTTTTTGATTACGACAAACGATAAACTCATTTATGTAGAAACACAAAATATGGAATTATTAACTAGTTTATCACTATCATTTCTCCCCCTTTGTCGTAGCAAAAAGGTTAGCATAAGTCTTTGAAGAACATCGAACGTTGCTAGTAGCTCCCTCTTGGTGGTTGCTCCCCCTTGCTTGGGGCACCAAGTTTGTGAGCTAAGGTGACATGCTACACAAAGGTTAGTAGAAAGGAAACAAACACCAATGTATATATGATCACTACCTACTAAGTAACTTGAGAGGGAGCAAGAGAAGAAATCTCAAATTAGAAGCAAGTATTTTGCTAAGTATGTCCAAAGAGGTAATCGACAAAATCAAACTTCAATCCAATGAAGATGATAAGCTTGTCAATGGTTTAAAGCTTAGAATTGATTGAATCACCCATAAGCAATTGTAAAAATTAACCATGATCAACTCAAAATAGAACGAATGAAAAAGCACATAAATAACACAAAGGTTACATAAAAGGAAAAAAAAGACACAACAAAGAAGATAGTCATACACACAATATGAGTATCTAAAAGCAATAGATATGGAAAATAAACCACTAAGCATAAGCTAGTCTAAAAGTGATATTTTCCAAGATTGCAAAAAAAATAAAAGACTAAAAAGACGACGATGCATCATTCGAAGTTTTGTCCACCGGAACGAAAACTTGAATAGGAGGTCGAGTGAGGAGGAATTCAAGAAAATTTAACTTCTCATACACATGAGAAAGTTCAATTTGTTGAAATCGGCAACAATCACACGAGGATCCATGATGCAACACAAAATCGTTTGATGGGGGTATGGCATCAAACTTAGGGTTTGGTGGTGGTGGGGTAATGGGTTTGGGAATGTTTTCACAATGCCTTGTGAGGTTTGGGAAGGTTGAAAGGTCATTGAGTTGAGGGGTATTGAAGGATTGTGGTGGTGGGGGAACATTTTCTTTTGCTCCGGTGATGGGGTTTATGGTATAAGTCTCATTCCAATACTTGATTGGAGAGAAGGTAGGGTTTTTGGGTGGTTTGAACGAAGATGGTTCATTCTTCTTAATCCAAATAGGTCGAACCGAAATTTTCGGTTTCTTTGAAAGCTTGGATGAGGAAGCTTTGGGTGAGTGGAGTTGTGACAAAGAGATGTCAAGGTTAGGAATGTAGGAGTTAGGAATTGTGAGAGTGTGAGAATGATATCTCAAGGTTATGTAAGAATAAATTCTCAAGGTTGGGAAGGTGTGAGAATGAAATCTCAAGGTTGTGTGAGAATGAATTCTCAAGGTTGGGAAGGTGTGAGAATAAAATCTCAAGGTTGGGGTATAAGTAAAATGTAAACAAGGTAAGAGTTTGAATACAAAATGTGTAGTGTCAAGGAATGTTTAGTCAATTTGAGTAAACAAGGAATCTTGACAGGGTATAGGGTTTTAAAAGTTTTGACCAAAAATTCGTCAAAAGCCACTTACTGTCCGCGGTACCTTATAGGGACAGGCGGTTCCATATCGCTAAGGAACCGCGGGACTTTAAGGAACCGCGTCCAGTGGACTTGAAACCATGTTTTTCCTGGGTTTTGGGAAAAACTAAGACTTTTTCAAAAAGTTGCAAATCTTGGAATTTTACCTCTATTAGCACCAAAATATGCTAGGGTTGCATAAAGCAACACATTCACAAAGAATGTCTTGACAAAGGGTGACAAAATAATTTAGATATCATTTTGAACCAATTTTAGTCAAGTTTAGGGGTTGTGATAGATTTAGGTTCAATTTTAATTTCAAATTAAAGTTGATTAGTGTGCACAAAAGGATAGAAACACACAAAGCTAAATCCATAAGTCAACAACATGAAACATTCATTAAGGAAGCAAGTACAAAGACAAATAAAACTAACTAATACATAGCTAGCTTAACATTAAATCTAGATAAGTAGTTTTCTTTGGCTTGGTTTTGTTGAAAACTCTTATTAAGAAAACTCCATCATTCATCTCCTAGGAGGAGGCATGGAGAACAAGGCAAGCAAGAATTCTTGCAACCTCCTATGTAGCCCATACATGTCCATCCTAAGGTTATGGATGATGTAGTGGTTGTAAAGACAACATGGACAACTAGGACCATGAGTTTGTTGAAACCCATAGAATGGATCACCCAAAAGGAGGGAAAGTGGAACACCCAAAATTGGGATGTTTGAGTTGGGTGGAGGTGGAGGAGGCATGTTCTCCAAGGGTGATGTTGGTGAGAGTGGAGGCATGTTCCCTAAAGGGGAAATGGGTGAGTATGGAGGTAAATTCTCCAAGGTTGGTGAAATGGGTGAGTTGTGAGAGGTAAATGGTGAAGTTACCAAAGTGTCATCAAACTCATTCACAAAAGGAATGCTTTGGATTGGTTGGGGTTGTGTGGTCACTTCCAAGGGTGCACTTGGAGTGAAGGGTGAAGAGAGCTCATTCATTCTTGAGTTGAATGAAGAGGAGGTAGAACCAATGGAGTGGTTAGTACCATGGGTGGATGATGTCTTGCATGGTGCAAGAGGTGGGGAAGGTGATGAAGAAATGAGGATAGGAGCCATCTCATTCTTTGGTGTGTGGAAAGGTGAGGAGTTAGGCTTGTCTACCTTAATCCTTATTTTGAGTGTTTTCCTTGGGGTGGAGGTCTTGGAAGTGTTTGAGGTTTTGGTACACACCATGGTTGATTAGGGTGGTTTAAGGTTTAGGGAAGTATGTTTGATGTGTGAAGAACATGGCAAACAAGGTGGGTTTAAAGGGGTGAGAGGATGATCCAAACTAGTAATGGGTTAAAATCATTTTAGGTGAATAATGAATTTAGGTAACCTAGTTTAGGAAATGTGCAGTTTATTACTGAAAATCATGCAAGGTTTACACAGATTTAAGAAAACAGTGTAAAGCAAAGATGCTGTCGTGCACAGTGACCTGTGGTTCCTTATCTAGGACCGGCGGTACCTTATCGATAAGGAACCGCGGGTCGATATAGAACCGCGACCAGAAGGCTTTCAAAAAATTTCCATCCCAGTTTTTGATAAACCCAGATTTTTCCCAAAGGATTCACAAGGCAAAGTTAACTACAGATTATAATCTAATAAGCTAACTATCACAAAGATGCATAAAACAATGTAAATCACGAACATGATGGCATAATTAACATTAAGGATCAAGATAAATGATAATTCAAACATGCAATCATAAGTTAATACACATCCAAGATAAAATAAAATTGTTCAACATTACATGTTTACCAACATGTATTCTTTGAAATACTTTAAAGCTTTCACCTTCTCTTTTTCCCCAATCCCTTGATCATATTCCCCAAGAACTTGAAACCTTTTCTTGATTCAACCCGGTGTTCGTGCAATTCCCCTCGAGTTCTAAGGTTTTCACGGTAAAGATGCTCCATATTGAGATCTTCCGGTACTTCACTAGAATGATGAGGAGGAGGAGCTAAGTCTTCAAATTCATCCTCGAATGGGTTTGAGGTTGGATGGGAATTACTCGAAGAGTGGAAATGAGAACTAGTACCTATGCCATCACCATCACTTGTTGGCATGTCCATGTCCTCATCATCCATCTCTTGATGATCAGATTTTCTTGATCCTCGATCACTTCTTGTCTTTCTTGCATATGCCTCTTGAATAGGCAACATAACCCGATGAACCGGGTAGAAGAGAGAAAGATCAAGGTGGGGAAAATCATGAGCAACCCTTTTGAAAAGGCGAGTTAGAAGCATAGCATAGGGAAGGTTTGTCTTGGGCTTCGAAAGGGCATAATTGATTCGTCGAGCAATATAGAATGCCAAGTTATACTTGGTGGATGTAAAGATGCAACTCAACATATGCACCATACACGCCGGGATATGATCTCGGTTTCCACCAAGACAAAAGACATTCTCCCTAAGGATATTGGCCCATTGGACCATAAAATCCTTAAGGTCGCTAGAGAGCACTTCATATCGATTCACATTTCATACATTTGAATGAAGGCTTCTCACAACGTTTCCATCACGCTCTTTCGAGATGATGTCAAGGATGAACTCTAGATCGATTACGGTGAGGTCATCTGGAGGTTTATCGAAGGATTCCGAGAGAGCATCAAGTCTCCATTTATCCGTAAAACGACAAGTGCCTTCATATGGCACACCGAGAATTTGACCAAAGTTTTCGAGGGAGTATTGAATCAATTGATCATTCAACACAAAACGAATGAAGATTTCTCCATTGTATTCAAGCATGGAGTAGGTGCTAAAGAATTCAAGAAGGAATAAGGGGTAAATATCTTCTTCTATGTTGAGCAAGCAATCAAACCCCGAAAGCTCAAACATAGATTGGATATAGTCATAACCCGTTATTTCCTTGTCAACGACTCTACCCTCATGGAAACAACGAGTGGAAAGGGATGGAAAAGCGTTTTGAAGTTGGGGGGGAAGCATAGGTTTGGGAGAGGTTTGGCATGTATTTTCTAGTGTATTGATGATCTTTTTGATATTGAGAAGGCATGATTAAGTACCTAAATACAAACAAAATATTTCCAATCACTCATATGAAAATCAAAAAGGAAAACGAAAAATGAAAATGTGTTATATCAATTTCTTGACAAACATAGGATTGAATCCATATCATTTTCATGTTTACAATGTGTCTATTCTATCATTAACCAAGAACACATGATCTATGTTAGATCAACAATGGATTAGAACATTGGTTTTTCAAAACAAGGTTTTTAGGTAAGCATTAACAATGTCATTACCTACTTGTTCATGGGTTCATCTCAAATCCATCTTTTAATCAAAACTAATTAATCAAAATTCGGATTTGTTCTACAAGTGGGTATTAGTGAAATCTTAATGAATATAAACCTAAGGAATCATAGTAAAATAACCATGTCAACCCACATTCCTATTAAGGTTTTAATTCAATTTCAATTTTAAAAATCCCCAATTATGAAAGGATGAACCCTAGAACAAAATAGATGAAATTGAAAGAAAATACTTACAATTAATTTATGTTAGATGAAGGATGAGTGAAACCCACAACTTGGAATCAATTAATTTGAGTGATTGAAGGTTTTGGAAGCTTCAACAATGGTGGAAAAACAAGAAAACCGTCGCTGTGTGTTTTTGGGAGAGAGAGATTTTGGTTTGAAAAAGAATAAAAAACTCAAACTGGCGCTCTGACAAAACTTACTGCCCGTGGTACCTTATCGATAAGGAACCGCGGGTTTGAGCCGCAGAGATAAGGAACCGCCTACAGAGGCAGGTTTTTATCTATGAAAAACGCCAAATTTTAAAAATCAAATTTTTCTAAAATACTTAAGATTAAATCATGAGCCTTTTAGAATATCATTGGATCATCATAACACTAAGCAATATGCCTTAACGAAGGATTACGAGTTAAATCAAGATCGAAAAGAATCGAAACGGACAAACGACTACTCGTAGCAAAACGACTAAGTGGAGAGAAGTCAAGGGAAGTGAATCAAGACTAGGACCAATGCTCAAGGAATTAATGACAATCTTCAAATAGTTGTAACGAAGAGCTTGTGTCATATATAGTGGTTTAAGACGTGCCTTTCCGGCGAAACGTTAAACGGCTTTGGTAATGAATGAGCACAAAGCAATTATTCAAGTATAGACTAAGATCACTTTCAATAATAGTCTTAGTCTAAACCAAAATATGAGCAAGGTATTAATTCACTTTCTCTCCCACAAAGGGCCTACTAACCGTATGGGTGCAAACCATGGAAAACATGCTTGATACTTTAAGCTTCTACTAACTCACTCTACATCACCATAGTGAGTCAAGTATCCAAGCAATGAAGGTTTGAGAGGATAAAAAAAAGAAACACAAACCACAAATAAATGTCAAGGCAAGGATGCCGAGAACAAGCACGTAGTCAAGTAATGATCAAAAGAATGATCAAAGGGCGTGTGGAAGAACGAAAGCGTACCTTGGCCACAAAGAGCAATCCATGAAGGAATAAGTGCTATGACCAATCAATTACAATGATGAGTACTAAGTCTTCAAGGACTATTATCATTCCCAATCATCTTGGTATCATCATTCAAAGATGTTAAAGATCAATGACGATGATTCTTCTACAAGTGCAAGTAACTCAATCCACAACCAATTAAGTGATTGATCTTCATGAGTACCTACACAAAGCAAGATGCAAACTAGTAGATACATTTCAAGAGTATATCTAAAATGCATAAAGGCTACTAATCTTAAGTGGGATGCAATATTATCAATTAAAAGACCTATTTTCAAAGAAAACATAGTTTTGACCAAAGAGAAACTTTAGTACAACTAGACCTTCTAATTTGAGGAGACAATGGATCCATCCAAGTTTCAAAGTACAATATACTTCAAAGATCTTGAGTGACCATCGCTCTGATACCAATTGTAGAAACTAGAAGGGGGGTTGAATAGTTTCTCTTCGATTGGTGACCAAATTAAAATTACTTTCAATTTGGTTTGTTTCAAAACTATCTTTTACTTGAGGCTAAGTTGCATAATGATTAGGTTCAATTCAAATGCACTAGCAAAGATAATAGGTAAGTATAATGATAATGAAATAAGTAAAGAGTAAGGAAGGAGACAACCTAGTGGGAAGACACCAAGATTTATAGTGGTTCGACAACGAGGCTCTATCCTCGTTTCTACTCCACTCCTCGAGTACACCTACTCGAGATTTCCACTATATCCACAAGCTCCCTTCTCGGCGGAGAAAACCTTACATCGTTGCTTACATTATTTTCCGACACTAAGCTAAATGTCGAGACCTAATCTTTAGCTAGGACCAATCTACACGATGTTGCCTACTTCACAATTTAACGACACAAGGCTAGATGTCGGGTTCTAATCTTAAGGTAGAACCAATCTTCACGACGTTGCCTACTTCACCATTTTATGACACAAGGCTAGATGTCGAGTTCTAATCAAAAGCTAGAACCAATCTTCACGACTCTTCACTTTGAAGCTAAGTGAGAACTTCACACAACACAACTACTAATCACTTTTAAGTTTAGTGAGAACTCACAAGACACAACCACATCACTTTATAGTTTAGTGAGAACTCCTAAACAAATCTATTACAACTCAACTAGACTTATCCAAGTACACACATGTAGCTTGGATTTACACAACACAAATCCAAGCAAACACATATGCAATGGATGTACACAACAAATCCAAGTATCTACAAATAACTTGGATGAACACAACTAGTCCAAGTATTCATAAATACATTGGATTGACCTAAAACAAAAAGGGTATCATGATGAATATGACTAGCTCATAGATTCAACTTTATCACAACACTAGTGAGTGAGTGATCTTCTCATTGGACAAGGTAAAGGAGGGGATCAAGAGGATAATCATATGTAAACATCCTTAACAATTTAAGTGATCATTTACTAATGATTATGCTATAGAAAATAGAAAGAAGGCTGAGAAAAACGTCCAAGAGGCTTGCTGGAAAATGAGATTTGACCCACTATTTAAAGGAGACATAGTATAACGGATCTATAACGGCTAGCTGGGCGCGGTACCTTATCTCACCCCGCGGTACCATATCACTAAGGTACCGCGTAGGTAATTAAGGTACCGCCACTAGACTCCGCTCCGTTTTTTGTCTTTTAGTGGGGTGGGAATATCTGAGGTATTTGAAACCTTCAAAAGATATTCTAACAGCATTTGGAATATGCCATTTTCAAATTTCCATTTTCCATTTTAATAAAACATTTTCTAAAAAAGAAAGTTTATTAAAAAGTCTTTTGTCATATTAACAAAAGTGAGTTTTAAGGATAATCATTTTGATGATCACTAAGTATGATTAAGAAAGGTTAGTGATATGATTATTACCTTGATGATAGTGTTAGTTAAATAATTCATTTTGTGTTTTACACTAAATGTGTTGTATGGTTTGTTGTGATCAAAACTAAGAAAGATTAGTTAATACTAATAAATGTTTTTAGGCATCACTTGCATTAACAGATATCAAAGAGAACCAAATACATGAAGATATGATAAATCTGGTACTTTTCCATGGAGAAGCTCATAAAGTGTTTTACCATGGCGCTTACGAATTAGCGACTGGTTTTGGGTGTACACTGCTGTAGATACTGCTTCTGCCTATAAAAACAATGGAGCCTTTACATAAATTAACATCGTTCGAGCAGCTTCCATAAGTGTGCGATTTCGCCTTTCAACGACACCGTTTTGTTGTGGAGTTCGTGCAACAGATGTTTCATGAGATATGCCAACTTCTTCATAATAATCACGCAAGATTTGATTCACAAATTCAGTTCCATTATCTGTACGAATGCATCAGACAGTAGTGTTGAGACGCACTTGAATCATCTTGAGAAATCCGATGATGAATTTAGGTGCCTCATTTTTTGTTGTAAGAAATTTCACCCATGTAAATCGAGAGTAATCATCGACAATTACGAGGATGTACTTTTTGTCACTAAGACTTTCAACACGCATTGGCCCACAAAGATCCATATGCAACAAATAAATTTTCTCTTGGTTGGTGTCTTCCGTCTTGGGTTTGTATGATTTCTTAGTGCTTTTACCCATTGTACACGCGGAACACATTTAGGAAGACCCCGAACAAGTTCATTTTTTGCCAAATGATTAATAGCGTCAAAGTTAAGACGAGATAACCGTCGATGCCATAACCATGACTTAGTCTTCGATGCTTTGGAGAGAAGACATACGGGAGAAGCGGCCATCATGTCTTGTAGAGACAAAGTATACAAATTATTCCCTCGAGTACCTTCCAATAAATCAACCCCTTCCAAATTACGAATGAAGCAGGTATGCTCTCGAAAAGCAACTTCTAGGTTTGCATCACAAAATTGTCCCACAGAAAATAAGTTGTGACCGAGACCTTCCACATAATACACTCTTGAAATTATAACATTCCCAATATGATATTCATCATAACCCATTATCTTTGTAATATGATCATTTCTAAATCGAACCGCACCAAGAAACTTGTTGACGAAATTTCTGAGCTGAGAGCGATCTCCGGTCATATGCTTGGAGCAACCAGAGTCCAAATACCAGAGAACAATTTGGACCACCTGTTTTCAACAACAACAATAGACAATGCATTGGAAACTATTGGTTCCGGAGTGTTAGCAGATACAAATAAAATATTATCAGAATTGCTAACATGTTTGTGACCCTTAGATTTCCTTCGTTTTCTAATGTGAGTTTTAGCACTAACAGGTTTTACTGTTCCAACTTTCTTAGGTTTTGGATCATTCGCGGGCACTACAGTGGGAGTAGACCTATTTAAAGGGCACTTGGTTCCTTCAGTAGTGTCGGTGTTCCTAGTTAAAGGACACGTTTGTGTTTTGGTAACCTTGGTACTCCTAGTTAAAGGGCACGCTTTCTTCACTTTAGTGGGAGTGATCCTAGTTAAAGGGCACACATTTCCTACTATAGTGAAAGTTCTACCAGTGGGGCGCCACATCCAACCAACTTGGGTTAACACTTTCCTAGTTGGTTTCCATTCTAATCCATTTTTCCGGGCATTCATCTCATTCACATGGTCAATAAGGCAAGAATCATGACGACTAGAAAACATACATTCATTGCAATTCCAACATTTCAAATTAGAATTCACAGTAGGCTTAGAACATTGCACAACCGCAGAGCCTTTAGGTTTAGCTACATGATTCTTTTTATTCAAAACAGAAATAACATTCCTAGGATGGGCTTCTAATTTCTTCTTCATTAGACTACTTGATGGAGGCAAGATCCTATCATTCTTCTTGTTTCTTTTAATCTTGGATCTTTGAGCCTTAGTAGTGGTGCTTACTCCTATAGAAGGCAACACGGGAATATTAGAAGCTGGTTTTGATTCCGCCTTATCTTTAGTGACCAAAGTTTGAGATGGTTTAGTCCTAGGGCCCTTATTAAATGGTGTGACAGCTATAAGGGTCCTTTTGATTGCACTAGAGGATGATGCTGAGATAGTGGTTGCGTTATCCACAACATTCTTACCGTTTAGAGTACGAAGTGTTTCCTTTAACTCAGCCAAGGCCAGATTTTTATCACAAATTTGTTCCCTCAAATCAGATATTTCCACCGACATTTGATTCAATTGTTCAATCAATGATTGATTTTGTGAAGTGGTATTAACACATGCGGGCTTTACTGAATCGAAGAGTCGTGTATCTTTCTGTTTTAAGTTATCAACTTTGGACAAAATCTTGGAAACTCGATTATCTAGATCAAGTTTAAAATTCTCAGCGCCCTCAAGTACGTTCACACAGTTAAGCTCCTTAGATTTCTCTATGTCTATCGGCAAAGATTTAGCAACTTTGTGACTTGGCTGACGCTGTTTAGATTGTAAATTCAATCGAAAATTCTTTTCAAAGTTTGCATCATGGATATTAACACCTTCGAATGACGTTTCAAAGATTTCTTGAATAAATTGTTGCTTGCATTCAAGCGAAATACTATGTGTTTGAATCTCATCAAAACGTTTTGAAAGCGAAGAATATGAATCTTGAAGCTTTAAAAATTCAGCGTCAGATTCGTGACAAGTACTATCTACCACATTATCCACAGATTTAACATTATGCACAATAGAATCATTATCAACACTTTTATTCACAAAGACGGAAACTATATCATGAGACATCATTTGCTTCAGAAGCTAATCATTTTGGCGTGAAACCCGTTCTATTTCAAGTAAATTGTTTTCATAAGCATCATCCATTTCATTGAAAACACGTTTAACTTCTTCTATTTCCAAATGCAAATCTTGATCAAGATTACTAAGACAAGCTTTAACATTCTTTACAAACGAAACAATTTCGTCTCGGAACGCAGCTCTAGTGTGCTCAAAGTTCCATTCACCTTCCGTTATGGCCGTGGCCGTCGTACGTTCCAAAATGACCTTGTCAAAATCGGCTAAGTGTTGGTGTACCGCTTTTAAGTTAACGGACGCCTTACTTACCGGTGGAAGTAACTTCGTTAAGTCTGTTTTGACAAGTGTAGGAGACGTACTAGGAGGGTTTTCATTTGACAAACTTGGGGGTACAAGAACTGTTAGTTCATCTAATTCCTTTTGTATGCGATACGTGTCTTTTTAGAAAGTTGATCTTTATTATGCTTATCATAATCAATCGTATGGAATTTTGAAGACATTTTAGAATGAGTTTCTTCCATAAGTGACTGTGTCTCCTTAGAACTACGAACATAAGGTGCTTCTTTCGATTTGCCAATTATGGTCATATCATAAAGACTGGGAATATATTCCTGAGCTTGTTTTGCATAACCGGGATTAGGTGGTAGATTTTGAAGACGCTTAAGTTCGAGTTCTTTAAATGATTTAGTTAAAGATTAACCTTTTCTGTGGAAGCGTATTGTTTTAAAAGTTGTTGTTCTTTGAATTTAAAAAGTTTGGTAGCATTAATTTCCGATTCAAACTTTTTAGACTCGAGAGTTTCGAAATCCATTTTAAGTTTCTGAAAATCATTGACAACCGACTCTTTTGCTTTTAATTCATTGGAAAGATTAGCTTTTAATGATTCTATTTCTTTCAAGTGTTCAATCTTTTCAAAACGAAATTGGTCAAATTCAGAACATGTTTTTTTCTCTGCTTGAGGGACCATTTCAAAAGTTTTGACCTTTTCTTTATGCAACGCAAGCTCAGCAGTTAGGGTGGAATTCGTATCTACGGATTGTCTGAGAGCCATATGCATTTGATCAATAATATGTTTAGGCACCATGACAAAATCATGTTGAGCATAAGATTCCATACCCGTCGTAGCATTTGGTTGAGGTTCACTCAAATGTGTAGGATTGGGTACCACATCATTTGAGTTACTAGTTCCCGAATGTTGTTCGAGGTTGTCATTTTCATGCCCAACTTGATGTGGGTTATCATCATTACCAAGATTGGTTGTGGTGGGTACCTCACTGACGACATCAGAATTGTAGTGAGAGAGATTAGAAACGAGAGCAGCTTGGGTAGAGTGAATGTCATCACAATCCGAATCATATGCGTCAAGATCATCTGCTTGATAAGCTGCATTAGAAGTGGAAACGACTGCAATGCCTTCAGTATCTGCTGCCCCTGGGTCTGCAAGAATTGCTAACTCCTCTGAATCCAAAATCTTTCCCTTAGACTGAGCATCAACAAAATACATTTTCTCACGAAACCACGCTTCATCCCTTCTCATTTTCGGCTAAGTGCATTGCCTAGCCATATGACCTTGTCCTCGGCAATTGTAGCAAGTCACAACCTTTTGAGGACCAATGGTGCTTCCATTTCCATTAGCTTGTGAATTCACAGCTTGAGCATTCACAGTCCTTTTAGGAGGTCCATATGAATTTTGCCTTCCCTGAATAGGTTGCACTGTTACTTGACCATCTTGAACAGTAGCTTGTTGTCGAGGATTTGAAGAGGTGCGGAGCTGATTGTTTGTTGGTGGAAATCCTCTAGTTGCAAGAAGTTTTGACAAGTAGGCAGTGAGATGGTTTAGAACATTAGCTGGCGTATCATTTGGAGTAAAGACCGGTGCTTGGATTGGTGGAAGTTCATTAGAGTAGAAAGCTTGTGATGGTTGTGCTTCTATTGGAAAATATCCTTGTTGAGGACTTGTGACAACCCTGGTTTTGAGGTTCGTCACTTAGTTTTATTTTGTGCTAGTTGCGTGTCTTTACGTGTTTATGTGCTAATTGGTGTGTATAGATTGTGGTTTGGATATCGTTTCCGGTATGGGGTACCTTGTGAGTGAAACGATGTGAGATGATTTCATGTTCATGAGCTCACATGGTAGTGACTATGAAGTGAGATGGTGTTATTTTGGTGTTTACGTATACGTGTATGTATTATAGAAAATCGTATTTTTACGATTTACGGTTTAGCATTTAGAAGTCTCGGATGAGGTATTTAGTCATATGGATATTTTTTGGGATGGTTTTAAGTCATTTAGGACTTATTTATAAAGTTTATTTCAAAATTTGAGATTTTTTATACAAGTGTATATTTTACGTCTTTTACGGTAAAACGCGTAAATTTGACTAGTTTTACGGTTTTGAGGTTTTGGAAGCTTTAGGAGCTGAAATAAATTAAGACAAATTAAGGTAATGTTAGTAATGTATTATTAAACAATAAAAATAAAAAAAAATAAAAAAACATATATATAAGTCGGTTTAGGCCGATTAGAACAAGAAAAAAAGGAAAGAAAAGGTAATGGGCTATGGGTTGGACTTGGGTTCACCCTTATTCTATATAATGTGTTAACTAAAAACAGAAAACATAATTTACTTCCTGGAACATTAAAGTCGACGGCAGAAGGAGAATATTTAGGGTTTTTATAGTTTTTTTTATCTACCATTGAATTAAAGGTAAAACCTTCATAAACCTTTTTAATTAAATTGTTTTTGTGTTTATTTAATCATCTTATGATGGATTTAGGTTAGGGTTTAATCTAAAAACAGTAATTTAATGTTATATTAATGGTGTTATAATGATTACATAAATTAGGGCTTGTAATTAGAGGGATTAGGGTTAATTAATGAGGTTGATTTTGTTAAACCCGTTTTTAAAAACTGGGCAGAATTTTGAGTCAATTGTTTTGATTATATTGGGAGTTCTACAAACTCTTATTTTGCGATCCAAGTATCCCTGAAAAGGTAATTGAAGTGGATTTCCAATGAAAGAAACGAGAACTAAATTGGAGGTCGGAAAGTGTGTCAAAAACAGGTTACAACAGTCGGATGTCAAAACAGTTTTGAAGTCAGCCTGTTTTCTTTTTAAGTTTTGGGTTGTTTGGGGTACTTAGGGTTACATTGGGATCTTCTAACGAACATGAGAGATGTTTTATATATTGTAGTAAGTATCTCCACTTGGGCTAAGGTTGTGGTTTAGGGTAAGACCCCTTAATCATAACAAACTTTTTGTATGTTTAAAATCAGTAAATCTGGAATGACAAAAGTATATATATATATATATATATATATATATATATATATATATATATATATATATATATATATATATATATATATATATATATATATATATATATATATATATATCGGGGCCTTAATAGTAGCTTTATGGTTAGGGCAAGTGGGAGGTGTTAGATAACATATGTAAGGGCATAAGTATTCCCTTTATAGAGATCATGGGTATGTTTAAGTGGGTGTTTGGCTTTTAGTTTGGAGACCAAAAACCGGGACTGTTTTGGGTAAAATGTTAACGGGACGGGTTATGAAGTATAATGAGTTAAGGGCTTTATATAGGGGTGTAATGAGATGCTTAGAGCATATAATGAGGTATTTATATCGGAGGAGGTTAGATATCCATCATAGGTTGATGAGCCATTTTAGTGTTTGGTTCAATGTTTTGATTATGTGTTTTTGGTTGATTAGCTTTTTGCTAGTGCGCGGATGTTTGGGGAAGCTCAATCAGGTGAGGTTCATAGTCCTATGTTTACTATTGTTTTGACTTCCAGATGGGATGGAAGAGACACTGTGTTATGTTTTGATTTATAAATTTATGCTGTGAATGTTTGGCGTTGGTAATGGACTTATGTGTTGATACTTATGTGATTAACTGCTAGATAATTCTTGATTGTTTATGTTTTGACTTGGTACCAAGGGGATGTTGACAAGGCGGGGCCTTGGGGAGGTACATAGATGTGTGAGCATCTATGGGAACAATGTACAATGACAAGGCTGGGCCTTGGGGATTGGTTCATAGGTGTTTGGATACCTATGGGAGTTTGGTGTATGGTATTGGCTGGGAGCCTTAGTGTTGGTTTGATTGATTAGTTCTTGTTGTTAATACATGTTAGTATCACATTGTCCATATGCTTTGAACTTTGATTGTACTCACAGCTTTTTGGTATGATTTGGCATTTGAGTCTAAACCTATGACTCTCACCAACTTTATGTTGACATGTTTTAGTGTCTCTTTCAGGTGTGAATATGGTTAAGCTTGAGGATAGAAGTGGCTAGACTTGGATGCCTTAGAATTGCATATAGAAGGAGATCCCCGTTCCTTCTTAGTTTACCTTTATGTTTTTTGATAAGTGATACATGTTGGCACCTATATGTTGATTGTTAGTGTTATTTGTTTGTCATGGGTAAGAGGTAGGACTGTTACCTACTTACCTAGACTCCTGCATTTGTTGAGATATTGTCATGACTTTTGTGTCACCATTTTATGATATTTCTTATTTCATATAGTTATCTCTATAGACACGCCATGTTGTGATGATATCCATACGTCGCGCCCCATATTCCGCCATGGTGGGGTGTGACAAGAGTATAGCCTATCGGAGAAGTGTTGGCTTGTGATGGTGATGTTTGATATGGTGGTTGTTGTGGAAAAGATTGTTGATGAACACTTTGTTGAAATGCTTGTTGTGGCATCATTGGTGGTTGATAAGATGGTTGTTGTGGTTGATAAGATGGTTGTTGTGGTTGCTGATAGGTGTGTGGTGGTGGCTGCTGCAAGTATGATGGTTGTTGATAAGTATAAGCCATGTTTTGTTGAGAATCATACATGGCAAGTGGATCATGAACTTGAGGTTTAGACAACCGAGCCTCGATCACATGGCATTCGTGTTGTTTAAGAAAAGCTTGAAGTTGATCCACATTGGTGTTATTGCAAGTCCTTAGCCCATTTAACATCCGTCACGTACTTTTTCCATTCTGAAGGAAGAGTGTTCAAATACTTGGTGTTCAATTGAAACGTAGGAATTGCCATGCCATAGATATTTATCTCATTCAACAATAGGGTAAATCTCAGATAGTAGTCATTAAGAGTCTCCCCTGGCACATAGGCAAACTTATCAAAAGTATCATATAGCTTACACTCTCGTTCTTGTTTAGTTAACGAGGTGCCTTGCATTAGAACACGAATTCTATCCCATAACTCTTTGGCAACTTTATGTTTGCTGACGAGTTTGTAGACATCTGGAGGAAGGGCTTAGAGAATGATGTTTTTAGCATACTTATCACATTTGTCTTGAGTCTTTATATCTCCAGTCAATTCACCCGTTGTGCGAGGACGAGTAGTCGTACCTTCCGTCACTGTACCATAACCTAATGGTCCATTGAGCACCGATGCCCAAATGAGATGTCCATTCTCTTTGTTCAACATGTAAAGTTCCATTCGGGAATTCCAATCCTCGTATATAGACTTCTCCAACATTGGTGGACGATTATCCGTACCCGAGAGGATGGACTTATCCGTAAGAGGTGTGTACTCCATTTTGATAAGTAAAGATTTACAAATATTGATCGAACAATGAGAGAAAGTTAATTTGTTTGTTGTTGTGTGTTAAAACCGAGAAATAATGTTGAAATCCCCTAAATTATGTTCTCGATAAACCAAAAATTCCAAGATTAAATTACACAAAAAAAATTTCAAAAACACGTTTTTTGAAAAATCTTGGAAATCTTGTCACTCTATCGAAATGCACAAAACACGTTCTGTCGCAATACTTGATCGCAATAACTATCACAATACTTGATCGCAATAACTATCGCAATACTTGGTCGCAATAACTATCGGAATGTTTGATCGGAATAAAGGATCGGAAAGCTGTCGGAATACTAGTCGAAAAACCCTATCGGAATACCCTGATAGGAATGTCCCTAATCGAAATACCCTTGTCGGAATAACCTTGTCGGAATGTCCCTAATCGGAATGTCCCTTATCGGAATGTCCCAAATCGGAATGTCCAAAACCGAAATGTCCCATATCGGAATGTCCCAAATCGGAATACTCAAATCGGAATGCAATCGGAATCCTTAAACCCTTTTCCGATGACACTGATCGGAATAACTATAAACCCTTTTCCGATGACACTGATCGGAATAAATCCCACTTTTCTCGGACAAAACCCAACCAATTCGAGATTTTAAGCCAAAAAATGATCAAAACACCCAAAAATTTTGTGTTTTTAGCCAAAGTAAATATACCAAATCTCTACCAAAACTATGTAGAAGATTTGTATCAAGAAAAAACCATAAAAACACAAAAAAAAAAATTGGTTCGTGTAAAATGGATCAAAATAGGCGTATGAATCAAGAACACAAACACATAAACAATACAATCATCCTATGGCTCTTGATACCATTTGTAGGATATGGTAAATCTTGCTTATGTTTAGAGAGAGAAAGAGATAGAAAGATAGATGATTTCACACACACTTTAGAGAGAGAAATGAAAGAACTAAGTGTAAAAATGAAATGAAACCACCACCCTCTCCATCAATGGAGAGGGTTTATATACCCAAGTCTTGTGATGGGCTTGGGCTTACAATATTGGGCCGGCATACACATGTTGTAGGCTAGGCTTGGCTTTGTTTGTTTAATAAAGATATCTAGACTACGAGCTACTACTTAATATATTGTCAGAGTGACCGAATCTTCCTAAATACGTAAAAACGTATTTCCAACACCAAATTTCGGACACATGTATATCAGTCCAAAACTGCCATATTTTTCATTGTTACCTACACTTTTTATAGCTCAAATAGATTATTTAGGCCTTTTACATATTAGTAGCAATTTGGATAGGCACACAACTCCTCCGGATGAGGAAGTTATAGAAAATCAAATTCTGGACAACAGGTTTGTGAGCCCAAAACTCATATATTATTCCGCTTTAGCTGCTGTTTTTATAGCTTAGATGGATTCATTGGACCTTTTACATGTTATTAGCGAGTTGTATGGGCGATCAATTCTTTCGGATGAGTGAGTTATGGTCGATTTACGGTTGTGAACCCAATCTGACCCAACAGACTTGTATAGCTTTTTGCTCCAGGTCATGGACCATATATTTGACTTTTTAAGACCTGGTGAGTTAGTATACATTATAATCTAACGAACACCACTGACCTCGCGTCGATAGATATAACCAAATGGTTTTTATGGCTAAAACGGTAAACCCGAGTTTGAAAACCTAAATTCTGATTTTGTAACCTTCAAAGAATATAACTTTTCCGCTAATTGGTAGTAGCTATTTACTCGTGGTTGGTATGAGACGAAAGTATAGTCTTGAGGCTTTCCACTGGTGTAAATCTCAGACCCTTAAACCTTATAGGTTAACGGGTTATTTTGTCCCAAGTTTGACTAGTGCAGTTTGACCATTAAGTACTTACAGGGTGGTTGTTAGTGTTTTGGACTTTTAAAAAGTTTCGTAAACCCTTAGATCGAATGGTTGGATATTCTAGAAACCTCATGAGAGACCCGTTCCAGGGGTGAAAACCCTGTAGTTGTTTGACTTATGGATTGGGAGCTCCGCCCTTTACAAAACAGCTATACAAGAAAATGTGACTTTACGCCTACGGTTAAGTAAATTGTTGGCATTTTTAGGTGTAAATCACTTGGGATACTTGATTTGAGACCTAGGCTATCATGTTATGCATTTTCTACATGTTGTGTGTCATGAAGGTCATGACCACACTTAGGCTCAGTTGGTTGTGCAAGTTATATACATAGTATATTTTTAAAAAATATTTTGATACAATTGTTTTATATTTTTTATAAAACGCATACTTAAGGGTCGTGATCACTCTTGTAGGGCGCGGGTAGCCCTGGAGTGATTCTATAAGCCTTCTTCAGCCCGGTTCTCATATCCATCACACTTGTACTAAGGTGAGTTCATAGCCTCTTTTTACTACTTGCACATTGTTTCTAAACCCGGGGTAAGATTTTACATGGTGGAACACATTCATTTAAAACTGTATGCTATCCTGAACTTGTTGCTATCTAGAACTTGTATGCTTTCCAGAACTTGATGATTTCCAAAAAATTTTCATTATTATTATTTCTTTTAGTCTATAGGCCTTAAGTTACCTCTCTTGATCATGAACCGCTAATTTACTTGTGTTGCTAAGCGCGAATGTTGTGGATGGATCCATCGGGACTGACAATCCCCGTCCCATGTTGCGGTTGTTTAACCATTGACGCATTTAACATTTGATTTGTTACTTGAGTATTTAGGTTGAATACTCACTAGAGGAACTTAAAATGATTGTTAAGCTTCGGTTCACGAACTAAATAGCAATAATAATGGTTTCGAACTGTGGTTATCGTACATAACCATTTTCCCTATTTCTTGTTTTTCAAATGAATGTTTGTGTTCCACACCTTTATTTCTAAACCTATGAATATCACTCGACTTTGTGTTGACCTTTTTCATGTTTAATCTCAGGTAATAATTCTTAGTTTTGCTTGGATGAGAGCCTACAGGATATTTTTGCATCTTGGAGGTTTCTGTGTTATTTTTAAAAGTTTGGTTTTGGTAAAAGCTGACAGAAGTTTATTATGTATTTTTGCTAACTATATGTTACAAAACCATGTTTAAATAATAGATTTATCCGCTTATAAAACTATGGGACCCTTTCTTTAAAAACTCTGATGTTTATTATGTAATGTATATGTTTTTATTACGTCAACCTTGTGTCAATAGTATTTCATTATTTCTTATACCATGATGTGGCACCCAATGTTGCCTCCATGTTTCCTTGCCTGATTTCGGGGGTCTCACAGATTAGTATCAGAGCGATGGTTATAGAGAACTGACTCAATTTCAAAACTTAGTCTATAACCGAAAGATCAAATATTTCATTTTTCTAAGTGTCAAACACAGAATCTGCCATTGTTGTTCGATATCTGCGCGGGTAAGTCTCTAACCTTTATTATTTACTTTTAATTATCGCTGTAGTATTTCATCTTTTGATTACATTTTGAAATATTACATTACCCTAATGACGATAATTACTATATCTTTCTAAATCCATTTTGTTTCATGAATTATCTATAGATATTAGTGTGATTACATCTGCCCTTACTGTATTTCTTGAATTCTTGTTCTTGTGAATTGATCTTGTTGCAATAATTTTAAGTTGTTATGGCATTACAGACTTGTATTTGGAGCGTGTATGCTGCCGAATTTTCATACTCACTAATCTGACTACTACTGTTATTATGCGTGATATGACTAACCTCATATACTCGTTGGTTTTTAACCGTTTATTTCTTGACTCACTTTTATATGTTGTGCATACTCTCGTGATACCATTATTTGGGATTAAGTAAGTGTTGCTTCCGATGAAACTTTCGATTATTATTTTACCTACCTTGCGTATTACTTTTACTGTTCAACTCCTTTAAGATATCTATTTAGATATTCAAATTGCTTTCCGACCATTTGTGATCGGATGTCTTGGAAAATAGTCTATCGACCATTGTGTAGCTCAATGTGTCTCCGAAAAAGACTAAAGGACATCGTGTGAGTCACACATCTCGAAGCATTCCTTGAATCCGTGTTGAATAATATCGTGGGTCACCATTTTACACGGCACTTATATATTGATTAAATATTACTTCATTGACCATTCTACGTTTCAATTTCAGATTACAACGTTTGTTTGTACCTTGGAAACACCATCGTCATCTTGTAATTCATATCCTCTAATATGTGGGGATTGTTTGGAAAACGATTATACTTCTATAAACTTGTATCCTCCCCTTTCATTAAACTTCCTCGCTCCAGGAATGCAACTTGTTAATGTTCCATTTCTTTCTCAATATGTTTTGTGCTTTGGAAAATAACGCCGCCAAGAGACCTTCCTACCTTGCATCTTGAAATCTAAGACATGAATGTCATGCGTCATTTTTGATTTTTTTTAGCTCTTCGTTGTTATTCTTGAACCATTTTTATACTATGTTTTTCTTTATATGCTTAATTATACAATCTATTTTTTGTCTGTATGGAATCCACAAGTAATGTGTGTACATAAATTCCAGGTTGTTATAAAGTTTGATTAAATTTCGAAGTGTGTCGAAAAATATACTTTCTGTAGAAAAGTTACATGTAATCTAACGATGTCGAGAAAATATTTTTATAAACTTTAGACATAAAATATGTTTCTACTTGTTGAGACGTTCGTTTAGGACATACAAGTCGACCCGTAAATCTTAAAAACGAGGAAGTTACGCTCATTTGAAATTGTAAAATTTAAGAACTTATTTTCTGCGTATATGGAAATTTACTGCTGATGCAGAACTGCAGGGGGTAAAATCATCATTTTTGGTCCGTTTCAGCCTTCGGTCGAAATATGAAAATTGTCTGGAATATCGTATTACGTGTTGGGAATAAAATGAGCCACACTTAGACGCTGACAAGAGTTAATTAGACGTTGATAGGAAGAAATCAAGCGCTGACAGATCAAGCGTTGACAAGAAGTATCCAAGCATTGATGAGAAGAAGTCCAAGCACTGATAGAATACTTAGTCTACACGTTTTGTATTTCTAGTAAAGATATGTTCGACATTATCTTTTCTATGTTTATCTTTACCTATAATAGTTGATACGTAGACTCTTGTACAAGGTTCCTTAATCTATAAAAGGAGACCTTTATGTTTTAGTTTGATATACATTTTACACTTTCATTGTACGCAAGTTTGTTTCATCAATCAAGAGTGAAAGTTTGGTTTACTTGTTTTACTTGTTCTTCATTCAAGTATTAATTCCACATAATACTTGAATTGTTCATACAACAGAGTTTCTCTAAGTGTTTAACTTGATCTAATCTCGTTAACACAAAGCTAATCGATCTAAGTTTGGGATCAACAAGTGGTATCAGAGCTTGTTGAGGAACTTTGATCTAAAGAACACGAAACCCTAAAAACCCTAAATCGCCAAAAACCCTAATTTTTCAAGAAACCCTAAAAACCAGACAAGATGTCTACTCCAGATATGACATCCTCCTCAAGTCACAATCTAAAAATCCCCATGCTAGACCCTGACAACTTTGAGCTATGGAAGTTCAAGTTTGAGCAGTACCTTCAAATTCATTATCACACTCTCTGGGAAATTATTGAATATGGAAACACATTCGATAAAGCTGCTAAGATTGCTACTGCTATTGCTGCAAGATCAATTGATGGCTCAACTGAAGAGGATCGAAAAGAAAGACCTTCGGATGGGAGAGCTTGTTGGAAACTCACTTTATGTGACGACATTTAAGAATTCCCATTAGTTATCATAGTCACACACGTTTAGACTAGACTAGGCTCGTTGTATAGTGTATGTTGTGTGTGTGGCTATATATACCCCTCCTTAGCTTCTAAGGAGGGGTGTTGCTTGTCATTTTTACATCTTAATACATTTTTCATTTTCACATTCAACCTCTCTTCTCTCTCTCTAAACCAACAATGGCTTCCACCACCATCTACCACCATGTTAGACCACCGGATCACATATAGCAAATCCACAATTGGCATCAGAGCTTCGGTTCAATCCTTGGATTGACGTGCTTTCGTTATTAATTTTGGTGGTCTAAATTTTTTTTTTGTTTCAAAATCTGCTTAACAGTTTATTTAATCTGTTTTAAAGTTTTTGTTACAAATTAGTTTTGGTGGTCTATTTCTTGATCTCTGTCTGATATTATTGGGTCACAATGGGTCAATTTGTCATGGTGTATCTTTGTATTACTTGTCACGTCTTTCTGGTCCATCAGTAATGTCCTGTATTGGTTTTTCTGGTCAAGGCTTTGAGATCTGGTTTTATCTTTGTTTTTTCTTTGTCCTACATTTTGGATAAGATCATCTGTCCTACATTTTTTTCCTTTGTTCTTTAATGAAAAAGATGAATTTCAGATCTGCCCAGAAAATCAGATTTCGAAAATCCAGATCCACAAAAATCACGGAAATCGTACCATTTGGATAAGGTCCTCAGATTGCGAAATCATTGATTTCAAAGTTGCGAAATTGACAGATTTCATTTTGCGAAATCTTTAAGATTTCAAAGTTGCGAAATTTCAGATTTCAAGTTGCGAAATCTGTTGCATTTAAAGTTGCGAAATCTGTTGGATCTAAAGTTGCGAAATCTGTTAGATTTAAAGTTGCGAAATCATGTTGATATTGGGGTTGCGAAACCAAGTACACAAGTAAGTTGCGAAATCATGTTAATTGCCAAATCAGTATTTTGAAAAAGAAAAAATGAGACCATGTAATGTATGCTCACCCAAATCAACTCGGTATTTACCGAGTTGACTCGGTCTAACTCAGCGAGTCTTGACCCCTGTCATCAGTCAGCTATCCATAACTAATCTCAATCAACTCTCAAAACCGACTCGATCTAATTCCCATCGTCTCATATCACAAACTAATCCTAATCTATTCGTCTCAACATCGCCTAAACTGACTCGAATAATTTAAAACAGAAAAATTAAACTTGATCTCAGTATTTTTTCACATGCATGGTAAAGATCAATTGAGATCTCTATGCACGAAAATTTAATCCATCACAGATCTGTAAATGGTTCTCACCATATTTAATATTCGAATATAATTATAGTTTCATAACAAATATGTTACAAACTATAATTTTTTTCGATTTATAAGAAACACACATGCATGAACCATTCAACCTACCCGAGACCATACTATGATCGTGAAGACTTGGCTACTCTCGTCTGGTGCTCAGTTCTTGAATAATTGTATGGGTTTCGGTTTGAGCAACATAAATTGGTCACTGACTTTCGTGATTAAATGATATGATGATTTCGGTTTGTGATCTTTTGATAGATCAAGATGATGTTTGTTGAGATGTGATGAGATTGGAATTAGACGGAGGTTGAGATGGTGGCTGGGAGGTTTTGCAGATTTTTTTAGACGAGAGAGAAGGAGATGGGGGCGGAGGAT
The DNA here is from genome assembly GCA_025667525.1 of Glebionis coronaria. Classification (NCBI taxonomy): domain Eukaryota; kingdom Viridiplantae; phylum Streptophyta; class Magnoliopsida; order Asterales; family Asteraceae; genus Glebionis; species Glebionis coronaria. Next base: position 583,843,087 of record CM046874.1, on the reverse strand, counting down.
TTGGAATGAGAGGAGATTAGGGTTAAATGTGAGTATGATTAGGGTTAGGGGTTATATCCTTGTTAGGTGGATCGGGTATTGCATGGGTGTTTGGGCTGTAGACCGGGTATCTCAAAGTGACACGAAATTCATTTATCAGTACACACTCCTCTCAGTTCTTAGTTTTGTGAGCTGAGATTGGGAGTATTTTGTGTTGGAAAATATTTGATTGATTTTGGGCTTTTTAAACATGGCTATGGGCCGTATGTTTTAAAACTCAATAAACACGAAATTTCATTTCAAAATTAATTATTTTAAATAAAATTTTGTGGATATTGTCGGGATTTAAATGTGACATCGTGTCGTGACAAAGTGACGTGACAAATGTGACGAGAATTTATTTGAGACGAGACCAAGAAAAAAATGGGCGATTTTTTAGTGACTACAGATTTTTCTGGATCGGGTATTAATTACGTGACGTTGAAGACGGATTTTTTTGAAGGCGTGTATTTATTTTATCTTTCAAAGATAACTTGCTCGTGCTTCGTATTAGAATTAAGACTTGTTTATCTGGTTTCCGGGTTCGGGGTGGATGGTTGATGACTTGGATAACTATCACTTAAAGGGGTTACTTTGTTGTACTCAGTGTCACGCGCTTACTCGACGTGGATAATTTCAAGAGGTGTTATGCTTATAGACTTCTTCAGTGATGCATTGAGTACTTAGAGATTTCTCCACCGTTCTTCATTCAACAATAGTGCAAGCTTAAGTCACAAGATCGAAGGATTTTTATTCAGCTTCATGTTTGATGTATCTGGTTCATTCTTTCAGTGGTCACTTCAAATTGCTTTCACGTGGGTTGGTAAAGGTGGCCATGGAGATTTTATGAGAAGAGATTTTCGATCAACAGCTGATTCTCACAAAATATATAATTCAGCTTATTTATTATTCTCACGAGATTTCAGGTTTATGTGCGTATGATTTGTTGATGGTTCCGAATTCGAAACCATCAAGGGGGAAGAAGAAGACACATTGAACGCACAACGAGTACACGTGATGAACTTCATACCTTCTTTTGATTTGAAGACATTCCGGGATGACATTTGTCATAGCCGCAGAGAAAATCAGTGTTTTAACTCGTGGCGTTATCAATCTCTAAACGGTACACTACTGATTCGAGGTTTAATTGTTTGATTGTTGCAATTATTCATCATCATTATCCTATATGCATTCCCGGGACTTAATTGACTCTGGTGCATCTCCAGAAGAAGATATGTGCATTTCCGGGACTTAATTGACTCTGGTGATACGATGTCAACTTCATGAATGGGATAAAGTGTCCACTTCAGTATTTGAGCTTCATAATTGGGATTGATTTACTTTCTTCAACTATGTGGGGGAAGTAATGTCTTGATTCTTTCTGGTATGCATAACTTGAACTCTCAGGGGGAAGAAAAATTCAGAAGAATTATTCAAGCGTGAGAAGAGAAGTTGTTGATCTACTTGGTGTACCCCTTACTTTCAATCCCTCTTAGCAACGTTATCATGTTATATGATGGGATTTGCTTGTTAGATTCCGTTGTGCGCTTAATTATTCTAAGCTTTATTGAAAGCTTTGAAGTTGCTTACGAGGATTGTCGATTTAGGGGGAAGCTATTTAAAAGCTTCTACATCAAGTTTATGTGGCATGAATTAGGGGGAAGCTAATTCAGAAGCTTCTCCTTAACCAGAAGTGTATGGGTTACTTAGCTCGTTCCGTTATAGTATTTCTACTACAAGTTAAAGATGAGTCGTTTTGAAGTCAAAGGCCTCAGAAGACATCATCAGCATTGGACGCTTCATGGAAGCTCTTGTTCTTTATCATTATGTACTTGTTAGGAAGAATATTGTAAGGAATTCTACACGTCGTCCCATGGGGGAAGATTGTTGGAAACTCACTTTATGTGACGACATTTAAGAATTCCCGTTAGTTATCATAGTCACACACGTTTAGACTAGACTAGGCTCGTTGTATAGTGTATGTTGTGTGTGTGGCTATATATACCCCTCCTTAGCTTCCAAGGAGGGGTGTTGCTTGTCATTTTTACATCTTAATACATTTTTCATTTTCACATTCAACCTCTCTTCTCTCTCTCTAAACCAACAATGGCTTCCACCACCATCTACCACCATGTTAGACCACCGGATCACATATAGCAAATCCATAGAGCTGTCTCAACTAAAGATATTGTAAAGAGAAGGAATGACATGAAAACTTTGAGTATTCTCAAACTTTCTTGGGGACCAAGCAATCAACACAAGTATAGAGGTTTTGAGTCTGCCAAAGAGCTTTGGGCAACTCTTCAAGTCAACTATGGTGGTAATGATGATACTGCCTCAGAAAAGAAGAAGCAACTCTTGCATGAGTATGTTGTGTTAGCTCTTCCCGATGAGAAGCTAAGTGGGGTGAGAAGCAGGCTTCTAGACATCACAAGCAAATTGTCCTTTATGGGAACAGTGCATGATGATGCTGATATCATTACCACTTTCCTTAATAGTCTGGGTGATGCATGGAAGATTGAAGCAAGGTCTATTATTGCTACCAATGCTCACAAGAGTTCTACTTTTGATGACGTCTATAATAATCTAAAGATTGTAGAGAATGAAATCCTTTTGGATCAAGGAAGCAAATCTACCTCTGGAAACATGGCTTTCTTCTCACACAGTGAAGGTCAAGTTGATCAAAGAGAGTCATATGCACATCCTGTTACTGTATCAACTTGTGACAACGGTGGATCAACCTTTGTCAGCACCTCACATTCAGACCCTAACACATACAATATTGACTCACCAAGGATTAAACTTGCTGGTATTGATCTAGACACAGTATGTGCATACATTGCTGCATTGCCCAATGGTTCAGTGATTACATATGAGGACCTTGAGCAAATCAGTGAGGAGAATTTGGAGGGGATGGATATTAAATGGAATATGGCACTTGCAAGTATAAGGGCCAACAGATGGAATAGGAGATTCATAAAGAAGATGACTTTAATGCTAAAGACACTGCTGGGTTTGATAAATCCAAGGTTGAGTGTTACAATTGCCATAGAAAGGGTCACTTTATGAGGGAATGTAGATCTCCAAGAAGATTTGATGCTGGAAAGCCTTCAATCCAAGTCATTAAGGTTGAAGACACAAAGGATATGGTCGCCATGCAAGACACTGATGGTGTTGGATGGGACTGGAGCTTTATGGCAAAGGAGGTGGAAGAGAACAAGGCCTTGATTGTAGAGAAGGAAGAAGAAGAGCATGCTCACTTTGCTCTCATGGCACATTCTTCATCTTCATCAAATAATGAGGTATATGATGATGTTTTCTGTAGTAAAGGTTGTCGTTTAAACACTGAAAAACTTAACAAAGAAATTTTAATGTTAAAATCAGGTGTTTTTGATGAAAAATGCAAGTTGTCTAATTATCAATTGGCTCTTGTTCAAATTGAAAAGACTATAGCAAAATATAAGAAAATGGAGTTTGACCTAAAAGATCAAATAAACGTTTTGTCTCATGACCTCAAAGTTAGTGTTGACCTTAGGGACATACTGGAAAGATCTAAATGAGTCATACAAGCTAAGTTAGATGAGGCCTTAAAAAACAAAGAGAATGTAGGACTTAAAATTAAAAAGTTTTACAACGCTTCTCAAACCCTAGAAAAATGTGTAAGTGAGCAAAGAGACACTAGGGATATGACTGGGATTGGGATGAAAGAGTATGCTGATGTTCCACCACCTGCTGGAAACTTTCATGGTGTCCTAAGAAAGGATTTATCTTGGACTGGTATACCAGAACTCCAAGAAAAGGAATTCATTCCCCCACCAAGAGTTCTTACTCAAGTAGAGGAGTATAAGCAGAAAGTGACTGACCTAGAACAATGGAAGAAAGCTAATCCTACATTGTTTGTTAAAGGTGGAATGCTTAGTGAGAGTCCAATTGAGTCTACACCCATAATTATAACCAACCCCTCTACTGGAAAGACTGTTGACCTTGGCTCAAATATTAATAGAAAACCTAGTGTTAAGTATGTTGAAATGTATAGGAAACCTAGGTCACCACAAAGTCAAGTTAATGATAATGGGACAGGGTTCTTTTCATCTAGACCTAGGGTTAGGTCTAGAAAGGCTTGTTATATTTGTGGGAGTTTTTCTCATTTGGCGTATAAATATGTCAGTGCTTCAAAAGTTAACGCTGACAAAAAGTCAACCATGGTCAAACCCAAACCTTTTGTCCAAACAAGTCCATAAGTTATTAGACCAGCTCCATTCTTTACTAGAGAGTCTAATACTCATGGACAAAGGCCTTTTCAAAATACCAATACATGGTCTAACAGACAATGGGTTCTTGTAGCAAACCCTAGTTTTAGCGCTGATAAGTGTAATTTCAGCGCTGACAAGAACAATTTTAACGTTGACAGGAATGTTTCCAACGCTGTTAGACCGAGTAATAACAAATACTTGCAGCCAAAGGGAAAGGGGTCTAAAGCTTCATCTAGTTTGACATGGAGACCCAAACAAGACCAAAACCTTAATTCTAATGGGATTTCTATGACCTGTAACAGATTTCATTATATTTCAAAGGTCATAACTAAACCAATTGGGGTTAACTGGGTGTTCAATCCTCAAAGGGATGAACAAGGGGTTGTAATAAGGACTAAATCTGTTCTTGTTTAACAACCAAATGAATCCAAGTCTGCTCAGGCTTGGGTTCCCAAAGACAACTAATTTGTTTTCTTTATGTGCACGGCATTCAAAAGCAAGTCAATGATTATGGATATTGGGATAGTGGATGCTCTAGGCACATGACGGGGAAGGAAGATTATTTGACTAACTTTACCCCCATTAAAGATGGTGACAAAGTGTACTTTGGAGGAGGATATGGTAGAATTTCTGGCAAAGGCACTCTTATCACCAATAATTTGTGTTTTGAAAACGTATTTCTGGTAAAAGAACTTCATTATAATCATTTTAGTGTATCACAAGTGTGTGATAACGAGAATAAGGTTCTTTTCACTGATACTGAATGCTTGGTGTTAAACAAAGACTTTAAGATACCTGATGAGAAGTTTATTGATTATAGAACACCTAGGCATAAGGACATTTATAATGTAAATCTTAATGAAATTAGGATGAACAACAATTTATCATGTCTATATGCTAAGGCTTCAGTAGATGAGAGTAATTTATGGCACACAAGGTTAGGGCACATAAACTTTAAGAACATAAACAGACTTGTGAGACATGGTTTAGTTGATGGTTTGCCTGAAAAGGCTTTCCACAATGATCATTATTGTGTTGCATGCCATAAAGGTAAACAGCACAAAGTCTCCTTTAAGTCTAAACTTGTGCACTCTAGTTCTAAACCACTTCACTTGCTACATATGGAATTATTTGGCCCAACTAATATAGAAAGTTTAAATGGTAAATCCTTTTGTTTTGTCATAACTGATGATTTTTCTAGATTTACTTTGACTTTCTTTTTGGCCTTAAAAAGTGAAACTGCCACAGTTTTGATTAACTTTATTACCCAAATTGAAACGAAAACAGGGAATGAGGTTAAAATACTTAGAAGTGATAATGGTGGTGAGTTTAGAAACAAATTGTTAGATAATAAAGGGATTACTAGGCAGTTTAGCATAGCTAGAACCCCACAACAGAATAGGGTGGTTGAAAGGAAGAATAGAACACTTATAGAAGCAGCTAGGACAATGTTGGTTGATGCTCATTTCCCCATTACTTTTTGGGCTGAGGTTGTGAATACAGCCTGCTATGTTCAGAATAGGGCATTGATCAACAAAATTCATAATAAGACACCTTATGAGCTATTTTGAAATAGGAAACCTAATATTGGTTTTCTTAAACCCTTTGGATGTCATGTAGCAATATTAGATACTAGTGATGCCTTAGGAAAGTTTAGTGCTAAAGGTGATGAAGGCTATTTTATGGCCTATTCAGTGCAGAGTAAAGGATATAGGGTTTACATTAAGAAAGAAAAACGTATACTTGAAAAGGTACATGTTAAGTTTTTAGAGAGTAAACCTAGTGATCCTGAGAGTGGACCAAATTGGTTCTTTGATTTAGAACCTTTATCTAGAACCTTGAATTATATGACTGTTACTAATCCAGACATTGTGAAAGAGGATTCAAATGTTGTGGAAGAACCTATTGTTGAAATTTCAAGTAAACAGGTTGACAAGGAAGTAGAATCACATGCAGTCAAATCAGCTCCCATACTTGATTATGTTACTATTCCTATATGGACAGATGGATTTGTTGTTGCTGGTAAAGAAAAAGATGGTCCACAAGAAAAGCCAATAAATGAAAACATGCATGAATCTTCAAGCATTGATAAAGGCAAATCTGACACTGACAGGCCAAATTCAGACGTTGATAACTCAAACGTTGACAGGCCACATCCAGACGTTGACAACCCATTTGACCATTTATTATCTTCCAATACTTTTAAACAAGGTGAACCTTCCATAGTTCATGAAGAAGTTCATTCTGGTGATGATGGAGGATAACATGAAGATGATATTGGCAACATGGAGACTGAGATTGAAGATAACACACTTATTGAAGGAGGAACACTTACATCTACTATCAGAAACCATCCTCCTTCTCTAATCATTGGTGATGTGTTGTCTCTTGTTCAAACAAGAAGGTCTCATCAGAATCAAGGAGGTTTTATTGCTAATATCCACAAGAAGGTTGATACCCCTCTTGTATACGCATGTTTGTTTGCTTGTTTTCTGTCACAACAGGAACCCAAGAAGATTTTGATGCTCTCAAAGAACCAAGTTGGGTAGAAGCAATGTCGGATGAGCTTTACCAACTTGCTATTCAAGATGTTTGGGAGTTAGTGGATTGTCCTAGATATGTAAGACCTATAGGGACAATATGGGTTCTTAGAAACAAGAAGGATGAAAGAGGGATTGTGATAAAAAAACAAGGCACGTTTGGTTGCTCAAGGTTATACACAAGAGGAAGGGATAGACTATGAAGAAGTTTTGCACCTGTTGCAAGGATTGAAGCAATAAGGATTTTCCTAGCCTATGCTTCTTGCATGGGCTTCACAATTTATCAAATGGATGTGAAGAGTGCTTTTCTTTATGGCACAATTGTAGAGGAGGTTTATGTAATGCAGCCTCCTGGTTTTGAAGATTCAGAACATCCAGACAAGGTGTATAGGGTGAAGAAAGCAATGTATGGACTTCATCAAGCCCCAAGAGCATGGTATGGCACATTGTCCACCTATCTGGTAGAAAATGGATTTAAGAGGGGCACCATAGATCAGACTTTATTTACCAAGAAGATTGGTAAGGACTTTCTACTTGTTAAGGTCTATGTGGATGATATCATCTTTGGCTCTTCAAGTCCAAAGATGAGTGAAGACTTTTCCAAGATCATGACAGACAAATTCAAGATGAGTGCAATGGGAGAGATGAACTTCTTTCTAGGTTTAAAAGTTCAACAGAAATAAGATGGTATCTTTATCTCTCAAGACAAGTATGTAGCAGAAATCTTGAGGAAGTTTGGCTTTTCTCCACATGAAAAACGGGCTAGCACACCCATGGATAGGGAACACCCTTGCAGAAAGATTGGAGATGGAAAAGAGGTAGATATCAGGCATTATAGGTCAATGATTGGTTCATTGATGTATCTTACAGCTTCTAGACCTGACATTATGTTTGTTGTGTGTGCATGTGCACACCATCAGGTGACTCCCAAAGAGTGTCATCTTCATGCTGTCAAGAGGATCTTTAGATATCTTAGGTGCTATCCCACCTTGGGATTATGGTATCCAAAGGATTATCCATTGGAGCTTATTGGTTATTCAGACAGTGATTATGGAGGTGACAAGTTTTGATAGAAAATCCACAACTGGTGGATGACAATTTCTTGGGAGTAGATTGATATCTTGGCAATGCAAGAAACAAACAGTGGTGGCCAACTCTACAACTGAAGCAGAATATGTAGCTGCAGCTGCTTGTTGTGGACAAGTCTTATGGATTCAGAACCAACTGTTGGATTATGGGTATAATTTTATGCATACCAAGATTTTTGTAGACAATAACAGTACATTATGCATTATTAAGAATCCTGTACATCATTCTAAAACAAAACACATAGAAATTAGACATCATTTTATACGAGATTGTTTTGAAAAAGGTTTAATACAACCAGATAGGGTTGACACAGAAGAAAATGTAGCAGATTTGTTAACTAAACCTTTTGATACTAGGAGGTTTCAATATTTGGTAACAAGTATTAGAATGATCAATCTTACCTAAAATGTGTTTTTGGAACTTATTGTAAAAGTATATACAGGATATGCACTGTTATTGGTCTTTGTACAAAATTAGGTTTTCCACTTTATTTTTCTAACGCTGACAAAGGTTATTTTAACGCTGATAGTGTTAAAATGGACGTTGACAGCAATATGTTAGTTTTGTGGTTTTTGATCTAATTATGCAGGCATTATGTGCATTGTACAAATGGATACAGAGTTGCTTATGGATCTTTGGAGCTTACTAGGAGTGTGTTCAAGTTTATGGATGATGGTTGGAATGTTTACATTCCTATCTTGACATAAAAAAATTTATTGCATATTTTATTTTTGGCAACTTTGTATATCATAGTTTAAGGGGAGGTTTAGGAAACCTTTAGGATTTTTGGGTATTCTTACAATACTCTTATCACAATTCTAATTGAGTCCACAGGTGAGTACGAGTTAGTTTACTAAATCGTGAGGCACTGTAGCATGCAAAGTTGATATACTTTGCACGCTGCCAAGACTATTTGACCTAGAATTGGTTGTGGTCGGTTGGGAGACTTGGGTATGTTTTTATTGGGCTTACCTGGGAAGTTACAAGGGATTTATATGAGATAACTTCATTGTTAAGAACTTTGGTTAACAATGGACACTTGAGGGCAATTATGTCTATCTTGCTTAAGCAAGTGTGCATGATTGGACAGTGCTTGCCACCCTATAGTGATTTTCAGTCTATAAATTAACTTCACTATGATAAATTACTTTGTTAAGGTCCTTTTTCTTTTTAATTATTTTTATTTTTGGACGCGGACATTTTTCTTTCCAAATGCTGTTAAGACCAATTTCAACGCTGACACTTTAAATGTTGGCGTTGACACACCAAATCCAAACGCTGACACCATTTTTCCACAAACCCAAACATCCCTTTAACCTTCAAACAGATTCTCAATCCACTCCATCTTCTACACCACCAGAATATAGGTTGATAAAACGCCAAAGGACTACTGGAGTGTTCTCCTCTAGTGGTCCTAGCCATGTAGTAGAGAGAACCACCACCACAAGTGTGGTTGGTGACATGGGTGGGGCTGGGACTATTGGTTCTAGCTTAGATGTAGGCCAAGACAGTCCTAACATCATTAAGACCCCATCCATGCCCCATGAATCTACTTTGGGAGGTCAAATTCCCATTCTAGAGGAGGGCATATTGGAACCTTACACTAATTTGGAGTTGACGGCGGTCTGCATTAGCTTGCAAAAGCAAAATGCAGACCTTGTACAGATTGTCAACACACAAGGTCTTGACCTCGAGCAATTGAGGGAGAGGATAGTTATTTTGGAAGGTGCTAACATTAGGCGTAGGGAGGAGGATTCTTCCAAAGGGGAGGATGAACAGGTCCATATGAGTGACAAAGGCTCACAAGAAGGCACTTATTTTGGTGATTCTTTGGGTATAGTTGAGGCTCTTACAGATTTGAAGAGGCAACCAGGTTTTGATGCTTCATTGGTTACTCCTAAAAAGTTCTCTTTTACTGAAATGATGGAGCAGTTCACAAAGTCAAGCGCTTACAAGAGTATATTAAGCGTTGACATTCAGGTTTTGGACGCTGATAAACTTGCAGGTGTAGTTGGTGTATCACGGTCATCAGCTATCATCAAGGATGTGTCTACACAGGTACCATCAACTTCTTTACCCACTATTGATGTATTGGATAAAGGTAAAGGGATTATGGTAGAAGCAGAAGTTCCAAAGGATGCAACCCAAGTACATTTTGATTCCATTTTGGCTACACAACTTGAGGAAAAGGAGAGGATGAAGGGGACTTTTATTGAGTCACAAATTATGGCTACTCTTGAAAGTAATAAGGGAGGCAGTGATGATGAGAGTACTGATTCAAGTGTGATGATTATTGAAGATCCAGAAAGGCTTGAATATGGTGATGAGTTGGCTAAGGAAAGGCTTGAGGAGTTGAAAATGCAAGTTGATTATGAAATGCCTGAAGTAGCCAGAATGTACTTTGCATGGGAGAATAAGGTTATGGAGAATCCAGACATGACCATTTCAGATCAAATTTGGGGTTTGGAGATTCTTCAAAGAGTTCAAAGAGATTGCAAGGTAATTTTGAAGTATAAGGCTAGCAAGGTTCTTTCACAGACTAAGAAGGATAGAAGGGAGCTCTACTATATGCTTCTCAGATGTCATCAAGGAGGTTGGACTTTCAAGAATTTTCAGGATTTGTCCTTTGATGAATTGGAGTTTCGTGCTTATCACATATGGGCACGTATTCAAGAGGAGAATACTATCAGACTTCTTTCTAATGAAAGAAAGGAAGAACTTGAAGAAGAGATGCATATTCAAAAGGCTTCAATTGCACCAAGGCCAGTGAAGAAGGGACTTCCTATTGAATTCCCAACGCTGGATAGAGTGAATCCTAGTGAAGCAATTATTAGAAGGAGTATTAGGCTCTCACCTTTGGAAGCTTCACATATTACAGAGGTATTACATTTTGATTCCAGAAATCCCATAGTTCACTATGAAAAAGATGCAAGTGGGTTCTGGATGATCACCAGATATGGAAAGAAGGTACATACTTTTACTACTCTCATCTCTTTGTTTGTAAGCCTAGATAGAGAAGACTTGGTAGATCTTTGGGTATTGATGAAGGCCAATTATGAGGCTGAAGCACCTACTTCAGTCAATGGAATAAAGATTTGGTCCACATTCAAGAGAATGTGAGAGCCAAATGATGCAGATCCAATATGGTTGGATTTGGATGATATCAGTGGACTTCAATGGCGTCTACATTCAGCAGCTGGTGTTTACTATTTAAGTACTACAAAGTTTTCAGAATATCTTCTTGTGGATGCTGAATATCCCATGTCCAAGGAAGTTTTGAAGCAAATGGTGTCAACACAGCTAGAAATGGATTATACAAGTGATGTTGGCAAAGATTTAACTAGATTTATTTATTTTCTAATTAAAAAGTTATTTGTATTTGTAAGAATCCTCCTTGTACTTAGTTTTTATTCAGAAACTTGATTACTAGAGTAGATATCAAGTTTAGGGGAGGATTGTTGGGAATAAAATGAGCTAAGACACTTAGACGTTGACAAGAGTTAATTGGACGTTGATAGGAAGAAATCAAGCGCTGATAGATCAAGCGTTGACAAGAAGTATCCAAGCATTGATGAGAAGAAGTCCAAGCACTGATAGAATACTTAGTCTACACATTTTGTATTTCTAGTAAAGATATGTTCGACATTGTATTTTCTATGTTTATCTTTACCTATAATAGTTGATGCGTAGACTCTTGTACAAGGTTCCTTAATCTATAAAAGGAGGCCTTTAGGTTTTAGTTTGATATACGTTTTATACTTTCATTGTACGCAAGTTTGTTTCATCAATCAAGAGTGAAATTTTGGTTTACTTGTTTTACTTGTTCTTCATTCAAGTATTAATTCCGCATAATACTTGAATCGTTCATACAACAAAGTTTCTCTAAGTGTTTGACTTGATCTAATCTCGTTAACACAAAGCTAACCGATCTAAGTTTGGGATCAACATTACGTCTACCGCGAAGGAACTAGTGTTGAAACTGAATATTTATGGGTCTTTTATCTAATAAAATCTGCGTTTTTTTTAAATACCATTCTTTTAACAGATCTGATGCACATTTTCGTCCATTTTTTGTCCGTTTCAAGTCTCGAGTAAAACTAAAAAGTTGTTTAAAATGTCGTTTTACCTTTACCGCGAAGGTAACCAAGTCCCAAAACTAGTATAAACGGGTCAAACCTTAAAAATAAAAACACGCGTTTTAGGATAATATAGTCAAACCTACGCAGAACGTGCAGGGGCATTTAGGTCATTTTATGTTAGGTTTCAGATCTTGGGTAAAACTAGAAAGTTGTTCGAAATATTGTTTTAAATAAATTGGTTTAGACTCCGAGTCTTGAAAATGTCATTTAACGGGTTAATTGATCGGGTCAGACCTAAAAGTCAAAGTTGACTAAAAAGTCAAAGCTAATAGAAATTTGAAATATGGTTTCAGGCATTTTTGAGTTCGTTTGAGCTTGTAGAACTTTAACAAATGATATTTTACAACTAACAAACATTAGTTTCGTTTGAAGACGTTTAAAAATAATAACTTTGGGTACGAGTTATACATACATATATCATGAACTTCTAAAACCGAGTGTTTGGATAAACCCATGGTGAGCTATACTTTTGTCGAAAAAGTTGTGCATTTTTATGTCAGTTAGTTTACGATGTGAATGCATGTGAAATTCCTTCATCCTTTCTTTTATATGTGACTTAATTGTCATTCTATATTATCTTTCTTTTCTCTCATCGTACCACTGATTTGGGTCGAGATTTGAAGTTATTGTTTTCACATCATTTATTATCATTTTTACACGTGTCTCATGACGATTCCGGCTAAACCTTTTGAAACTCTATCATGTTGTAAACATTTCATCGATTTCGTATTAATTACTCTTTACTACCCCGTGTAACCCACTCGCTATTTTATATGTTGCTATAATGTCACCATATAGATAAAATCATTACTGTTTTACGATTAAATTTACAAAATGTTCTACCTGGGCTTTATAAAATACTTGAATGTTACTTTGTAAAGTTATTTGATATTATTTTTACGATGTATTCTCACGAATTATTTTACCTAGATCTTATAAATGAATTCTTGTAACATTAAAGGTGTTGATTTAAATATCAAGCGAATTACTTACTTGCGAAAAGTTTCATAAATTATTCTGATTTCTATTTTTGGTATCATATATATATTTTAAATATATGACATGTAATACTGGTTTGACGAAGCTGAGCATCACATTGCTAGTCCTAATTATGCATGACCTGATCACCTATGCGTAATTTAGAAGGAGCCATGCGAGATGAATAGTAGTCACCTTAAATATTTGGCCAAGAACCAAATTTTTACTTGTATTTTTGAGAAAGTTAGATAAAATAGAGTGTTGAAAACTTTTACATATTATGCGAGTAGCATCCGTTCATGGTATATACATATGATCCCTTGTCTTTTCTTGAACGAATTACGCATCTGCAAGTGCATGTTTCTTTACTCAACGATATATGTTCTACTTACTACCTCATTTTCTCTTATGATACAATTCTGTTTACAGTTCGCCTAATTACCGACCATTGATACCAGACTTGAAAGTTTCAACGTTGTCATTCTTCTACATCTACCAACCTTCTCTATCTATTTTGGTAGACCTTCGAAACGTCTCTGGACGCGAATAATGACTTATGACTGGACGTGAACGATAATTTCATTGTCATGATGTGTGTTAGACTCTATCGTCTTGAAATTCATTCGTGTGAACCATGTGTCGATTTCGCCCTCTCATTGCTAATGTTGTTCATTTTACTGGAATTACTCTCAAGTGACTTCTTAAGAATTTTTTTTTTGAATTCGAAAATTTATTGTGTGGCTTTTCTCTTTCGATCGTGTATCGACTACCGAGAACTTAATAAGCCGTTGTTGGTGACACCAACTGCACTCAAGAAGTGATGACTTGCTATAATCCTTTGTTTCTTGTTATTTTTTTTATCATCAACGCCTCTATTCTATCATGCTCGTTAAGAAATTGGTACAAATTTCGTTTTATTCCCTACTGTCCTTGCTTGCATACTAATTATTGACTACTATTCGTTTTATATTCGTTTGCTATCTTGTCACCTTTTGAAAAATCCGAATATGTCCCATGTTTACCATTGAGGCATTAAACATCTTTATGGATTTCTAAAAATTATTATAAATTTTTAAGAACGTTTTACACATCTTATCAAGTGTTTAAATTACCAAAATACCCATTTCAAGTTAAATTTCGTATCTATACATCCTCTTTGGTAGATTTATAACTAGTGTTTAAAAATATGTCATGCTTTATCTTTTAAACTATTTGATTTATCATACTTTACTTTCAAGTTAATGAAATTACCGATGTAATCTATACTTTTATTTATGATTCTAAATCATTTGGAAATTTGATTTTCTCCAATCGTAACAATGAACCCAAGTTTTAATAACAATTTCATACAATCATTCAAAAGTTATTAAGCTGATCAAAATAATTATTTTGAACTGTTTTACTTTTTGCTTTGAAATCTTGATCCAGAAAAAGGACTTAGCGACTGTTTACTCACTAAATATATATAGTTTTGATTTCAAGTCACCAAGCCTTGTAAAACTTTCTTTTAATCAAGAAAGTACCTAAGCCGAGTTTTAAAGTAATACCAAATCCGAGACGGATAATTGTGGCAACTCTTATTTTAAATGTCTATATGTAATTCATATTTCCCCTCTATTACTCTAGTAAGTAGATTGTCGTGTTTACAGTTGCGCGATTTGCGGTTCCTTGTCGATTATCAATCTTAACATGTTTTAGCGCACCTTGTCCATTTAGGGAATTCTCGTGTTCATTCTATCTCTTTATACTTCTTCTTACTGAACGGTTATTATTATATTCCAAGTTGAAATAAATTTGTAAAGGAGTTAAGAAGCTGAAAGCGTAGTTAAATTCCAATTGTTAAGGTTCGCCGTGGTGCAGAGATTACCTGGAAAAGCGGAGATTTAGTTCTACACTTTGTATCTCCAATTGTTCGCATTTTCTTCCGTCTCCAATTGAACTCTGAGGGACCATAGTTCCTTAAAAGGGGGGGGGGGGGGAGGGGGTCGACAGTGAGAACTCATATTTCTCCGGTATTATTTTATTCTTTTATTCATGTTTCTTGAATTTTCCAACATGTTACGTTTTCTTGTATTCTTCATACGTAAATCCTGAGATCTTGATAATTTTAAATAAATTATATTTTAAGTATTTTTCTGATCATTGATATACTTTATTCGGAATTATAAAAATTTTATTTTATTTTTCCGTATTTGTTTAAATCAAAATTTTTGATTTAAAAACACTCGCGCGCGTTTTACAAAAAGTTTACTCGAATCGATGGAACGAGAACCGATGGCTATATATTTCGACTTTATGAAATCAAGATACTATGTTTCTATAAATATTTTGTTTTCGTATTATAACTTGCAACGAGTCGGAACAATTAGCGTTTTAAGAAAATCGAGTCGGGCTAAAAGTAGATGCATTTTAGTTTCTGGGCTTAAGATTGTAATAATAAGAAACCCATTAGTGGCCTAAAGCCCACTTCTCCCCTTTTGTTTTGTTGTGCGTCGACCCCGCCCCCCCCCCCCCCCCCCCCTAACACAAACACATACTCAGATTTTTTTTTTTCATACCAAAAATATCATTCTCTCCCTGTTTCTCTCTTGGTGCGACGAACATCACCAAAACAGCCCCAGTCCATCATTTTTTCTTCATCAATCTTGCAATTAAACTATACCAAAATCATTATTGGTAAACCCTTATCAATCTTCCATTGATTTTATACACATGCAATTGATTTTTAAGAAAATCATAAAACCTAAGAACTTGGATTTTTGGATGTTTGATCATGGAATTAGGCATGCAATGTGTTATTTAGGGTTTAGGCATTGATAATATTGTGTTAGAACCCTAGTTGTGATCTTGGGTTTTAATAATAATTTGATTAAACCATACATGTTAATGATTAATAGTGCCTTGATGAATTTTGGTTAATGTGTTGAGGATTTTGATTGTTATAGGTAGGATTGAAGTTATTTTGAGTAGTTTTATAGTGCCAAATTTTGGACAGCAGGTAGATCAGTCCAAAACTGTCATATTTTTCATTGTTCCTGCACTTTTTATAGCTTAAAAGGATTATTTAGGCCTTTTACATATTATTAGCGACTTGGATAGGCACACAACTCCTCCGGATGAGGAAGTTATAAAAAATCAAATTTCGGACAACAGATTTGTGAGCCCAATACTCATATATTTTTCCACTTTAGCTGCTATTTTTATATCTTAGATGGATTCATTGGACCTTTTACATGTTAGTAGCGAGTTGGATGGGCGGTCAACTCTTTTCGTAGAGTGAGTTATGGCCGATTTACGGTTGTGATCCTAATCTGACCCAACAGACTTGTATGGCTTTTTTGCTCCAGGTCATGGACCATATATTTAACTTTTTAAGACCTGATGAGTTAGTATACATTATAATCTAACGAACGCCGCTGACCTCGCGTCGATATCTATCACCAAATGGTTTTTATGGCTAAAACGGTAAACCCAAGTTTGAAAACCTAAATTCTGATTTTGTAATCTTCAAAGAATGTAACTTTCCCGCTAATTGGTAGTAGCTATTTACTCGTGGTTGGTATGGGCCGAAAGTAGAGTCTTGAGGCTTTCCAATGGTGGAAATCTCAGACCCTTAAACCTTATAGGTTAATGGGTTATTTTGTCCCAAGTTTGACTAGTGCAGTTTGACCATTAAGTGCTTACCGGGTGGCTGTTAGTGTTTTGGACTTTTAAAAAGTTCCGTAAACCCTTAGATCGAATGGTTGGACATTATAGAAACCTCATGAGAGACCCGTTCCAGGGGTGAAAACCTTATAGTTGTTGGACTTATGGATTGGAAACTCCGCCCTTTACAAAACAGCTATACCAGAAACTGTGACTTTACGCCTCGGTTAAGTAAATTGCTGACATTTTTATGTGCAAACCACTTGGGATACTTGATTTGAGACCTAGGCTATCATGTTATGCATTTTATACATGTTGTGGGTGATGAAGGTCATTACCACACTTAGGCTCAGTTGGTTGTGCAAGTTATATACATAGTATATTTTACAAAATATTTTGATATAATTGTTTTATATTTTTATAAAACGCATACTTAAGGGTCGTGATCACTCTTGTAGATCACGGGTAGCCCTGGAGTACTTCCATAAGCCTTCTTCAGCCTAGTTCTCATATCCGTCACACTTGTACTAAGGTGAGTTCATAGCCTCTTTTTACTACTTGCGCGTTGTTTCTAAACGCGGGGTGAGATTTTACATGGTGGAACACATTCATTTAAAACTGTATGCTATCCTGAACTTGTATGCTATCTAGAACTTGTATGCTTTCTAGAACTTGATGATTTCCAACAATTTTTCATTATTATTATTGCTTTTAGTCTATAGCCTTTAAGTTACCTCTCTTGATCATGAACCGCTAATTTACTTGTGTTGCTAAGTGCGAATGTTGTGGATGGATCCATCGGGACTGACAATCCCCGTCCCATGTTGCGGTTGTTTTACCATTGACGCATTTAACATTTGATTTGTTACTTGAGTATTTAGGCTGAATGCTCACTAGAGGAACTTACAATGATTGTTAAGCTTCGGTTCATGAACTAAATAGCAATAATAATGGTTTTGGACTATGGTTATCGTACGTAACCATTTTCCCTATTTCTTGTTTTTCAAATGAATGCTTGTGTTCCACACCTTTACTGCTAAACCTATGAATATCACTCGACTTGTGTTGACCTTTTTCATATTTAATCTCAGGTAATAATTCTTAGTTTTGCTTGGATGGGAGCATGCAGGATATTTTCGCAGCTTGAAGGTTTCTGTGTTATTTTTAAAAGTTTGGTTTTAGTAAAAGCTGAGAAGTTTATTATGTATTTTTGGTAACTATATGTTACAAAACCATGTTTAAATTCTGATGTTTATTATGTAATGTATATGTTTTT